>OZ022515.1:20610314-21220314 GCA_963989385.1 Ctena decussata | reverse complement strand
CCGAGGCATTATGTTAACCTTCGGTGCTTTTACATTTACCATTGTGAGAAAGCGGCATCTGATATGGGATCTGCAATGCTCGTTTTTATACGCCCGTTTTGAAAAAACGGACGTATTATGTCGTGGCGCTGTCCGTCCGTCCGTCTGTCCGTCTGTCCGTAAACATTCTTGTGCGTGCCATAACTCAGTAACCGTTTGGGATATCTTCATGAAATTTTGTAGGCATATGAATTAGGTAGGGGAAACGTGTGGCGTACAAGAATGGTTGCCCCCCCCCCCCCCTATCCTAGTTTCCAATTATGCCCCTTTGATTATTTTTTCCCTGCAAGTCTTGTGCGCGCCATAACTAGATACCTGTTTGGGATGTCTTCATGAAACTTCATAGCAATGTGTATGAGGTCCCAACGATGTGTCGCGTACAAACAATGGTTGCTCTCCCTTTCTTCGTTTAAGAGTTACATACCTTTCATTAGTTCTTTTAAGCTATTCATGTGTATACTTATCCTGTGCATACCTTAACTTGGTAACCGATTAGAATATCATGATGAAACTTTATAGCAATGTGCATGATCACCAGATCACATATAAAAATGGTTGCTGCCTCTTTCTTAGTTTTGGAGTAATTTCCCTTTGATCAGTATTTTATTTCTCGTTCACTCCATATCTCCTTAACTTTTGAATTATTTGATTGAAACTTTGTAGGATTTTTTTGGTTGGTTGATTTGATGCTTAACGTCCACGGTAAACAACTAAGGTCATGTCAGGACGGTCAGTTAACCTAACCACACTATTCCTGGGCAGGCTTAGACCTCCTAAGCGGTTAACCAGTACTAAGTGCACATACTTACGCCAGTAACTGACAACTGCCCTTCTTGAATCAGCGGAAGGAGAAACGAAAGTATGTGGCCAGACCGGGATTCGAACCAGGACCTCTGACTTACGAGTCAGATGCCCTACCGATTGCGCTACCCGGCCCGGCGAAACTTTGTAGGAATGTGTATAATAATGGGGCAGGTATCCTGAGCAAGAACCACAACTCTGGCTACTTACTGAATTATCTGCCCTTGCATAAATTTCCTGTTTACTCTGTAACTCCTTAACCGTTTAAAATATTTTAACACAACTTAATGGTGATTTGTATAATGTCAAGGGAATATATTAGAACCAAGAATGGTATAACTAGCATAATAATTAGTTTATGAATTATCTCCCTTTGTTTGACTTTGGCAGTACTCAACTTCTGAGCCGCTTCAACTTGGAGGCCGAATTTTGGTATACTCATAGTATTTGCTTGTTAAATATATAAATAATGTTGCCGTCATTAATTATAGAGTGGTTTCCTCTGTTTGTTTGCCTGTCTATCCTTTTGTAAACAGTCTTATTCATTCTGAAACTCCTTTATGACATTAAAACGGGCGTATTATGCACCGCTTGCGAAGCCCTTGTTGTCATTTTTATGAACCAACAAGCATGAACAGAGCTCTAGATAAGAGAGGGTATTTGATGATAATTAAGGACATACTTTTTTTTTTCATCGAAACCATATGTTGTGACCCCTCATCTGAACCATCTCGTCGAGACGGTTCAAAACAGTTCAAAATGCAGAATTAACAAAAATTACCCCTAATTATCACCAACTACTCCCTCTTATCTAGAGCTCTGATAAATGTGTAAAGGACTTCTATGACTAAGGCGAGGATTTTCCCCATTAGACCGGCGCGACAGGTCCGAATTTTCAAAAGTATAAAGTGTGCATTTTTTTCTTATCAGAACTTCCACAAATATGTAAGCCGTATGAAATCAGATCATTTGTGATTAAGACCCAAAGACATGGGGAGATAATCCATTCTCACCCTACCTACCCTAAATTCAAGGTTTTCGCATACCTCATCTTTTGAGGTAATAAAAGTATTGAAACCCGTCATTCATTCGATATATTTTTGTCATTATTGCATGCTAAATACACGCATATCACAATACAAAGCAATGATTTTCTTCTTGTTACGCCTGACTAGCATTTAAACATGCAAAACCATAGTTACACTTCCGGTCAAAACGGCCAAAATAGAACGCTTCATTATAATTAAAGTACAAGTACTTCCCCCCCCCCCCCCCCCCCCCTGTGACCCAGCATTTCCTTCATGCAGCAGACTTATGCGATGCAAGTACGTAATATATATGAGTGGGAAGCTGGGTAACGGGGGGGAACGATACTCAGTAAGCCAAAGAAGAAGAATGGTCAGCAGTAGCACTGTGATCTTCAAGGATTATATTGTGTACCATGACCTGGAAATGAGGTCAAGGTCACATACATATAGTCAAAACTATCCAGTGGTGTCTGTTATGTAAGTAATGTAAGTCAAAAAAGGGTGAAATGTATACATTATTTCAACGATCAGTTTGAGGACTATTTACAATTTATCTCAACAATGACGTCAACGTCAACGTATGTTTAACGTACTTTACATAGACAAAAACAGTTGAAAATTCATTTGTCATGCAAGTCACATGTCATAGTCATAAATGCAAAGCAGAAGTCAGTAATCCGTATAACTTTTTAATCATGGGGAAAATTCACGCATTAACCATAGAAGTCCTTGGTATCTTTTTTAAATGCAGACATAATAAGAGACTGCTTCTGCGTTGGAGAGCAGCAGTGTGGTCGAACAAGATATGGCCGCTACTTCGAAAAAGCTTTTCAGAAAGAAAAGAAACTGAACAACGACTCATCAGGCTGCCAAGGAGAAGAAACTATGGGTCATAAATTTGATGTCTGCTACTGCAAGAAGTCACTTTGCAACGGAAGCGGTGAACTGAGCGTCTCCATGGCAACAGTCATGATGGCAGTTGCTGCTGTTTTGACGAGTTACATTTAGTTTAATACATGTACTCCTTTGCAAATGTTTTAGATAGCCTTGCTTTCAAAACTGTCTCATACTTGGTGAACTGATCTGGTCGCCATAGCAACGGTCATGATGGCAGTTGCTGCTGTTTTGACAAGTTACATTTAGTTTAATACATGTACTCCTTTGCAAATGTTTAAGATAGTCTTGCTTTCAAAACTGTTGTATACTTGGTGAACTGAACGTCGCCATAGCAACGGTCATGGTGACATTTGCCGCTGTTTGACAAGTTACATTTAGTTTAATTATCCTTTGCAAATGTTTTAGATAGTCTTGCTTTCAAAACTGTCTCATACTTGGTGAACTGATCTGGTCGCCATAGCAACGGTCATGATGGCAGTTGCTGCTGTTTCGACAAGTTACATTTAGTTTAATACATGTACTCCTTTGCAAATGTTTAAGATAGTCTTGCTTTCAAAACTGTCTCATACTTGGTGAACTGATCTGGTCGCCATAGCAACAGTCATGATGGCAGTTGCTGCTGTTTTGACAAGTTACATTTAGTTTAATACATGTACATGCACTCCATTGGAAATGTTTTCGATAGCATTGCTTTCAAAACTGTCTCAAACTTGGTGAACTGATCTGGTCGCCATAGCAACGGTCATGGTGACATTTGTCGCTGTTTGACAACTTTTCGTTTTAGTTTAATGCTCCTTTGCAAATATTGTAGTTAGTCTTGTTTTCAAAGATGTGTTATACTCTGGTGAACTGAGCGTCTCCATAACAACGGCTGTGATGGCATCGGCTGATGTTTGACAAGTTTTCGTTCAGTTTAGGGTCAAGTCAGGTAAATTCGGACAGCAGGTAAATTCGGACATACTTTTGCAAACAGTGAAAATCCAGATGAGACGGCTCATGATGAGCCGTCTCATCAGGATTTTCACTATTAGCTCAGTGATTTTTGTTTTAACTTCAAACAACTGACATATGAAGTAATCAAAGTCACTGTCCGAATTTACCCGCTGTCCGAATTTAGTTGACTTGACCCTAATGCTTCTGCACAAATATTTTAGGTAATCTAGCTTTCAAGACTCCATAGTAACGTGTATGACCACATTTGCTTCTGTTTTGTCAAGATTGCAGGTTTCATGCGCCTTTGCAAATATGTTAGATCATTTCGCTTTCAGAATTGGTTCGAACTGTCGTGAACTGAGGGTCTCCATAGCAACGGGTATGATGGCATAAATTTTGCTGCTGTGTGGACAAGATTTCATTCAGTTGAATGCTTCTTGCAAATATTTTGAGAGTCTTGATTTCAAATTCATAATTGAGCCGCGACACGACAAAACCAATAAAGTAGCATGTGTGCCCAGTGAAGACTCATATCAGCCTGGGCATCCGCCAAGTCTGATCAGACCCTTTGCTGTGCTCTTAAAGCGTAGTTAAGGGTCTAAGCTAGCTACATGCCAACAGCGAAGACCTTTAATCAGTCTGGGCGGATCTCCAGGCTGATCTGAGGTTTCGCTGGGCGCATGTGCCACTTTGTTGGTTTTGTCGTGTCGCGGCTCATATCATAAATTTGGCCTGAGAATAAAAAAACGAGGGACATTTCAGAAACGGTGTATACTTAGAATTTTCTATCATCCTAAGCTTCAGGCACAATATGTAAGACAATTCTCACGAACACATGAACGACGCTTCATTTTTGTATGAGCTAGGGTCAAGTCAGGTAAATTCGGACAGCAGGTAAATTCGGAGATACCACTGCAAACAGTGAAAGTCCAGATGAGACGGCTCATCATGAGCCGTCTCATCAGAATTTTCACTGTTTGCCCATTTATTTTTGTTTTAATTCCAAACAACTGACATAAAGGAAGCAATGACACTGTCCGAATTTATCTGCTGTCCGAATTTAGATGACTTGACCCTATTAACATCATAAAGCGTGGATGAGTGCGCTTTTGCTTGTATTACATGTAAATGCATACACTGTAAAAATCGTGCTTAGCTATAAAACACAAGTGGTTACATGTTTAGGTGTAAACATGTTTAGGAATATGTCATATAGCTAAATTTGTACGCCTTTTCTATTATTTTCCCGGACAAAGTCCGCTAAACACATTTTATTCGGTTACGCGTTTCGGATGAATCCATTCTCTCTTTTCCCCGTTGAAGAACGAAAAAAAAAAAAGAGACGAAAATGTTGACAGAGGAAATTTTCAAAATAAAAGGTAAATACTCGTATAACCAGTTTTGTACATGTTTCTAAACATTAACCTAAACAGGTTGCAAATTGAACATGTTACGATTTAAACACATAAAAAATCGGACTGCATTTTTTTGCATTGATTCTAAACACAGTTTTACAGTGATAAGTGAGACGATGGTAGACAAGCCAATTTTATGAACTAAAAGTCTTGTGCTTCGGTATGATAAATGTGGATTATCTGACATTAAGTCAATTTGTATGGGTAGATACGGTCTTTCAAAGAGTAAAAGCCTTAATTTGAATGGTTTTTCTTTGGGTTTGTTGGGAGCCAATAACAGTAGAATCATTTTTAGAATGATTCTACTTATAACATTTGACAGTCAAATATTTATTCCTACTCCGAAAGAACTCTGGGGCCGTATTCATAAAACGACTTAAGTCGTTGCTATGCTGTTTCTAATGGTAATTTTATATGTTGGAGATTCCCTACAACGATGAAATTTGCTTTGGAGGAACAGTCTTACAAAGACTGTTCCTCCAGAGCAAATTTCATAGTTGTAGGGAATCTCCTTTATAGAAATTCAGCCTTAGCAACATCATAGCAACGGCTTAAGTCGTTTTATGAATACGGCCCCTGGTCTCACAGTTTATCATATGTTTACAGAAACATCTGGGCCCAGTTGTTCAAAAATAACGACGTCGTAAGTTAACGTGACGTTAAAATTTCAAACGTTAATATCACAAATATGCCAATATTTTTGTTGCAAAAATATGAGAAGCTTTTGCATTGCAAAAGCTTCTCTTATATTTTCAACATAAAATAAAAGTGTATTTGGCTATAAAGTCACAAAACACTTATTATAACGAGTTGACCTCTTAACGAGCTCGTTAGGCTAACGATGCTTTGAACAACTGGGCCCAGGAGTATTTCTCCAAGACCAAACAAGATGGTTACAAATGTACATAGGGGTCTGGGCACAGAAAAAAATATAGAATTTGATAAAAATTGGCATGTGTTTCTCGTTTTAATGACCTGACATCAAAAACAATATTTCTTTTCTTTTCCTAAAATTTTGTACCGTTGCTATGGTGACCAAAGGAATGTAAAATGCGTAAGTTATACGTATAAGTGTGAAAGAATTTAGAGCAAAAACAAGTTGTTTTTATGCCCCCGTGACGATAGTTAGGGGGCATTAAGATTTGCCCCTGTCTTTCTGTCCGCCCGTCCGTCCGTTCGAAACATTTTAGGGTATAGAGTTTGTGTAACCAACTCCGCCCACAGTTTTCAACAGATCATTTTCAAACGTTGCCTACATGCAGTAGACATATTGAAGATGTGCATGTGGATTTTTGAGGGAGCTAGAATTCATTTTGACAGAATTACGGCGTCTTGAACTTAGTCATTTTAGACAATTTTTTGCATTGTAGGGTATGGAGTTTGTGTAGTCAACTCCTTCCACAGTTTTCAATGAATCTTTTCCAAAGCTTGCATACATGCTGTGTAAATATTGATGTGCATGTTGGGTTTTGTTGGAGCTAGAAATAAATTTGACAGAATTACGGCCTTTTGAACCTAGTCATTTTAGGCATGTTTTCACTTTGTGCAATCAACTCCTCCAACAATTTTCAGTATCAGTTTTTCAGACATTGTACACTTGTTGTGGACATACTGAAGATGTGCATGTTGACTTTTGATTAAAAAATAATCATTTTGATTGAATTATGGCGTTCCAAGCTTTGTTTTTATGCTGCATTTTTGCACTATAGGGTATGGAGTTTGTGTAATGTTTTTAGTGGGTTCTTTGTAGATAGTGATTTAGCTGAAAAAGTGCTTTGGGAATGTACACGTCCTGTGACAGGCACCGCACGGGGCATCATTAGTGTCTTACAGACACAAGTTTCTAGTTTTATTGTGTAACCTTCAACAAAAAGTCTCTTTTCTTATTTTGTCTATGGAAAAATATATGATGATGCAAACCTTCGTTTAAGTTGATTAATAATTACGAAAACCTCAACTTTCACATCGGAAACGGACTTTACATTCAAACGTGAAAATATTCGATCATAATACGCTTCACGCCAGTCTGTTTAAAGCCATCAAAATACTATCAAAGCCAACCCGATAACTGATCGCTTATACCAGTCTAGGGACTTACGGTTATCCATCACGCACATTTGTGATGGTCAGCCATAACTTCCATTATTCTGTAGCCGGGCCGGGTAGCGCAATTGGTAGGGCACCTGACTCGTAAGTCAGAGGTCCTGGGTTCGAATCCCGGTCTGGCCACATACTTTCGTTTCTCCTTCCGCTGATTCAAGAAGGGCAGTTGTCAGTTACGGGCGAAAGTATGTGCACTTAGTACTGGTTAACCGCTCAGAAGGTCTAAGCCTGCCCAGGAATAGTGTGGTTAGGTTAACTGACCGTCCTGACATGACCTTAGTTGTTTACCGTGGACGTTAAGCATCAAATCAACCAACCATTTTTCAGTCTAACTCACTAAAAATGCAATTTAATCCACTGGCAGTGTTCAGTCTGACCTGTCTGCACTTGAAATAATTTGATATACGGTCCAGGCCTTAACTTTTCTCAGTATAAACAGTCTGTATTTTGGTTATTTTTGCAGAATTATGGTCAAAATTAGGCAAATATTGCTGTACATTTGACTTGTTTTAGTTCGAAGAAAAATGCAAGTTCACTTTTCATTTTCTTTAAAGTGTTACGATCAAAATTGTATACAATGCTTGCTTTTTTTGTTACGGATGCTTACTGAACGAGTTACTCAAGATTTGCACCAGTTACTCGACAGCAAAGTACTTGGGGTGGGGGAGGGGGTTTGCCCTTGTTATGGTCAGCCATAACACGAGAAGAAACCAACGTAATGGCTTTCCATCACATTTCATCCTTCGGACATGTAGTGACATGTTGTGGTAAAACAATCAGTGATTATGTTTTGGTGAGCCATCATGTCAGTTCATTTAAAATGCATGGTAAACCATCACAAATATGCGTGATAGAATTCCATAAGTCCCCAGACTGTATACGTAATATTATTTAAGAAACTGAGTGACATTTATCGTACACCTGCGGAAGAAAATGCGTTCATTATATACATATCAATGATACACCCTTTGAACTGCCTGTTTTCTGGCCATCTGATATAGAAAGTCGTATCAAACGGACGTTTTCTGAACCCGTATTACTATTCTTTAAAACGAGACTATGTCTGAGTTCCAGCTTCAGGCGCATCATTTTTTATTGAGCTTCTTACAAACGAGAACCAGTGAAACGGGGCTAGTGACGTAATGTCAACAAACACGTCAAAAGGCTTGATTCGATAGCTCAGTCCGTAACGTTTGTCTCACGACTAGCTACATACATGTACCTCTGCTGCGCAGGTTCGAATCCGAGCCGCCCGATTAGCGCTGGCAAGTATGAATGGTTAGTTGTTCCCTAAATTGTGGTATATAATTATAGTAACTTGATCTGGCGCATTGTATCACGTCTCGTGGATGAGCTCATACCATCGGATCACCTGAGACGCAAGCGTCTCGGGTGATCCGATTGTATGAGCTCATCCACGAAGCGTGATACAATGCGCCAGATTAAGTTACTATTTTAATAACAATTACAGTACTATCATGTACTTTTTACGTGAAAGGACCTTGCAGGCAGTTGCCTGGTCTTTTACTGTAAATATCTGCGGGATTTCTTTACAGTGTAAATTAAGTTATTGCCCTTCCTTCCGTCCGTCCGGAGCCATAACTAATTAACCACTAAACGGAATTTCATGAAACTTAAATAAATATATATTACTATAACCCGCTGATGCACGTCAAGTTTCATCAGACTGGCTTCAGTAATGCAGGAGTTATTGCCCTTGAATTGTTTTAAAATCAATAAAATGAGCCATAACTGAGTAACCACTGGATGGAATTTCATAAAACTTAAAATAGATATTTTTCAATATAACCCGCTGATGGATATTAAATTTCATCATAGTGGCTTCGGGAGTGCACGAGTTATTGCCCTTGAATTGACTTAAAATCAATAAAATGAGCCATAACTAAGTAACCGACTATCGAAACTTTATGAAACTTAAACTTAATATGTATCACTATAAGATGGTTATGCACATAAAGTTTCATCAGAATTGCATCAGAAGTGCATGAGTTATTGCCCTTGAATCAATTTAAAATTGACAAATTAAGCGCGCATTGCGTGATATGGCTGATTTATGGTGTTGCCTAAATCCGCAATGATACAGCAATGCTGAAGCACCCAAACATTTAGGACAATTCCGGTAATTTGTCTTAAGCTTTGGAAACTAGATGGCCGCCGCCAGCATGTCGAGCCCGTTGGCGCTTTGACAGTAGTCAAAATGCTAAGCATGAGATGCCAACAGCTTCAGCAGTTGCAACCTGAAGTCTCTGCTTGGATGATATCGTTACATCCTGTCTTCATACTACTTATCACACATTCAAGACAAGAATCTGTCATGTGGTAACACAGATATTAGCACTCAAAAATATTAGAACTGACATAGTGTTTTAACTCTTTCGGCGCCAAAGTCGCAAAAATGCGACTTTGCAAACAGCGTATATCCAGATCAGCCGGCTCTTAAAAGAGCCGTCTGATCAGGATCTACACTGTTTGCCATTCAAATATGAACTTAAAAAGCCTGATTTTATGAAAAATGTCTTTAGATTGTTAAAATTTCCAATTACAAATCTGTCGTCTGATGATTTGAGAAGACGAAAATTTGTCGTCTGAAAAATTTGGCGCCGAAAGAGTTAAAGGGGACCTGGAGAGGTAAGTTGCATTAATTGATAAAGTTTTGAGCATCTTGGGTAAATGAAAAATAACAAGCAAATTCGTTGAATTTCTATGCCTCGCCGAAGTAGCGTTTATTTGTGTATGGCATATTTGAAGTTTCATAAAATTTTGTTCACTGGTTACTTAGTTACAGCTTAACTTGGACTTCAAATCAAGGGCAATGGTTTCGTAAGTTAGGCTATTCTAAAGATCTTGCCTCAGCATCACCCAACTATGATGAAAACATTTATATCTAGTTTAAAGACACGTCCCCCATTGGTACCTTAATTCTGTGGATATAAAACGAATTCAAGGGCAATAACTCATGCATTACTGATGCCATTACGACAAAACTTGATATGCAATGATGTATTCTGTTTTAAGTTTCATGAAATAACATTCACTTAGTACTTAGTTATGACTCAATTTGTCAACTTTTAAAGCAATTATAGGGCAGCAACTCATGCATTGCTGAAGTGAATCTGACAAAACTCAACTTCCACCACTGTCTAATGGTGAGATGTATTTAGTATGAGTTTCATAGAATTCCATTCACTGGTTTTTTAGTTTCGTCTGAATTTATCAATTTTAAATTCATTAAATGGCAATAACTCACGCATTACTAATGCCATTCTAATGAATTTTTTTGTGCACATCTTTGTTATAGTGATACATATTTGTTTTAAGTTTCATGAAATTCCAATAATCAGTTACTGAGTTATGTCTAATTTTATTGATTTTAAAGCACTTCAAGGGCCATAACTCATGCATTACTGATGCCAGTCCGATGAAACTTGACACGCGTCATCAAGTTATGGTTTAAGTTTCATGAAATTTCGTTCAGTGGTTACTTAGTTGGTTACTCCGGACGGACGGAAAGACGGACGGACGGACGAACGGACAATGACAAAACAATATCCCTCCGCCTTCGGCAGGGGACAAAAATGTAATTTTTTTATAAAAGTAGGTCTGAGTGACCTCATTTTAGTGCAGTAGACCTGGAGTGGTAAGGCGCATGCACTGATAAAGTTTCAAAGGTCTGGGACATATGAAAAGGGAGATATGTGGCTGACCTTGAAAACTGAATGTGTCGTTGTTTTTTGTGAAAGTAGGTCGCAGTGACCTAATTTTATTGGGGGTGACCGGAAGTGGTAAGGTGCATGAACTGATAAAGTTTCAATGGTACGGGGCATATGAAAAGGGAAATATGGGGCTGACCTTGAAAACTATATATGTGGTACTTTTTCGTGAAAGTAGGTCACAGTGACCTAATTTTATTGGGGGTGACCGGAAGTGGTAAGATGCATGCACTGAATGCTCTAGAGTGGTAAGGTGCATGCACTGATGAAGTTTCAATGTTCTGGGGTCTATGAAAAGGAAGATATGGGGCTACAGACGAAAACTAATTATGTTTTGCTTTTTCTTGAAAGTAGGTCATAGTGACCTAGTTTTGTTGGGAATGACCTAGAGTTTTAAGGTGCCTGCACCTTCAACCGTTCTGGGGCCTAGGAAAAGGGCGGTATGGGGCTGCAGAAGAAAACTAAATATGTTGTGCTTTTTCGTGAAAGTAGTTCATAGTGACCTAGTTTTGTTGGGAATGACCTAGATTTTTAAGGTGCCTGCACATTCAACCGTTCTGGGGCCTAGGAAAAGGGCGCTACGGGGCTGCAGAAGAAAACTACTCTGAGTATATATGTGGTACTTTTCCCATGAAAGTAGGTCACAGTGAACTGGTTTTGTGAGACCAATTAGAATTTTTGTGGGGCATATTGTGATGAAATTCTAGGGTCCTAAGGTCTATCAAACTCAATATTTGGCTGTAAACGGACGGACAGACGGACGGACGGATGCACCAACACCAAAAAGGCGACTATGTCTCGCTGACCGCAAGCGGGCTCGACAACAAAGAAAAAAAAATGAAGCCAGTCCGCTGTCTGATCACACAAGGCCTAGATATTATTTAGGGAGAAAAAAGTATGTGCGTGCGTGAAGCAAAACAATTAGCAAATATAAACAATAAATGAATAAATAAACAAATACAATTGGCGAAAATAGTAAAAAAGAAAGGGTAATAAATAAGTAAATAATAAAGGCCGTGTACGTGCATTCATATGTGCATGTATCATCTACTCTGCAGTAGGTATATAATGCTTTAATTATGCAGGTGTGTGTCTACTTTTATGTCGAAGATCGGTGAAATTTGCGCACACTACTGAAAAAGGGCCGTTGCTTATTATAATCTTTATGGTACTCATACTGGAAATTCTTCCCCAGCACACTTTGCCTGATATAATATTCAGTTATCAAGGTCTGTCCAAGTCTTATTGATAAAATTTATTTATTTAGAATCTTTACATGAATTTGGTGTAAGCGCAAGCTTTAATTGTTAGCAATGATCTGCTTTTTGCAAATTTTGTGCGATTCTTGATCTAACATTGACCTGCTGAATACACGGGTTCGGCTGTCCGAATTTGAAGAGTTTAATCATAATTACCGCAGGCATGAGAATAAATACAATGCCTAATTCGGTCAGATTTTGTGCTTCATTTGGTCAGACATAGTGTGTGATTATACAGAGCACATCTTGGTTCTATTGAGGACTCAACTTTGGTTGAATACAGAGTAATGCTAGTGTCACACATTGGCGTATCAGCTTGCGTACGTACGGCGTATCCGGATACGCGGCAGTAAGAAAAGAACGCCACAGCAATGCCACAGCATCGCAAGCTTACGTAGCTGATACGCAGCACGATCTCCTTGTACGCCAGGGTGCGGCGATTTTTTCAAACCGGTTTGAAAAAATCGCCGCGTGTACGTGGCACCTTTGATACGCCATACATACGCCACACGAACGCCGTACAAACGAAAACAACGCAGCAGTGACGCAACGGGTACGTAGCGTGATCGCTTGGTACGCCATGGAAACGCGTACGGTGTAAATGTGGCGTACGTATGGCGTATAAAGCGTTTTCACTGCGTACCGACGGCGTTCTTTTCTTATCTACAGAGTATCAGGTGCGAATGAATGACGTATATTATGCTTCCATGGAGTATCGTGGCGTATGAACTGCGTACGAACTGCGTACGGACTGCGCACCTTGCGCTGTTGTGGCGTTGCCGCTGCGTAGGTGCTACGTTGTCAATTTTGTTTCGGCGTTGCATGAGTACCTACTACGTTAACACGACGATCATAGGCAGAGGGCACATTTTTCTTGTTTGTTTTCATTCTTTTCATAGTCATTGACCCGGAAGATCTACTTTCTCCAGTACTGAAGAAGGGAGCTTTTAACTTGGTCTTTATGAGGTTCAGTTTCACCATCTAATCCCTATTTATAAATATCAATAATTTGATTAATGGATGTCCATTACTCGAATAAGTGATATCCATAACTCAGCCTATCCATTAATATCACAAATTCAATTAATGAATATCCATACTTCGAATCATGCGTATCTTTAAATGGGCTGAATTACGTATATCCATAATTTGAACGATATATACCCATGATTTGAATCAGTGATATCAATAAACCGAACTAAATCAATGAAATCCATCGAATTATGGCTAGCAATAAATTACCGTTACGGTAGAGGCTTGTAATTTAAACTTATTAATTGCAAAGACGAATTATTGATACCCATATTTCTAATAAGTGATATCCATAAATAGGCCAAACTATTAACATCCACAATCCGATTCATGAACATCACTTATTCTTATTATGGATAATATCCAGAAATCTAAATGATAAGTGGATATCACTAATTTGAATAAAGAATATCACTGACTCGACTTATTGAAATCCATAACTCGAACAAGTGATATCCATCAATTGGCAGAGTTATGGATATCCATGATTCGATCCATAATTCGAAAAAGTGATATCCATAATTCGAATTAGTGATATCCATCAATCTTTCAGATGATTGGGTATCTATAAATCGAATTATGGACATCCATAGTTCGACCCATGAATATCCATAAATAATTAGGGAAACTCACAGATAATTATGAATATCACTTATTCGGATAATGGATATCACTTTCCCTAATAATAGATGTCCGTATGTTTTATCGATATCTATAAATAGGGAATACCTAGTAAAACGGCACCCCATAGGTCCTGGCCTCTTTGTCAGCTGTTAGGTTGACTGCTGTCTCAGACTCAGCTGCTGCTGGATCTCAGTGGTGACCGCTGACTGTGTCCAAAGGTCTGGCTCGGTGGGTGCAGCCGATTTCCCCGTTCCCGTGGTGCTTCCTGGGCGTGACTTCTTTGAGGGGGGGGGGGGGGAATAATGTTTGCTAGTGACTTGCAGTGACTGCTTTTGAAAGAAAATCAGCAGTGCAGAGCACAGAATCATTTAGACGCCGCTAGTACGCAATAGTTACGTTGCATTTAAAAATGAAACGCCGTGCCATCGAAACAGCTACGCCACAGCAACGCATTATACGCCACACATACGCCACACATACGCCTCAGATACGCCAAAGGTACGTCGCAGAATCGTCACACATACGCCATGTACTAAAATTTGCATAAAATACGCCACAGTTCTTTGCGATCGACACGCGTATGTAATTTTTGTGAAATACGCCGCTGATACGCAATAGTGTGACACTAGCATAACGTACCTTGATCTAATACAGTGCACATAATTTGGTCAAATGAGTGCAAACTTAACGACGCTGAATCAACGTTGATTCAACGATATGACGTTGAATCAGCGTTGATACAGTGTTGATTCGACGTTGCGTCCCAGCTGTGTATACTTATATTGAATTACTAGATTTAGTACAAATGGTATTATGGGGTGATGGTCTAAATACTGGACTTGGAAAAAGTCTCCATACAGAGTTAGTTAGGCACCACACGGAACTATTTTAGTAGGTATACGCTACCACATGTCGAGTCAGTGAGACGTTGTGTACGGTATGTCTTACCATGTTGTTACAGTCTATGAAACATAACGAAGCAACTATATGGGGCTGTGAATGTTCTCGTGTGGTGCTACGGCTGACTGGGTGGTGTCTAATCTTGTCGGTATACCATAATTCTTAAACCAGTAAAACTATGAAGATTAAAATTCAATTATCTTACCTCCACAAAATGTTTGAAATGCTTTTCAGATTATGTTACTTTCTTTCATCATTTTCTCTTTCTATCTCTCTCTTTCTAGCAAGTTTGGATTTGGGTTATAGGATAACCAGGAGACCCTGAGAAGGGCATCCACAAAATACGTTGTTTACAAGAATGTAGCAAGTAAATCGACAAGTGCTGGCTTGACGACGGCTGAACTTTTTATATACCTGCTTTTGACAATTTCATAATATCACACCTAGGAAGCCCGGCCGCCGTGAAGCTCGCTAAAACTCAGCTCAGAGGGTTTCCATTTGTGTCGCTCGTGATCTTCCTGCTTCCCTGTTATCTAAATGTCGTGTACCTTTACTCCCTTAATGAATATTTACATGAAAGTCAAAAGATAGCAGCAAAAGTTACCTCACATCGCTTATCCAGAAAAGGCTTACCTGGTCTTTCATACACGTCAAACTGCAGGTTTGTTAAATGTCTTGTACAGATCTTGTTTACAGTTGTTACGCTAGCGTGGCTTACAAATCTTCTTTTAGTAGCAGGTGATGTTCATCCCAATCCGGGACCGGCTTCATCTGTGCTGTCTTCAGGATCCGCGGACTCATCCCTGTCGTCGTCGGCATCAATACTAGGGTCCATTAACCTTTCCAAGCATTTAACATTCGTTCATTACAACGTTCAAAGTTTACTTACCAAGCTTGATATACTCTATACTGAGCTGAATGAGTTTGATATTCTGGCCTTTACTGAAACTTGGTTAAATTCCTCTATTCATTCAGAAGATATTCTACTTGACATGTACAGTCCACCAGAACGGAAAGATAGGCAGGGTGATAGCCATGGTGGGGTTATAATTTACATTAAGGAAACACTTCACTATGTGAGACGAAATGATTTAGAGATAAACGGTATCGAAAACATATGGATTGAAATTTTTCTTAAACATAAACATATATTGTTTGGCGTATTCTATAGACCTCCGAATTCTGATGCAGCATATTTTTCATCTGTTGAAGACTCTATACACCTTGCGATAGACTCGGGTATTTCTGATGTAATAGTTACGGGCGATTTCAATTTTAACATGCTTAACGTACCTCAGTCTGTAAAGATGAACGATCTCTGTGAACAGTTTTCCTTGAAACACACTATAGCTGAGCCAACACATTTTACAGAACATTCTTCGTCCCTTTTAGATCTGATACTCACCAACAATGAAGACCATCTAATAATAAGCGGAGTAGGTGATCCTTTTCTAAATCAAGACGTTCGATATCATTGTCCAATTTTCGGCATCTTAAATTTCTCTAAAACAAGAACTAAAACTTATCTTCGACAAACATGGTCCTATGAGCAAGGAAATTATGACCTATTAAGACATAAGGCTTCTTCAACAGACTGGGCTGCTTTATACGATCCCAACGTAAATACACATGCTTCAAATATTTCTTGTCGTATACAAGCAATAGCTAAGGGCTGCATACCTAATAGAACCACTAGAAT
Source organism: Ctena decussata (assembly GCA_963989385.1). Taxonomy (NCBI): domain Eukaryota; kingdom Metazoa; phylum Mollusca; class Bivalvia; order Lucinida; family Lucinidae; genus Ctena; species Ctena decussata. The sequence goes on along the minus strand of OZ022515.1, from coordinate 21,203,853 downwards.
TCGTCCTTGTGAGCCATCATGGATCACAACGGCTATAAAGTTATTGATAAGAAAGCGCAAAAGGGCGTATAGAAAGGCAAAACGAACTAATTTGGTACAAAACTGGCAAAAATTTAGAAAACTTAGAAATGAAGTAACAGCCAAAATTCGGGACTCTAAGCAGAAAAGTAGGGATGCTATTATAAACAAACTGAAATCAGAATCTTTAACGTCACGCGATTGGTGGTCTACTTTAAAAACAGTTATCTCAGGAAATCACAAGTCAAGTATACCTCCGCTCGAAAAACATGGAACCGTTTTCTCGGACGACCTGGAAAAGGCAAATATCTTAAATGATTATTTTCGAGATCAGACAATTATTGACGATACAAATATGGAACTTCCAAGAATTTTACCGTATGATTTTGAGTCGAATCTTTCCACAATAATTAATATGAAATAGGCGCCACCTAAATTGCAACCAACCTACATTATGACTCCAGTAAAACAACTGAAACAAGAAAATTTTAGCACAGCTGCATGGATAGCTCCTTTTGTTATGAGATTGATTAATTGATTGATTTATTGATTGATTTATTGACTGATTTTACCATTTTCGGTCGACATCTGAACAACACATTCGTATCACGAGATATCAAGTAAATGATAATGAAATGAGAATAAAAAAGTAGGCCTAGGCAAGAGACAGAACAGGGGACAGGTGTTTTGAAGAGACAGACAGATAGAGAGAGAGAATGGCACCACTGGCAATCGTAAAACCCTGCACAGTATCGGCAGCCAATGGTGCCATTGGCAACGGTTGGCACCACTGGCAAAATTGCCAATGTCACCGGTGGCAGTGCTTTGGTAGAGCCAATGGCGCCAAAGGTACCATTGGTAGAGCCGATGGCGCCTATAGCACCATTGCTTTAGTTTTTCTAATTTTCTTTCACTATTGTGGGGAAAAAATCTCCTTTGTCAACTCGAGTGTTTATGATGGGTTCAATAAATTGCCGTATTGAATGACGCAAATTTACCACCACGGTAATTTTTCCCACGCCCTTCGTTGTCTGCAGTATTGGCAGCCAATGGTCGGCAATGCTGGTTTCAATGGTGAGCCAATGGTGCCAATATTGAAACTACTCTCTTGTTGAGGCACTCCAGCAAGTGGTTTTTTGAAGTTTATACTTAAAGGATAAAGAAACAGCAAATTCCACTTACATGGTTCAGTTTACTACCATTTCTCGTAGTCAGATTTGTCCAGTAGAGTTTTTGAAATTCATTGGCATGCTCTCAAGCTTGGAAAGTAATCTCTTGCAATGTATTTTTTCAGTTTCATAATGGCCGCCTCAAGATAACCCATATTGCTGTAGGGTTGGCATGTTTCAAGCACATTCTTGAAAATTACCATTTCATATAAAAATAAACATGAAATCAGTTCAGAAGAATTTATGCTTATATCTTATAGCAGTTATTTTCATAAGTAATATCTTTTAGGAAAACAAAAAGATGCATAAGTGTAGCTGACACTGCAAACAACCCTTTGCTGAAATGGTCATATTCCAAAACAGATCAGGTGATTAGTGATGACATCATTACTGTTGTGATGTCACAATGGGTGGTTCCCAGCTTAATCAAAATTAAAATGAACCTCATCAAAGGCTGGAAACCAGAAGGAATATTTTTACTATTGGAAAACCCACCTCCAAACAAAAAATGATAAAAATAGACAAAAGAGGTCATGCAATATGCTGCAAGTCAGTATTTAGCTACGAGAAATGGTTTTGGGTATGTTTAACCTAAAATTTTGGTATTTAAGCATCTTTAAAGAAAAAAGTTCCACTAAAAACCACTTGCTGGAGTGCCTCAACAAGAGAGTAGAGCGTCATTGGCATGTCAATAGTGACATTGGCAAAAACCCGAACGCAACCAGTATTGGTTTTGACGTCACACATAAAAGATGCAACGTCACACTGGTGCTTCATCCAATCAATTACTAGATTATTTATATAACTGAGGGAAAACCGATAGGCCTAGTGGAAGTCAAAAGCTGTTTTGCATCTCTCCATCAGCCTTTGTCGTTTCTAGACAGTTTCTAGACAGTTGTAAAGCTTTCTAGCTACATCACGTGTGCACATGCCTGCTGCCGACCTAGAAATATAATGCGTATCACCAATAAACAGATGCCGAGAACCCGCAGTTGAAAGGTAGGTAAGGGTTGTTGTTTTATTTCGAGCTGTATGGCCTTGTAGCCGAATATTCTGACGGCCATCATAGGATTTTTTTTTTTTGGAATTCAGACGCGTGTTGCCAGGGAAGTGTCGGCGGAAGTTCAGGAATTTATTTTCGTCCAATAAAAATGCCAGCGTCTCGTTTCTCCATAGAAAGAAAAACGCCGACCGGAAATTCAGTGACACAAAAATTTCGAAGCCTTAGTGGTACGGGACAGAATAGAATAGAACAGAAATACGCCTTAATCGTAAAGCAACCAACTCTCGTTGTTTGCCGCCTTCGGCGGCAAACAACTCGTTGGTTGGTTGCTATTACGCCCTTCGAAATTGAACCAGTCTTAAGGTCCTTGTCTCTAGGAAAAGCTGCAGGTCCTGACGGTATTAATAATCGTGTTCTTCGTGAACTAGCAGCAGAGTTATCTGCACCACTATGCTCTCTTTTTAATCAATCTATTCAGACAGGCATATTCCCTGACTGCTGAAAGGAAGCTAACGTTTGTCCAATTCATAAAAGTGGAGATCGTTCTAGCCCATCTAATTATCGACCCGTTTCTCTGTTATCTACTGTCGACAAAGTTTTCGAAAGAGTTATCTTTAAACACATGTACAACCATTTCCTCGATAATAAAATTCTAACGCCTCTACAGTCAGGATTTATACCTGGCGACTCTACAGTCAACCAACTGACTTATTTGTATGATACGTTCTGCCATGCCCTTGACGCTGGTAAAGAAGTCAGGGTCATTTTCTGTGATATTAGTAAAACCTTCGACCGTGTGTGGCATAAGGGTCTATTACTCAAACTTGAAGCAGCTGGTGTCTCAGGGAATCTTCTGTTATGGTTTGCCTCTTATCTAGATAATAGAAGACAAAGGGTTGTTCTTCCAGGCATTAATTCGCAGTGGAACTGTATTCTTGCAGGAGTCCCCAAGGGATCCATACTAGGCCCGCTCTTGTTTTTATTATTTATTAATGATATTGTTACTGATATTGGATCAAACATTCGCCTTTTCGCAGATGACACCAGTTTGTATTTAATTGTTGAAAAGCCCGACTTGGCAGCTGAACTCTTAAACAGTGACCTCGATAAAATTACCAAATGGGCTAAAACCTGGTTAGTAACTTTTAATCCCTTAAAAACAGAAGCTCTTCTTATTTCCCGTAAAGTGTTGCAACAGGCTCATCCCCATTTCTTTATGCTCGATCAAACGATTACTGAAGTTGAAACCCACAAACACCTTGGTATATTCCTAAGCAATGACTGCTCGTGGCATAAGCATATTAACTATATTAAAGAAAAAGCATGGAACAGAATAAATATTATGAGAAAGCTTAAGTTTGAATTAGATAGGAAGTCCCTTGAAATTATTTACGTAACATTTATTAGGCCTATATTAGAATACGGAGATGTAATTTTTGACAATTGCACAAGTTACGAGAAACAGGAGCTAGATAAGATACAAACAGAGGCAGCTAGAATTGCCACTGGCACTACAAAACTAGTATCTATTGACAATCTTTACGAGGAAATCGGTTGGGATACTCTTGAGACTAGACGGAGAAAACATAAACTTACACTGTTTTATAAGATGTATCACAATATATCTCCTCCATATTTATCGTCCCTTGTCCCACCCACTGTTGGTCAAGGAACTGCATACAGTCTACGTAACGCGAATAATATTCAGACTATCCCTTCTCGCACTACTCAATACTTTTCGTCCTTCCTTCTATCAGTAATAAGAGAATGGAATACCCTACCCTTTGAAAGTAGAAATAGCGATTCGGTTGATTCCTTTTTAAACAAACTCTTAGTGTGGGAAAAATTGCTGTTCCCAAGCACTTTTATCATGGTAATAGAAAAATGCAGATCCTCCACACACGGTTGCGCACGAAATGCAGCTCTCTGAATAATGATTTATTTCTGAAACGTATTACCGACACCCCCCTTTGCCGCTGTGGCAGTATCGAAAATGCTGAACATTTTTTTCTTACATGCTACCTTTATCGCGCTCAAAGAAACGAACTTTTTACTGTAATTTCTCAGTATAGTCCTGTTAGCATAGACACTATCTTGTATGGCAACAGTTCTCTTTCCAAAGAGATAAACTCTATTTTGTTTGCCGCTGTACACAAATACATACATGACACTAAAAGATTCTAATATGATCAAATGTAGAAATCAAACATACACACCATTCCAGTTATTGATACCCACAACACTAAATACAGGTTAGCAGACGACTGATTTTGATTAACATGACCGTTGTTTAATTTCCTCCTGTTTTAACCAAGTCCAAACTTGCCTCTCTCTCTCTCTCTCTCTCTCTCTCTCTCTCTCTCTCTCTCTCTCTCTCTCTCTCTCTGGTCTGCTTGTTTCTATACTTCTAGTATTTGTATTTTGTTCTTTAACTTTACATATATCATATTTTGTCATATCTAGCTTACGTCATGATAGGTTACTCTTTAATTCTGCTTGTTTCTCAAACCTAAATATTTAGTTGGCGTGTGAACGTAAACTACTATCAATGTCTCTGATTTGATGTATATAGCCACTTTTCTGCCATCATATATGTAAATGTATACTTGCCATAGGAGAAGAACTAAATAAGCAAGTTGCTTTCGTTCCAATCCTAGTATATTTTGTATGTTGTAGTATATATATGTTATGAAAAAAGAGAAATAAATATGTTTAAACCAATAAGTAAATAATAAACGAATAAATAGATTAATAAAAAAGGCGCTAAGAATTACCATATACATGTGTAGTTGGCGGGTATTTTATGATACCATTATCTAAAGTCGCGGACTAGAAAGCCCACCAGTGCAATACTATACAATTACTGGCCTTTGTTGAGGTGAATTGGCAGTTTTATGGGCCTGCAAACATTATATTGACCGACGCGACGCGGAGGTCAATATGTAATATTTGCAGGTCAATAAAACTGCATATTCACCGAAATAAAGGTGAACAATTGTTTTATTATATGATAATATAATAAATAAATTCAGTTTCTTTAGATATTTATAATGGTACTACATGGTATTATCTCGCGACGTTACGCCATTAACATTAACGTAAATCAGACGTACGTCACGAAAATACAATGACGTCAGCGTAAAAGTAATATTCACTGACAGGCCGGTGAATAACACAAATTCTAACACAGTGCGCCTATAGAAGCAATGGAAAGTTGCCGTGTTTTATTCTGCAACAATTCACTGTTACGGAGCGCGTGAGTCTACCTGCTGACGTCACTGCAATAACTGACGTAATTTTGTAACGTTTTGAGACGTTAGACGGTGTAACGTCTCTTTTTCTTTCTTAAATCGCCATAAAAACGTACATTTATCTTAGATACAGTTCAGAATATTGGCGGGAGCATGAACGCGCTGGCAGGAAGGTTGGGAGAGACTGAATGAAAAGGATAGTTTTTCAGCGTTTTTGAGTGTTAGAATCGAAATAGTTCAGCTCTAGCATTGAATTGTTGAGTAATAATTCACTGTTTGTCGGTCAGTTGTAAGTAGATATATCACTCGCGCTCCGCGCTCGTGATATGATCTACTTTACAACTGACCTCCAAACAGTGAATTATTACTCAACAATTCACTGCTAGAGCTGATCTATTTCTTAAGTATTGACCGGCACGTGACGTCAAAACAGCCAATGACATTGCGTGTTACATCTTGGTCATATAATAAACTGGATTATTGTATACCTATACATAGACTAACAAATGTGTACATTACAAAAAGGTGAAATCCTGATCAGACTGTGCGGATGCGAAGGCTGATCTGGGTTCTCCTATTTTGTACAAGCAAACCTATCCCAATGCCAAGCTAATGCTGAATAAGTACATTTACATGTTTTCCACCATCTTTACAAGGGGGGACAACTTTTGTGACTTCCTGTTTGCTTTCCAGGAGGACAATGCCCTTCTAAAATGGGTTCTACTCTTAAAGAAAAGAATTTGCTCCTAGAGGAGCAAACTTTTTCCATTAAGAGTTGACACCCAATGAAAAAGTGGGCTAAATGAAAATGGCAGAGTTGCTTCCCCTGAAAGTGTACCATTTTGGATTAAGTGATTATCTTAATCTGACAATAATTATTAAGCTAAGACTTCATATGTGCTTTGGATTTTACCATATTAAGATGAACTGGCTGAACTCCTGATTAATCAAAATAATGGACTATATAACAAAATAAAAGGTATGTAGAAAATGATATAATATTTAGCATTGGAATTAAGACTATATATATATATACTGGGCAAGGGCAGAATTCGATGATTTTTTTCCCGTTAAAACAGATTCTTATTCTTATTTTCTCTCATTAGAGCCGTACCGCCGAGGTGGTCGCTGATAAGAAAATCAAGTTTCGAATTATTTAAAATGACTTAATACACATTCAAGGGAAACAACTGTTTCATTTTCTGTTTTGCTCTCTTTTCAACTGGAGGTAAAATCTTAACAGGAAGAAGGGAAGAGGGCGGGGTGACGGGAGTTGGGGGAGGGGGGAGGAGCGAATTTGGAGCAGCGTAGACCCTTTTCAGTAAGAATTTCGTTGTTCAGGCAAACAAACAGGAAGTGACAAAAGTTGTGTCCCTTTGTAAAATTGCGCTAAAATAAGGTGTACCCTGTCCGAATTTTTATTAAATATCCTTACTGAGAAGCCCTTTGAATATTACCTGAAAATATATAAGTTGGCATTTTAATGCCCTTTCAACAGTGCTGGATAAAATAGCGAAAGGAGAGGGATGGGCTCCGCCTTTTTATATACCGTGCTAAAAATGCGGCGGGCCCCTCATGACGTTGAATCAAGACTGATTAAGTGTTGATTCAAAGCCCGTTTTGGGCCTGCTGGGCTCTTATATAGGACGCAGCTATACAATGAAAATAATATATACCGTTTCATATTTTATTCTTTATAAATGCACATATATATTACTAAAACTACACAGCTGTGCACAGGTCTAACAGCATCGAATTCTACTTAAATTCTCTATTAAAATTTTATGATGGTGTAGAGCGAATGACTGTCCAAAGTGGACTGTGTATTCGCCTTTCACGCAGATATCGAAGGTTCGACTCCAACCAGCGAAGCATGTTCCATTAATTACTTCAACTCAACAATCTAGTGTGTCCTGAGCTGGAATAAGTGACATCAGGCAGCTCCGGATCCAGGGGGTGGGATTTGGGGCTTCTAATGAGATGTCACAACATATATTTCAAGCCAAAGACATTATCAAAACTTCTCATCAAATAGACCCCTACAAGTTATATATTTTCAAGCCCCCTCCCCCGCCCTCCACACACACACACACACACACACACACACACACACACACACACACACACAGAGCACCTCCTAGCCGAATCAGTTATCCAGAGTCCCACCAGTAAGTGGTGGTCTGGATCCGACCCTGTCAGGGTAGCAGACGGGACTACAGTGCTTCTGAACATCGGCGGTGGCCTCCGACTTATCAAACCGGCAAAACTGTGCATGTATGTGCATGCAAAACATAACAAATACCGACTCGGATGACTGGATGGATGACTTTTGATTTAACGTCCTTTTGAACAGTATATCAGTCATATCAGGACGACGGGAGGGTGATAATGGAAGGTTGTGTGCAATGGAACTCCGTTTACGGTAGGAAAGATTCTCATCTCAAGCGAGACTCGAACCCGGTTCCGCTAGATCAGTAGGTCAGCGCTTAACCCATTGAGCTACCGGGGCTCCTATACCGACTCGGATGTAATTAATTTGCCTGTGTTATTGTTTCGAACCCATGGACATCGCCTGCTCGCTCAACAGTACGAATTATTTGCATTTCATTCAACGAAGTTTTTCTTTCTTCTTTACTTTGAACCTGTTTTCAGGTGTAACTGATCATCCTAATTACTGGCATACGATCTGCCTTCCATTTTTCTTCAAAATAGTCTTAATATTAAATTGTGCCGCGACACGAGAAACCAACAAAGTGGTTGTGCACCCAGCGCAGACTCAGATCAGCTTGGGAGACTTATCAGTCTTCGCTGGCCGCATGGAGCTAGCTTAGGCCCTTAAGCGCAAGTAAAGACTCTGATCAGACTGGGCGGAAGCCCAGGCTGATCTAAGTCTTCGCAGGGCGCACATGCCACTTTGCTGGTTTTGTCGTGTCGCGGCGCAATTCTATGAAAAAGATGCATGCCTCGTGTACAGATGTATAGTGTATTCTTACAGAAAACTATAAGGTTTTAAATTCTACACATTCAAGGTCTTGTTGCCATTTTCACAAGGGAGAAAACTGTGGCTGAAAAGTACATGCTTCTAGGGCGGATGGATCTACTCTGCTAGTGTGAGGGAAGGCGGTGGGGGTAGTCAATATTAAAAGAAAAAAAGAAAAAAATAGCGTTCAGAGGAAAGCATATTCTTCCTTTATGAGAACCACCCTATAAAGAAGAAAGACATAATTGAGCCGCCACACGACAAAACCAACAAAGTGGTTGTGCGCCCAGCGCAGACCTAGATCAGCCTGGGAGTCCGTCTAGTCTGATCAGAATCTTCGCTGTCCGCATGAAGGTAGCTTAAACTCTGAGCTACCCTTTAAGCGTTTAGCGATGATTCTGATCAAACAGGGCGGATGCCTAGACTGATCTGTGTCTTCGTTGGGTGCACAACCACATTTTTGGTTTTCTCGTGTCGCGGCTCAATTATATTTTCATGTCACAGTTACCTCCGTTTGAAGTATAACTACAGCCGAACCTGTATTAAGGGGTCACCTGTCTTTAGCAGCCATACAGTACATATGAACCTGTATTAAGGGGTCACCTGTCTTAAGCACACAATTTTTCTGTGTCCCATGGGGTGACCCCTTAAGACAGGTTTGACTGTAGTCACCTTAACACAGAGAATTAACATTACAACATTATGCTACAACGCAGCGAGTATATTCATTATGAAATTAAATTCAAAATATGAACACAACATACGCAACTATATAATGACAGATTAACTTTTAAATAACTTAATCCTGGTTTATTCAAGTACATGAGCTGTACCCAATGAAAACGAACATTTAGCTATGTGCATACAAATCACACTCAAATCAGTCTGCGCGTTTGTGCAAAGGATTAAAATGAACAGGCTCACTTTCATAATTTTCTACGAAGGGAGACAACTTCTGTGACTTTCTCTTTGCTGCCCTGGATGACAGTTTTTTTTCCAAAATGGGGTCTACTCTAAAAGGAAAGAATTTACAAATTATTTCCTTTAAAAGTTGATCTCCATTTAGCAGGGGTGAAACTAGGAAACTGGTAAAGTGGATCAAAGTTTTCTTAAATGTGTAGCCATCCACCTTGTTTTCACTAAGTATTATATAGATTCATTGTTTAAGTCAACATAAAAGAGGTACAAGGGGAAGTAATTCTGCCATTTTCATTTTGCAGTCCTTCTCTCTACAGGCCAGGTCTTACAGAAATGAACCTGCTCTTCTTTGAAGCAAGTTCTTTCTTTCAAGAGCAGACTCCCTTTTGGAAAGTTTTCGTTCGCTAGGTTGTTGATTTGATGCTTAACGTCCACGGTAAACAACTAAGGTCATGTCGGGACGGCCAGTTAATCTAACCACACTATTCCTGGGCAGGCTTAGACCTCCTAAGCGGTTAACCAGTGCTAAGTGCACATACTTTCGCCAGTAACGGACTACTGCCCTTCTTGAATCAGCGGAAGGAGAAACGAAAGTATGTGGCCAGACCGGGATTCGAACCCAGTCGTTCGCTAGGAAAGCACCTGAAATCACAAAAGTCAGCCCTCTATTGAAATACGTGTAACTGTGGAGAAAAATCCATTCACCATAAAGCGACAAATTTGCAATCAAAGAAGATCCAGATGAGGCAGCTCATAACAAGCAACCTCATCCGGCTTTATTTTTCTTTGAATTATCAATATGATACAGTTTGGACAGAACATTTTTTTACTTTAGGTAACGGAATTTTAGAACTGTCGCACATCACTATTTGAGCCACGTCATGTGACTTCCAACAATGTTGCAATTTTGTCACGTGGTATTCAGATCATCCTTCTCATATGTACAGGGTAATCACAGACCTGACCGTTGGTTCTATGGCTTTGGTCACTTCCATAAATAGTTGATTAGACAAGTGAAGGCTCTGATCAGACTGCACTTATGTGCAGTCTGATCTAAGTCTTTGCTTGTCACCAATGCCACTTTGTTGGAAATCACGTGATGTGTCTCATTTGTTCTATCAGGGGCGTAACTAGGGGCAGTTTCATAATACGCACAACCATGTTTTATTCTCTACTTCTTGAAGGGAAAGCTAATATTTCAGCCACTTTGGTAATAGGTATTGAAATCTTGTCTAATTTATAAATATTCAGCATGCAAATATGCAGGTGCGTTTTGAAATTTTGTCAATTTTGACAAAATTTCAATAAGCACTTGCGTATTTGCCGTATAGGTAGTCTATGATGGAATATCTTTATTTTCGTTTTTCATTTATATTACACACTCTTCTGTGGTCTGTTGTATTTCTCCAGGAAACTCTGTCCAGTTATCAATGATAAATACAGACTGAACATTACACGATCCCTTATGTTCTGCACGTAACGTTACAACAGTGTTACACGAATAGCACGCACGCACACAGACACGTTATCGATTATACGTCAATTGGAACACCGCTCGGCCAATTCCGTGAATCGATTCACGGAATTGGCCGAGTGGTGCTCCAATTGCAAAGAACACTATGGCACGTCAACTACATGTAAAAACTACAGACGCCTGAGTGTACCATCAGTTTCTGGATTAAGATTTCTTATTATCTAGCACAAAGAACATTATATCAATGTTGATTCAGCATATTTCCACGTTATGATGGCAAATCATTCTCAGCAGGCACACAAACTTCAGTCACCATTGATTCACCACTGAATCAACCTTCATATGTAAAACAAACAATATTATATACATTGTAATTGTTGATTCAATGCCTTTCCACGTTATGACAGCAAATCAGCATTCTAATGCACTTACAAACATAACGCGACGTCTGATTGGATGACGTCAAAAATTTGCAACAGTATATTCTGCGATATACTGTCGCAAACCTGACGTCATTATAAAACGTCGCTTCTCATTGGCTGACGTTTGGTTTTACGCTGCTGAAAGTGCTTGCAATGGATGCAAAGCAGTATACATTGAAAGGTGAAAATGTGAAAAAGTGCATTAGAATGGGGATAACTATTTTGAAAATTGTCACTTCGTGAGGTAAATTGTCGGTTTTATGGTCGCAAATTCCATTTTACGGCTCCGCTGGCGCATCGCCGTAAAACGAAATTTCCGACCATAAAACCGACGATTTACCTCCCCAAATGACAATTTTGAATACAGTTATCCCCTTATCGTATGCTGTCAAGGTTGTGAGCCCGCCTGGTCCACTCCCAGAAGGCACACAACTTTGCGTCACCACTGACTCATCCTTGATTCAACGTCCTGACGTTGTCTCAAAGTTGGTTTAAAATTAGGGGATAACTGTACTCAAAATTGTCGTTTTGGGAAGTAAATCGTCGGTTTTATGGTCGGAAATTTTGTTTTACGGCGACGTGCCAGCGGGGCCGTAAAACGCAGTTTGCGACCATACAACCGACGATCTACCTCCCCAAATGACAATTTTCTAATACAGTTATCCCAATTCTACTGCACTTTTCACCTTTAAAAGTGTGCTACTTTGCATCAATAGCAAACGCTTTCAGCTACGTAAAACCAGACGACAGCCAATGAGAATGGGGTCGGCTTTCCGACAGTATATCGCAGGATATATTGTCGCAAATTTTCGACGTTATCCAATCAGGTGTCGCGTTACACACGTAAGTGCATTAGAATATTGATTTCAGTTGTCTGCCTAATGGAATATAGAAATTGTTCTCACGGCTCAGTTCATGAGTACATGAAGAACAAGGGCCACTACTACAAATGTTCTCTAATCATTAATTTCTTTTATCCCCAAGACTGTTTGGCAGGTACTCCTCAGTCACCTGTTTTGGTAAGGGCCTCATCAACTTAATATTTTTGGTTTTATAAAACTTTGTTTGTGCATGCAGTTTATAAGTTTCATGTATTCTATGTGTTATCCGCCACAATTTTCATCGATGTAGTCTCTGAGTTGTCTTTCACTAGACGAATACTAGAGTCAATATGACTGGCAAAGAAAGTAGTGCTATTGACACAATCGTCGTGCTTGGACTCCCATTGCACAATCTAGTATTGCAAATGCATACTTCATTATTTCCCCTGTCAGCCTTGCATTCCTCTTTGGCAACCGTGTCAGAACATTTTCTAGAAACGTCTGAAATGAAACAAAAATCATAACTCTGAAAAATATGCATATAAAAAGAAACGTGACATGTAAGTCGCGCCATGAATTACAGTGCGCAATAGCCATATTGTTCCTAAGGTATACGGACCAGGTTCGAGCGCCGCCTGAGGCGAGAATCTTTCCTACCGTAAACGGGGTTCCATTGCACACAGCCTGTCTTTATCATCGTCCCGTCGTCCTGATATAGATGAAATACTGTCGAAAAGGACGTAAAATCGTAAGTCATCCACCCATCCATCCTAAGGTATTCATTGGTAACCATCCCTCTTTCATCCGCCATTTTGGCGTAGCGGATTTTTTTCTGTTGTAAATTTTTGTTTGCTTTCCCGTATAACATAGCCCCTTCCAAAACGGGGTCTACAACTCTCTTTTAAGAGTTGATTGACCCTCTTTGAAAAAGGAAACAAAAATGAAAATTGCAAGATTACCATACGGTAATCGCAGGGTTGCCTGAAAAGGAGGAAGGATAACTTCATAAATGTTAAGATAATTTTATGGTGCAAAAAAAAACACACACGACACTTTGTATTGTATTTAAGTTATATACTACTTATGGATCGCTAACGCATTTCTATCAAAACGTAGTTCAAAATCCGTTAACATGACACTCGTACAAACCAAATAATACATGTACAAAATTTCCCTTGAGCCATGACAACTGATTTGGTAAATTAACAGCTTCCGGAGCATTATTGAACATACTAATCGTCTACGCCAGGGCGTAAGCAATAAGTAGAAAGAGGTCATTGACATATCCAAGCGAAATGCCAAGGTTCATGTCGAGTCTCATAGATCTATGTTATTGTTATGGAGTTTCACATTAGAGATAATTTAACCGGTCACCTTATTCCTATTTCTTTACCAAATGTGGGTGCATTTTAAAACTGTCTCTGTGACCCAGCAGGCACATGGCGTTGAAATGACGTCGTACTCATGTCAGTATGACGTCATTTTTACGTGATGTGCCTACAGGCTAGGCAGTTATAAAATACTCTCACAATGTGCATGTATGCTAAAAAAAGAAAAAAAAAACAATCTCAAAAATTGGATTTACATGAAACCCTAGCGGAGTAGTTGCCAACTTTTTGACATATAACATTCTTGCGTGCTACTTCAGCAATGTACCTCAATGTTTAGCTTAGGGACCGACCATTTGATATTCTGGGGGGGGGGGGGGGGGGGGGGGGGCCTGGTATTCTTGATGGAGACACAACATTTTATTTCACTGGCCTCTGGAAACAATTTCTTTTTTTTTCACCTTGTGGGAGCTAATTTATTTTTTTTTACAAACTAACTCAAACAGGTTATTTTTTTTGTTTTTATTTTATAGCTGAACTATCAGATCCTTGTTTACTTGACCTTAATATCCTTTTATTTTACCCACATCAGTACTTTTTTCACCTTTTTTTCTCACAAAAAGAACATGGTGCTGTCTTTAACCAGGCCAAGAGGGCATGACTTAGCTTGCTTTTGCAAACCAGTGCCTGGAGCATGTTACTCTTTTCATCTAAGGTACAGATACAAACATCCCTGTATGAGTTTGGCAAAAAATTAGGCCTTAAATTAGGGATATTTTGGCCAAAGTTTAGGGCTATTTTGGCAAAGTTGTAGGGCTAACATTAGGAATTTAATTTTTTTTTATATCCCAATATATGCCCAAACATGCTTTATTCGTACTTTAGAAAGTTTGATAAATACTTATTGATAGAGTCACAGTATGCATAAATGGCAATTGATAAAATGGCTGAAAGTTATGCGCTAAGAAGTTATCAAAGGGGGGTCTGGGGGGCAACACCCCTCAGAAGCTAAAGCAATTTCCCAATTTCAATGGCAATTTTAAGACTGGAAACAATAGAGAAAAACTAGGAATGATGATAAAAATAAGGGTTTTTATATTAGGACTTCTGCCTTTTAGAGTGTTTATTTTGCCAAAATGGTTTTGTCTCCCATAAGCTGGTGACTCTTTTGCAATTCAGTTTTAGTGGAAACATTTACTTAGTAATGTGGCAGATCAATAATACATGTATGTGAATGTTGTATAGGATGTTTTTGTAAATGTATGCACATGCGTGCCCGCTGGTGTAAACCAATTGTAGCTAATTTTAAAATATTACTATAAATATGGGGGTCTGGGGGGCACAGCCCCCCAGAAGCCAGAGACATTATAAAAACTCAATTTCAATGGAATTATCTGCAGACAATATTTTTTTTTTTTAATTTTGGGTGGAGACAGGTTATTTTTTTCTCTTACTTTTGAGGCCAGATTATTTTTTTAACCCCCTTATGAGCCAGGTTATTTTTTTCTTGCATATCCAAAGACAGGAATTTTTTTTGATAAATATACCAGGCCCCCCCCCCCCCTTTAGAATATCAAATGGTCGGTCCCTTAGTAGTAGGAAATGTGGGGCCAGAAACTGCACACATTATAATGCTAAAGAGAGTTTAAGATTATCCGCCTTATCCTTTCTATCAACACCCCCCCCCCCACACACACACACAGACACAGACACACACCTTTCCCCACCCCCACAACGCCTGATAAATACTTATATATAAAGTCTATATAAGCAAAGCAGAAATTGCTGTCCACTTTGTTGCTGTCAGGATGGGCAAAGTACATACCGGACTGCGATTAGTGGCGGCATTGTTTGTGAATACTTTTTAACGTTACCTCAGGTGTTCAGGTAGGCATCATTTTGGTCAATATACCGAATTGCCGTCCATTTCTGTACTACAAGGTAGCTACCGATAGAGATTTTTCTTAGCATTGCAGGTAACGGTTAATGAAACTTTTGTTAATGGGTGACGACTATGTTGATACCGACAGCCACTTTTGCATGTATGGTGTTTAGCCGTATCGTCGACAGCACTGGTATTACCCGGGATATGCACTGTAAAAACGATCCGTAGGTTTTACGGTAGAATAACTGGCAACCAGCTGCCAGTCCATTCCCAGTTATTTTTACGGTCGCCCATAAGCATGTGCAGGAATCATCAGGCAGACTAGGGAAACATTAGACAGGTATTGTTTTAGCCATATATCCCAGATCTCTGCAATACTACATGAACTGGCAGCCAGATATCAGGTATTTTACCGTAATATCTACGGATTTTTTAGCAATATATCCCAGATCCCTGCAATACTAAATGAACTGGCAGCCAGA
Source organism: Ctena decussata (assembly GCA_963989385.1). Classification (NCBI taxonomy): domain Eukaryota; kingdom Metazoa; phylum Mollusca; class Bivalvia; order Lucinida; family Lucinidae; genus Ctena; species Ctena decussata. Next base: position 21,188,102 of record OZ022515.1, on the reverse strand, counting down.
TTCCAGGTATTTTACCGTAATATCTACGGATTTTTTTACAGAGTGTTTATAGCCAAAAAAGCGAATAAATGGCTGTTTACAGTAAACTGTAACGTTCTTTGGTTATTCACTGTAAAAAGCATTATTAACGTTTATTGGCTCTCAACAGCAAATAAATGATAAAAAGGTTGTTGTCGTCTGTAAATGGCTATTTATGGGATTTTTTCCCCGTTTTTGTTTTGCCTATTTACAGTTAACTGTAAATAGCTACTCCCTTTTTGTGATGTTAAACAAGAAAAATCTTAAAAAAAAAAAAAAAAAGAAGATAATCGGCGCAGATTAAATGGAAGTGTGTTTTGGTATAGTCCGTTTGCTCCCAAATGCAAACGGCATCCCCAATATCTTCTCAAAATTGGTGAGAAGTAGAAGATTTGCGAAAAGCTCATTCTTAATTTTCATCCTATACATAACAAAATCATAATTTTGCAGAAATGTGATGTTTTGCATAAAAAAGTTGCTATACAAAACCAGGACCTAAAATATGTCATTTTCACCTGTTAATTACAAGGGAGTAAAAGTTGGCTGTTGGAATTCCCGTTTAGTTTTACGTGTTAGAGCATGTGACCAATGTATGCTATCCCTCGAACAAAATTTGCATAATTAATTGAAATTTTATTCTGAATCCATTTTTTCTACTTTTGGTTTCACCCATATATTATCAAATTTTAAAACATACAATTTTTACACGCAAAATAATATAATAGTTCAATATTTATTTACAACATAGTATCACCTGACCAGTGATACCATGCGTTACGCGTGCGGAGAGGTGAATACATTTTACTATTTCATTCATATACGCCCACACCTGTAGTAAACAACGAGTTTACGCTATTGCCAATCAACAATATTTTGGCTGTTCTAACAAGCATACGACGCCCTTTATTGAAACTGCTCAGTTTTTGCATTACTGGCAATGGAAAATATTTTACAAAAGCATCCAAAAATTTGGACTTTCCGTATTCTGTTATGTATTGTTATAAGAATCATTAGGACATTAGAACATTTGATGGAACTTGCATCGTTTTCGAGAAAATAAGCAAAACCCCGTTTGCAATTGGGAGCAAACGGACTATATATGTCTCTAGGTGAAGATTTGACAATAACTTTCATGAATAAGTAAGCTATGTCGGTAGGCACCACAACCGTAATTTTGACACTGGGTAGCGACAACGACCTATCTCAAGATTGAGCTGTCCAATTTGGAATTCCAAAATGGACCGAGCTCAATTCTGAAATTGATCCGATTTCAAAATAGTTATCAACATGTTGCACTGTTTGTTTGTGGGTATTAAACCGAAAGTAGAAATCGAAAGTAGATTTACGACGAAAAAAAGAAAGTTTATAATATCTGTGTCTGTTTTCGATAACATTTCTATTGTAAAATTACAACCAAGAGAAACATTTTGAATTAATATGACAGAGTGCTAGTATTCACAGTGCAGTACGACGAGAAGAAACGAAGATTAAATAATATTCATTGACTTTGATATTATTGGCTCAATTTCGACATACGCGTTATTTGACCAATGGAATCTTGTAAAATGTGGAACAATATCGAAATTATACGAGGCTGTGCCTAGAAATATCTTATACTTGCACTATCGGAGCACCGCTCGGGCAATTCCGTGAATCATATTCACGGAATTGCCCGAGCGGTGGTCCGATTGATACTTACAATGCCCCAAGTCGTGGAATTCTGTGACAGTTTTCAAGCAGGCTCCATCACATTCTGTTGTGTTCTTTTCGAAAGCTTTCTTGTCAAAAGGATCATCACACGGAGCGCATTCATAACATAATAATGCTGATACTGAAATGCAAAAAAATACACATTCACATATGAGCCGCGACACGAGAAAACCAACAAAGTGGTGGTGCGCACAGCGCACTCAGATCGGCCTGGGCATCCGCCCAGTCTGATCAGAGTCTTTGCTGTCCGCATGGAGATAGCTTAGACCCTTAGCTAGCCTTAAAAGCGCAAGGCGAAGACTCTGAGTCTGCGCTGGGCGCACAACCACTCTGTTGGTTTTCTTGTTTATATTATTATATGGGTGATGGTTAAGACTCTGGAATAACGTGCCTTACCCTGACCCTAATCCACAGTTGGTGGGATCGTATCGTTGTCTCTAAAGGGCAGGGCGGGGGTGGGGGAGACGTGAAAAAGAAAGAAAGAAGAAAACTCTATATATACTAAGCACAACTTCTAACCGACCACTTGCTTTGTCTTGAACAATGTTATTAGTAGATGGCATCTGGATATAATTTTCTTATAATCAGAACACCCAATAGGTTATGTAAAGGTTTTAAAAATCATCATTACCTTTTTCTTGACAGGAGAGGATTCACATGTAACCCCCCCCCCCCCCCCCCCCCCTTCAAACTTCGCAAAGTTTAGGACTGTGGTTGAGACTGTTTTGAGATTTTGACTAAATTTTCGAATTCTGTTTTAGAAGGATGCTTTGTGATGCATTCTCAAGCTCAGTTAATCATTTTCTAAATGTTCACACAAGTGATAAGCATGTGCTGATTAGATTCCGAAATGTGGGTCTGTCAGAATCATGACAAATGGCTAAAATATTGCGATTTTCGGAAACAGGGGTACCTGTATTTTGCACTAATTTGAAGGTAAACTGATGAGATTTTTATTTAAGTGTTACCAAATTTATTTTACCAATTGATCGGTCTAATTAAAGATAGAAACATATATTCGAAAGTCTATTTTGTCTTGCAAAAAAAACAAAACATATATACGTTAGTGGTCGGTTAGAAGTTGGTTCTAGTATATATAGAACAGTGCTCCAGATAAGAAGGGGTAACATGGTAACATGGGATGGGATAGGATGGGATGTTTTACGTCCTTTTCAACAGTAGTTTAGTCAGATAAGGACGGTGTAAGACTACGCGCAATGGAACCCCGTTTGTGTTTGAAAAGATTCCCGTCTACAGCAGAAATCGAACCAGGGGCCGCCAGATCAGCAGGTCAGCGGTTCACCTACTCCTTTTTTAGTGGGATAATTCGGGGGCAATCATCTATCTTGTCCATAATAACACACATGTTTAAATTCTCATTAGAACCGGCTCAGTGAGGCAGTTCTAATGAGAGTTCAGAACATATATTTTTACTGAGAAATAAGGGAAATTATCTCGGAATTATCCCCCAAAACATGACTTATCTTGAAATCTCTGTAATATACTCTGTAGTATATTTCAAGGTAATTAAAAAAAAAGCAACGAAAAACATTGTGATCGTTGAAACGATATTGAATCACTGTTAATTCAAAGTTACAAAGTTGAGCAAAAGTTGTTTCAATGTCGTGGGCAAGCAGGGATGATAATAATTATGTTCATAATTGGAAACAAGCAGAACTTTGTCATCCTACCCCTATGACCCTTGAAAGAGGTTTGACTTTATACGAGCAGAAAAATATTTTAGCAGCGTCATTATGCTTGGCCCACTCCAAACGCTCTGATCTTTGACTCGAGTCTGCCTGCTGATTTGTTGCATTCGAGTTTGGGCCATGGGGTGCTGGGTTGGGGGTTGGGGGGTTGGTTCCCTTTCATGTCAACTTGGTGTTACGCCTCATGTCAATAGGGGCAGCTCATTTACAGGAGGGAATGTGCTCCCCAATGAGCCCTTACTCTTTTCTCATATCAGCTATAGTACTGGTCGCTAAATAGGCGCATTGTACACAGCCTTTCATGACCACCCTTCCATCGACTCAGTTTACCTGAAATACTGTTGCAAGGTCCATTAAAAGGCATTTCATCCATCCATCATGATCCAGAAGGCTGTGCTGTACGTATGTTCACCCACGTTATAAAGTACACATGTTTTAAAAGACAAGGGCGTAACTGCCTGTGCGCAATTACGCAGGCGCGTATTGAATTTTTTGTCAAATAGTTGATGATGCTGAAATTTTGTAATTTGAACAGATTTAAATAGTAACTGCAAACAGACGCCATGACATGAAATATCTTTGGGGCTATTAATTTACAGTGTCTATTCTAGGGAGGGGGATGGGGGGGGGTGTGGCGGATTCATCCACATTTCTGATAATTGCCCCCTAATTCTTAGCAGAACTTGCCAGAAGGGGGGAATTATTTTCTTAATTTTATTCATAAAAATAGATTTAAATGATATCTTAAAGCATTGTGTGTATATATAGCTAAATTACTAGGTACCCCAGTGGGGCACCCACGGGGGGGTCACTTCCATTATAAAGCAGGGTACATATGTGCCGCTGGAATAGCCCTCCTTTTTGATCTCCCAGATACATCAATAGGTATGGTTTAATTGGCCAATATACAGGAATAGGTCTTATTTCTCCAGGCTCTATACATAAATTTTTATTACCAGAGAGAAACAGATATCAATTACCAAATCAACAGGCGCACCAGCTGAAATACTCTCAGCACACTGTCTCAGCAGGCATTATGTATTTCATGGACTGGACTTGGACTCTGGACTTTGGACTCTGGACTTTGGACTGTGTAAAATCTGGACTCTGGACTTTGGACTTTGGACTATGTAAAACCTGGACTTTGGACTCTGGACTTTGGACTACGTAAAACCTGGACTTTGGACTCTGGACTTTGGACTATGTAAAACCTGGACTTTGGACTCTGGACTTTGAAGTATAGAGACTCTGGACTTTTGAACTCCTTAAAAGAAGCTATTGTGACAGTTTTGTTTCAGTATATTGTAATGGCTGATAGCCATATACTTGGCACTCGGAATGTCAAAATTGTTTTACTGGACAAGTGATCATAAAAAGCTGCTCTGTGTGAGATAAAAGCCCTAAATCTTTCACCTGATTTGATATATGATGATCCATCACTTTTGAGTTAATGAGATTATGTGAGCATGCAGCGATCTTGGATCAAGGCTTATAAGGGTAGCCCTAGTTAAAGCTTAATGGGGAGGTAACTAAAAGGTAAAGTAAAGGTTTCCCATAACTTAATAGCCGTAGGGGCAGTGGGGGTTAGATACCCACTGTATCTTGGGCACAGCTGATGAAAGGCAGAGCCCATCTCTTTCCTTTCGCTGCCTTATCCTTCCCTGATTCGAAAAAGGTACCCATTTACTGCTGGGTTGACAGAGAGAGTTTTCCAGTCGTCGGATGGCAACGGTGAGCCGCAAACGCACGACCTTTCGGCAACTTCCCGCACCATAAGTGAGTCACTCTAACCACTCAACTATGGCACCTCTCTAACAACCACATTAATAAATATGAGGCATAGTTTGTTTTTATGGGTAAGAATGGATTGGATTGGAAAGGAGAAGAAAATCATGACACAACAACGTCATTGACGTGTGGCACTTGTCGTTACCATGCCTCCTGTCTATCTCGATTACTTTGCACGATATTTTTATGACATTTTCAGACTATAAATCAAATACCATATTAATCATACTAAACGCCCTGGGGCGTTGCATTTTACAAAAGGGGACACAAGGGGACACAAAATGTAGTAATTCAGCCAATGCCAAAATACCTCTTAAAACAGTATTAAGACGAATGGGTATGCTTTCAGAGGAAGCAACTCTGTTTTTGTCTCCCTTCTACATAGGGGTCAACTCTTAAAGGAAAGAATTTACTCCTCTAGGATCAAATACTTTTCTTTAAGCGTTGACCCCGTGCCGTGTCAAAAAACTACCTCATCCAGAACAGCAAACAGAAATGGCAAGTTAACATAATAGCATTTTTCGGAAAAGGGGGGAGGGGGGGGCGGCGTTTCTTGAAGCAGAGGCGTTTATTGGGTAGATTAAGCTACTTGGATATGAAATTCTGTAGCTTTCAATTTCATAGCTTCATTGACATTTCTTATGGATCAACCCTCATAGTCATCGTAATTAGCTAAGAATCCATTTCATTATGCAGGGCACAATGGTATTCCCAGGCTTATCAACACTTCAAAATAGTCTCAGTTACTGCTACTGTGTGCTATAGGTTTGATCTTAGAATTGTTGCTTTTAATTTTTAAATGTAATAAAATGGATTGAAAACCAGATGAGCCATAAATATATAGCCTAATCAGGACACTGTTGACATACAACATTTTACAGTAAGTTGTCTGCTGTGATTAAGTCCAGATGTGCTGAAACAAAACAGTTCTCAGGCACCGGTGATGAAAGGGGCCGTGTGTGCGAGGTCATAAATTACTAGGTCTAATCAGGACAATGTTGATACATCTTATACATGAAATACCTTATAGTGCTGTAAAAATTGTAAAATCGGGACACCTAAAATATTTACTGCTATTGTCCTAAAATGGACCAGATTGGTTTACAATGCAGTAATGCATCCAAAAATGCAGATGGGGTGGCAAACAGTGTAGACCCTTAAAAGACTGATCTGGACTTGCACTGTATGCTCAGAATTACCTGTCCCAATACTCAGATTTTTACGGTAAGTTGTCTGCTGTGGTTGTCCCAGAGGGGCTAAAACTTTCATTGTTCGTCTCATCTGAGCTGAAGGCTCCAAAGGTAGGGTAGGTGGGGAGGGGGCAGGGGGAGGCACATTTAATTAAATTTGCTTCCCTTTGCACGAGGGGGCAGGAGACACATTTAATCAAATTTGCTTCCTTTTTCATCTATATGCAACAATGCTTAAACATTAGATTGCAGTCTACTGTATAAAAGTTGGTAGATATTGTCAACTAATGAGAACATGAAGACTGTTTAGTAGCAGAGGTCAAGATCTTTCTTGACTTTTGGCCAGGGCCACTCATAATTTAACAATTTAAAATTTTTCCTTCGAAGCCACTGTACCTGAAGATTGGATTAAGTATAGAAAAGTCTTGGCCCAAGATCTCTGCATGCTCATATATTCTCATTAACTCGGAGCAGTGCATTCAGGTGAGCGATTTAGGGCTTCATGACCCTCTTGTCTCAGACAGCAGAGTACCTGTACTAGCGGATTTAGTGTATGTTCGCCTAGACTTTCTCAAGACCCTATATTATCTAAATTTCCCTTTCGAACTGGAGAGTCCCTTTAAGCGAAATAATATGTGAAAGTCCCTTTAGAACTTCTCTCTGTGTAAATTTAACACAGTTTTAAACAGGAGCATTTTCTTTCTTTTCTTTTTTTTCCAAAATGTTGAAAAATAATAAAATGGAATATTAATTTACAGACTTGGGCAAGTCTAATGTTCGCCTTTCGGGCTCATCTCCGTTTTAGAGTACACACAGATCCGATTATTATTTTCAACCTAATAAACCAGGAAATGTGCGCAAAGGATGCCCTGCATTGGAATAAGAAATGTAAGGGTAGTGGTGGTCGGTGATAACAGTGTCACTGAACGTTGGCGATGGTGTCAGCCTTATCAAACCAGCAAAACTGTACATAAGCACAAAAACACAACATAAGCAGGGGTAATGTTTCTGTTATAGTTTCGTACCCAGAGACTGTGACCCTGTTAAAACTAGCATGAATGAACACAACTCCCGCTCATCTGTGCATTTGTACATCATCCTCTATGCTAGCATATGTTGCACTAAGTATGCATGTAAAGCGATAGCGAGAAATCACCTGGAAACGGCTGAGTGCATCTATGTGTGTGTCTAGCAGTCTAAGGATGAAAGAATAAACAAAGGGGCTTTCGGGTCCTTTCTTCTGCAGCTATTGCCAAACGAGAAAGAAATGAAATGTCCTTGTCTTCATACTCATGTGAGCATGAATGTATTCTTATGTAAAGCCATAATTAATGAGTGTCTGCGTGTTTATGTATGAGAATTTGAAATTCTACTCTATATAATAAATTTTCAAATATCCAATTTTCGTGTGTGTGTGTGTGTGTGTGTGTGTGTAGGTGGGGTGGGGGTGGGGGGAGGGGAAGGGAAGGACAATAGAGCAAAAGTGGCTTTATGAGGTCCGGTCAAAGCACTATATAGTAATCCTTCCTATATCTAGCCACATTGCTCAGTTTCTTCATTCAGTCATGTAAATCAGATAGGGTTTTATTCATATTATTAAATGTGTATCTTCAACTTTGCAATTCACATTCACGAAGAACAAATAGAGGTACATGGGCACACCATGTCAAGACTGCTCTCTGTGTACTGCACATGTTTGCCTCTGTCCCTATGATATTCTGATGGTACTGTATGCTTAGATATACTACTGAACTGAACTCCAATCAAGTTGCTAAAGGCCCAGATCTACCACATTGTGGGGAACTGATTTCTGACAAAAGGTACTTTGTCAATATTATTATGCTTCACCATGAAACTAGTTAAGCCCAATTAAAAGTTGTGATGATTTCTCTGATATACCACATTTACTCAAAATATTTTAACAATAGTTTGTATGCCTGAATAACCATTGTAGAGTGTAGACCCAAATTAGACTGCTGTTTGGAACAGTCTGATAAGGGTCTGTGCCAAGTTTTATAAAATGATTAATGAGAAGACTTTAATGCAAGGAATGGTTAAAGTGTCCGAGTATTTAGAGTAAACACAGTATATGTGTTTAGAAAACAATTCTCATAAAAGAACTCCCACATCCTATAAATCAGATAAAATCATAAAGAATGAAGGTCTTCGAGCTCTAAGTATTTCAATAATATGATTGCCCTGTCTTGAAAGTGGAACAACAAGGAGATCTCTCTTCCATTCCATTCCAATCCATTCCATGAAATGAACCATGCGTCATATTTGCACTTTGAGCACACACCCATTTAACAGGTTGACTGCTCATATTATAAATATAAACATATTTTACTGCAAAAGAATGGACATAAGGTACAGTTGTTACAGCCATTATGTCAACATTGAATAAGCTGTATCAACTTAATGGTCAGACTGCACCAGAGTTAAGATTTTTGTAGAGTCCAAAGTCCAGGTTTTACATAGTCCAAAGTCCAGAGTCCAAAGTCCAGGTTTTACATAGTCCAAAGTCCAGAGTCCAAAGTCCAGGTTTTACATAGTCCAAAGTCCAGAGTCCAAAGTCCAGGTTTTACATAGTCCAAAGTCCAAAGTCCAGAGTCCAGGTTTTACACAGTCCAAAGTCCAGAGTCCAAAGTCCAGAGTCCAAGTCCAGTCCATGGAATACATAATGCCGTCTCAGCATGCATGAGCTCTGAATTATCTTAATGGCTCAATAACTCACAGAATTCTAACCTAATGACCTGTTATTATAAACAAATCGCCAAGTATAAACAAATCGCCAAGAATATTTACACATGATGTTTTGACAGCAAGACTGGTCCATTGCAAAATCAAGAGTTCAGAAAATAAAAACAATCATTTTGATTCCTGTTACATGTATATGTTTTTATTCTGTGTCAGTCGCTGCTTTATTTGCAATTCATTTTACAGCTAAATACAGCGACTATGTTATGAAAAAACTGCCACCTCAGGCAGCCGAGGATGGCAGAAGAAAGAGCCAAAGGACTAGAACAAAGATAACATATTTGTCCTAATACAACAAGCAAAACAATATAATTATATGAAGACATAGTGAAGATTATGACTTTTTTCACAGAAATTTGGCTTCCATGAAGCCACTGAATAATTCCTTCTTAAATATATGAATAGGATTTAATTTTGATAGTGAATACATGAATAGGTATATATTTTGTCATTTGTGTTATACATGAATAGGGTGGGTTTTCAAAGTTTCAGCGGCACATCTATACCCTTTCAGCGGCCAGGTGACCCCCCCCCCCCGTGGGGGCACCTGGCGTCGAGACGGCGTCAAACTGACGTCGATACGACGTCATTGTCGAAACAACGTCAGTGCAACGTCTCTTCGACGATATGTGCCTGCTGGGTACAATTGTTTTTATGTAGTTTAAGCCACAAGCACTTGGTTTCATCAATGACAATTTTGTCTGTGTATTTTTCTACTGTAGAAAATACTCGGACAAGACACCAAGTGCCTATGGTTTAAGCCAAATTTTGTCGAAAATGCCCCTATGTTTTCAATCTTAGAATACACACTGGGCTAAACTCCTATTTTGCCTTCAACAGCTCAATGGCTCAAGGAGTTTAAAACATAATTGTGCGCAACATGCAATTACCCCTAGTTACGCCCCTGAAAGAAGGAATCCTACATACAGAATGATGAGATAGGCGGATGCAAATTCGAATAATGCAGATAAGAAAACAAGCACTAACCTTCTTTGTACCAAACTGTCAAAATAATCAAACACAAAACGGCGAAATACTTTATAGCCTCCATTTCCGGTTCTAAAGAGGGTCACCAAAATTTTTGATGAACTAGATCCGTTTGCCCTTCAAGTTCCGGTTCAAGGACGAATTCTGCGTCCACGAAACAATATCACATCATCAGTACTTTGTCTATATCGGCACATTCCTTTGTGCGAAAACAACCGTTTGTTTTAGTGTCGTAAAGCACGCACTGTGCTGGGCGTTTCCAAGAATTTATTAAAACATGTTTTAGCCTAAATGCACAAGTTACTATCGATTCCTGAACTTGGCTGAAGGGATTCAAAGCAAACTAATCGATATTTTCCGACTGTTTTACCAATCCGATCGATCCAAGTGGTTTACAAGAAACAGAAGGCAGCTGATGAATCGAAACAGATTTTTCTGCTTTGTTTACTTTTCTTTCCGAATAGGTCAAGTCTGGTAACTTCGGACAGCAGGTAAATTCGGACATACCACTGCAAACAGTGAAAATCCAGATGAGACGTCTCATCAGGAGTTTTACTGTTTGCCCAGTTAATCGTGTTTTAATTCCAAACAACTGACATATAAAGGAAGCAATGTCACTGTCCGAATTTATCCGCTGTCCGAATTTACACGACTTTTACCCTAGCGGATCTAGACACGATACAGACAGCGTATCCTTCCGCGCGTGGATGAAAGCGCGCGTTTGAGTGAGTGAGCAAGCAGGTGAATTGAAATTACCGTATAAATTTTAAAATTTGGGACACTAAAATAATTATCGCGATTATCTTAAAAATTGAAAGTCAGGTTTAAAGATGTTGTAATGCGTCCAAAATAAGCAGGCGGAACGGCAATTATTGTTGACCTTGATCAGACCGCTCCTTTAATCTGGGTCTGCACTGTTTGCTCAAACCTGTCTGACCCAATTATAATGCACAGTTAGTGTCAAATGGTATATTTGATACGGCAGTTAGTTACAGGTATATTTGATACGGCGGTTGTTACGGCAGTTAGACTGGATGCATGCAAAAACAAAATTCGTTATCTCGTATATTCATGTCTAATTTATCACCCTGGGCAAAACTTCCCTAAACCATGTTAACGGTAAATTAGTCTCAATTAACCCATTAATGCATTATGTCCGATAAAAAAGCAAATAGGCAAACAGTGCAGACCTAGATCAGACGCAACAATATGCGCGCTAGATTTGGAGCATTTTTTTTAATGATAAAAAAATCATAGAAACAAAAAAGGAAATAAATAAAATAAACCAAACATCCCTTGAACTAAGGTGGATTCATCAAAGTTGTACGACAGAAAAGGTCAAGCAGCATAAATTGGTTAGCCTATTTGCCAATCAACTTGCCATTCCAAAAAAAGTTTAAAATTGAGCCGCAACACGACAAAACCAAGTGGCATGTGCGCCCAGCGAAGACTCAGAACAGTCTGTGCATCCTCCCAGTCTGATCAGAGCCTTCGCTGTCCGCAAGGAGCTAGCTAAGACCCTAAGCTACCTTTATAAGCACACAGCGAAGACTCTGATATAACTGGACGGATACCCAGACTGATCTGAGTCTTCGCTGGTCGCACATACCAATTTGTTGGTTTTGTCATGTTGCGGCTCAAATAACAATCGTAAATACGGATCACGCCAGTCTGATCCCATGTACATATCGTATCATGACTGGCAATTATCGATCCGATTTCTTTCGAAATAAGGAGCCAACACGAGTGTGGGCGAGTGAGTGACTGCGTGCGTAAGTGTGTGCGTGAGTGCGTGAGTGCGTGCGTAATTGAGTGGGTGAGTGCGAGCGAGCGAGCGAGCGAGTGAGTGAACTCGGGTTTGACGTCTCTCCAATACATGTACATAGGAGACTGGACCTCGGTTTAAAATTGAGCCACAACACGACAAAACAAACAAAAAAAAGTGGCATGTGAGCCCAGCGAATACTCAGATCAGCCTGGGTATCCGCCCTGTCTGGTCAGAGTCTTTCCCGTGCGCTTAAAGAGTAGCTAAGGGTCTAAGATAGCTCCGTGCGGACAATGAAGACTCTTATCAAACTGGGCTGATGCCCAGGTTGCTGATCTGAATATTCGCTGGGCGCACATGCCACTTTGTTGGTTTTGTCCTGTCATTACTCGTATCATGTAATTAGATAGGGGAAACGTGGTGTAGTACATACAATGCACGCATTTTACGAAATTACTTGTCGAGATGAAAAAGGATATGACTAACCTATATTTAAGCCCAGTTTACGATCTTATTATTCATCATTTTAGGGTTCTGTTTATTTATTTTTTATCTTTTTTTTATATTAATTCCTGAACATTTAATGAACTTTAAACAAACAATGAAAACCCTGATCAGACGCCGCTTTAGCGTTTTGTGATCTGGGTCTGCACTACATTTGTGTTTTTTTAGGGGGACGCTTGCCACATAAAGGGTTAAAGGCGTAACTGGGTAAACACAATCGCGCGTTACTTATACCCCTGCGGACGCAGAAAAGGGTTTTTTGTTGTTGCTTTTAACCTCTCACGTGGGCATGTACTTAAAGGTAGGTTCCTGTACTTTGGAATGCATCATAATTTTGATGATTTTTTATCCAAGTTGTTGGAAAGCACTTATAAAGAGGAAATGAATAAGTTTCACTAAAAAGTGTTAATAAAAAAATCGTAGAAAAGTCGTTTTGCAAGGGATTTCCTAACTCTGCTTCGCACACCAGTTAGCGCTATTTTTAGTTTGTGCCAAAAATAGATAACATAGCTGACGTCATGCTGCATTGCATTTTTGGATAGTTTTAACCCATCTGCCATGCCAGGACCTCTGGAAGAGCTCACGGCAAGAGAAAATTAACCGTTGGCAAATGACATCAGAAACAGCTGACTTGTAGACAGTTATACATATTTATTTTTAGAACTGGAATTCCAACAAAAGAAAATAAACCAAAGGGAAAACGACTATTTTCTACAACATCTGACGATTTTCTCAGTAGCAACAGTTTCAGAAAAATAAGAGAATTCAATACTTCCCAGAAAAAGACAAAATTATTTTGTGAACATAATTGTTATCGCTAGGCCAGGAACCTACCTTTAATTTTGAAACCCTGTCTAATCATGCGAAATGGCAGATGCATGTTAACACTTTGTCAATTTGAAAAAAAAAAAAAATCAATTCTCGGAGAGGTAGCTAACATTGACTGACAAAAACATATTTTTGGTTGTTGTTATTTTCTTCCGAAAATTGTGTTAGATAGGTTTACGCAGCGACGCAATCATGTTGCATGACATCTGTCATGCAACCGTTTTGTCGCAAAAAGGTTGCGTTTAGACGACGAGACATGAGCCGCAACACGAAAAAACGAACAAAGCGGCTGTGCGCCCAGCGCAGACTCAGATCAGCCTGGGCACCCACCCAGTCTGATCAGGGCCTTAGCTGTCCACATGCAGGTAGCTTAGACCCTTAGCTACCCTTTAAGGGCTTAGTAAAGAGTATGATCAGACTGGGCGGATGCCCAGGCTGATCTTAGTTCATATGGAACTCTACCTATGGCTTATCGGATTTACCTGTCCGATATCAGCCCATTGGCTTTTGAGATGTTTAACACTGTCGAAATTCGAGAGTCCTTGGTCAAACGGGTCAAAGAACGACTTTGACCTCTTATACTCACAAATTGTCATGTACTCTAAAGACAACTGTACTTTTTGCAGGGCGCGCAACCCTTTTGTTGGTTTTCTCGTGTGGCGGATCACATTGTCTGCAACAGCTTTGTGTCATGCAACCTAGATTTGTGGGTGTTTACACGGTGACACATGTTGCATGTTGGGGGAACAAGTTTTTACTTTACCTATTGCCGAGGTCCTCTGTGGAAGGTAGCTCTGTTTAAACAAAAGAGCCGCGACACGACAAAACCAATGAAGTGGCATGTGCACCCAGCGAAGACTCAGATAAGCCTGGACATCCGCCAAGTCTGATCAGAATCTTTGCTCAGTCCGCATGGAGCTAATTTGAAATAAGACCATTAGCTACTAATTAAGTGCAAAACGAAGACTCTGGCCAAGTTGAGCGGATGCCCAGGCTGATCTGAGTCTTAGCTGGGCGCACATGCCACTTTGTCTTGTCCCGGCTCATTTAAATAATCTTCTTCTCCAGAGTCCTTGGAGCAAATGGGCAATTATTTTTTGCATACAAAGTCTCGTTTTTAATCATGCCCAAGGATTGCATTATGCCACCGAGCCAGAGTCACTAACTTGCATAAAATGTTGATATTGAAATCGCGTCGTCGAATAAAAACGGAGGTGACCATGCCGGCAAGGTTCATATGCAATAATGCATGGACCTTTTCGACTAGGATGTTTTATGATTAACGAAGAATAATTTTGAAACTTTTACATGCTAGTGAGAAACTATAGAGCAAAAATTGTGTAACGCATACCCGAGAGAAACTATTGATAGGCGCCAACACCATTTTCTGTTATACACATTGGAGAGAAAGCTTAGGTCTTCATCACGGGGAAAATAGATCACACCGTAACATTCTAAAAACTGGGACACCTAGGATAATTACTACAATGATTCTAACATTGAACAGTTTTATTTTTCAAATGCAATACTGCGTCTGAAACGGATGCAAATAGAAATGAGCCGCGACACGAGAAAACCAACAAAGTCCAGGATGATCTGAGTCTGCGCTTGGCGCACATACACTTTGTTGGTTTTCTCGCGTCGCGACTCAAATGCATACAGTTGAGACCCTGATCAGACTGCTCCTTCTGAAGCAGTCTGATCTGGGCCTCCACTGTTTCCTCAAAAACTCAAAGCAGGTTTCGAAATGGTTAGCCGATAAAGGGCATTTTGTGATAGGTAGAGCATGGGGTTCGTCCACCTTTACGGAGAGATAATCCATGAGCTGAATAGCGAGTGCATTACCGACCACACAGGCGGACGAACAATGCTCTATCTCACTCATACAAGTAACACGATACGCAGTGTAGATCTTGCACGTTATAGATATCTCATACTGAAAATTTAGGTATCTAAGATCCGCTTCCCCCTACCCCCACCCGTGCCCCCCACCCCTCCCCCCAACACACACACACACACACACACACACACACACACACACACACACACACACACACACACACACACACACACACACACACACACACACACACACACACACACACACACACACACACACACACACACACACACACACACACGCCCCACCCCATCCGCTAAAACTGCATCATAAAATGTTTATGTTAAAACTTGTACATTAGAACATAAGAACAGACTTGTGTTAATAGCTATCTTTCTGAAAGACTGAACAGCCGAGGCTTTTAATTTTTTTGGTGAGCGCTTTATACCCTCATGGACCTCCATTACTCTTTTTTTGTTTTATTGTTATTTTTTGGCCTATTTTACGTGTGTTTATATGTAGAGCAGCATCGTCACACTATATTGTATCAATACTACGGCATACCTGCAGTCATCAATATCTTTTCATACCCTTGTCGTGCGCTCAACCAATATTAATTCACTTAATTCATTTGTAATGCGACGTGCGAACACGTTTCTTGCGACATGTGCGAGCATTATCTCAATTCAGCTTGTAACAAGCCTATTGTCTCAGAGTAAATTGTGCATTTGTGGTTCCCTCTATAGCCGTTTGACTCTGCGAACAGAGAAGACTCTGATCAAACTGCGCCTGATCATAGACTTCTCTATTCGCCCGCGCCATACTGTACATTTTCTCAGTTTGAGGGTCATTCCTAAAGTGACGTGTTTAGAAATGATGTGATATGGGAATAATGATTTTAAACTGTTATTATTATTCTAGGTCGAATAATAATAGAATCTGCGATTTATTCAATAAATATGAAAATCCCCATAGTCTGTCGCGTGAAAAGAGCTCATTGAACTTCATTTCAATAAGTTGGAGAGAATCTCAATCAAGGTACATTCATTATGACCTAGGTGTTAATATTTCATTAACGAGGGAACTGTCTCGCTAAACTAATACATGTATAGGCTATTTGCTGTCTATAAAAGAAGACATGTTTTAGATTTTCTCATTTATTACTTGGGGGGGGGGGGATAAAAATGATTTTCTTTCTCCACTTGTATTTTCAAACTAATACATAATTGGGAAATGTCTTTCAGAATTTTATCTTGCCATTTTCTTGCTCATTTTGACTAGTAAATCTAATACAAAATTTTAATCTTAAGTTAAGGGGAGTAAACTGATTTAATGAAACAGACATAACTCATGCCCATTTATGCATCGCAGTCAAGATTAACAGTTATACGGTTTACAGGTGTCACTGAATGCAACTATGCTTTTAATTTGTATGCAAATTACCTAACACAGAAAACAGAGGTAAATGTCGACCATTCTGAAGGCTGTAACATTGATAAATTTACTCCCCTGTAAAATACAGTCAAAATAATAACTAAAAATTTGGCATGTTTCAAAAGAAACGATTTTGTTTCAAAATATATTTTCCAAAAAAAAAAAAAATATGAATTAGTTATGTATTATATAGACATTAAAGATGCACTTAACTCCATAGTGATATGTGTGGTAGTTTTAGAGATATTTGGCAAAATGGCCGGTTTTGCAGACAGCAAACGGCTTATACCTACCATCTCAAAGATGGTAGAGAGCCCCGTATAGTTCTGTGGGTTAAGCGATGGTCTGCTGATCTAGTGGTTCTGGGTTCGATTCCCGCTGAAGGCGGAAAATATTTCAAACGTGAACGAGGTTCCAAAGCACGCATCCTTTCATTATCATCCTCCAATCGTACTGATATGACTGAAATACTGTTGAAAAGAACGAAAATCGGCATGCCATCCGTCTATCCTATCCGTTGTAGGCGTTGTTTGTCCGTATCTGTCTCAGGTAGAGCGTTTGTAGCGAGCTACGAATGCATGCATAGTAAAAAGTCCAAGTATTTGGACAGATATGGCCGAACAAACAGTCCAGACCCAGAGCAGGAGCAATCTGATATCAGCTGCAACACGACAAAACCAACAAAATGGCATGTGCGCCCATCGCAGACTCAGATCAGCCTTGGCATCTGTCTAGTCTGACCAGAGTCTTTGCTTTGTGCTTAAAGGGTAGCTAAGAGTCTAAGTTAGCCTAAGGCGGCCAGCGAAGACTCTGATCAGACAGGGCGTATAACGCATGTGGTTTAATATGATCGCAGTCAGCGCTGGGCGCACAGTCACTTTGTTGGTTTTCTCGCGTCGCGGCTCATATGATTTTGCATTTTCTGCCATTCCATCTGGAGTATCGGATCAAAATAAGGTTTGTTTCACGTCGGATCAGGATTTACTGGGAGTGTCGGACTGGAAGTAAGTAATAGTTATACCATGGTTTGTCCGCCTGCTTTAGCATTGTTTAGCGAGTGGATTATCTCCCGTACAGGCAGACAAACCATAGTATAACTATTTTATACCCGCCCTTACCAGTGTAGACCTTTCTCGTTGCGGGATACTTCGTACCAAAGTTCGCATTTTCTGGTAAGGGTGGTATAAGTTTTGCAGACGGATCAGGAATAGGTGATTGGGAGTGTCGGACCAGGAGTTAGGCCTGTTAAGTTAATTGGGAGTGTAGGACTAAACGTTCGGTTTGTTGGGCGGATCAGGCGTCAGGACTGGTGTAGGTAACTGGGAGTGTCAAATTTATCTGATTTTTCTTTCTAATTACAACTCAACGGACATTGTTAGTGGAATCACGCGAAAACTGTGATTCATACTGGTTTCTTAGGGTGAAATTTCCGACTTAAAAGTTAATGCTGCCCATAACTTTAAGAATGATTCTGAACCTTGGCCCAGGAATATGCAACTGGGAGTGTTGGACTATTTTTATGATTTATAAGATATTTTGTCTCTGCTGTCGGGTTAAATGATCATAGGCAACAATGAAATTTTGACTACCCGAATAACCGATAATTTATTTTGCATTAGCGCTAATCTGGCTAATGGGGGAGCAAATATAAATTAACCAATAAAAACAACATTTCTTGATTAATCGTGAAGGCCCTAATAGCTTTTAAAAGAAAAATTCTTCAGCTTTTTAAAGAACATTTTTTTCAGCGATTCTTTTTTTGTTTAATTGGTCCTTTTTAGACATGAAGAACACTACCATAGCTCCTATTTGTTTCTATGGGAATCCCAGTGCTGAAATGATCTTTTCTGTGTTCAAACAATTATTGTATGATTATATGAAAGAATCATTTTAAGGCCCTTATGGGATTTTATGCATATTTCAATTCGGCGTTATTTGGTATAATTTTTGAAGAGGTAAAATAAAAACATTTTGGTCCTTTTTTTCAATTTTGTGCATCGACTGTCGTAAATTTCGCCAATATTTTACATCTTTTTCCAATATCATTTTTGGAGATGGGTAGTTTACGGAGACATGGCGGTCGTCTTATGTCTGTGAAAATCGTTTTATATTGGAAGCTGGAAATCTTCAGCAACCATTCTTTAAGCAGGTGATTAAAATCACTCAGGAATAAAATATTTCACCTTTCTTTGAGGATTATAACATTCGATTTTTACTCAGTGTTGCAATTTTGTTATATGTGCTTAAAGCTTTACTTGGGTTTAAACCTTGTTTACATTCTACAGACAACAGATGCTCGAGGCTGCATGCTAAGAAACTTAAAATGAGCCGCGACACGAGAAAATCAACAAAGAGGCATGTGCGCCCAGCTAAGACCCAGAGCAGCCTGAGCGGATTAGAATCTTTGCTGTCCGCACGGAGCTAGCTCAGACCCTAAGCTACCCTTTAAGCGTACGGCGAAGACTCTTATCAGACTGGGCGGATGCACAGGCTGATCTGTCTTCGCTTGGCACACATGCCACTTTGTTGGTTTTCTCGTGTCGCGGCTCATGATATGTTAATAGGTTTCTGTATTGTGTTACTGTGAAAGTTCTGGAAATTGGGACACCTAATACAATTACTGCAATTGTCTTAAAAAGAAATTGTCTTAAAGACAGTTCATAATACTTGTTTATTTCAAGTATTTTGACAGTGGCTTATTTACTTCTCTTTAGGCTCTAAATAACGCCCCTTTCGTAAAATGGAACGCCCCCGGGGCGTTTACAGGATCAATACGGTATTTTTACAGTAGCAACACCTATCTTCCATAAGCAATGCTGAAAAAAGTTTTCAATTAATGTTTCCATTTTAGATGGGCATGTAAGCAACTGAAGTGATGACTGTCAATAGCTCACATAATTTTGATGACATAGAGGATCTTACAAGAGTGCTCATGTATTATTCAATTTATTAAACGAGTTGGGGAAAAGATAGGATGCGAGGCTATGCCGAGCCTCTTATCGTCTTCCCCAACGAGTTTAATAAATTCAATAATACAGGAGCACGAATGCAAGCTTCTGTTTATCATATGACACTAAAATCGCATTTTATAAGCAAATTTTGCACTAAAACGTCACGATTTTGCCATTAGATAGACGACGTTTTTATGGACGTCAACGCATTACGTTACGACGTAATTTGCATATTTAATCCACACTAGGATTATCGTTTTTAATGCATGGCTTTATTGCACTCTCCGATGCGACGTTATATGATAAAATGTTTTAATGACGTCACTGAAAATGTTATGCATGAACGTCGTTAGCAACTTGACGCTCGCGACAAAAGATGCTAAAATGCAGTATTAATTGTCTTATGAAAAGTCTACAAGCTAACAGCAGCTTGGGTTATCTTGTGTAACATCACAGCGTATACCTATGAATAAATTAACCAATTGCAATCTGGGTGTTTTTTGTCGTCTGCTGAAATTGTCGTCTGCATAAAAAATCTAGAATATTTTGACAATATGTGTCTAATCAACTCTTGCAGACATGATGTCTAGGCAGCAAACAGTTTGGATCTCAGATCAAACGTGGGACCTGATCTGAATCCAAACTGTTTGCCAAGATACCCCTAAAGGGGTTTCCCGAATGGAATGGGTTAATAGCCATTTTCTTTTGAAATCATGGGAATTTTAGAAGAGGTTCAAACAAATCGCAGATAAAAAAACATCAAATTTTATCGGAGACAAGGCTTTAAGAATGGAACAATTCTTACCATGATTGTTTTAATTCAAAGGGAGACAATTTCAGACCGAAGCAACTTTAAGGTACTGTCACTTGTTAACCAGATGATAAAGACCAAATGTTTTGCAGGCAATTTTATGGACAATTAACGGTCTTTAAATTTTGCGTTTCAAAATCTTGGTCTACCGAAGAATTTGTGAGAAAATGCAAATTGTTTGTGTTGAATGTAAGCATAGATAACTCGATAGTTGAATCACGTGCATGAATCTGTTCGGAAAATTCTTTGTAGCTATCTGAAATATTTTGTTTTTCTTTATCAAATCGATATCGGAGTAAAAATATTCAATAATAAAAACTGCAAAGTTATTTTTGGTTTTAAGTATATATAATGTTCGACTTGAAATAAAATTTACTTGGCCTGACTGATCGGGTCGGAATTTCAACCACGGACTAAAGGCTTGCTGAGTCCCTGGTTGAAATTCCCATCCCGAAGGTGAGGTGTTTCTACTGATCGGAGGGTTCCGTCATCGCCAGGTCTTTTGAATTTCTTTTTTCGCGTAAACCCACCAGCTTACGGAAATGTATTGTCATTTCTGAGCAAATAATGAACCGGGTTCGGCTGACCTGGTTTTATTCAGACTGGATCGCGATTTTATTTCAAACCAGTCAATCAGAAGTCACTCAAGCTTTCATCTAACATTGATGAAAAATTTAGTATTCGATTAGATAAAAATGTGTACACGTCACCGGTAAAGATGAATCCGGGCATCTGTTATTTTCTCGACTCAGCCTGTGACCAATCAGATCAGTCTGTGATTCTCATTTTGCACCAACAGTGATTTGACACAATAGACCCCATTTCCAAAAAAACGGAAATTGCGCAAACGCGCCGGCCGATCCGAGTCCCTGCTGGTTATGCATCCGAATCCATGCTGTATGTACATGATGTGTCTCAGCAGGCACATGACGTTGAAATGATGTCGTACTGACGTCGATGCGACGTAACAGCGTCGCATCAACGTCAGTGCGACTTCATGTGCTTGCTGGGCTAGCTGCAGCTTGCACATATCCGAAAGGATATTCACGTAGCAGGCATACAGCTTTGAATCAACATTGAATCAGAATCAACATTTAACCAACCTTGATTTCAACGTCATGACGTTGAATCAACATTGATTCAATGTTGATTCAACGTTGTGCACCCAGTGGGTTTTCTCTTGGAGGATCGCCAGTCAAGCTTTTTTCTTGATCAACCACTGATAACCGAATTGATTGGAACCCCTAGGGTGTGCATGTTCATTCCGGTCAATATCAGACCCAACGGGTTACACGCACTAGAAAAACCATTGTACTTTATCAATCATCGATCGCCGGAATATTGTATGTCACACAAAGACCAGAGATGTAGGGGATAACTGTAATCAAAACTGTCATTTGCGTGCGTGTTGTGTGTGTGTGTGGGGGGGGGGGGGGGGGGGGGGAGGGAGGAGGGGAAGTGGTTCGAAGGGGCTAGACTCACAAATAGTGAAGACCCAGGGCAGGCTGGAGAGAGAGAGGGGGCGGGGAAGTGATTCGGAGGGACTTGACTTAGAAATAGTGAAGACCCAGATCAGGCTGTGCTTATAATTGAGCTGTCTGATCTGGATCGGCTCAACTTGCTATGATCAGACTGTCCCGATACTTTAGAATCTTCTACCAAGAGAAGTGAATACTATCTTCATTACTTTCGTCAACGGAGACAACTCTAATTTAAGGGAAAAAAGCTCTCTGCAATCAGAACCCCGCTCGGCCAATTCCGTGATTCACGGAATTGGCCGAGCGCGCTCCGATTGAGCTCTCTGGTCTGGTGAGAAACTGAGAGTAGTTTCCTTCGAATAGACTGACATTAGAGGTGCAGATATACCCTTAATACATATTTGATTCTATTTTCTGTTATATAAATATTTCAGATGAAGCGGTAACTATGGAAACAGAGAATCCCACAAAACATGTATTACAGCTTCTCTCTGACAGCGACACAGACGCCGCTGTTGCCACGATAGAAGAAAGCGATATTGACGTTAATTATCGTGACGTCACTCATGACTTACAAACTCTTCCCATGCGGATGTGCTACATCAATCTCAGTGTGAATGACCTTGAGCGCGTGCTTGCCGCCATATTTGAAAAGGACCCGGATGTAAATATACAGGACTCATGGGGAAGAACTGCATTGATGCACGCTTGCATCGCCAATAAACCAGGATATATTGAGGGTCTCCTTTGTTACGAGGAGACAGACATCACCATAGTAGACTTTGATGGAAATACGGCACTTTCTTATGCTGTTCAGAATTGTGATATTTACACTTTGGAGGACATTTTGAATAGTAAAGATGGCGGGACACTCATCACGAAACACAATGCAAAAGGTAAATCTAATAACTAATGCATATGTGTTGTATGTTACTGTCGGTCGGGGGTGGGGGAGGGGGGGGGGGATTGTCTGCTAAACATTTTCATGGCGGGATGTGCCGGACTTCATATGAAGCACAAACCCCAAAGCATACCTTTGCATACACTTAAAATGAAAAATACTCATGTAATTTTTATCAAACCACGATATATCTGTAATTCTGCCTCTTACGATTGTTTTTCATTGTTCAATCCATTATCATTCTAAGAATGCTGATTTTAACCGTCACTCATAGTGCCCTATGCTAAACATAATTTTTCGTGGCAGTTGCCAACGACAAACTGACTATATATATTCTATTCATTAAGTGTGAAGTACGCTGAAAAGCCTATTGAAGAAAGCACATTCAACTTCTGCTTTTTATTAAAGATATCAATCAGAGATTTGGGAAAACTATTTCATATTTTTTTTTTGCCTGAATCGTGAATTACTGCTGTACATGTGTGCTACTTGTATGATGAAAAGATTGGAAGTAGCTAGGCACTTCCGAATTCTGAAGCTTGAAAGCATTACAGTATCATTTATTGCATAAATATCGGTGTTACACGCAGTTAAAAGGTGTATTTTAACGAACAATTTACCATGTATTAACAATTTGAAAGTGATTCATGTGCTGATAATGACCTGGCCATGAGGTTTTATAAAAACCCTTTTCGTGCTCAGCTAAGCTGAGCATGAAACTTTCTCTGCTGATAAATAAGAAAATGCCAACTAATATATTGTTGGCATTTTCATATTCATAAGCAGAGAAAGTTTCAAACTCAGTTGAGCAAGAAAACAACTGTAATTATCAGTAATTTTCTATTTATTAGCAGGTAAAATTTCATGCTAAGCTGAGTTGAGCATGAAAAAAAATTAATAATCTTGGGGGCTGCTTTTCGACTTTATTCTTGCAAGTTGCAAGGCCATACTCCATCAATACAGGGGCAAGTGGGTATTTTGCAATAGCTGTATTATTTGATAACAGACCTGTATGCGAGAGTAAATGTAATACAGATTCAAATAGTTGAAGAATTAAAGAGCAGGCGACATCGAAGAGAAAACTTAAGTGAACATGACATTGACTTGTGAGCTATTGCTTAGGTTTAACAAAATTCACGATATCTGATCATGGGCCGAAACGAGGATTTTTAAAGAAACTCATATGCATGTAGATATTGGCGATGAGGCCGAAAATTAGTGCCTAAGCATTTTCCCTTATTTTTTTGTAGGAATGTGGTAGAATTTATGCAATAATAGAAATCAAACACAATTTTTCATTGCCTTAACATTTGCCAGGTCCCTTGGAAGATGTGGAAAAGTTCGGCCTTCAACCTCAGTTTTATTACCGAACACATGAAAAGTGGATAAAAAAACATGCTTGCTATCTCTGATAATCGCAGTAAAGGAAAGTGTTTCTATTTAAGCGGAACATACCTGTATCATGTTCTGTCTTATAAAATACAGAAATGCCAAAAAAAAAAAAAAAAAAAAAAAATTAAGAAATATTTTTTCCTTTCTCATAAATTTGGCTGATTAACAAAGTGTTGGAGGGCAGATCACGAAATATCAATTCACGATGGCGAAGCCGAAGTGAATTTATATTCGTGTCTGCCCGACAACACGTTTTACATGTAATCAGTGATAATTCTCAAGTAAAGAAAGACTATTTGAATTCTAACATCACACAAAATAAAAATGCAAGTACATTTCAATGTTTTCTAAAGGACTTTTTTTTAACGGACGTCTGTAGAAGCTAATGTTTACATTCGACGTTATCAAGGCGCGAAATTGGCTCGTCTGTGAATAATTATCAAAAATTTTCATTTCACACGACACCACTTTCTGTGCGTTCAGTGGGGGAAAACGTTAACGTTATATTAGATTTAAGAAATAGGTTTTCCTTACCCGTGAATTATCGCTGATTAACACTTGTTGTTGGAGGGCAGATCACGAAATATTAATTCACGACGGCCGCAGACCGGAGTGAGTTATAGGCCATTTGCTGTCTATAAATGACCTGTTTTATAGGAGATAAAAGCGTGACGTCACTGATAAGATACCTGGGGGATTCCCCGAGTCTGGTTGGCAGAAAGGTTGAAACAGCATTATAAAATATAGTTAATACGCGTGATTGTTTGTGTGAATTATGAATTTAAAACAGCAAAATTTTTAATGTTTTAGACTGATAATATGTAAGGCTTACATTTTCTTTAATGAAATTGAATTTCATGATTTATTTGTGTGCTATGATGCTTCAAAAATATATTTTGTTTTTCCTTTCTATCACAAATGTTCATAGCGCAAATTTATAAAAGTCTAGATGATATAGCGTGTAAAAGGGGAAACGGAAAATACAACGAATGAACGAACGGACAAACAAACCATTAAATGAATGAATGACTAAATAAATGGCAGTGAATCGTTGATGAATGACTTTTTCTTTTATATTTCATAGTTCAAGCTTTTGAACTTCATGTAACTTTCAAAAAAGTACTGTTGGCTTAGCTCTATTATAGAATTTTATAAACTGTTATAAAGTCAATATTTTAAGTGGCATTTACTTGTTTTAGGATATAGCTAAAAACTTACACTGAAACGAGATGAAATACGGAATTAAATTTTATCTTTGAATTATTGTTAGCATTAAACTCTTCTTAACTTGTTAGATCTCCTTATTCACAAAATACAATATATACTTTTTATCATAATTTAATCATTTTACTCTAATAAAAAGTATCTGAGTTAATTATCCTATGTTAATTTTCTAAATTAGAAATATTTGTTTCCTATTGTATAATGTATCGCGGTCTTTAGTGGATCCTTTGATTAAGGACGTCTGATCATAATTCAAAACACGCCGCGGGTGTCCAGTGGTGACAATTTGAAATAAACATGTATCTAAAATAAACTGTTTGTGCGCCGAGTGCGGCTAATTATCCGTTAGCACAAACGTATGGCTTCCTCTATTTTATTTATTTTTTCTTTGTTTCTTTATTGTTCACAGAATTTTAAGAAATCGCAACCATCGATATGTATTATTATTTCTATTATTTTTATTTTTAATTTTCTTGTCCCTAAATCCGATCGACATTTTACAGTAATTCCGCTTAAGTTCTCTTGGATATAATATTCTATTTTTTTTTCATCTTATCCTATTTAAACTAATAAATACAATTTATAGTAGAAAAGATTAAATTACTGATCTGCAGTATTTTCAATTTATTCTGTTTATATTTTTTCAGTCGTAGTTATTGAGAAAAACAGTCCGGTTATGTTAATGGGTTTATCCAAATACGCGTTTTACTAGATGAATTCAATTAATTAAATGATTTCTTTTTCGTATGACAGGTGACTAAGACCTTATTTCCAATTGTTTTAAATCAGTAGCTATTTATTCGCACTTAGTTTAATTCTTTTACGCATTTTAGCGATTACACTTCAGACTATCCTATAGAAAAACACTGTCCGCTGGCTAATCTTTTGCCAACCAAGCGACCCACGTGATCATCCGATGACGTCACTGCGGGGATTCCCGTTATCTCCTATAGACAGCAAACGGCCTATACTATTCGTAACTGCCCGACAACACATGTGTTAATCAGCGATAATTCACGGATAAGGAAAAATATTTCGATTCTAACATTATACAGAATGAAAATGCAAGTATATTACAACGTTCTCTAAAGGACTATTTTTGCGACGGACGTCAGCGGAAGCAAATGTTTACGTTCGACGTTATCAAGGCGCGAACTTGGCACGTCTCGACATTAGCAACGTGAATTATCACAAATTTTCACACGACGCCCCTTCCTATGCGTTCAATGGAGAAAACGTGAACGTCATATCAGAATAATAAATAAATTGAGGATCCTACATGAGTGCTCATGTATTACTGAATTTATTAAACGAGTTGGGGAAGTTTTCTCGGACGAGTTTAATAAATTCAGTAATACAGGAGCACGAATGCAAGATTCTATTTATCATAAGACACTAAAATTGCATTTTATGAGCAATTTTGCACTAAAACGTTACGATTTCGCCATTAGAAAACGCGACTTTTTTATGGACGTCAGCGCATAGCATTACGACGTAATTTGCATATTTATCAATTAGTTGATTACATGTATCGAATTTAATCCATGGCTTTATTACACTCTCAGATGCGACGTCATATGATAAACTAGGCTTAATTAACCATTTCTCATGAAACCTCTGATTATTTGCACTTCAGGGATGGCTTTATCCGAGCCCATTACTAAGAATAAGCGAGGTAAAATTATTGATATTACTCCCTGTTTTGAATAACTCAAATGTTTCTTTTACAAGAACAATATACTTTATAGGGTCAAGTCGGGTAACTTCGGACAGGGGGTAAATTCGGACATACCATTCAAACACTGAAAATCCAGCCGTCTCATCAGGATTTTAACTGTTGGCCCAGTTAATTTTGTTTTAATTCCAAAGCAACTGACATATAAAGGAAACATTGTCGCTGTCCGAATTTACCAGCTGTCCGAATTTACTTGACTTAACCCTAGTTTTAAAATAATCTGAGTTACTCTTCCCAACAGGTGTCAAAGTAAATTGAAGTTGTATCACCATCAGTGCGCACAAGTCTTGAAAGTACATCATTTTGGTGTTGCATGCCCCCGGGGACAGTGGATTCTGGGAAATATCCAATAATGGAGATGCTGGCCTTTCTAGTAAGATGTTTATTATCTTGTTACAAATGATTTTTTATATTACAGGTCAGTCACCCTTGTCAATTGCTCAGAAAAGTGGCGATAAATCAGTTATTTCACTGTTCGAATCCTACATCAACAAATCAGTTTGTCTACAAGACAGAAAGAAACCACGAAAGCCGCGCAACAGGGATATTATTCGTCTACCGTTAGCATATTCCCCATCACCGGAAAGGAAGGCGCAGTGTTCATCATCAGGTCACGTGACAAATAGGTCGTTGAAAAGTTCGCTCACATTTCAGTCTCTTCCGAATTCTCCAAAAACAAGTAGAAATATGGACGGTTATTTCTCACCAAGGCACAGACATGAGAAAGTGGACTTAACTTTAAGAAGGGATAGCAAAGAGTTGTATTCAAAAAGCGATTCGGCTCCATTATTCCGCAAGTCCATTTCATTAGAAAACGAAGAAAGTCCCAGTCTGACACTGACTTCCGCTAAACTTAGTCGCCATCATTACAAGCGCGACAGCTTGTATCATAAATCAACTTTGTTGCAGTCACCACGTGTTCTACCAGATATCGAAGGCGCTGATGCATCCTGGGATAAAATTCCCGAGAATCACATACGCAAACAGCGTCGGCCATCAATTTCACTTCCGGACCTGCGCTTAGCAGGATCTTTGGTACAGTCTGGCGGAAGTACGCCTGATTCTGAAGAGAACGAACATATAAGGGCAACGTCGTTTGATAAAGAAACGGAGGACGAAGACGAGGACGATGACACTGTGTTTTCTAGTAGTTACCCCACCACAAAATTATTCAACAGTGTTAGCTGTTCAAAACAATCAGACAGGCAGCTGACGCTGCCTGAAATAAGTCAACATCGGTCGAGCAAGTCATTCCAGAATCTTAATAAGAACAAAAATATCTCACCTTTAGCTAGGACAAGGAAATTTTCAAATAGTGATGATCATTTGAACAGGACTGTGGTGCTTCAAGGTTCTTCTTAACAGACATTGTAATCACTGCAAGTGATCAAAACAGTTACTGTAAAAGGACAAAAAATGGACTTACATGTATTAAACACAAGAGACTGCATGACAACAGCTGTCACGCAATCTCTTTGTGTTTAAAAAGTCCTTTTTGATCCCTATAAAAACAACAAAACAGAACTCTTCCTGTAATCAGCAAGCACCTACAGTCAAAGAACGTAATTGTACTTGTTAACCACTTTCGAAGAGGCCGCCAAATAAAGAATACCATGTTAGTGTCTTTTGCCATCAAGTTTATCAGGCGAGACCAGAAACAGCGTAGGAATGGTGAGGCTTGCCGAGACAATCATATGTGTTTCTGGTCGAGCCTGATAAACTTGATATCAAAAGACACTTACATGGTTTTCTATCTATCATGCACCATAAGAAGATTATCAAGCGTAAAGAGCGGCAAACAAATTAAAAGCAAACGCAGTTTTGTTCGAACTTACTGACGTCGTTGTTCGAATTTATTTACTTACGCGAATGCGTTATGACGTAGGTCGCTGACGTCATTAACCAATCCAACTTTGTTATTACGGCCAACATCAGTGTGTAAGGGACGAGTCATTTATTATCAGGTGGGGGGCCGGGTACATTTTCATATGGTTCACCAAAATTTTTCCGACCCCCCAGTCTCACCAGAATTATTTTTCCGACCCCCCCCCCCAGATAGGTGACAAAATATTTTATGACCCCCCTATCCCCAGTGCCAGCTACCCTTCACACATACATACCATATTACCTATTTTATGTCAGACTGACCTCAATCAAAACCTAGCTGTATGAAACACAAAGAACACTTTCTTATTCTAACAGGTTAATTACATGTAATCATGGTCTGTTTAAACTTGGTCTGCATTTCTTGCACTTTTTCTTCTGCTAATGGCCATCGAATGTTTGTCGAATGCTTAATAATTATAACTGTAAATAATATTAATTGGGCCGCTGGGTGGTGGTGGTGGTAGAAGCCAGTGTTTTTGCTGATGAAAAGGCACGTGGAGAGCTGATATCAGAAATGCAGGCATTAAATTTAATTGAGCACAAAATCATCTACTTGAAATGATTCTATAGACACTTTCACACTGTTTTAGCAAATCAATGAAAAGGTTTGTATTTTGATATGAAGCGGGCCAATTTTTTTTATGACTTTTCCATAAAGTTTTTTAAGTTTGTGAGTTTGAAAGAAAAGAGTCTGAAATATTGGGAGTAATGAGGGGGGTCTGGGGGGCTTCGCCCCCCAGAAGCTGAGACATTTTCAAAAATGAAGACTGATGGAAGAATTCTGACTCCCCCAATATGCCTAATAAAATATATGACCCCCCTGCTCCAAGGCTTTTTTATTTCCGACCCCCCCCAGTACATCACAAAAAAAATTCTGACCCCCCCTAAATGTACCCGGCCCCCCCCCAGCTGATAATAAATGACTCGTCCCTAACCAGTTGTCTTCAGATATCTCTCCTAAAGGTACTACCTGATATCACTCGCGCATGCGCGGTTCTACAGTGACATATTACATTATTTTATCATACCCCTGTTATCAGGTGAAATTTTGCAGCAACAGCATGATAAAAAGACAAATAATGTTGTAAATTCCAAGTGGCACTGTACCATTAGCCAGAAACATTCTATGTTGAAATTTTTTAAGAGATTCTTTTGTTGATGACAGTTTTAAATGCCCTTTTTCTATTGATTTTTGAAAATTTACAGTTGCATTTTTAAAAAGAAACTGAAGTTGAATCATTCTCCAAATGTGTGATATTGCCTTTCTAACACTAATGAGCCGCGACCCGGCAAACCAACAAAGTGGCATTTGCGCCCAGTCTGATCAGAGTCTTCGTTATGTGCTTAAAGGGTAGCCAACGGTCTAAACTAGCTCCATCCGGGGAGCGACGATTGTGATAAAATCGTACGGATGCCCAGGTTGATCTGAGTCTTCGCTTGTGCAAATGCGACTTTGTTTGTTGTGTCGTACAGCGGCTCAAATGTCATGTCTTCATTGCTGTAACAAACAACGATATTTGAAGTAATTTCATAATTATAGTAGCTTAAAAGATATATTCTCCAGTTCAGAAAAGTTCATCATGCAACTACTCATGTGCGTGTTGAAATTGCGTTAAATTGACAAAATTAAAATATGAACTCTTTTATTTGCGTATTGTCTGTTACTTCATTGTTCTTCACAAAATCCTTATACTTTCTGACAACCCTTTGTCTTCTTTTCTAATAATAGATTACGCAAACACCTATGATTGATAATAAGTCCCAGCAAAGTTCCGAAATCACCATAATTCGACTTTCTGTTTATTTTTCTGCTAATTTTTAACTTACCTAAATTAAGCTGGCTGCTGTTGATAAAAACAAAATTCAGCTACCTCATAGCAGCTATGTTCTTTACATAGAGGATCTTACATGAGTGCTCATGTGTTATTGAATTTATTAAATGAGATGGGGAAAACATAAGATGCGAGGCTTTGCCGAGCATCTTATCGGTTTTCCCCAACGAGTTTAATAAATTCAATAATACATAGCACGAATGCAAGATACTATCTATCATATGACACTAAAATCGCATTTTATTAGCAAATTTCGCATCAAAACGTCATGATTTCGCCATTTGAAAACGCGATGTTTTATGGACGTCAATACGTAACGTTGCGACGTAATTTTCATATTTATCATGCATCTGCTGCAAATTCCACCTGATAACAGGGGTATGATAACAAAATGTGATATCATGTCACTATAGAACTGCGCTTGCGCGAAAGTTATCAGGCGGTGCCTTCAGAAGCGATCTCAGAAGACGATTGGCTACATACTGACGTTGGTTGTGATTACACTGTCTGATTGGTTAAATGACGTCACCGACTTACGTCATAATGCATTCGCGACGTCAGCAAGTTCGGACAAGACCGCGATTGTTTTTCATTTGTATGAGGCTCATGGCGCTTCAAAAGCTGCTATTGATGCATGATAAATAGAAAACCACGCCAGTGTCTTTTGATATCAAGTTTATCAGGCTCGACCAGAAACACGTCGGACTGGTTCGGCAAGCCTCGCCATTCCTACGCTGTTTCTGGTCTCGCCTGATAAACTTGATATCAAAAGACACTAACATGGTATTCTCTATTTATCATGCATCTGCTGCATAATTCACCTGATAACAGGGGTATGATAACATGATGTGATATCATGTCACTGTAGAACTGCGCCTGCGCGAATGTTATCAGGTCATGCCTTAAGAAGCGATCTCTGAAGACGATTGGCTACACACTGACGTTTGCCGTGATATCAGCATTCGATTGGTTAATTGACGTCACCGACTTACGTCATAACGTATTCGCGACGTCAGCAAGTTCGAATTAACTTGCGTTTGCTTATCACTTGTTTGCCGCTCTTTACGCCGTAAAATCTTTATGATACATGATAAATAGAAAACCACGTAAGTGTCTTTTGATATCAAGTTTATCAGGCTCGACCAGAAACACGTTGGACTGGCTCGGCAAGCCCCGCCATTCCTACGCTGTTTCTGGTCTCGCCTGATAAACTTGATATCAAAAGACACTAACATGGTATTCTCTATATAATCCACTAGTTGAATATCGTTTTTAATGCTCTCAGATGGGACGTCATGTGATAGAATTCAATCTATAACTTTTCCTTCAAAAGTCACGTTGCTCTGACATGAAAAATATGCTCAAACATGCTCACTATATTTTATAAAGTACTGTAATTTATAATTTATCATGAGATTTCATTTTACATTTCACCTGTCAGAATTACATGTATTGCATTAAGAAGTCTTTCCGTTCCCGTCATGCACACTGTCTCCACTGAAATGACACTGTCACGCGGTAATAAGCAATCAAATCATATACATGTAATTTCAGATTATTGTTCTTCTGTTCTTTGTATGAACAACACAGATCGAAATTCAAATAACCTCACTCACTGTAAATCAAGTCTACCCATTTTCTTCATGGGCAGTGAACAAATACAGTCAAACCTGTCTTAAGGAGTCACCAAAGGGAAGTCAAAAAATGGCTGCTTAAGACAGACGACCCCTTAATACAGGTTCACTTCCATTGTATTTGGGTTCGAGGGACCCGGAGTAAGGTGGCTACTAACGGCAGGTGATCCCTTAATAGAGAGGACCACATAAGCAGATTCAGCTGTATGTTGCCGGGCCGCGTAGCACAATCGGTTAGTCACCTGACTCATAAGTCAGAGGTCCTGGGCTCGAAACCCGGTCTGGCCACATACATTTGTTTCTCCTTCCGCTGATTCAAGATGGGCAGTTGTCAGTTACTGGCGAAAGTATGTGCACTTAGTACTGGTTAACCGCTACATGTAAGGAGGTCTAAGCCTGCCCAGGAATAGTGTGGTTAGGTTAACTGACCGCCCCGACATCGCCATAGCTGTTAACCGTGGACGTTAGGCAACAGATTAATCAATCAATCAATAAATCAATCAATTGACTGTTTTTTTTTTTTGTCTTGTTGGTACATGTACACTGTAAAAATCGCTCTTAGCTATATAACACAAGTGGTTACATGTTTAGGTGTAAACATGTTTAGGAATATGACATATTGCTAAACATGTACGCCTTTTCTATTATTTTCCCGGACAAAGCCTGCTAAACACGTTTCATTCTGTTACTCGTTTCGGATGAATCCATTCTCTTTTTTCCCCGTTGAAGAACGAAAAAAAAAGAGACGAAAATGTTGACAGAGGAAATTTTCAAAATAAAAGGTAGATATAACCAGTTTTGTGCATGTTTAATTTCTAAACATAAGCCTAAACATGTTGCAAATTGAACATGTTACGATTTAAACACATAAGAAATCGAACTGCATTTTTTGCATTGGATCTAAACACATTTTTTACAGTGTATTTTTTCTGGTGCTTGCTTACGACAAGGCTGGCTGTACTCTCCTTTTCTGCAGTTTTGTCGCTACACCAAAGAGCTTCTATTATAAACGTATCCATACCAATTTTAGTACGACAGATATGGGATATAATTGGAGTAAATAACTGCTGGTGACATTTACTTGGCTAACAATTACATATATGAACTTCAAGTTTGGAATTCAAAATCATTATCTCGATAAATAAAGGCACCTCAGACCATATTTTAGAGGGCCTCATGGAAGATTAGCTATTGCTAAATGTGTTACCCTCTGAAAATAAAGACTAAAGACTATTATTATATACAGCCGCGACACGAGAAAACCAACAAATTGATTGTGCGCACGGCGCAGACTCAGGTCAGCCTTGCCATCCGCCCAGTCTGATCAGAATCTTCGCTGTCCGCATGAAGCTAGCTTAGACCCTTAGCTACTCTTTAAGCGCTTAGGAAAGACTCTGAACAGTCTGGGTGGATGCCCAGGCTGATCTGAGCTTGCGCTTGGCGCACAACCACTTTGTTGGTTTTCTCGTGTCGCGGCTTTTATGCAATCTGAGATCATTTGATTTAGATCTGAGAAATAGATCTGCTCTAGATCTGGAAGTGATTTGTTGAGAAATAAGTCACTGCTTGACGATCATTTGTTATGTACATTATAGACCTTATGATAAATTGTGCCGCGACAGGAAAGAACCAACAAAAGTGGTTGCGCATCCAGCGCAGACTCGGGTCAACCTGGGCATCTACCCAGTCTGATCAGACTCTTTGCATAACGCTTAAAGGGTAGCTAAAGCTCCACGCAGACAACAAAGACTAATCAGACTGGGCGGATGCTGATCTGAGTCTTCGCTGGGCGCACAGCCACTTTGTTGGTTTTGTCGTGTCGCGGCACAATTTTTATGTTTGCATACAACTGCCCTACGAATTGTCAATTATTGCTCAACACTTACTGCTTGAGTTAAATTATTTCGATTTTTACATGAAACGGCTGAAATTTTGATTCTCCAAGCGAGTGCCTGAGCCTCCAATATTCTTCTCTGCAACATGAATAAACGTACATTTCGTTGTTGTTGTTGTTGTTTTGGTTTTTGAGTATATTACGTATAGTAAAAAAGAGAGTTACGGTTCCATCGTCTTTAGTCAAGGAGTCAAGGGACGTCATCAAAAAGCCTGAACTTGTCATTAATTTCCACTGACGTCAGCAAATAGACTCACGCGCTTCAAAGCAGTGAATTATTTGCAGAATAATGAATAACAATTTTCTGTTGCCTCTGTAGGGGTACTGTGTTAGAAAAAGTCATTCTTGCACACCAGATAAGGATAGCCGCGTGTTTCACCTGTACCTACGAATCTTATCTCACCCATGTTATTTCACCCAGGACCGGATAAAAATCGCGTGCATTCAATGCATTGGTTGTATTGGAGGTCACGTGTCTGCGTCGTCATGTGACGTTGGCTTTTTAGATGATGATGTCACGAAGACGGCAAAAATGACATCAACTAATGCAATTCAGACGTTTACCATACAACGCCTTGGCGGCCATTTTGATCATGTGACCAAGACCATCTGTACAAACTTTGGTACCCCAGACTTAGTGAAGCTCCATCTGAAACATGGCCCCAATCAGCCCAAATGCTTCAGAGGAGATGTTTGAACATGTTTGCGGGCGACAGCATCTCAATGACCTTGACCAAAGGTCAAACAATGACCGTGACCTTGAAAAACAGAATGTTTTAATTTGCTAATTTAGTTAACCACATTTACCAAATATTTTGACCGTTTTAATTCGCTCATTTAGTTAGCCTGATATACCCAATATTATTACTCCGACTTGAATAGTTTCTGAGAAATCAAATATAAAAGCATATATAAACGTTGACATTGCCATAAATTAAGTCAAGGTCAGTGCACGGTCGTCAATATAAGTAGCCTGAGTCTATATACCAAGCGACATGGTCGTTGGGACTAGATTCTGAAGAAGAAGAAGAGTTTGACAGGGTTTTAACTATATAAGGGCAAGGTGGCCATCTTGGTAATGTGACCAAGACCATCGGAACAAACTTTGGTTCCTTTGACCCAGTAAAGCTTTGAACATATGAAATATGGCTTCAATCGACCCAGTGGCTTCGGAGAAGATGTTTGAAAATGTTAACTGGCGACAGACTCTCAGTGACCTTGAACAAAGGTCAAAGAATCACCTTGACCTTTAACAACACAACGGCTTCATTTGCTTATTTAGTGGACTACATTATACTAAATGTTATACCTTAGATTTAATTGTTTCTGAGAAATTCACTGTTTAAGTATTTTCTCCTATAAAAGGATAACACACCAAAATTGCCTATGCCATAAACTAGGTCAGTGTCAATGTACGGTCATGATTTGTATACATTATAATGGACCCGAGTTCCCAATGCTACATACGAAGCCTCGAGGTCATTGGACCTTTGGTTCTGGAGATTATTACCTCAGACTTAGTTTCTGATAACCCACTGTTTAAGCATTTTCCCATGCAAAAGCATAACACACAAAAATTGACCTTGCAGTAAATTAGGTCTAGGCCAACTTATCGTAATGATTTGTATAAATTATAATGGGGTTGGTTCCCTAATACTACATACTATACCAAGCCACACTGTCATTGGGCCTTTGGTTCGGGAGAAGAAGATTTTTGAAGGATGTTTACCAAATATGAGCATGGCGGAAAGCTTGGCCATGTGACCAACACCATCTGAACATACTTTAGTTCTTTTGACCCAGTGAAGCTTCATATGAAATATGGCTTCAATCAGCCCAGTTGCTTCTGAGGAGAAGATGTTTGAAAATGCTGACGGGCGACAGAATCTCAGTGACCTTGAACAAAGGTCAAATAATGG
The DNA here is from genome assembly GCA_963989385.1 of Ctena decussata. Lineage (NCBI taxonomy): Eukaryota > Metazoa > Mollusca > Bivalvia > Lucinida > Lucinidae > Ctena > Ctena decussata. The sequence goes on along the minus strand of OZ022515.1, from coordinate 21,151,914 downwards.
CATTGACCCTACGCAACACAATGTCTTCATTTGCTCATTTAGTGAACCGTATATACACCAAATATTATACCTTAGACTTAAATAGTGTCTGACTTAGTTTTAAATAGTTTCTGAGAAACCTATGCACTGTTTAAGCATTTGCCTATATAAAAACATAAGGCACCAAAATTGACATTGCCATAAATTAGGTCAAAGCTACATGTATGATGGGCCCGAGTCTCCGATGCTACATACATGTACCAAGTCACAAGGTCATTGGGCCTTTCGTTCTGTAGAAGATTTTCGAAGGGTTTTACCATACATAGGCGTGTCGGCCATCTTGGTCGTGTGACCCAGACCCCGTAAACAAACTTTCATCCCCCCCCCCCCCCCATCCCGCTGAGGCTCCAAATGAATTTTTTTTTATTTGCCCAGCGGTGTTGGAGATGTTTGAAAATGTGGACGGACGACGGAACCTGCATGTACTATAAACTCACCTACATGTGTGAGCCTAAAGGCTCAGGTGAGCTAACAAGCCACTGGGCACCCAATGTTCAATAAACTTTGATTCAATGTTGAATCGAAGTTTTTTATCATTATTATTATTTCTGTCTGCTGACGTGCATGCTTCCGTGACCTGGGGCCGCACTCATAAAACGACTTAAGTCGTTGCTATGCTGTTGCTAAGGCTAAATTTCTTTGAAGAAGATTCCCTACAACAATGAAATTTGCTCTGGAGGAACAGTCTGAAAACGACTGTTCCTCCAGACAAATTTCATTGTTGTATGGAATCTCCTGTATAGAAATTTAGCCTTAGCAACAGCATAGCAACGACTTATGTGGTTTTATGAATACGGCCCCAGTTGTCAGTTTAAGTTTAAACTCTTTCACCTTTTGGGTTTAGAGAGGATTTTTTGTTCCTGATCATTGCCTATCATTTCACTTTTAATTACTGTAAAACACATAATATCTGCGGCATCAAAATTTCGCGGTTTAATAAAAATGACATATTGGCGCATTTTAAGTTTGGCGTTCATGATATACCATAGCTTCATATATGAAGGAAATTTGAAGTAAAATTGAAACATTTTTTTCTTATTTTTCTGTTAAACTATACATTATGGCACCTATTGGAATCGCCTCATAGAGGCGATTCCAATAGGATGCCTTAATGTATAGTTTTACAGAACGGTATAAAATATCTCAAATACTCATCAGGTCCTCCTTTTTATCAGAGCCTTGGTTGTGCTGTGTCTACGTACGTAAGTGTATTGAAAATCGAATATTGGCGGACTGATATTTTGGCGCTCTTTGCCTTAACCGGCAATAACTCCAAAATTCAATAACCGCCAAATATAAGTGTTTTACAGTAGAGGTGTTCAGATTTGAACAATTTCAAACGCCTTCTCCGATGCTGTTGGGCCGATTTTAATTCACGTTAGGTGGTCTGTACCGGACAGGAGAAAAAAAGTTTATTCACTCAATTGATGTCACATGCACATATTGGGTATAAAACTTAAAAAATATCTTCTTCCGAAATGAACAGTCGAAGTACACAACATAAGGTTCTTTAGTATTATAAAGTGTGTTTGAATGATGAACCTATGTTACCCTCAAACATTTTCATGAAAGGTCTGCCATGCAACCTAGTACATTTATAAGAGAAAGAGGATGTACATTGTAATAGCTTTCAGACACTGTTGAAGGCTAAATGATTTATTAGCTTGCTGACATTAATTTCTTTGATTTGCAATGATTTCAACGATTAGCAAGCGATAAGGACCATTTGTACATGTACATTTTTTCTTGAAAGAAACTGTAAATAAATCGAGTACGTCTTTTTCCCAGGCAAGTGTTCATTCAGCTACCATATAGAAAACATCACTCAAGCAAAAGGTGAACAAAAGCACAGACACGGACCGATCGGCAAACCTCGAACGATTCCGGTATCCTTCGCCAAAATGACGAAGGAATCCGGAGTCATACGAGGTGAGCCGATTCAGACATGGACAAGAAGAAGGTGACACAACAGAAGTACTGGCCCACAATCATCAGCAACGAATTTGTTTGACACTTACACTAGCGTTCAACGATCCAAATATCCGCAGTGACTCGTACATGTATCATTAATGAGACGTGACAGACAAAACAAAAAAGTGGCATGTGCGCACAGCGGAGACTCAGATCTGCCTGATTAGAATCTTCGCTGTCGGCATTGAAGTAGCTTAGACCCTTAGCTACCCTTAAAACGCACAGCTAAGACTCTGTTCATACGGTGCGGATACCCAGGCTGAGCTGAATCTTCGCTGGGCGCACGTAACTTTGTTGGTTTTGTCGTATCGCGGCTCACGTACATGTAGTTAGCTGTTCTGTCCGTGTGAATGTTTCTCAACACATGAATTATTCATCACGGGAAAACAAAAGTAAATAAAATAAACAAATAAATAAATAAATAAATAAATAAAATAAAATAAAATAAAATAAAATAAAAGCATGGATAAAATTATCATGAATCAAAGCAAGCTGAAACCTTGACAGTCAACAGAAACAGATATTGCGACATTTGAGTTCCCCTGGGTGTCGAACAGAAGAGCAAAAGGCAACCACCAGTTAAGCCCCGATACTCAAAGATTGGCATTTGCCTCAAGTACTAACTGATAAATCAAATTATTCCACAGACCTCAAGTTTTATACAAATCAAGGGCATGTCTAAGCAGGTCCGAATGAAATTTTGTCTAACTGACAAATTTCAACACGAACATACATATTTGATAATGCTGAAGTTTTGTAAATTGGACGAGATTCCAATAGTAAATGCAAACAAATATCAAAAAGAGACAAATATCAATTACAAAGACAACAAATGCTCTCAGCATACTAATTTCTTAAATTTTCTTCAAGGGTTAATGGCAAATTCATGAGTTAACCTAAGCTTTTTTTCTACAGTATACATGAACAGGGTCCAAATTTGATACAAATGACATGAATAGGTGTATACTTTGGCATTAGTTTTATACATGAATAGGCAGGTTATCAGAGTTCCAGCGGCACATCTGTACCCCTTTAAAGACCAAGTGACCCCCCCGTGTCACAAGGGCTTTAATTGTCACGTAATTTCGGTATTTAGAAGCACCGATAGTCAGCTAAACAAGTGAATCTTATGGCTATTGGTATTTTGCGGAACGGATCGGAACGGAACATAGATTTACGGAATAAAACGCAACGTTGATTTATAAGATTTACAAAGGAGGTTATCATTGCGCTTTATTCCGTAAAAAAGAATTTGCATTTAGCAACCAATTTTATTATAATAATAATCAATATGGTACGGGGGAGTACGGAGGCTAGAGGTGGTTCCGTTCCACGCCATGGTGCAAAAGTATCACAACTATGTATGTGCTAATACATGTATTTTAAAGGAATTTTCGTTTAAGCTGTAAAAGCACCATTGAATATAGTTATTGAATAAAAGCAAAATAGAGGCAGGAGGCCGGGTGAAGGGAAGTCGCTCACCGACACCTGTTAAAGTCGGATGAAGGAAAGTCGCCTAACGCCACCTGTTACGTCCGGATGTAGAGAAGTCACCTACCGCCACCAGTTAAAAGCGAATGAATGAAAGTCGCCTTCTGCCAGGTGGTACGTCCGTATCAAGGGCAGTGGCCCACCTCCACCTGTTAAATTCAGATGAATGGAAGACACCTACCGCCACCTGTTAAAAGCGGATGAAGGGAAATCGCCTACAGCGACGTGCTAAATTCATGTCAAGGGAAGTCGCCTACCGCCACCTGTTAAAGTCGGATAAAGTGAAATCGCCTACAGCCACGTGTTATGTGCAGATGAAGGGAGGTAGCCTACCGCCATTTGTTAAAGTCGGATGAAGCGAGGCCGCCTTCGGCCACCTGGTAAGTACGGATGAAGTCGCCTACCGCCACCTGTAAAGTCGGATGAAGGGAAGTCGCCTACAGCGACATATCTAACTCAGATGAAGGGAAGTCGCCTATCGCTTCTGTTAAAGTCGGATGAAGTGAAGTCGCCTACAGCCTCGTTAAAAATTCAGATAAAGGGAAGCGACCTACCGCCACCTGGTAAGTACGGATGAAGAGAAGTTGCCTACCGCCACAAAATAATTTCGGATGAAGAGAAGTTGCCTACCGCCACCTGGTAAGTGCGAATAAAGAGAAGTCGCATACCGCCACCTGTAAAAGTCGTATGAAGGGAAGTCGCCTACTGCCACATGTTAAAGTCGAATGAAGAGAAATCGCATACCGCCACCTGGTAAGTACGGATGAAGAGAAGTCACCTACCGCCACCTGGTAAGTAGGGATGAAGAGAAGTTGTTTACCGCTACCTGGCAAGTACGGATGAAGAGAAGTTGCAAATCTCCACCTGGCAAGTACGACTGAAGGGAAGTTGCCCACCGCCACCTGTTAAAGTCGGATGAAGGGAAGTCGCCTACCGCCACATGTTAAAGTCGGATGAAGAGAAGTCGCCTACCGCCACCTGTTAAGTTCGGGTGAAGAGAAGTCGCATATCGCTACCTGGTAAGTACGGACGAAGGGAAGTTGTCTACCGCCACCTGGTAAGTTCGGATGATGAGAAGTTGCTTTCCGAACCGGGTAAGTACGGATGAAGAGAAGTTGTTTACCGCCACCTGGTAAGTCTGGATGAAGAGAAGTTACTAACCGTCACCTGGCAATTACGGATGAAGGGAAGTTGCCTACCACCACCTGGTAAGTACGGATGAAGAGAAATCGCCTACCGGCACCTGTTAAAGCCAGATGAATGAAAGTCGCCTACCGCCACCTGTTAAAGTCGGATGAAGAGAAGTCGCCTACCGCCACATGGTAAGTACGGATGAAGAGAAGTTGTCTACCACCACTTCGTAAGTACGGATGAAGGGAAGTTGTCTACCGCCACCTGGTAAGTACGGATGAAGTAGTTGCCTACCGCCATCTGGTAACTACGGATGAAGAAAAGTCGCCTTCCTACACCTGTTTAAGTCGGATGAATGGAAGTCGCCTACCGCCACCTGTTAAAGTCGGATGAAGAGAAGTCGCCTACCGCCACTGGGTAAGTACGGATGAAGAGAAGTCGCCTTCCGCCACCTGGTAAGTACGGATGAAGAGAAGTCTCCAACCGCCTCCTGGTAAGTACGGATGAAGAGAAGTTGCATACCGCCTCCTATTAAGTACGGATGAAGAGAAGTCGCCTACCGCCACTTGTCAGCATCGGATGAAAGGAAGTTGCCTACCGCCACCTGGTAAGTTTGGATGAAGGGAAGTCGCCTACCGCCACCTGGTAAGTACGGATGAAAAGAAGTCGCCTAAAGCGTCGCAAAGACGTCAATCAGACTTTAATATGACGCCATTTGCCTGCTAGGCTTGATCTACCAGTGGGGCTCATATCCTAATTAACCCATTTATCCCCAGTGGACTCTTCTATTCCATATAAATTGGACGGGTCCACTCATCAATTTAAGGGTGGCTGGTTCATATTCATTTCTCATCATCTTCGTAGAAATGGGTTTAAATTTTTTTGCAGATGTATAGACTCTGATCAAATGTCGCGTTTTGCAACGTCTGATCTAGGTCTGCACTGTTTGCCAGTGTAGCATTACCCAGCAGACATACAACCTTAAATCAACCTTGAATCAACCTTGATTGAACGTCATGACGTTGAATCAACTTTGATTCAAGGTTGATTTAAGGTTGTGTGCCAGTGTAGCATTACCCAGCAGACATACAACCTTGAATCAACCTTGAATCAACCTTGACTGAGCGTCATGACGTTGAATCAAGGTTAATTTAAGGTTGATTCGAGGTTGTGTGCCCAGTAACCTTGAACCAACCTTATATCAGCCTTGATTCAACGTCATGGCGTTGAATCAAGGTTGACACGAGGTTGTGTGCCCAGTGGGTTATGAGTTAAAATCTTGAAAGCACTAGTTTCGACTGAATGCACTTTTTCAACCGATATGCCTGATAGTACAATGATCTATATTTGAAGGGCATCAATGGAAAAGATATCTTTTTGCGCAATAAGCTAACTGGAATGGTTCACATCAGCCTGATCCGCACAGGATGATGGGATTGAAACTATATCTGAATCGCGGATTAGCAATAAAGTTGTACAATTAAATATAGACTCAGATCAGTTTGCGCAACTATGCAGTCTGATTCGAGTTTTAGATGTTGGTGCTGTTGGCTCTAACAGGCCCATACAGTTAAAAGAACAACAATTATAAATGTTGGTTCAATGCAACGATGACGAATCAACGTTGATTTAATGTTTATCGAAGTGAAAAAAAAAGATGGTGTTGAATTAACGTTGGTTCATTGTTGTGTTAGCGTGGTGCTCCAACTACAAGCCCTTTTCACGCGACACACTGAGCCGTGACACGACAAAACCAACATAGTGGTTGTGCGTCCAGCGCAGACTCAGATCAGCCTGGGCATCCGCCAAGTCTGATCAGAGTCTTCGCTGTTTGCATGTAGGTAGCTTAGACCCTCAGCTACACTTTAAGCGCTTAGCGAAGGGTCTGATCATACTGGGCTGATGCCCAGGCTGATCTGAGTCTGCGCTTGGCGCACAACCATTTTGTAGGTTTTCTCGTGTCGCGGCTAATAATTCGCTTGCTGGCACCACAGCAAGTTTTCCGCTCCGATTTAGCAGGCATACTGTAAAATATGGTATGGTATGATGGGTTGGTATGTGGTATGGTATGAAAATTCTATACCATACCACATACCATACATAACGGCCATACCAAAAGTATGATTGACCTGTAGTTTAATCTAGATCTGTAGTCTCTGAAAGTCATTAGCAGTCTGACCTTCATAAAAGCATTATACCCATTATTATCAAATACATGACAACAATGTTAACAAGATCACCTCTATATAAGCATTACACCCATCATTATCAAATGCTTGACAACAATGTTAACAAGATCACCCAATGGTGATCTTGTTAACATTGTTGTCATGCATTTGATAATGATGGGTATAAAGCCCAAATAATACTTTTGGTATGGCCGTTTGGTATTATATGTGGTATGGTATGGGATTTTCATACCATACCACATACCAATCCATCACACCATACCATATTTTACAGTATGCCGATTTAGCACCGCAGCTGGAAGGAACATTAACATTGTTGTATATTACATGCGTTTATGACTGAATAAATTAGTTTAATACAAGTAATAATGAAGAAATACATGTACACGATTTTTCTTTTGCTGTGCTGGACTCTGATTTCAAATTCGCAGACAGGTAAGCGATTGTTAATCTTTTATTTAAATATTATTGTATACCTCAAAACATGGAATGGAATGGAATGGACGTGATATTCTACATTCCGTTGGCTACATTACGCTCTGAGAGCCTGCTTGCACACCGGATAAGGATATCTGCGTGGTTCCCTTGTACCTACAAATCTTATCTCACCCATTTTATCTCACCCAGGACCGGATAAAACTCACGAGCATCCAATGCATTGGTTGTATAGGAGGTCATGTATCTGCATCGTCAAGTGACTTTGGCTTTTTAGAAGATGACATCACTAAGACGACAAAAATAATGTCTGTTCATGCACGCCAAGAGATCTACGTAAAGAACCGGATGGCGGTTGTTGAAAGCGGCGCCTTCTTTTAAAATCAAACAGAAACCTTCCAGCACTCAAATAACACATTTTAACAAGTTTTAAAGTTAAAACAAAAGTTGACGTGCAAAAAAAACTATCTATCATGGGTGAGGTGTGGATAGAAGAATCCGTCACTCGGGATCACTGTTCGGCATCACTCGGCAAGCCTCGTGCATGTGAAAGTAAAGTATAGGTAGCCGTTACAGTACTAAGTAGATTTATAAGTGCTGGTGTACTGACTTTTTCTTCTTTTTCATTGCGTATGTGTAGACATTATCACTACTATTATTATTACCTTTAAATATATGGATTGTCAGGGTATGATGTTTGGCTATTTCAGTCTGGTGTCTCGATTTTGCTCTACACCCTGACAGCTTAGTTTAAGGAAATCTCCCCTCGAACCAGACAATAGCTAATGACCCCATTGGACATTTCACCGTCTTCAATTTCATTAGACACCTAATGCCATATTAAAGACGTTCTCTCTTACTTAGAGCGACATGTTTCTTCATGTTTACTGACTCCTCCTTTCCCCGTGGAGGCTAGTTTATGAATAATTTATCTCCATAGATAAGTTGTTCTTTCTTTATCTTAGTATATTTTATACAATCTCTTTTCTTGTTACTTTCGTTTCTGAATGTTTACTGTTTTACATGATTTGTCTGCTAGCTTATACTTTGTCTAAACATACTGTATGCCATAGGTCTACGCACGAACTAATTTCTAGGGATACAGATATACAAAAGTCGACAGACTTCCTTCTGAATCCCTTTGTATAAACGTGTGTTCTGTTAACCATTGTCTGTACATAAGTGTATGATGTTTATACTAATAAATAAAGTTTAAACTAAGCCTCGTGATGCCGAACAGTGACCCTCGTGACGGATTTTTCTATCCACACCTAACACCCATAAAAGAAACTTATAATCTATCATGGGTGTCAGGGGCGTAGCTAGGGCCACTTACAGTGTACGCACAATCATGTTTTATACTCTTTGAGGGAATTAATAGAGGTCTACTGGCAGTTAGTATTAAAATTATGCCCAATTAACAACATTTCAGCATGAAAATACGCAGGTGTGTGTTGAAATTTTGTCAATTTGACAAAATTTCAATACGCACCTGCGTATTTGCGTAATGGTAGCTATGCCCTTGGGTGTGAGGTGTGGATAGTAAATCCGTGATGCCGAACAGTGACCCTCGTGACGGATTTTTCTATACATATCCCACACCCATGAAAGATGCATATTGTGACAGATACATATTATGACAGGCAAACAATCGCTCCCTTGGAGAGAGCAAATTCTTTACTGTAAGAATGCTACCATCAATACTGTGGAAAATTTTGAGACTGTCCCTGCCATTTCATTACACAAGTTCCATTTTTAACTATGCCTATACGTACTGCGCTGTCGGTACGCATTCTTCAGCAACCTGAGTGGCAACACGCTGAGGATGTTTCAGAGAAATATTTCATACATAGTTTTCAAGGGGGGCCAACGATAAATCAATGTTATTGATATATTCTGGGTTGCTAATACATAGCACTATGGATTTTTTAAGCGTCGTGGAGTATTCAAAGTATTCGCCGATCTACATGCCGTGCCTTTGAAAAGTAAAGTCCACATTTTTGGACTTATAAGTTCTAAAAAGTCCACTTTGTACTAACGCATTTCTCACATACGGGAGAAATTTTTCAAGAGAGACTGAATCAAAGCCACATTGATGAGCAGTTTTTCAGGGGAGCTTGACAGGTGAAAATCAACCTGAAAACAAGAGATGGTCCTCACAAGCCCTGGGCTTTCGATCAAATCCTGGTCTAGTGTCTCTGTATCTTGTTCAAAATTTGTCGAATAAAATAGTTTTTAAACCAACAAGAAACCCGACTGCATACGAAACCTTTACTCTAGTTTCACTTTAAAAGTGTGACTTCACTGAAATGTTTTCGTTCAGTCATTTGTCAGAGCATTTGTTTTGCTGAAACTATTGATAAATCAAAACCTAGCACTCTTTTGTTTGTGCTACAAAACAACTGTTACCAGGCCCGGATCTAGACCACAACTAGCTGGCGGGGCTTTCTTTCTCCCTGGACAGCCAGTGGGGCTTAGGGTCTTAAGTAAGAGCTAGGCTATAATCAGTGTTTTAAAAGTATTTGATGAAAAAAATAAAGATAATATATAGGCAGATAATATATAACTTACCGTTCAGTATAAGTTGTGGCATCTCGCTGGAATCGCCTCGGCGAGGCGATTCCAATGAAATGTCTCAACATATATTTCAATCTAACCTTATGGAATATCATCTCAAATTATCACCAGGTTCTCCTCATTGCCTACGTTCCTGCATTATATTGGACACAGAGCCCCAGATGCGGCTTAAGCCCCAAAGCGCACCCCCTGGATCCGGGCCTGTGTTACAACAATAACAACCACAACAACAGCAAAAAAAAAAAAAAAAAAAGAAAAAAAGAAAAACAACAACAACAATGTTTTGAATGCTAAGCAGATTTGGTTGATTCCTCTTGGATCAAGTCGCCTAAGAAAACGGCGAAAAAAGCTACAAACGAGGCTCTGTATGAATTTATATATTTAGTTTGGCCGGAGTAATAAAATAAAAAAAAAATCTTAGGTTTTTATTTTGATAAGTATATTATGAAAATGAATCAAGAAAAAAAATCACTCGACATTCTTCTAGACATAAAGCCTTGAAAGTCTTATTTGGCAATAAAATATATGAAGAAAAAAGCTCCGATTAATTTTATTATATATATAGACATCTGAGTATTTACGCACATAAATCCTTTTTTATATATTATTCTTTTCAGCTACCTCTCTTCAGTGCTATATATGCGTAGGATGCAACGATCCTTTTGATCCCACTGCCTCTGGAATAATGAAGAAATCATGTATGGGTTCATGCATGAAAACCAAACTGGACAACAGTGAGTATAGTGTCATTTAACGCCGCTCAGTGTAACCCGGATGCTTCGTACGCCGCTGACCGTATTCTGGTTCCAAGATTATGAAACTTTTTCCATGCTCAACTCAGCTGAGCATGAAATTTTACCTGCTAATAAACAGCAAATTACTGATAAGTACAGTTCTTTTCTTGTTCTGTTAAGCTGAGTATGAAATTTTCTCTGCTTATAATTATGAAAATGCCAACATTAGTTGGCATTTTCATATTTATCAGCAGAGAAAATTTCATGCTCAGCTGAGTTGAGCATGATTTTTTTATAATCTCGGGGCCTGGATGCTCAGTATAACCCGGATGCTTCGTGTATCAGTAAGCGTTGCACTTGTGCGACAGGACTACACTAAGCGGCTTTCATTCTGAACGCTTTGACCCATTTATGTAAGCTGGACAGGTCCATTTTTGGCTTGCCGTTTCGGCGGCAAGCCAGTATTCAAGTGGTTTAGTGATACCGAGTTATTTTCGGAAGAAATGATACGTCACACTTAGTCGGAAAATACCTGGAGAGTTTATATATAGCAATAGCGCAAAGCATTAGCTTTTCCAAAAATCATGCAGCGGCGTCGCGAAAAATAGGCCTTAGGGCATCGCATAATCTGACTGGTCAGAGCAGCCGGCACACTGTCCAGCGTCGGTGCCTTCATGGGATCTGATCAGTCTTTTTCGGCATAAATATTCTTCATGATGATCCATGATGCAGACATCTTTCATGTTGAGGATAGACTGATAAGACTGCGCTTATGCCGGAGTGGGCTGATATGTGTATCTGTAAAAACTGAAAGAGCAGAGTGCAAATTTATTGTTTAGATTTAGAAACAAGCGCTTTTGACGATTTTTTTTCTCTTATCACATTAACTGAAAAAATGTATTCCATCTATCTAGAGTTTATAGTCTAAAGTCTCATTTTGGTGTACAACATCACAGTGCATACATGTTTATATACAGACGTATAAAAATACACCAAACCATTTTGTACAGTATTATAAGAGACTATGTAAATCATGCATTACATATAGATTTATCTTATCACTTCGGATAAAGGCTCCACAGAGGTAAAAAAATAGTAATAATAAAAAAAATACAGCGAACATTGAATATTTTTTCCACTTACGTGGCACTGCATCCATGGTGCCAGAGTACAGTCACTTCTTAAAAGCTACACACTGGAATCAATGGTTTCCCCCTCCTCAGCCACACGGCGCATGAATTTACCAAAAGCGGCACAGTCAGGTACAGAGAAACATGTGGCGGAAACCAATGTCCAAACAGAATGCCCCCCTGCACCGACTTTGTGCACCGTAATACATGCTCCGTGAGGATGAAAATGGGAAACACTTTGGAAAAAAAGTCTACTATGTGGGAAAAAATCAGAAGGTTAAACGAATAAATATGCTGGAAGTAAACAGAATTTCCGCCGTGTGCATCCAAGATACGCATTACAATAAATGTGTGGCTTAATTGCTTGTATGTAGAATTGACCGTGTTATGTATGTAAAAGTCGGTAATGTCGGAGAGTACTTAACGCTTACGCATTGCAACAGGCCTTTCCATGGCGCAAAGCGATATATTATGTACACATTTTTAGCATCTGATAAATTTCCTTTTGGCCATCAACATGTTCATGAACAATGATACAGAAAAAGGGAACAATTCAGAGTTGTTAACATTTGAAACTCGGAATTGTTAAAATTTGAAACTGTTAGGGATTCATTGACAGCTTTATGACAAGGGAGGGGTTGGTTGGTTGGTGCGATGATGCTGGGTATAACTTCCAGTGCCGGGGCGTCCTACTTATTTGGATTATAGTAGAACAAGGGCCTACTGTGCTTGCGGTAGGTGCGGGTTGGGGTGTGTGGACATTTTTCTTACTTTTATAACACTCTCTAATGTTGCCTCTTTAGTTCAGCTATACAAATGTACAGAGAAATATTTACACTCAACGACGATTTCCTTAGATGAACCTATACTGGGCTGACGATGTTCATACATCCACGAACAACACACATTCATGCAATCTTACGCGTAAGCAACGTCACGGATAGTTCAAAGAGATGATTGGCCGACATAACGATTGATATACGTCATTTAATAGTGACGGCTGCTGGACTTCATTACCAAACACGTAACTATTATTCGTCCTTTGCTTGGCGTTTAATTAGTCAGAACTTCACGAATGAGTAAACAAAATTGATGTAAAACTTAGCATAAATATAAAAAATAAATTTCATTTGTCGGGAGTTCATGGAAATACGAACGCAATAGGTTCCGTGTTTGTTGTTCTCAAATGGTGTAAAGCAAGTTATTGTCAAAACAATAACAGCATGCATTTTCTTCTCAGAGTGTCAAAGTTTTGTTCCAGTCACTGCCACTGATGCCACTTAAACCAAAAATAAACTTCAGTAAATATTAATTTATTTCTTCTTTTGATGCCAAGTTCAGATGTGCCAAGATTCCATAGACATGGGTTTGAAACAGTCTTTCCTAAAATTTTGATTCAGACTAAATGTGACTCAAAGCCGTAAAGAAAAGACTTGAAATAGGTCCATTTAGTTATTTAACTTGAGGCATGCCTAAAACGGCCGGCCCAAACGTTGGAAAACTGTTTTTTTTTTTTGTTGTTGTTATTGTGTGTGTGTGTGTGTGTGTGTGTGTGTGTGTGTGTGTGTATTTCATCAATTTGTTTTTCAAATAAATTCTACACTTGTTTTTACCTTACACCCGTGGATAATGCCACTATTCAAGAAGTTAGAAAATTAAATACTTTGCTAAATAAAAGTAAGCAACAGAAAGTGCACTAACAATCGGGTTCACTTCAATAACAACTCATGAAAATTTCACTGTTTTAGCTGTGCAAGCCTTCCTTTTAAAAGGAAATTTTATCAGGTTTAGGGGTGTTTAAATGAATTTTAATTTTTGTATTTTTGTCCTTAATTGTTGTATTAAATGCAAACGGTGTATGCCCTGATCACACGCCGCCGAGTTTCTGAGCTGGGCATAAACTGTTTGTTAATGTCCCTTTTATTGGACGCTAGGAATTTGGGGGTTAGCCTGTCAAAGTTTTTGGTTTGATTCTGTAAAATAATTTGGTATAGGTGTGTAGAACGCCTATCACAGAAAAACTTTTAACCGATAAAAGCGGTTATCCTGGATACAAAATTGTCGATTATCCTCGAAAACAGTTTTTTTAAAGGTTATATTACTGAAATACCTTTCTGCAATTTTTAATATCTTACTGCCTACAACTACATGCAGATCAGTTACAAGTAGGCCGGTCAAGCACAAAGACTCACTCAGTAGAAGAAGGCCATCTTTACGTAAATTGACTCAACAACGTCTGTAGGACGCAGGGAATGCCACAGTCTGATCAGGGCCTGCACTGTTTGCCATAATTGCCATAATATCTGCATCTTTGCGGCGCGTACATGTGTAACTGCACTATACAAGGGCGTAGCTACCTATACGCAAATACGCAGGTGCGTATTGAAATTTTGTCAAATTGACAAAATTTCAACACACACCTGCGTATTTTCATGCTGAAATGTTGTTAATTGGGCATAATTTTAATACTAACTGCCAACAGACATGAAAATTTGAAATATCTTAACGGCTAAAACCCCTTATTATTGCCCTTAATGAGTATAAAACATGAGTGTGCGTACTGAGTTATTGTCCCTAGCTACGCCCCTGCTATAAAGCCGCACATTTCCATTTTTGACATCTAAGGCGTCCCAAGTTCACTTTTACGTTAGGGTCGAGACGAGTAACTTCAGACACGGGGGCGGGGGGGGGGGGGGGGTCACTTCCATTATAAAGCAGGGTATATATGTGCCGCTGGAATAGCCCTACTTTTTTGATCTGCCAGATACATCAATAGGTATGATTTTACAGACTAATATACACTTTTCTTACATTTCTTACATAGTCGACGTCAGATTAGGCTCTGCAACCTCTGTTGACGCATCTGAATAGGTGTTCTCGATTCTAATCCTCTCGCCCGGGGTGTAACACCAAGGATTAAATTTGTATGGGTGCCCGTACCATGAACTATTTAGCCGAGTCTTGAAACTGTTCAGAGAGGGTGCCATTATTACATATTCTGGAAGGTCGCTCCAAGTTTGGACAATCCTATTGCTGAAGGAGTTACTTCTTAATTTTAATCTTGATCTTTTTTATGTATTTTCAAAGAATGGCCTCTAGTTGCAGTATAGGTGGACATTGTAAATAATTTCTGCTTGTCAACCACATCTATATCATTTTAGTATTTTGTACACCTGTACCAGGTCCACTCTATCTCTTCTGTACTCCAAAGTAGGCAGACCTAATGCTTTGAGAATATTTCAGAATATTTTAGATCTCTTAGTGCTGTTACCAGCTTGGTTGCTCTCTGCTGAACATTTTCAATTGATATTGCATCCTTTTTATAGAGCGGAGACCATATGCTAGTGGCATATTCTAAGTGTGGACGGACTAAGGATTTGAACAGGTTCAGGAACATCTCTTTATCCATAAATGTGAATGTTTTAAAAATGAGTCCTAACAGTTGGTTGGCTTTAGAGACTTTGCTGTTTATGTGATCTGTGAAGTTCAGAGACTTGTCGATGATGACTCCCTGGTCTTTTTCCTTGTCAACTTTTTCAATGGTAACTGTACCCTCAGCCGTTTTCATTTCATAATTTTGGTTGATTAATTTTTTCCCAATATGTAAATGGTGGCATTTTGTAAGATTGAAGAACATTTTCCACTTTTCGGCCCAAGCCACAGCATTATCTAAACTACTCTGAAGATGACTGACCTGTTCGATATTGGCAACTCTACTGAATATTTTTGAGTCATCCGCAAACAGTTTGATGCTTGCTCGAACTACCTCAGGCAGATCATTAATAAAAATGTGAAAAAGAAGAGGTCCCAAAACACTACCATGAGGTATTCCCGAGAACACTGGTTTAAAACCTGAGGAGCTTCCATCAACCACAACTCTCTGGATTCTATTGTTAAGAAATTCCTTGATCCACTCGTAAATTTTCCGTCTAATTCCATATCCCCATACCTTTTTCATGAGTCGCCTGTGTGGCACCTTGTCAAACGCTTTGCAAAAATCGAGGTATATAATATCCACATCGTCACCCTGATCTAAAACTTCTGTAATTTCATCTAAAAATTCCAACAGCTGGGTGACACAAATAGGTCTGATTTCTTCAAGCTCTGTATATAAAAGCCAGCTTATCTGATTTTTGTTATCAAAAAGAAACAAATATCAATTAAAAAGACAACAAATGTTCTCAGCATACTAATTTCTTGAATTTTCTTCAGGGCGTAACGGCAAAATGCATGAGCTAATCTAAGCATTTTTTTCTGCAGTATACATGAATAGGGTCCAAATTTGATACAAAATACATGAATAGATGTATATTTTGGTATTTGTAGTATACATGAATAGGGTGTTATCAGAGTTCCAGCGGCACATCTGTACCCCTTTAGAGACCAAGTGACCCTCACCCCCCCCCCCCCCCCGTGACTTCAGACAGCGGGTAAATTCGGACATACCATTACAAACAGTGAATATCCAGATGAGACGTCTCAATTATGAGCCGCCTCATCAGGATTTTCTATGTTTGCCCAGTTAATTTTGTTTTAATTCCAAACAACTGACATATAACGGAAACCATGTCACTGTCCGAGTTTACCCGTTGTCCGAATTTAGCTGACTTGACCCTAGTACTGTACGTATTTTCTTTCTGTATTTTAGATGTTGCTAGGCAATGCAGCGATGGCAAGATGGCGTCAGACTGCAAGGAAGAGGAAAGAGAAGGGCATGAAGCGGCATTATGTTTCTGTAACTCCGACCTGTGTAACGGAGGAGATCGACTAAGCGTTCACATGATGGCGACTGGGTTAGCGATAGCATTCGCCATCTTACGAAACATGTTTTAAGAAGCATGCGCACATCACTGTGTTTTTCCACCAAATTGTCAAAGGGAGTTAAATTTTGTCACTTCATGATTGCTTTAGGGTCGAGTAGGTAACTTCGGACAGCGGGTAAATTCGGACATACCATTGCAAACAGTGAAAATCCTGATGAGACGGCTCATAATGAGCCGTCTCATCTGGATTTTTATTGTTTGCCCAGTTAATTTTGTTTTAATTCAAAACAACTGACATATTAAGGAAACAATGTCACTGTCCGAATTTACCTGCTGTCCGAATTTACCCGAATTGATCCTACAGGACAAAATAAAAAACAGATAAAGAAAAAAAGAAAACATCCAAAAAGGGGTCTACTCAAGGAGAAAAATTGCTTAAACAGAAGCAAATTATTTCCTACAAATGGACCAAATCAAGAGAGGTAAAGATGATAATTACGGAGTAGCTTCCCCTGATATTGTAGCTATTTACATTAAGGTGCATGGAAACTCCTCTCTTTGGTTTAGAAATAATTTGCCGAAACTATGTTGTTGTTGTTGCTGTCTATTGCTTAACGTCCATGGTAAACAGCTATTGTCAAGTCGGGTGCGGTCAGTTACCCAAACCACACTACTCCTGGGCAGACTCAGTCCACCAAAGCGGTTAACCAGTACTAAGAGCACATTATTTCGCCAGTAACTGACAACTGCTCTTCTTGAATAAAGTGAAAGAGACCGTGTGTCGAGCCCGGGACGTTTGGCTCTTGAGTCAGACTGCGCGCTAACGACTGCGCCACGCGGCCCGGCAACTATGTTGTCGATATATTGTTGCTGTCAGAGAGTAGCTTTTCCCCCCTAGTGAGTTTTTCCCCCCGGAAAAATGACTATGATTTTTCCATAGTAGAATTTCCCACCGGAAAAATGGCTATATAGTAGAATTTCCCCCCGGAAATATGACTATATAGCCAATTTTCCCCGGGGAAAATCTACTATAGGTGTTTTTGCATAGCCGTTTTTCCCCTCTATCGTGGATTTTCCCCCTGGTAAAATGATTGCAGGAAAACACGCTACATAGTGGAATTTGCTCCTTCTTTAATCATAATAGTGAGGTTCATAATGGAAACAGAAATACGAGTATCTGTCCGTAAAATTCGATGGATAACAGATGCTAGAACCGCATGCATGTGTCCATCAGTCTGTCTTATTTTTATTTTTGGGAAAACATGCAGGCATTTTGCTTTTCCGTGTTAGCCAAAAACGGCTTTGAGTGTACGTGGTTGTGTGCATAAATTTGTATAACTTTGTGTTTGCACAAACGTTCATCTGTGCGTGCGCGCAGCGGATTGCCTGGACTAGTGTTCGTCTTTCATGCAGGAGACGTTGGCTCGACTCCCATCGGAACACACGTCCGATTATTATTTTCAATGTAATAAACTGCCTGCTAAATCAAACATGACTGGACTAAACACCCGTTCTTACATCTTCCTGTAAGCTTGCATGCGTATGTGTACGTATATAAATATTTGCGATGAGAAGAAATCACACCCTTTTCGTTTCTTAAATTAGTAATTATTGATTACCATAAAAATATGGTTGCTAAATTTGCATATTGATTTTTTAAATTAATCACGTTTATTACCTCCTCTGAAGTACTGATACATTTCTAATGCGATTAATTCCGTAAAATGTCTCTGTTCCGTTCCGTTATATTTCGTTCCGTTCCGCAAAATACCAACAGTCATACAAAATTCACTAATAACCAATTTCCCGGTGGGGGAAAAAGGACTATGGGGGAAAAGTGGCTCTATGAGGTCCGGACAATTCACTATATAGTCGTCTTTCCTATAGCCATTTTTCCGGGGGGAAAGGGGGAAAAACCACTCTCTGACAGTTGCAAATGAATATGACTGTAAAGACGTAAAACCTAGGTTTGAACATTCAGGAGACAGAAAGTTCATTACTTTAAAAGTAGACCCCTATTAGGAAAGCCTCCGTAATACAGGGATGAAAACAGGAAGTCACGAAAGTTGTTCCCCTTTTTAAAAATGGTGGAAAGACATGGAGTGTAACCCATAAACCATAATTAGTCGTATTAAATTGGATACAGGATTCTTGGTACGTCCTTACTTGTCTAAAGCATTTTATATGAACCATGTCACGCGGCAAAGTGGATTCAAACACTGGTCGCCTATGTGGCCAATGGTAAAATCTAGTGCTATCATGATTGCGTGACAAATCACTGGGTGGACTAGCGTGAAGTTATTTAGTGTCATTTGGACGTTATTTTGATTCGTTTGGTGATGTCAATTTTCATTTCCATGAGGATAGACTGTGAAACGTCGTTTTCTCCCGTCACAAACTTACGAAATGCAGTAGGTGGACAAAAGTATTCGTCACAAAGTGACGTTGCCGTTTAAATTAATGCATTTGCATATTTTTAAAAAAGAATACTGCCGCAAAGTTTTTCAAGGCAAGGTAATGAAACTTGCAGGGATAAAAAGCTAATTGAAAATAGCAAAATAAAATGAAATATTAAGATGATTCTAAGTTTAGTATAAGAGTTTAACTTGACTGAAATGAAAGTAAAAACAAATAAAAAGTTTTTGTTTGCCTTTCATTAAAAACTGTTGGTACAAGAAAGTAGCCACAGAATCGAATGTTTTGTAATGCTGGTTTATCGCGGATGACCTGGTGAAAACAGTATGGTGATAACTGTCGTAGTTTTGCGATGATAATTCTTACAAAATTTGTGTAAACACATTGATTTAAACGGCAACGTCACTTTGTGACGAATACTTTTGTCCACCTTCTGTTTATGTAAACGCCCCTGTTACAGTCAAAGTTGTTGGCGGGATTTCTTCGTGTAATCATGGCGGAAAACTGGAAACATCAGAAGAAAACACTTCCGTTGTCGTCGATTATTGCGTGTTAGGAACTGAATTTCTTTTACATGTCACCTGGACATGTCTATTTGCCCTATCCTATCCCTTTTATTTTTTGTTTGTTCTCATATTGTGCATAACAGACACTGATCAGACGTCTGATAACGGGATCGATTGGTAAAAATTCTGAGATATGTCATCAAAACATACGTTGTGACCTCTTATCAGACCCATCTCTCAGAGACAGTTCAAATGCGTCACAACCTATGTTTCTATTGACCAATAAGTAAAACTTAGGGCATAGCTGTACTCAGAATTGTCATTTTGGGAGGTACGTCGTCGGTTTTATGGTCGGAAGTAACGTTTAACAGCGACGCGTCAGCGGAGCAGTAAAACGCAATTTGCGACGATAAAGCCGACGAGTAACCTCCCCAAATGACAATTTTCAATACAGTTATCTCCCTTCTTAAGCATTTTTCATGTTTTTACCTTTTAAACTGCGCTACTTTGTGCCCCAGACGCCAACCAATGAGAAGTGACGTTATGTAATGAAATCGGCTTTCCGACAGTATATCGCAGAATATACTGTCGGAAATTGTTTGACGTTATCCAATTAGACTTTACATTACGTAAGTGCATTAGTTATCATTTAATACAAAGTCTCTGTGTGTAATCCGAGATTGGTTTGTTGGTGTGATGAACATGATGAATTGACGTTTAAGATTGTGATAAACACTGATTTGTGGTGAATATGAAATAAAGCATCAAGGTTGAAAAGCCAACATGTCTCAGCTATAACTTTCTCTCTGTCGTTTTTCTCAGTATACAGCGCCAAAAATATGATATGTTGAATAAAAACCACATTTAATAGTTTCTCAGTAACATTGTCATTTATATCTACATCCACAGAAAATAAAAATTTGGATTCTTTCATGATTTTATGCATTTGAGCCATGACACGACAAAACCAACAAAGTGACACGTGCGTCCAGCAAAGACTCAGATCAGTTTGGGCATCCGCCCAGTCTGACCAGTCTTCGCTGTCCGCATGGGAATTTAAAGAGTAACTACACTTCAGGAACTGACTGAATCAGATCCCAAACCCTATCCCCAACATCAAAGGGAAAGATTGACAAAGACATCCCAAAAACAATAAATTACAAGTGATAAGCCGAGTCAGCAGCTCTTTCCCAAATAGATGGCAACTCAGCTATCTTTATTGAACTAGATAATTTAGACCAACAGACGGGTTACAACGGACTAAGCAAATTATATGAAAAACATTTAACAATTATTTTTACCTATTTTCTATTTTTATGATAGATGTTTTTAGGGAGAATAAAATATATTTGAGCCACGACACGAGAAAACCAACAATGTCGTTGTGCGCCCAGCGCAGACTCAGATCAGCCTTGGCATCCGCCCAGTCTGACCAGAGTCTACGCTGTCCGCATGGAGGTAGCTCAGTCCCTTAGCTACCCTTTAAGCACTTAGCGAAGAGTCTGACCAGACTTGGCGGATGCCCAGGATGATCTGAGTCTGCGCAGGGCGCACAACCACATTGTTAGTTTTTTTGTGTCGCGGCTCAATTATCACGAATGAATCCTCTTAGCTGCTACTCTGCCATGGCAAATGTAGCTTGTTTAATCGCAAACTTAGAATTCCCTCAAACAAACAATCTTTTCTCAACTCACTTAAATGTAGGTTCCTGGACTAGCGATAACAATTATGTTCACAAAATAATTTCGTCTTTTTCTGGGTAGTATTGAATTCTCTTAATTTTCTGAATCTGTTGCCACTGAGAGAATCGCCAGATGTTGTAGAAAATAGTCGTTTTCCCTTTGGTTTATTTTCTTTCTTTGGAATTCCAGTTCTAAAAATAATATATGTTATATGACTATAAGTGCGCGATTTCTGATGTCATTCTCCAAAGGTCAATTTTCTCTTGCATGGTGAGCTCTCCTAGAGGTCCTAGCATGGGGGATGGGTTAACACTATCCCAAATACATGTAGCAATGCAGCATGACGTCAGCCACGTTATCTATTTTTGGTGCGAACTAAAATTGAGCTAACCTGTGTGCGAAGCAGAGTTAGGAAATCCCTTGCAAAACAACTTTTCCAATATTTTTTTATTTACACTTTTTAGTGAAACTTATTCATTCCCTTTTTATAAGTGCTTTCCAACAACTTGGATAAAAATCATCAAAATCATGATGCATTCCAAAGTACAGGAACCTACCTTTAATGTCATGCTAAAAATAAAAATATCGAATGCATTGGTCTGATATAATGAGTTAGGAAATTCCTTGCAAAACAACTTTTCCAATATTTTTTTATTTACACTTTTTAGTGAAACTTATTCATTCCCTTTTTATAAGTGCTTTCCAACAACTTGGATAAAAATCATCAAAATCATGATGCATTCCAAAGTACAGGAACCTACCTTTAATGTCATGCTAAAAATAAAAATATCGAATGCATTGGTCTGATATAATTTAGACATACCTTACAGGTACATTTGTGCCATTCTGAGAGACAAAAGGGATCTTAACCCTATTGCACTCAAAACGGACTGAACTCCATAGAGTTTTGGCCGGTCTGAGTGCAATAGGGTTAAGGCACCTGTCAGCATGCTAAGACTCTAAACCAGTATGAGGAGTCTTTCATATTGCTCCAATAAGCCAGCTTTCTTTTTTTAGCCGTTACATTCGTATGCCCGCGCCTTGGCCAATTATAGTTACACCCCTGTTATTTAAGGTAGTGATTTGTGGTAAATATATAAATCTGAATGAAACCATAAAAATTAAGCGTATCTCCCTGAATGTTAGCAGACTTCTTATCTTTATTTTTCTCTACAGATGAGAATAAAAAAGTGTTTTATCGAGAAAGATCAAAGGATGATATTCTGCCCCCCGCCAAACAAAAAAAGCTAAAACATAACATCGTTATTGAATATGCACTTATGTCTGAAGGTACTTTTATGCTTTAAGAAGGGCGTCCCAGCAATAATTTGTTTCAATTCTTTCTCAGATTGTAAGGTAGAGCAGATGAACACAGTAGCTTATTCTCAAATGTTCCACCATGTATAAGGTGCATGTATACTGGATGAATTCATTAAATACAGGATAGGCAGGTATACCTGTATCACACATATAGTAGAAATGCTTCATTATATAAACTATGACAAAGACAGGTGTGTAAGTGAAATTGTTTATCCTTGAAAAGTAGACTCCAACGTGTTTTCTTGACAAAAATTTGGACACAGGCTACTTCTTTTTTTTATCTGCTCAGCCTGATAATGTGTGAAAGAGTTGGAAAAAAAAAATAATTGCCAGGATGCCCTTCTTAATGCATTAAGGTATCTTTAGAGCTAAATATTTTTATTCAGAACGATTGTTATTTTTTTTTTAATTTTTGCACAGACAATTATTCGATGATCTTTTCATATCTAAACCCTTTTAAACTAATCCTTCAATTTGGGATTCTAAATTGCCAGTGAGAAACAACCTAACGAATGCATCTACTAAGTTTTGAGATTTTGCATTTGCATTTTAGCATTTTATGCAGCTGTTTTTGTATTGATATCAAATCAGTGATCACCATATTAAAGTTACATAAAACAGACGTGAACAACTTGTGCGCTCAAAGCAAAGTCACGCTGTTCGCATGTTTATGTTTATGTCTCCAAAACTATTTTCAGCCTTCAGTAATTGTCAGATTCAGAATGCTCACAGGCGGAGACACTTATATGAGCCGCGACGTGAGAAAACCAACAATGTGGTTGTGCGCCCAGCGCAGACTCAGATCAGCCTGGGCATCCGCCCAGTCTGATCAGAATCTTTGCTAAGCGCTTAAAGGGTAACTAAGGGACTAAGCTACCTTCATGCGGACAGTGAAGATTCTGATCAGACTGGGCGGATGCTCAGGCTGATCTGAGTGTGCGCTGGGCGCATAACCACATTGTTGGTTTTGTCGTGTCGCGGCTCATATTCAACAGAAATAGAAACGCTTAATGGCACTAAATTAATATTTGTTGATATATTGTTTACGTTATATAATTTTCAGATGAATTGTTTTCGAAACATGAACTGGGAAATCTATATTTGGTTGACGTGAAAAATCTAAAGACTTGCGAATTTGAACTGGGAAATCCTTATTCGGCCATAAAGTTATGCAACCACCATGTCAGCAGTGTTTATGGAAAATCAGATATGCGCCTTCATTTATTTAAGATGTATGGGTACAGTGCCACGTTTTTTCTGCCTTTTTTTGTCAAAGGGAGACAACTGTTGTGACTTCCTGTTTGCTTCCATTGCGACGATATCCGCCGAAAAAGGGATTTACTCTTAAATGAAAGATTTTGTTAAGAAGGGAGTAAAGTCTTCTTTTAAAAAAAAAAGAAAAAAGAAAAGAAAAAGAATTTACCCCCATTAGAAGGGAGGCAAAGATAAAAATGATAGAGTTGCTTTCCCCTGAAAGTGTACTTATTCACTTTTCAGCTGGTCGATCACTGTCATTTATACCTAATGTACTATGGCGCAAATATAGTGACAGTAACACGTCGAAGGAAGGGCTTTAATTTTCAACTTAAATAATGTTAGATATAATAAAATCAATGTATAACACTGTAAAATCCAAGGTTAAAAGCAACAATACACTGAGCGAAGCATTTTCGTGTAATATCGGGGTACGTCAAGGGGAGTGTCTCTCACCATTTCTGTTTGCCATGTATGTTAATGATCTAGAACAAGAATTGGGTAATAATGGGATAAATGGAATTGATATAGGCATGGTTAAGCGTTTATTGCTTCTTTATGCAAATGATATTGTTCTTTTCGGCAAAACGCCTGCTGAACTGCAAAAATCCCTGGACATACTTGAAGCATATTGCGATAGATGGAAATTAACAGTGAATATTGCTAAAACCAAGGTAATCGTATTTCGGAAAGGGGGTAGATTGCCAATTAATTTAATGTTCACTTTTAAAGGAAGTAATATAGAAATAGTAAACAAATTTTGTTACCTTGGCATAGTTTTTACTGCTGGAGGTTCATCTTTTGAAACACAAAAAAACCTTTCGGGTGAAGCACTTAAAGCGATTTTTACGCTTAATGAATATAGGAATAATTTCACTGTTTTAACGCCTGCTCTGTTAAACGCTAACACTAATTAAATGTTATACACTTTATTCACTGTACTGCATATTGTTTCAACAGGTAATCACTTAACTGACGTTGCCATGGTTCAGTTGTGACGTCATGACGTCACATGACGTCACTAAGTATTGTTTCCTAAAGAAGAGCATTGTAATCAAGTAGAAGAGTTACCTAACATAAGAAGAATTATAGTAATATACATGAAATTAACATTAATTATACTTTTCCTTTTTGAGTTCCTGGTAGTCAGTTGTATAATTATTTAAAGAAAATAAATAAAAGAAGTTACTATGGAACAAACTTGAAAAATAAACAAGTAGATCTCAATAAACCCTGATGCTGATAAATTATTATTTAAAGTTTTTAAAAAAAGTCCTCTGGCATCCTTCCATCTTTTAGTACACTTAGTAGGCTGTACCCAGAAGTTCCATGTTTTGTCATACAGTCAGCCAAATGAACTTTACCAGGACACCATTTTATTTCATTCACTTCGTTTTTCGCCAGGGATTGACTAATAGCAGCGATGTCTACTCTGAGCCTCTTGTCATCAACTAGTTTTGTTGAGTATACAGCTTCTATAACACTCTTATTGTCGACATAAGCAATAACTGGAATAGTTTTAGTTGATATACCAAAAATATCTTCCAGCATCTTTCTGTAGTAAAAACCACTCTCTAGTCCTTCTTGTAAGCTAAGGGCCTCAGCGGCAATTGTGGATCGTACTACCCGCTTAATCTTACCGGCATGCCAAGACAATGGGGAACATTTTCCATGGCAATCCATCAACCAGACAATATATGCTGCTGTACTTCCAGTTCCATTGTTAAGATTACATAAAGATGCATCTGTGAAGACCACAATCTTCAAGTCACTAAATTTGTTGCTTAAGTTTGGGAATGTAATCACAGACCTAATGTCTTTTATTCGATTAACTACTTTAATAGCCCGAGAAAGATCACCTATTGTCCCCTCCTTAAGTTTTGTGCTTAGGTCTATGAGTTCAAAAGCTATGTCAGGTCTGGTTCCCTGTACAGTCCAATTGATTTGACCAACAAGCTGCCGATATTTCGTCTGCTCCTCTGAAGTTAATGTACTTTGCTTGTCCTGTGCTCTTTGAGGGTCAATTGTTATATTCTGTATATTTGTCACATAGTTTGACTGATCTAATGCTATAGCGCCTTCTTCCTGAGCAACTGTAAATTCTATATAGTTAAAGTTCCCTTCTTCAACTTTACCTGCCACAAACCGTTTACGTAGATTGACCATTAAATGTTCAAGATATTTGTCACCAGCATGGAGAAAGTCATCTACATGGCAGCATATGATGCCACTCAGTTTACCTTCTTTGTGCAGAAAGAACATTGCCGGATCTAGCTCACTCATTTTACATCCCAACCTCAATAATTCATCATTCACGCTCATGTAGAACTGCCTAGCTCCATCTTTCAGCCCATAAAGCCCATGTTTTAACTTCCAGACTATCCCTTTCACTGTATTGCTCTCCTTTGGGGGTTTGATGTATATATCCCGTCTTAATTCTCTGCCCTGCAAAAACGCAGATTTAATGTCAGTTGTTTTAGCTGTCCAGTTCTTGATCGATGAAATAGCCAAACATATTCTCATCGTTCCTTTTCCTACTGTGGGACTGTCCCTGGGCATAGTAAATTCTTCCTCAAAACCTCGTACCACGAGCCTTGCCTTTGTCTGTCCTTCTTAGATCTGTAATTTCTGTCCATGCTAATAACTCTTGTCTGAACCTTTCATATGTCTTCGCCTTGTTGAAGGTTGGTGGGTTTATTCTGGTTGTCATGTTGACTCCTTCTCAAAAATCTATATTCACTAGCAAATTTCAGTTCTAACACCAGTTTATTCAAATCTCCACTGTCACAGAGTCCTGTACTACCTCTGAGGAATGTCCCGCACGCTCTGCTACCACTTGTTAAACGCTAACACTAATTAAATGTCATACACTTTATTCACTGTACTGCATATTGTTTCAACAGGTAATCACTTAACTGACGTTGCCATGGTTCAGTTGTGACGTCATGACGTCACATGACGTCACTAAGTATTGTTTCCTAAAGAAGAGCATTGTAATCAAGTAGAAGAGTTACCTAACATAAGAAGAGTAGTAATATACATGAAATTAATATGCTCATGTTCTTGACCTATTTGACAAACTGATTTCCCCTATTTTAAATTATAGAAGTGAAGTTTGGGGTTTTCATAAAGCTAAATCAGTCGAAACGGTCCATTTATCTTTTTGCAAAAGGATGTTGGGAATCAAACAAACCACACAAAATGATTTTGTTTATGGGGAATTAGGTAGAATGGATTATCAATCACTTAGATACATCAATATCGTAAAATTTTGGTTAAAAATTATTCATACGGATGAGCGAAAATACATTAAATGTATATACAATACGACGCTTAATGATATGAGTTAAAACCAAATAAACAAAATTGGGCGTCAATGGTAAGGCATTTATTAAGCAGATTGGGATTTTTAGAGGTTTGGTATGCACAAGGGGTTGGAAATATAAGCAATTTCTTAGGTACCTTTAAAACACGAGTTAAAGATGTCTTTATTCAAGACTGGCATGCAAGAACTCGAAAATTCTACAAGAGCAAGGTGTTTATAAATGTAGCGAAAATGTCAGTTCCAGCAGTACTTAGAAATATTAAAAATTGAAAAATATAGAAAAAGCATATGTAAACTTAGAGTATCCTCGCATAGGCTTGAGGTTGAAACTGGAAGATGGGATGGGCAAAGCCACATAAAATACCACTGGAAAACAGATTATGCATGATTTGTAATGTACAGAAGAGGTTGAGTTTCATTTCATACTTGAATGCTCTGTTTATACATGTAAAGAACTAAGAAAAACCTATATTAAACGGTATTATTGGCAAAGGCCAAATATGCCAAAATTTATCGAACTACTCTCATCCGAAAATTGTCGTATTATAAAGAATCTTAGCATTTTCATCGATAAAGCATTTAAATTGAGGGATATACGGCTTAAATTAATTACAGGTAATTAAACACGAACCATAGTCTGTGCCAGACAAACTCGATGTGCTGTACAGCCGGCGGAATGGGGGTATGCTATTTGGACATTGGTTTCCGCCACATGTCCCCTCCCTTGCTGGGTACATTAATACCATAGGGAATGCTGAGTACAGCTGTTTTGGTTCTCTTTGTACAAAGTAGTGTATTCATGTTAGAACTGAATTGTATTTGTTGCAGTTGTAGTATAAAGTCTTCCAAAATGATGCGAAATAAGAGTATATGTAATATACTATGTGAAAGATGACAGGGAGGCAAAATGTTATAGCATCCAGGTCGCACACTCTGGGACTGCCGTACGCAGTGAATCTGTAAAGGTTCGCAGGGTTTCCCCATGGTTCTTTTGTGTGCGGCATGGAGGTTCATCAAATGGATGCATCCCTTTTATCTTACTCAATATTACAATTAATAACGACTTAAACGTATAATGCTGTGTCAAATATGAACGACAACTTCGTTTTGATATGTATAGCTATACCCGTGTGTTCATATATGCTTGGATGATGAAATATGTAGTGTGTTATGTTAGATTTCAGATAGCGCTTCTCATGACTTTGAGTCTAAATTTGTACCTCTCCCGAGGATGTCAAAATTACTTATCATCTTATTTGCTATCCTGCATAACATGTCTATTGTTATATGTATATGTGCTCATGGGCCTTATGGCTTATTGCATTAATAAATTACTTACTTACTTACTATATCACTTCAAACGTCTGACAACGTGACTACATTTTATTCAAATGTCAGCGATTTGCCAGATAAAACGAGGTAGAGAACTAAAAAAATTAGAACGTTAAAGTATGACGTTAGCAGACAAAAACATGCTAGAAAATAAAAGGCAGATGTTGAAATTGTCTGCCAACCTTTATGGCCAGTTTCTACGCCATACCTTTAATGCATGAAGGAAATACAAGGCTAGTCTAGTCTCGCAATTTACTCTTTAAGCATGTATTCATACATAGTTAATTCAGTTGTTTGATTGATTGCGCAGATGCGGTAATCAAACAAAATAAGTGTATTTCTTTCCATTTAGCAGGAAACTCACTAACATTTTCTTTATGCTACTAATGCACGCATAATCTAGCAGAGCTCCTTGACTAGACTTACACATTTACCTAACAACAGAAAATTAAATCATTTGAGAATGAGTTATACGCAAGGGCGTAGCTACCTATACGCAAATACGCAGGTGCGTATTGAAATTTTGTCAAATTGACAAAATTTCAACACACACCTTCGTATTTTCATGCTGAAATGTTGTTAATTGGGCATAATTTTAATGCTAACTGCCAACAGACAGAAAATTTGATATAACTTAGCGGATTAACCCCCTATCATTGCCCTCAGTGAGTATAAAGCATAATTGTGCGTACAATGTAATTGCCCCTAGCTACGCCCCTGATACGTTTGAGAAAATCACTCTGAATTTCAGGTTGCATCTCACTTGGAATACACTTTCATGTATGCCATCATGGCGGATCCAGAGGGGGCTCGGGGGGTTCAAACGAACCCCCTTCTCAGCCAAAATTATCTTATTTTCATGGGGAATTTCAGGAAAAATTGGTCAAACTGTATAAATCGAACCCCCCTCAGCTAATTTGAACCCCCTATCCGAAATTCCTGGATCCGCCCCTCCATGCTCCTCTTGAATAATAAGTGAGATGACGCTATAAATATGCTACCAGATAACAACTATGGACTTACTAATTGTTGTGCTTAATACCTTTGCAGAGTGACGTCGTGATGACATCGCTTTGACATCAATATGAGGCCGTAGCTTTTATATCTGTGACGTCATTGGTATCGGAGCATCGCTTAGTGTATATGCTATGCTCTACCAATTTTTCAATGACATTACAAACTGAAATTATTTCAACAGATTCGTCAGATTTTCAGGCTCGAATGAATAATTACTCGCCAGTCATTTAATTCCGTGTTAAATGTTGAAACGCTTTTCGTCCGGAAAATGGTCGGGGCACCGTCTAATGTATAAGAAACATCAATGATCTTGATAAACTGTAAATGACCCGCGACACGACAAAACTAACAATGTGGTTGTGCGCCCAGCGCAGACTCAGATCAGCCTGGGCATCCGCCCATAATCCACGAGAAAAGGTAACCGCAGGCATCAGAAAAGACACTCCAGGAGGCATCTCCTGCTGAGCCACTTATTCTGTTTCAAAATATTGCGCCTACGTGAGCATGAACTCGATGAGAAAGACAAATTGGTATAATTAACTGACGTGAAATACCGAGAAAACGTACTTCCTCGTTAGTAATATAATAATATGAGCCGCGACACGAGAAAACCAACAATGTGGTCGAGCGCCCAGTGCAGATTCAGATCAGCCTGGGCATCTGCCCATTTTGATCAGACTCTTTGTTAAGTGTTCAAAAGGTAGCCATAGGACTAAGCTACCTTCATGCGGACAGCGAAGACTCTGATCAGACTGGGCGGATGCCCAGGCTGATCTGAGTCTGCGCTGGGCGCACAACCACATTGTTGGTTTTCTCGCGTCGCGGCTCAAATTGGTATAATTAACTGACGTGAAATACCGAGAAAACGTACTTCCTCGTTAGTAATGTAATAATATGAATGAAACATTCGGGTAAAATATCTCATATTTTGACCTCTGACGTCAATCCTTTCATTTTATATTCTAGAGAGTTCAAGATTATACGAACTACTTCTTAAACCTTACAGACGCTAATCAAAGTGGTAATCTGAACTGGCAGTTTGAATACAGGGCAAAGGTAAGTATTAGAGACATGTACCACTCACAATATGCACATTCGCCTTACGTGTCATAAACATAACTGAGCCGCGACACGAGAAAACCAACAAAGTGGTAGACTCGGATCAGCCTAGGCATCCGCCCAATCTGATGACTCTTCGCTGTACGCTGTAAGGGTAGGTAAGGGTCTATGCTACCACCATGCAGACAGCGAAGACTCAGATCAGACTGGGCGGATGTCCAGGCTGATCTGAGTCTGCGCTGGGCGCACAACCACTTTGTTTGTTTTCTCGTGTCGCGGCCATTTCGTTTGACGTCACTTGATAAGATATGCAGAAAAAGAAGGGTCCACGTCACATGCCATGGACGGACACACGGCGCCAAGTGCGTGCAACTATGGTTACGTACCGCTGAGCCACTTGGGGAACGTCTTTAGGAGATTTGAACTGAACTGAACTGAACTGAACATGCCATGCAACATTAATTGATTTAAGGTTATGGGTACAACTGAGCATGAAAATTTTACCTGCTAATAAATAGCAAATTACTGTTAGGTACAGTTGTTTTCATGCTCAGTTTAGCTGAGTGTAAAATTTTCTCTGCTTATGAATATGAAAATGCCAACATTAGTTGGCATTTCATATTTATTAGCAGAGAAAATTACATGCTCAGCTGAGTTGAGCACGAAAAATGTTTTATAACCTCGGGGCCAGTTTTGTGACCCCCGTTGGCTTCCTCGGCAGACGCAGCCCTTGCAAAAGGGGTATAATATGAAAGCTCCTTGCAAGAAGCAGCCCTTGCAAAAGGGGTCTAATCTGAAAAGAAAGTGTTCCACAGATAGCCCCCGATCAGAAGGGAGGCAAAACTGAACATGACTCTCATTGAAAAGATAGATAAAACGACTCGGAAATGACAAAGTTACTTCCCTTTAAGGTGTACCCATTCACCTTAAGACGTTACGTCACAAAACATGAGACACGAAGTTTTGTCGACCTCATGTGTTTGTCTCTTAACCAATGAAATACCTTTATATAATAATTTCACGTGTCTAACTAAAATTCAAGAAGAGAGGACAGCACTCAGGCGGTACTGTTTTAATATTATCCTGTACATACGTTCATTATGTTTTTGGGCTACGCGTTACTTGTTAGAGGTCATAGCGTTTCTTAGAATCGAAAAATTCACTGCAAAAATGTGGCTAAGTCACCTTGTTTTCGAAAATAACGGAACTTTGTTTGGTTTATAGTCATGCATAATGGAACATGTTACTGTAAAAATACTTTTATAACTCAGTTATTTATTTATTCATTTTACTTTGCATTAAGCACAAAAAGAAAGATCTGAGAACTTCCGAAATACGAAACAGATATAATGGATATGGTTACATGTATTTAAAACAATCAAGCGGGTTTTATTGCACACTCCTGAAGGATAAGCCCAGTTTCCTTTTACACTATTCTCGTCAAGGCATTGACAGAGTGACTGATTGCTCCATTGCTAAGAAGCGGGGTTGGTACTCCAGGGCACACGACCATCCCGGCTTTTTAGCTAATCTGCTTAATTCTTTAGTTGCAGGTAGCTTCCTTGGATGCAAATATGTACCTTGCTCCAGTTGTTTGTATCATTTATGTTTTATGTATAGTCCCTATAGAGCGAATATGGCCTTCAGAACTTGTTTCCCAGTGACTGGAATCGGCTTATATACAGGATGAAAGATGACGATTCACTATTTCAGAAATATCTTAGGTAATGTATTCTTGCTTCATTCAGTATATGCACACAGCTCTGCACCAAAAAATAGCTTTAGGTTGTCAAAAATATCAGTAAAAACTTTCGTCATTTAGATAGAGGGTACAGCCTACAGGTTCAGTGTTAACTGGTTTCTTAGACAATAGATATCAGAAACAATAGAAAACTATTTGGGTCAATTTTGTTTGCCAGTCTTCACGACATATTTTCTCGATACTATAACTTTGTCACAAAACGCAATGTAAAGGAGGGAAGCAATTGCGTTACCACAGGGTATAATCGATTCCGCTAATTTTCGCTACCTGCAGAGACTGTACATCATATTTGGCTTCCGCCGAGACTGTCCGCTAACTCTTGCTTCCTGCAGAGACTACTGTCCTCGTAAAATGGCTTCCTGCCGAGACTGTCCGCGTGATTCTGCTTCCTGCCGAGAGCCTCGGCAGGAAGCAGAATCACGCGGACAGTCTCTGCAGGAAGCCATTTATCATGTACAAAAGTCTCGGCAGGAAGCAAAAGATCGCGGACAGTCTCGGCGGAAGCCAAATATGACGGACAGTCTCTGCAGGAAGCGAAAATTAGCGGAATCGATTATACCCTGTGGTTATCCCGCTTTTGTTTATATTTAAGTTTATAAGAGGGAAAATATTTTGTGGAGATAGATGTCGCTTTTTCCCCTTTCCTTGGCCAGATATACACGTTAGATGAAACATAACAGTGTCATCGATGGGGAAAGCTTGGCTTGGGGCTGTTAACGCTTTGAAATAGGGCAGAGTTGGGTAACTTTGGACAGCGGGTAAATTCGGACATACCATTGCAAACAGTGAAAATCCAGATGAGACGGCTCAAAATGGGCCGTGTCATCAGGATTTTCACTGTTTGCCCAGTTAATTTGGTTTTAATTCCAAACAACTGACATACTAATGCAGCAATGTCAATGTCCGACTCTACCCGCTGTCCGAATTTACCCGACTTTACCCTAGAAGTGATCAAGGTACAAAAATCATAAGTCTAGCCTTGTAAATCACAAAAACATTCAATTTAACAAATATTTAAAACAAATTTACTTCTTTTCCAGGCATTACGTCAAGTCAGCACCTCACGATGATTGTACTGGCGACTGCAAGATAAACAAGCTTTGTGAACTTAAAACAGGGCGGGTTGATGACCCAAACCTTTGTAAAGACCTGAAAACGAGTCTCTAAGGGCTCAAACGCAGAGCTTGTCCATGTTGAAAAATTTCAGGTTGATCCATGACGTGCACGCCCATTTTCCCCCAAAATGCCCCAAATTCTTTGGACATTGGTTCTCTTCTTCAGTGTTCTACAAGG
Source organism: Ctena decussata (assembly GCA_963989385.1). Taxonomy (NCBI): domain Eukaryota; kingdom Metazoa; phylum Mollusca; class Bivalvia; order Lucinida; family Lucinidae; genus Ctena; species Ctena decussata. The sequence goes on along the minus strand of OZ022515.1, from coordinate 21,118,489 downwards.
GCCATGCATTTAGCTCTTACACCAGCTGGGGACATGAACTATCCCCCTTTACTAAATAAGGGAAGTTAAATTGCGCCGCATCGTGATTCCCAACAATGTAGCATTGGTGACAAACAAAGGCCCTGATAAGACTGCACGTATGTGCAGTTTGACCACAGGCTTCGCTTGTCCTATCAGCCATCAATGGAAGAGACCAAAGCCACAGAGCCAACCGTAATCACCCTATATGAATGAGACGGATGATCTGAACATCATATGAGAAAATTGCCACATTGTTGGAAGTCACATGACGTCACTCTAATATTTTCCAAAACGAGACAACTTAAGTTCCCCCAATTGCAAAATGTCAATTCCCATGTCTAATTTGGTTTATAGCCTACAGGTACCTTCCGTTAACAAAACTAGCGTAACTAGTTGTTACTCTTGTTTATCTTTTGTCTTCTGGTTGATTTCCCAGCAGGCACGTGGTGTCATGATAACGTCATTGGCCCTCTGCTATGTAAGAAAACAAAAAAAATAATAACTGACGTATCGTTTTGAAATAACATTTTGGATAACATTTGCACTTACGTCAACAGGGAACTACGCATGATTACGTCACTTACGTCAACAAGAAACTACGTATGAGCCGCTTTAGGTGTTAGTTTGGCATTGCGCATGACCTTTGGGAAGGATCAAACTGTCTTTTCAAAAGTTGGTCATATAGGCTAAGTCCAATATTTTACTGAGCAAAAGTGAAAACGCTACATTAGAGATGACAGTTTGAAACTAACACAATTCTACATTTAATGCCTGGATATATATTTTTGGTCGTGCGAGACAGTAAGCAAAGGAATGTCTTTAAAATAATGCATCTGATACTCTTCGTAACCGAGTTATCCTTCCTTATTCGATTTTAGCCTAGTCTGTCATACATCAATTATGCGCATGCGCAAATGCACATTTCATTGTTGGTCTAAAGCGTTGCGTAAAGAGTGGTAGAAAAAGCAAAAAATTACTCATAATTGTTAACCAGAAAACTAGGAAATAAAAGCTTTATTTTTCAAAATTACAAATTATCTCCCTTTGCATTAAAAATATAGTGATTTTTAATTTTTGATTATTCCTTTGTTTATCACTTTTTTTGAGCAACTTGTTTCGCGTTGTTGTAGTACAGTACATCATGTATTTTATCCATCGTTAGTTTCAAAGACAAATGAGACAATATTTGAGTGAACCTCAAGTTAATTTCTTACGGGAATTTCCATTTATCAAGGTTTCTTATTGTGTTTTCGAAGAAACAGCGATATTTCAACATTGGTTTTCAAAGACATGAAAGCGCATATTGATGTGTGCTTTCGTTTTTGACATTTCTGGGACACTGACTGTGTGGTTAAGCCAAAATAAGGATAACTGTACGGTGTACTCCGTGTTTTTAATCAAGTGTAAAATGACAGATCGACTTCCTTTATTTGCACCGAAAAAACTGGACCCCTGTCCACTTTGAAATGTGTTTGCTTTATCTGAAATGGCTTTTAAAATTTTACTCTAGTATCTTGGCCTTACACATGCATGTAGCTTTGAAATGCATTCCTATTCATTAATTTTTCTGGCTCCATAAAAACAGAAAATTAGAAGAAAAATCACGTGAAGCGTTTTCACTTTTGTTCAGTATATAAACTTGTGTTACTGTACTTTATGAATACAGATTGATTAATCTGCAAGTGATTCACATGTGGTAATCAGGTATTTTATCTTGTTTTAATAAAGTAAGCAAATCCTGGACCTGAATAAGTCTCAAATGACCTTCTTGGTTATTACGTTTTGATTTGATTTATATGCCAATACAAGTAATTCTTGTTACTTTTATAGAATAAACACTGTGTATATTTCTATTCTGTTAACATTTTTGTTCACTTTAGAGGCTGTGTATGTCGCATAAACGGGGACAGGTCCTTATGCACTCTGATATAAAGAGATCATTATATGAGTTTTTCGTTATCACCCGGTTTGTCAGCCGGATACTCCAATATTGGACTGAGGGCTTGCGTGAGGTCGTAGGCTGATCAAGGGCAGATAATCGGGTGATAGAAAAGAACACGATTTGTTGTCGCACCTGCTTTAGCAGGGTGCGATATAGGTGTTCACCTTTTCTGTCCGTCCGTCAGTCATTCCTTTCGTCCGTCCGCCCGTCCGTCCGTCCGCCCGTCCGTCCACAATTACGTCGACCCTGACGTCCGTGTCAATTTTTCTCAATCTGTGATACCTAAACTCATCAAACCTGGTATAAAGTTTCTTCTTAGAATGGTCTCGAGGAACCTTGTGCTTATTTTGACCTTTGACCTATTTTTCTTGCCCTCATGACTTCGTAAAATTTTACACCAAAACTTATGTCGACCCTAGTGTTTAAGTCCATTTCTCTCCATCTATGATACCTGCAATCATCAATCATCAAATCTTCAAACCTGGTATAAAGTTTCTTCTTAGAATCGTCTCGAGGAACCTTGTGCTTATTTTGACCTTTGACCTATTTTTCTTGCCCTCATGACTTCGTAAAATTTTACACCAAAACTTATGTCGACCCTGGTGTTTAAGTCCATTTCTCCCATCTATGATACCTGCAATCATCAATCATCAAATCTTCAAACCTGGTATAAAGTTTCTTTTTAGAATCGTCTCGAGGAACCTTGTGCTTATTTTGACCTTTGACCTATTTTTCTTGCCCTCAAGACTTCGTAAAATTTTACACCAAAACTTATGTCGACCCTAGTGTTTAAGTCCATTTCTCTCCATCTGTGATACCTGCAATCATCAAACGTAGTATAAAAGTTTTTCTTAGAATGGTCTAGAGGATTGTTGCCTTTATTTTGACATTTGACGTATATTTAATGCTCTGCTGTCTTAGTAAGATTTTAAGTAAAAATTACATCAATCCTAGCATACTGGTCCATTTCTCTCAGTCGACGATACCTACAGTCATCACACCTGGTTTTATTAAGTTTCTACTTAGGTTGATCTAGAGGATTGTTACACTTATTTCGACCTTTGACCCATATTTCATGCTCTGCTGACTTTGTAAAATTTTACTTAAAACGCATCTTTTCTAGTTTGTAAGTCTAATTTGCTCAAGTTTCTACATAAATTCGTCAGACCAAGTGTACACTTTCCTTTAACCAAGGCATCTCCTACTGAGAAAGCATAAGGCAGGTGCGACATAGCATTCCGCGGAATTCTTGTTTATCATACTGGTTCTCGTTAAGAAAATATTTACTTAAAAAGATACTAGAAGTAAATAATATACAGGCCCCTATTGAATTTTATGTATAAGAACTATAAAATACTTCGCCTTCCCATTCGGCACTTATGTAAAGATGTAAACTTCGGCAAAATGTGTGTCCTGAAGGACAGAAAGAGCATTCAATTTGATTTTTTTTTTGTTGTCTAAGATAACACAATACGTCTCTAGGTTTTTGAAAGTCGTTCAAGTCCCGTACATTAGAACTTGATATCTTAATTGTATTATGAGATTCCATCGTTATTTATAAATTTTCTATTTAGAAAGGTAAATATTACATAAGAGTAATCATTCAAATAGTGTCTATATAGAAACATGATTGAAAAGTATACAAAGGAAAGCGGAGATGTGTTTAAACTAACTATATTTAAACAAAAAACTAAAATATACATATGTAAGCAAATTAAAACAACTTGCACTTCCTTTTCGACGCTTATATCAGTTGCCAACTTAAATGACCCAAATAAGTTTTTTTATGTGAAACTCAAGGAAGTTTGAATTGTTTAAAGCTGGCTGATCACAGTCATTTACAATGACGAAACTATAGTGAGAAGCTTGCACCGTTATCTCGTGATAACGGGGCCTTTAAATACAGTCACGTTTTCAAGTAAAATATTGGGATAAGAAAAGGAGATAACTTACAAGTACATGTACCCCCAAATTTGTTCAAATATATCATTCAAGCAGATAATATTAGATGGGCTTCGAAAGGAGGACTTTAGGGATCTGACCGTAAAAAGTCAATCAGTAATTTTTTTGTCTTTTATCGGATTTGTCAGTTAACTGTACATGCACACTTTTAAAGTTTTTTGGGAATATACTGTTGACTGTAAAAGCAACTCCGATGATTCTTGTGCAATCAAACTGCTTGAACAATTAGCTATTTCTGCCTTTTGTTGTTTTGTTTTTCTTTTATTTTTTTCTTTGTAGGTCGTGAAAGGAAAGATTTGAAAGCTTTTCGATACACATATAAAAGAAAATAAATCCGCCTCCTGGCGGCAAAGTTGTTTAACAAAATCACCCAGCTTGGTAAAGGGTCAGACGAGGGGAGCAGCACGTTTGCGCGACTTTTTATAGCATACGTTTGCGCGACATTCCCCCCGAAAATATGCATACGTTTGCGCGACTTTTACCTGGATCCGCGGATAAGTTGGTAGATCTGGACATAGACCAATGAACGTGAAAGCTTCCACAACCAGGATGGTGATATGTTCTATCACACACGACGATCTTTATTTGACTTCATGGGGAAACTTACAGCTGTGCAGATAAACACATATCTGAAAGTACGGGATCGAGAACGTCTTGATAATCTGAGAATGATGAGAATGAACTTTTAAAAATGTCATTGAAAGCAGAACACGGTTAACAGATAGATATTTTCTCAACAAATAAAAATATTTTATCTGGCTAACGGAAGAGATACACTTCGAACCATCGAAATATCAGAGGTGTGCTGCACTGTAATAGTCGCGCATTCGTAGGGAAAAAAGTCGCGCTTTGGTTTAAACATATTTATTTTAGCTGATTCTGTTAACATATATATATGTATACATACATAAACAAGTAAGATATCAGTTCAAGCTATGGGATTAGAACGGAAGCAATGTGCTTATCAAGTTCTTCTCCCTAACATGAAATGTTTGTACGTATTATGGCGGATGTCTGTATCTCGTAGAATAATGTTGATATTATAAACCAAATTTATAATTGAAATCAGCGTTTGAAAGAAGAAGTTAACAAAAAACCTAGTTATTAACAGAAGGGTACATATGATAGCTTTAACTGTAAACCTAGATATTATCATGAAAAATGAAAAAAATGGTCACAGTTCAAGGTGCAATTGCAAAAATGTGGATGTTTGTTCGAGAGATGTTTGACAGACAGGAGTAATGGGGTAACAAGTTTTCGAGAGAGGAGGGAACTAGGTAAAAGGAACAGTAATAATGATAATTCTACTCTCTAATTCTATAATTCTAACAGTCGCGCTTTCGTAGGCTAAAGAGACGCACATTCGTCTAGGTCGCGCAGACGAGGATCATTTCCGTCAAATTATTTAAAATTTGATCAGCGGTTCTTAGAAGAAAATTTTTGAAGTTTTCATAATAGAAAATAAGGGAAACCAGCCCCAATGTCAATATCTTCAGTTTGAATAATTTTGATACAGGGTTATAGGCAAGAGCAATTTACTTAAGGATGGTCAGCGCAAGGAAACCTTCATGCGGATCAAACAGCTTACTAAATCTTTCGAATAATTTCAGAAGCTGAAGGAGACGGTTTGGATCCAGTGAAACTTGAGTGAGCAACCCCCTGCCACAGTCCTCCCCCCTCCCCCAACCCCAACACACACAATCTATTACAGACCGTTTCAAGGCAGTACTTCTGTTGTGATTCTTTGTTCTTATGTCCGCTTGTCTGTGCTCTTCTAGCGTTATGGTCGCCTCTATAGTTGCCCACTTCCCTTTCTGTTTTGTTTTGTAACAGGTAAAGTAGATGTGAGCCGCGACACGACAAAATCAACAATGTGGTTGTGCGCCCACCGCAGACTCAGATCAGCCTGGGCATCCGCCCAGTCTGATCAGTCTTCGCTGGCCGCATGGTGGTAGCTTAGATCCTCAGCTACCCTTTAAGCTCTTAACGAAGAGTCTGATCAAACTGGTCAGATGCCCAGGCTGATCTGAGTCTGCACTGGGCGCACAACCACATTGTTGGTTTTCTCGTGTCGCGGCTCAAATAGATGTTACTGTTACTTGTTCTGGTTGTTCATTCCGATGCTAACGTTCATCTGTTGTGTGACTTTTCAGTTAGGGCAGCTGAATGACCACCTGTCTAGGAAAGAGCTGTTCATTCGCTTTACCGTGCGTGTCTTTGGTGAATTCATGTCAATTTATGCATATGCCTTTTTCTCACCCATTGGACAAGAATATCCCTTTCTAGAGGTGTCTGAGATTGTTCTATCTCGGCCTGCTATCTCGGCCTAGGCTAAAAAAGCTGTCTCAAAATGCCAATCATTGCTATAGTACAGCCGAATTAATTACACACTTAAATTCAACAAATCAACTTTCTGCTACCTGTCATGTAAATTGCATGCAAAATGAAATTAACAGCAAACGATGTGCATAAGGTGTCACTGTAGAGTTTTGATTGGCTGCCAATCATCTCAAAATATAAACAAGCCATGTTCATTTCACTGGAACTACTTTTTTCATTTAATGTCTTCTGCTTCTCAAAAGTTTCCATTCATTATGGAGGACAAGTTGGGAAATATTTTGACTCTGAATGGGTAAAGGCAAAATTGTAAATGTGTAGAAACCTCTTGGGACCTACTCAATGTTCTCAGTGAAGTTCTTTGACGATGGGTCATTTAGAAACTTTGCAAAACATGAGTTAGTTCTGGCAAGTTCAAGTACACCTGTAGAAGATGATGGCCAACTTTCTGACTTTTCAAGTTTCTTAGGTGAATGGGATGGCAGTATAGACAGTGCTACAACAAAACTCTGAAATTGTGACTAAAAGCTCAGCTGTCAAGGACTTTCAGTTTACTCATAAAGCCAACCCAAGATTCCAGGATGTGGATGATTTTGATGTGATGAACTTTGTAATGGAACATGACAATATAAACACTAAACGCAAAACAGAAGGGCATGTGAAGTTGCTACAAGATTATTTACAGAGCTGTGGAGGGTCACGGGAGTGCCAGGATATACCCCCGCCTGAGCTGAATAAACTTCTGTCCAGGTTCTATGTGTCAGTCCGCCAGAAAAATGGCAAAGAATATGAGCCTACTTCACTCAGAGGTATAAATTTCAAGACTCGTTACATTAGTATTCCAAAACAAATATACCTGGGTCTATTTATATTAATTAGCATGGTTTACCACCATCTAATCAGAAAATGATAACCATCATAGAGATAGAGAAGCGGATGTTCTTGACAGGTGGAAGGAACACACACACACACATACACACACACACACACACACACACACACACACACACACACACACAAAATCTGATTTGATAGAAAATGCTAGAGGGAGAGAATGACTGCTCTTCCTTGTAATTATAAACTTATCGCTTTTTCATAATGTAATTCATTGCAAAAAAGTAAAAGTAAATCAGCTCAAGTGTCTCTTCTAATTCTATACCTCTGAATTTGATCTATTTGTCCTCAATTGCAACTATTTCCTGATTTCTTCTCATTTGGTAGTACATGTAAGTTAGCACAAGAAACCTGTTCCAATGAAATGTTTCATTTTAACAGGTATGCTGGGAAGCTTTGAGCGGTATTTGAGAGGAAAAGACTACAGTGTCAGCCTTATGACTGGAGCTGATTTTTATGGAACAAGGGAGACACTGAAGAGCAAGCAGAAAAATCTCAAACAGCTCGGAAAGGGGAATAAACCAAAAGCTGCTGATGCCCTCGATGATAATGACATTAAAAAATTATTTGAAGCATCAGAACTTGGTGTACAAACACCTACAAGCTTACTTAATACAATGTGGCTTAATAATACATTACACTTTGGGATCAGGGGAGGTGGGGAAGAACACAGAAATATTCAGTGGGGGGATATTAGCTTGTGCTACGATGAAGAGCTAGGTGCTGAATTTTTAGAGTATAGTGAGAGACAAACAAAACAAGAACTGGTGAGGATCTGAGGAATATTCGAATGCAAAAGCCTAGAATGTACCAAAACCCCGCCATACCCGACAGATGCCCAGTTAACATCTATAGAATGTACAGGGACAAACGCCCAAGTAACTTCAGTGAACCTCGCCATCCCTTTTACTTGGCAGCTGTTACGCATGTTCATGCACCTGCACCTGACGAGATATTGTTTTTGAAAGGTCCTTTAGGCATTTGCAAGCTGAATGCTCTGATGAAAAAAATGGCAGAGAGGGCAAAACTGCCTAATCTCGAAAATAAACGAATTACAAACACTAGTGTCCGTAAATACCTTTGTCAAAAGTTGGTTGATAATAATGTACCCGATACACATGCTGTGCACATCACAGGCCATAAAAATCCAAATTCTTTAAACAATTATCGTTCCCTGAACAATAAGCAAAAATGTGCCATGTCAACTTTTCTGTCTACAAATGTATCAAATAATCCTGAAATATGTCCCTCTATCCTCACTTCATCAGCCATGGGTAATGGCCTTGTTCCTGTATCAGATTCTGTCGGGCCGTTGCCTCCCACCTCTGATCCTCATACAGGTCTTATTAGCAACATAAACAACACACAGAAATATCTCGCCCTCAGAATTCTAATAGAAATCCGCATGGAAATATCTTTAGTGGTGCTTATATACATGGAGGAATTTTTTCAATTAATGTAAAATATTCCATGCCAAAAATTACAAAGAAACTGACATAAAAAGGCGAAGAGTTGTTATTGACAGTAATTCTGACTAATGTTATGATGAAACCTTCATTTATATGACAAGGATTGAAATCTACTGTTGTTTGTTTATAGACTGCCACTGTGGCACTTTACATGTGTACATTTCATGTTATAAAACTAGTGTAGGAAATACATAAACAAATAAGCCAAATTTAACATTTGTGTGTTGATGTTAAATAAGTTGTGAAGTAAATGAAATAATAAGATAAGTTGATAAGTTTTCTCCAAATTTGATAATATAATAAATCTTGGAAGGAAATGGACTTATTTGTTGTGCTCTAGTACACATTGCAATGAAAGAGTAATTTGGTCCTCAGTGCAGTTATGTATTCATGGACTGCAATTTTATCAGCCAACAAGTATTAAAAGAAAATATTGCATAGGTAAGTCACTTTTAAATGAATTTCAGTAAATATTTAGGGAAAAAAATCATCTTCAAATGAATTTAGCCAACTGGGTATAAGGATGCAACTGACTATTTAAGCACTAGTTTGTTTGCTCATTTACTTTCAGTGATATGGTCAATTTGCATAAATATGATTGTATTCTTGACCCCAAAATGGCTGCAATATTGTAGGGCTACATTCATTATAAACATATTTGTTTTGATAAAATGTGTGAGAAAATAATCATGGGGTTGAGGCCTCGACAAGGAAATTTCAGGCTCGTTTTCAGATTATTTTAGTCTCATGCTTGGCAAGCCTCGCAAAATACTAAATAATCTGAAAACTTGCCTGAGATTTCCTTGTCTCGGCCTCAACCCCATAATAGATTCTATTATTCCCGTTTGGTTTTGAGTGTGGGATATGGGATCTCATTGTATTAGTCCCCGATCATTGCCTATTCTTTACTCTAAAGTTTTCCATGTACCAATCAAAGCTATTAGACGTATACGGTTTTAATAAAATTAACTGTCTTTAACAATCTCGGTAGAGGCTCATCGATGAAATATTCCTGTTGTGTGAGTGTTGTTTTCAACTAAGGTAGCTGAATGACCACCTGTCTGGGAAAGAGCATTCGCCGTGTTTGTCTTTCGTGAACTTATCTTAATTTATGCATATACTTTTTTCCCATTTAGTTTGAGGGCGGGATATGGAATCTGCTCCCGAGGCTATAAAACTTTTTTCAAGCTCAACTCAGCTGAGCTTGAAATTTTCTCTGCTAATAAATAGCAAAATATTGATAAGTACAGTTGTTTTCTTGCTCAGTTGAGCTGAGTGTGAAATTTTCTCTGCCTATGAATATGAAAATGCCAACATTAGTTTGCATTTTCATATTTATCAGCAGAGAAAAATTTTATGCTCAGCTGAGTTGAGCACGAAAAATGTTTTATAACCGTGGGGCCTGATAGTATTAGTTCCTGACCATTGCATATCGTTTTACTTTAAAGTTATGATGAAAACCAGCAAAGAAATTTGACGTACACAAATTTAATAAGAAAATAAACAGTTACTGCTTTCGGCTTAAAAACGGTTGGTGGAGGATTTGTCGAAAATGTATTCCTCTCAAACATTTGAAATGAGCGAGCGGTTGCTGAGGAGAATATTTAAAGATGGTGCCTGTGGTAGCCACAATTACCATTGCTGTACTTGATCCAGTTTTATGAACAGTTATTGTAAAGAACTTCAGAGCCTCGGCAGCTTAGTGGATAAGGCACTAGCATGCGTTTGTAGCTGTCCCGAGTTCGAATTCGACTAGAAGCGATATTCTTTTCAACCGTTAACGGGATTCCATTGCACTCAGCCTTTCATTATCACCCTTCCTTCGTCCTGATACATGTATTACTGAGATACTGTTGAAATCCAACTCATCCATCAAGAAACTTGTAAAGGACCTCACAAGGATCATCACTGTGACATTTCATAAATTTTGGCAAGAAAGTGTAGACGGACGACAGATGCGGACAGAAAACAATAGCTCATTAGTTTGTTGGTTTGTTGTTTTGGGGTTAACGGCTCTTTGGGGCAGTATTTCAGTCTATCTAGCCGTCTCTCAGACAGGGGAAGAAAGAAAAGAAATGATAGGCTATTGTCCAAATTAAAAGGACGCCCCGTCACTGAAATTTACCCAGCACAATTGGCCGACCACGACCACCCCTAGTAGCTCATTTTCAGTAAATCCCAAACCAAGCTTGTTGTATGCATTCGAAAAGGAGAAAGTATGTGGAAAGCTAACACATTTCTGTAAACTGCACAGGATTTATTTGATATGAATTTTCGTGGTCAACTCAGCTGAGCATGACAAAAAGTTTTATAATAATTTGGGGCAAGGTTACAACAAACAAAGAACCTGCGTATTTACGTATAAGAGGGAGAGAATACTGCATGCTTACAGGAAAACTGCAGTTACATGTAGTAGGTTATCAGGAATGGAACTCAGAAACTATTAGAAAATAGCAGAAAGAAAAGAAACAGAAAGCGGTCAGTAGGTTGCCGGAAAAGAGCAACTATGAACTAAAATAAAACTACAATGTGAACTTCAACTATGGTTTGAGGGCTGGATTTGGATTTTGATTGTTTCAGTTCCTGGTCTTTGCATACTTTTTACTTTTAACAAGAAATATCTTTAAAATAGATAATCGGCTTAGATTAAATAGAAGTGTGTTTTGTAATATGTATGAGTCAGGTACATAAAAGATATCGAATGTACTGATAAGATTGTATGGATGCGCATGTTGATATGCATATTTACTGTTGCTGTTGGTGTTGGGGTTTTGATTTCGGAAATGCAGTTGAATTTTGATTGGGGTCTGTCTGTGTTGCACATAACATTGAGGATTTGTTGGCTGACCGCCCCACATATAACCCTAAAAGTGTCGCAGTTCCAACAAAACATCAACAACTAAGCCAGAAACAGTTAGCCTACTTAATTTCGTCTTCGATTTCTGTGTCAAGTTATTTTGTTGGTTGTATATTTTATATGAGCAACATAACAGGCGAAATGTTCTTTGGCAAAAAGCGATTTGGACCGATTTGGATTTATCACGCCACGGTTTATTTAAGGAATGCATTTCTTTTTTCTGATGTTTATCGAAGTATAAACTACATTTGGTCGCGTGCAAAGTAAGTGAATCCCAAAGTTTATGCTTCGATAAATCAAAAAAATATTAAGTTCATTGTTTATATTTACATTCTTATTTTATCTATTATTTGACAACAAATTTGCGTTTAGGGGCTACAGTTGAAGCAAAAAACAAAAAACAAACATATATACGCAGTTCTTCATCTGAAAGCGGAACAGCGTCAATGTCGTAACAACAACGTCATAACGTCGCCTATGTCCATTCAGATTGGAGAACCATGGTTTATTTAGACGTCACTTAATGTCGTGTAACGTCGCATGAGCCGATGTAGTTATTTAAGTATAAACGAAATTACTTTCTAATGGTTTACCATAGGGCTTTTCAGTAGATAAAGAAACGGATAATATAAATATAGACCAACAGTCAACAGAAACTTAAAGTAGAAAGAGAAAGCTAAAGTAAGCTACACACATCATAATCCCGGATGTATATGTATTGTCCATGAAATACTTAAAATATAGGTCAATAGTAAGGCCATATGACTAAAGCCGAAAACATGCCTAATTGATATGGGGAAACGGAAAACATTTGACACAGACACCACCTAACAATCTGAATGTCAAGTTGTATCATTTTTTTAGATTTAGATTCGCCCTGAAGTCGAACGTAGTCATATAGTTTCGGAGACAGTTTACTTACTGTATCACTAGTTCATGAATTAATTCAGAGACTGAACTTGCTAAATGCACAAAATATCCAAGCGTTGTGTTTTATGCACGCGTCAGTGGTCTACGATTATCTAGCGGACCCGGGTTCGAGCCCCAAGTGATGCGAAAATCTATCCTACCGTAAACAGGATTCCTTTGCACATAATATTTTATTATAACCCTCCCATCGTCCTGATATGAAAATAAAAGCATCGCAAACGCGTAATACCCCGCCACTGCAAACCTTTTTCACACACCGATTTTTCTAGATTTATTTTTTCTCTGTATAACCCCAGGGCAGCCTAACCCCACTGAACACGGATAAAAGTCTTTGTCATGACAGGACACTTCATTACTCTGGCTTCCGATAAATCACTTATCACTCTAATCAAATACAACTTTAGTGATTTTAAACATGTGGCCATGGGGCAGGGGCAGATAAACCCTAAAGGGTCAAATTTCAATCATCACAAGAAGCTTTTATTATGGTACTTCTATCATCAGATGAAAATTTCTGAAAATCTGTTTCACATTTTATCACCATTTTATGCGTAAGTATAGCCCCAGGACAGGGAGAGATAACTCCCATGGGGGTAAATTTGAGCATCACTGGAAGCTTTTACCACTCTGATCATGTGCCTTAAGTTTCAGAAAAACTGCTTCAAACTCTGTGTTTATATGGAATTTTTCATGATTTTATACATGTATATAGCCCCAGGGAAGGGGCAGATAACCCCTGATGATAACATTTCTGTGCTCATACAAAGCTTTTGTTACTTCGATCATGTTTGTGAAGTTTCATCATGATACTCCATGTAGTAAAGGAACTAGAGGCCAGAAAACATTTTTTTTTGTATATTGACAAGTGCCATAACTCTGTCAGAAATGATCGAAATTTGCCCATTAACAATCCCAAGCAAGACATTCTTGATACAAATGCATATGCAAAATTTGAAGGAAATCCGTTAATAAATGCTTAAGTTATCGAACGGAAACGAAGTGCGGACGGACGGACAGACGGACGTACATACTACGGACGGACGGACGGACACACGGACGGCCAACGTGAAAACATAATACCCCGCCACTAACGTGTGGCGGGGTATAAAAATGCGGTTGCAAAGGACGCAAAATCCCATGTCATCCATCCATCATCCCTCTCTCTAGGAGACGGCTCGATATAGACTGAAATGCTGTCTGGAAGAGCCGTTAAACACAAAACAACCAACGAACCAATCTAACATACAAGCATGGCATCCCGTGTTTGCAAAGAAGCGTTACACGGCAGCCACAATTTCCCTAGAACCACTCCTGTAGGGTGTTGACGGCGCCTCTCTTTGAGGTGATAGGCTAGGTGCTCCTCCATGTTCCCCATCATTGTTACAAAGGAAAAACACTGTTTGACACTTTTTGTTTGCTTGTTGCTCCAAAATAGGGTATAGGCCTACTCTTAAAGGGAAGACTTTCTTCTATGAAAGTAAATCTTGACCCCTCTGGTCAACTCTACAAGCAAAAGTAATTGCTTCTAGGGTAGACAGTCATTTTCTTTACAATTTGACTTACTTGAGAAGGATTGCAAAAATGAAAATAACAGACTTAAGTTTGTCTTTTTCGTTTTGCAATCCTTCTTACTCTGAATGTAAATCAATACCGCTTTAGTTATGTCATGTAAGCGCCATGTCCTATTGACCCATTTTTGCCCAGTGGGCACTTCTGTCCTAATAATTTGACTTTTTATTGGTGTCTGGTTTAGTTTGCAAACAGTGTAAACCTGATCACACGCCGCAATCCTGGTCCACAATGTTTGCCTATGCCCCTTTTACGGGGCTCTGTTTAACTTCGATGAATGTTGGTATTACTTAGTTTCGACGATGTGCAATCGTTGTTATATGGCCTGGGCGTTTTATGGGTCAAGTATTAAATAAAATATGATGTCAAAGTGTACTATCGGCGTCTAAGACCTTCCATAGACGTTGTCACGTCTTAGTTTTAAAATTGTGAATGGCTTGGCTGTCACTGCGAGAACAAAGGAAGACAAGGCACACTTTTATATTTTCTATGTTTATTCACTTCTTTCTGTTTTTCTTATTCCTGTCTACATAAATATTTACAGTTTTCTCTATCAAAATATAAAAAAAAAAACCTCCCTCACAAAACACAATATTGCACAAAAAAGTGGAATTGCAGCTTTTTGTGTAACCGTTAGACTCATTCTGTCCATCAAACATGAACCGAATTTGAATGATCGCCGGTTAGATTTACAGCTGGCCATTCCGATTCGGTTCCACTTTATAAAACGGGTTTAAAACCAGTAAAGTATAGTAAACTATAGTTGTAAACTATAGGAATTTTAAACCAGTTTAAAAATAAAACTGGTCTGAACCGCCCTCTGTTAACTACGAGCGGTTTTAATCAGTTTTACGAATTTTCAACATCACTCAATTCTTAACCAGATCAAAATAAGAATAATTTGTCTGTATATACCGCTATATATATCACGCCTAGTAAGCCCACAATTTCTTCTTGTAATGAATATCATTCCAAACTAAAACAATGCTGTTCCACTCACAGTGTCTGTAAAGTATAAAACATTCAGCTGTGTAAAAGACGAACTGGTGGTGTTCTCACAATAATCCTGAAAGTGGCCAAACCGAAATTTTGGTTTGGCCACTTTCAGGAGTTTTGCTCTAACTCCACCATTTTCTTACTTCAAAGCAAAATTGAGAACCGATATTCTTTACATAATAGGTAAAAGAAAAGGCTTTCCATAGCCATATAGCCGTAGGGGCAGTGGGGGTTAGAGACCCACTGTATCTTGGGCACAGCTGATGAAAGGCGGAGCCCATCTCTCTCCTTTCGCTGCCGTATCCTTCCCTTATTCGAAAAAGGTACCCATTTACTGCTGGGTTGACAGAGAGAGTTTTCCAGCCGTCGAATGGCGACGGCGAGCCGCGATCTCACGACCTTCCGGTGACATTCTGCACAATAACCGAGCCACTCTAACCACTCGACTACGGCGCCTTTCAACATGGATGTGAGTAAAAAACAATTGTTAAATTATGCTATTTCAGTAGCTTAATTTTAGTTTCAATGCGCGGGAATGGATGTCAATGAAAAACAAAAGCAAATAAACTCGAATGGCAATGTGAAAATAATTTAACATGAAATAAATAGATATATGATGATGGATGATAACATAAAACTAATAATGTAAATACCAGCATATTGTAAGATTTTGCCTTTGTGGACTAAATCTCTGTTTTAGTCAAATTTCGATTTATATTTTCACCAAAGAAAATCTCTTGTTTCATGGCGTGACTCTACTCCGCATGAGACTTTCATTACAAGCAACCACTGAAGAACATATTACGTTTTGTAATTTATTGAAGATTATATATTTCAAGCAATATAAGCAAAGTGTTTAACCCACATTCACCAACAAACACACTAAGACCTGAAAACACCACGAACACCCTTAACAAGAGAACTCTGCAGAAAGATAGATTCCCGGAGCTCTATTGAGCCCTCATTTATACACCCCTTCTTGCAAGTCCCGTAGCCGGCAGTGCCAATTGATTAGGAACTGCTGCCCATCCAGACGGAAACTCAGTCAAGTGGCAAGCTGTGACGTATCTACTGCAGTCAGCTGTGAAGACAATCAATGAACTGAAAACCAGCAGACACCCTTGGAATATTTATACCTCAATAGATTTCCCGGAGAAAGTCTAAAAATACTTCAGACAAAGTGTTTGCAAAACATACCAGGCGTATCTCATGATTAATATCTCTCAGCAAGTAAAATCACTGCAGCAGAAATTCAGGAAAGACATTTTAAATATATAATCATACAAGAAGAATTGCAACAATATAGAAAATGATATGACCGCATGTTACAAGATAGGGCCATATCTAGTTACATATTTAGCCACAAGATAGAAAATACAAGCAAATCGATTAATATCGCCAAACATCTATATATATTATGTTTAACATAAGACTTGATTATTTCGCAAGGAATACAACTCCCCTTATAGTAAGCTAGTTTGACCACTTTTCTTCATAGGTCATTTTGACCGGTCAAACAAGTTTCTATTGGTCTAAAGGTGTCACATGGGTGCTCAACAAAATGCATGCTGCGTGCGCGGTTCTGATGCGCGCGCGAAATATCGCCAACTGTTCATTCTTCGGCATGGCTCAGCCGAGTTAACATCGACGCTGTCAGTCGAATTTTGGTCAAATGTTCTAAGTACTATTAATTGCAGTAATAATGAGTCTGTCTTTTGCTATTATAACAGCCGCTCTCAAACAGTTCCGATTTTGTATTCACAATTTCAAAGAAGATTACGGGAACTTATTTGTTTAACGGGAAGGGACGGTAACTCCTTTTCCTCACATTCGTTCAGAAGAGGCGGCTGTAGTCTGGCTTTTCGGTCGAATGTAGAATCTGAGCTAATTCAGTATCATGGAGACTGGCTAAGTTCCGTTTATACTGAATACCTTACGTATGACTATGATCAGTAGTTGTCTGTTTCTAATAGGATGGTTGACAGAATTTTACATGATACATCATATGTTTTGTAGTACGAAAACCTCTTTCAGTGACCATCTTATCTGCTAGTATGGCTAAACACGTCTCTGGCATTAATCACACCACGGTACAGGCGTTCCCTGGTGCTACTTTGACAAGACTTCCGAGAAAAATAGTTTCGCAAAAGGCGAGTATTGTTGGAAATATACTGTTTTACTAATAGAAACCAATGATATTGCATCTTCTCTTTCAGTTGGACAAATAATGTCTTTTTGAAAATTTAGTAACTGTTATCAGGTCTAGATCCAACACAAAATTGATTATTTCCGCCATAATTCCTAGATCTTGTAATTTACACGTTGATCCAACAAAAACTAAAGTTAAAGCTGTTAATAAGGAACAAAAGAATTTATGCCAAAAGAAGCATATTCAGTTTTTACATACTTTTAGCGTATTTTTGAATAATAACAAACCTATAGGGTCATATTTTGCTCTGAATGACGGTGGTTTACATCTTAATATGGAGGGGACACGCAGATTACGTATCTTCTTTATTAATGCTGTGTCCCACCTGAAATGAACTGTGATATTTGTTCTGCCGATGTTTTCTCTTTCTGTTTCAGGCTGACACCATTTGTGTCGTACAGACAACGTTAATCTGTAGTCACCGGTGATTTCACCAGCTCCTGACTGTCGGTAAGGCTGGGTTATCTTTTCCTCGCGGAGAAGCATTATCGCTATTCTCCGGGGTCTTTCTTCGTCAGCCTGGAACCGGAAGTGAAATCATCATGCGGATATGTTCGTGTAAATAGATAAGTTTGGTGGTTTAGCATAGCCATTTAATCTACAAAGATTCACATCTCAGTTTCTCATTCTATATCTCTATTTCAAATCACTCATTTAAATTCGCATACTGACTGTGTTCCGTGACTTGGGTCAAATGTGATATGTTATGTTCCTTCAAGACGTTGGACGGACTTTATTATTCTGTGCTATCAGCAATAACTTACTTATAGACGGTATCCCTTCGTCTTAACATTTTCGGACAACAGAACTTTCAACGTTGGAAAATTAGACTTGTTTATCATACGAAACGTTCAAAGTCGTTGTTTCTGATCTTGTAGATATTTGAAGCTGGAAAGATGGCGAGGTGAAATCTTCATTTTTCTAGAAATTGATTTCATGAACAACGGCTTTGGATTCTTCATATTTTTGTTGTGTTGTATTTTAGCTTAAGTATCTTTTGTTTTTATGTTATTTTAACAAATCTTTCCGGAGTCGCATTCCTGATTCTAATCTTAGACATAGGTGTATATTTCTTCTAACGCTATTTTCACTTCTTTTCTTTTCTGTCTCTCTGTCGTCTGTAGGGTCCCTAAGTGTCCGACAGCCCTAAGTGTCCGACAAAATTTATTTTTTCCTATAAATGTCAGAATAGTGAAAGAAACCATTATTTAAAGCATAATTAGTAAATATTTCAAAAAAATAATTAGTGAAAAATACTCAAAATCTAACTTAGAAAAAAAATTGTCGGACACTTAGGGGCGACCCAAAGGTCCCTAAATGTCCGACAACGCTAAATGTCCGACAAGTTGAAAATCAATATAAGTGTTCGTTATTAGAGTAAAAACAATAAATATGGTCGAAAAAAAAGTGAATAATAACACTAACAATGATAATAATAAATACAGAATGCCAGAAAATATATCAAGTTCGTTACTGAATACATATAAAAAGCAGTAGAACAATTTTAAGTGTCAGGCAAAATCTTAGGGTTTCTAAAACTTCGCGAAAGTGAGCAAAACCACTATAAAATATTATAAATGCATATAAAGTAATCATTTGGTACAAATAATTCTTTAAAAATACTAATAATGTAAAGCCCCTGTCACACCAAGCCGCGTTTCCACTGCGTTGGTACGGAGTTGTTTAATTTTCCGGAGCGCCGTGAGATCGCAAGAAAACCCTGATATTTTTCAAGAAAAAGGGCCTGTCACGGCGTCTTGACAGCGACCAAGGCGTTGCTACGGAGCTCGCATGGCGTTCTATCGCGTTCCTACGGAGTTCTTATTGGCGATTCTCTGCGCTCTCACGACGCTTTCACTGCGCTTTCACGGCGTTCACAATGCATGCACTGTGCTTTCACGGCGTTCGCACTGCGCTGACGGCGTGTTGAAGATGTTCATTTGCACAACAGAACGAAGTCTTCGTCAGTTGTATGTTTGTTCTCGAAGTTGAAACCATGCCCGCAAAAAGAGGGCAGGACCCAAAGCATTCTACGCCTTTGGGCCGGACCCAAAGCAGTCTACGCCTTTAGGCCCTCCTCCGTCGTCGTCTTCCAAGAATGATGTGAACAGCGTCTGCAGCATTTTGGAACTGCTGGACCTGCATATAGGCAAGTTGGTTGGTTGATTGTTTTTGGTTTAACGGCCCTTTGAGACAGTATTTCAGTCTATATCGGGCCGTCTCTCAAAGAGTGGGAGAAAGAAGATGTCCAAACAACCCCACCCGCACCTACTGCAAGCACAGTAGGCCCTTGCCCTACTATTATGCAAATCAGTAGGACGCCCAGGCACTGGAAGTTATATCCAGCACCATCGCACCACCCGACCCCCCCCCCCCCCCCCCCCAATCCCCCCATATAGGCAAGCAGGAGTCCAGCTTGCTGGCGTACGTCGGACATAGTGAAAGGAATGCTTATTTGCATATCTCATTTTTATAGTATTTTGTTTGCTTTCGTCATAATTGTTTGCATATCTCATTTTTTAATCTATTTTGGTTGCTTTGTCATACAAACGCCGATGGGCGCGGTAAAAGCTCCATGGGAGCGCAGTTATCGCCATGACAGCTTCTTGCAGTCGTTGTAAGAGCGCAGTTAAATAAATGGCACTCCGCATAAGCGCCGTAGACGCGTCGTATCAGCGCGTTAAAGACGCAGTGACATCTCAAAGAACGCCGTACAATCTCCGTGCAAACGCCACGGACGACCACGGCGTTTGCACAACGACACTTGTGCGCGCCCGCGGAGCTCCTATTGCATTCTAGGAGACCTTACTGCGCGGCTATGGTGACCTTACGGCGACCCCACTGCGCTCTTATTAGAACGCCGAGCGACGGCGTTTGTTTTGAGCATGCTCAAAGTGCGCGCCGTCGCTCGGCGTTCTATGCGATCCCACAGCGTCTACTGGCGATGCCACTGCGTTGCTGCGGTGATGCTTGCGATGGTACTGCGCGCACCTCGGCGTTCTGCATTTTTCTTGGACGCCATGGGATCGCCGTGAGAACGCTGCTCTGGTGTGACAGGGGTTTTAGCAAGATGAAATTGTATACTTTTGTGTCTGCTTTTAATTGATGCATGAACCTTTTTTGTGCTTTATATATAACTGCTTTGATTTTATTTACATGCTTATTAAACTGTTCGGGTCAAGATTTTTCTGTCCCTCACCTTCTGTCCTCCTTTCGCTCTTCAGCACAAGATTCCTTGTCATTCGCTTGTATGCCTGCAAGGTTTCTTGTACATGAGAGCTTTGTTTTTCATCATCGTCCAGAAGTGTTCAAAAGTATAATAAATAGTATCTAGTGCCGCCTTATATAATTGTAATATTCGTTTGTACCCGATGTTGTTTACTTTGTAAACATGAGAAAAGAAATAAAGTTAATCTTGAAGTTGTCTGGAAATAATAAATATTACAGTCTATTTAATACATGCCATAAAAAATTAGAACCGCATTTTTTGTCCAAGTAAAACAAAACGCACTTTGTTCATTTGAAATTGTGTATGCAGACTGAAACCTCGATTTGAAAGTGCCGAAATAACCATAAAGATAAAGGGTGTTATGTTACCTGAACGAAAGGTAAAGCTAGGTAACAAAGACAGTTTGCGTTATGATAGAACCACTTTAATTAACGTAAAAATGTTTACTAGATTGACTTTCCTCGAAATCCTAACTTAAGCTAAGCATTGTCTAGCCATTCAAAGCATTTTCTGTACTTACCAAATACATTTCCTGGCATTTTGTTTGTCCGAAGTATCTTTATTATAATGCATACTCTCATACAAATTATGAAAACAGTAGTCATTAATTTACCAAAGTGTATTTAGTATATTGTCTATTTCAACTTTATATTCATATTTAATGATTTTTCAAACTTCTAGTCGACTTGAATATAGATTTATACGCTGTCGGACACTTCGGAACACATGTCCCTAAATGTCCGGCAGATTCTGTTTTCATCTATAGCTATATTTGGAGTATTTTTTGAAGAGTTTTTAAGTACAACATGACTGCTACCGTAATTTGCGTAAGAATCGGGACACCCAAAGAATGTTAGTGATCCAAAGAATTGGGACAGCGTTTTCGGGCCCCAAAGTGATTTAGAATGTGCCTGTTTTTGCTTGTTTACAAGCGCTGTCCGCATGCATTATCTCCATGCTCGCGATCGCTTGTAAACAAAGGTGAAACGGCATAAACGAAACGAAACGAAAGTCCTTATTATTGTCCTCTGTGCAGTATTGCCTCAGAGAATATACTTAATTGAAATACCTGCCTTCTAGAATGTCTGAATGTTTCGTTGTTACATACAATTTGTCTGGGAATACCTGTCACGTGCATATTTGCATACTATTATTTTGGTTTTAAGATTTGACAGGTTACAAAACAATAAAGGCGTAAATGCGTATTGGTATCAAGAAAAGATCGTTTTTTCGCAATTTTTTTTTTTTTTTTTTTTTTTCATCCTATGTTACTGTGTGAGTACTCTAAAATCGGCGGGTACTTAAATTCGTCATGCGCGGCGAAGTCGACGATAGCGCTGCAAGTTGCAAACAGCGGAAACTATGATAAACCTTCACATCGGCACACAGCACAAAATGCGCAGAATGTTTGCCTCTGTTGATATCGCAAGACCACCCGGCAGACCGCGAGGTGTGTAGTCTGATCCGGGTTGGCTGTTCGCCAGTGAATGTTAACAGTCATCAATGCGTCTCTTTGGTCTTTGCAGGAAATACTTTGTTCCAACAAGCAAAACCTGTAAAATTGCCAGTTGCGAGAAGTGAATATTCAGATCAGCTTGCGCAACCGCAACATTCGCCGCTAGCTTTGATAAATCTATATGAGCGAACATCGATAGCTAAGTGATGCGCGATCACGAAATCGGGGGAGATACTCCTGCGCAATTACGCAGCACAATCAGAACACTGTGGGCTGTCAGACACTTAGAGACCTTACATTCATTCGCCGTTCATATTTAGATTAGAACAGCGAAGTAGCTGAACAGACTGCGCACTGCTCATATTATCTAATGGCAGCTACGAAATTCGAACTGGTTTTGCTGCGTCATTCTTGTTGTTTGATCGTTGCAAAATAAACAATTATCACTGTTTCATAAAGTCATATCATTCACTGCACTCGGTCACGAGAAAACATGTATTATTGATACTCCGACCAAAAATAAGAAAAAGAGAATCATGTCACTGTAACATCTGCGATCTCTGACCAGAGTTCTGATAGTTTCAATCTTGAACATGACGGAATTAATTTTAGAAATCCTTTTTTTTTTCCTTCTTCATACTTTTTTACAACTTTGGAAGTGATGCATACGGCACGTTTTCTCTTTCTAATCGGTAAAACATTTAATGAGTTGTTTATAGAGTGTCATAGAGTCGTTAACTTTTTGACACTGAGTCGGTATTGGTCAAATACCGTATCAACCGGTTTTGTTGTGACAAGCTATAATTAAACATTGAAACTTAAATTAAGGATTTATAAGTGGATTTCAGGTGGAGACATCTTTTATTCAACAATAAATGCCAATAAACAGTAACCCCAACACGGACTAAAGCCTTCCTCGTTTTTTTCAACTCTTTGTCAACAGGTGCCATTTTTTTCGATACAACGAAAGTTGCGGCGAACTTCGAGTGTTCTTTGATGTACAGGACTCTATGGACCTAAGTATTGGGACACCTTAAATAATAATTATTTCTCGACGGCATAAGAATTGGGACAGCTGGAAAATTGATTGTTTTTTCTTGTCCCAATACTTACGCACAATACGGGTATTTATGCATTTATGACGGTTTTGCTCACTTTCAAGAAATTTTAAGAAGCCTAAGATTTTGTCTGACACATCAAAGTATTCTCTGTAGTTACCAAATACAATTGCTGCCAGTTTGTTTTTCCAAAATTTTCTTTTCACTATATCATATATATTGTATATTTTTATACAAACTATCAAAACAGTGGTCAATAATTTTTATTGCATAAAAAGCAGTGCCGAGAGGTATTAACAGCCGTGCATCAACAGGCGAAAAGCCGTGTTTCAACAATGGTTTTCTCGCGCTGTTGAAACACGATGACAGAACTTTCGTTATGCTTGTGCCGGGCCACTAAAAACCGCCATGTACTCTTGCCTCTCCCTTTTCGGTTAATTTACAATAATTGGTCGCGTGAGCACTACCTAAGTTTTCTTATGACGTCATCATGTACTCTTATTACGTCATAAAGTACCGACACGGATTTCAAAGCCATGTTGTTTTCATTCTTACGATGCCAAATGGAGAGTAAATAAGTGTTAAAGAAAACATGCATCCTAAGCTTTCAGTAATCAAGAACTGCAGGATGGTATACGAATGGATCAGGCTTGTTCTGCATGGAAATTATTGCTCAAGGTAGATCTATCTGCTTTTTGTTGATTTGATTAATTTACCATCTATTTTGCATCAACTACAACGACCATCTTGGATACTTTTCCGAAATGAGGTTGAATAGGATGATGGCAGCCATTTTGAATAGAATGAATGCTCTCGGGCCCGGAAGATGAATATTAGAAAACAGATGCACCAGCGCGTTGGTTGTTAAACGGTGACAAAATAGAGTGCCAAGTTTTTTTCTCAAATTTTAACGAATAATTCGTTGATTTATGCAATAACAGCGATCAAACATTTGTTTTCAATGCATTAACATTTGCCAGGTCCCTCGGGAGATGTTGAAAACCTCGGCCTTCGGCCTCGGTTTCCAACATCTCCCTCGGGACCTGGCAAACGTTAATGCATGAAAAACCATGTTTGATCCCTATAATCAAAGTTTCTTTATTATATCGTCTATTTCAACTTGTTAAGGTCATATTTAGTGAGTTCTTAGTTACATCTCACTCTAATATAAAGTCATAACCTGTCGGGCACTTAGGGACAGATTCCCTAAATGTCTGACAAATTCTAATTTCCTTTTGAAATATTTTTGTCACTTTATTATTATATTATCGTAGTTTTGATTAACCATTTGTTCAAAATAATTTCTATATATGCATTTATATTAAGTTTTGTCACTTTCCTGGCAGTTTTAGAAAAACTAAGAATCTGTATTCTATACCTTTCCCGGCATTTTGTGTTTATTATTATCATTATTACTGTTATTATCATATACAAAAATATCTTGTTCACTTTTTTTGCGATCATATTTAGTGTTTTTACCCTTATAACGAAACCTTATATCGATTTTCAACTTTTCGGACATTTAGGGTTGTCGGACATTTAGGGACCTTTGGGTCGTCCCTAAGTGTCCGACAATTTTTTTTCTAAGTTAGATTTTGAGTATTTTTCACTAATTATTTTTTTGAAATATTTACTAATTATGCTTTTAATAATAGTTTCTTTTACTATTCTGCCGTTTTTAGAAAAAAATAAATTTTGTCGGACATTTAGGGCTGTCGGACACTTAGGGACCTTACAGTCGTCTCTCCTTTTTTTTTTGGCGGTACATGTACCTTCGGTTTGGTGGCCTATTAATGGCTTGTACTTTTATTAGTAAGTTTATACCTGTATATTTGATTCATTGAAGTAATAATCAAAGAACTGTTTTAATAGAAAATCCGCCAATAATCCAATAACAGATATAGTAATTTTAATTTCATTGTTTCTTCTCTCTAGTGTGTAAATGACGCACAATAATAATTAAACCTCATGTTTGCCGTAGTCAGTTTCGGTTCACTCCGGCAAGAAACGGCAGACATTGTACACTGAATATACTCTCTAACTGGTCACCACTTCTATACCACCTTAAGTGAAGTTGCTGTATTGAATTTAAAGAAGACAGCGCTGAATTTTCTTCATTGAAATTGATACCTGATATGATTTGCAAGTAGATGTAATGCGTATCTAGTGCGATTTAAAAAGAAAATATGTTTTTATTTTTTTAATTGTATTTGTTGTTTGATTTACATTTCATATTTTTCGAGCTATTCTTTGAATTACGGAGACGGGACAGTAAGTCATATTTTAATATGAGCCGCGACACGACAAAATCAACAAAGTGGAATGTGCGCCCAGCGAAGACTCAGATCAGCCTGGAGTAGCTAATGGTCTAAGTTAGCTCCATGCGGACAGCGAAGACCCTGATCAGACTGGGAGAATGCCCAGTCATTTCGCGGCTCATATTACCAGTGTAGTTCAGCACAAATCATTGCCCACAAAATTATTCGAAAACTATATCAAGAGAGCTACATTCATAAAAGTGACCCATTAGAAATTTGGTATATGTATTTCGGACATCCGCTAGACCACGACGTTCGCAGATGTTGGAGGCTGTTCACCTGCATAAATCGATTTGCCTATATCTACTTTTATCAAGATGGACAACGTCAGGTTCACGTGGTACATGTAATAACGGTTAAGCCTTTGTGTCAAGCAATAATAATCTCGAAGCAAATAAGAAAATAAACTGAGCCGCGACGCGAGAAAACCAACAATGTGGTTGTGCGCCCAGCGCAGACTCAGATCAGCCTGGGCATCCGCCCAGTCTGATCAGAGTCTTCACTGTCCGCATGGAGGTAGCTTAGTCCCTTAGCTACCCTTTAAGCGCTTAGCGAAGAGTCTGATCGGACTGGGTGAATGCCCAGGCTGATCTGAGTCTGGGCTGGGCGGACGACCACATTGTTGGTTTTCTCGTGTCGCGGCTCAACTATTTCTCAGGTCTTAAAAGTCCGATTTTTGTATTACCCTGCGCAGTTACCCTGTTCTATCGCCTTTTGTCTCTACCAAATGGTATCATTTTATGAAATGAAGCACTTCACCAGGACACTTCGGAACACTGACCATGAGTCAATGACAAATGACATCAGTACGGAGTAACTGCTTTTTTACGACATCGAAATCGACCTTTTAAGACTTTAGATATTCCTATCTGGTCTGAGATTATTTTCTTTTAAATATAAGATAATAATTAATAAATTTGAGCCGCGACACGACAAAACCAACAAAGTGGTTGTGTGCCCAGCGCAGACTCAGATCAGCATGGGTATCCGCCCAGTCTGATCAGACACGTCTCTAAGCGCTTAAAGGGTAGCTACGGGTCTAAGCTACTTCCATGAAGACAGCGATGATTCTGATCAGACTGGGCAGATGCACGGGCTGATCCGAGTCTGCGCTGGGCCCACAACCACTTTGTCAGTTTTCTCCCGTCGCGGCTCATATATACTGTTATTTGCAAGTGAAAGAGTTCGCTCATCAAGGTTTAGAAACTACGTAGTCTGGCCCATGTTCCTTCTTCTAAAATGTGTTTTCTGCTCTTGAAAGAAGTCTTTAGGATTTTAATTCTACTTCACTTTTACATCCATAGTGCAGATTATATATGAGCCGCGACACGACAAAACCAACAATGTGGTTGTGCGCACAGCGCAGACTCAGATCAACCTGGGCATCTGCCCAGTCTCCTCAGACTCTTTGCTAAGCGCTTAAAGGGTAGCTAAGAGTTTAAGCTACCTTCATGCGGACAGCGAAGACTCTGATCAGACTGGGCGGATGCCCAGGCTGATCTGAGTCTGCGCTGGGCGCACATCCACATTGTTGGTTTTGTCGTGTCGCGGCTCATATTATTTTCGTCCTTTGAGATTAGAGGATATATTCTGAGAAATCTGAAAGTTTAGACTGATTTAGACTCTTATTCTAGATCATCTTTTTTTTACATATATATTATTTGGACCCTTTTTGACACTTATCAGTCTTTGAATCGACAGCCCAATTAAAATTAAGAAATTACAGTATGCTTTTTCTCCCATTTCGTCACCAGATATTGTCAGGGTCACTGATGAGGCTTTATTAGCCACAACTACGTAGTCTGGCCCAGGTTCCTTCTTCTAAAATGTGTTCTCTGCTCTTGAATATTCTAATTATATAAACGTCCCATTCCCAGTCATTCTATTTGATAAAGTCTTTTCTTGTTAAATTTGTAGCATATTTGGAAGCACCAAGGAGTCTGTTATGTAAGAATTAAATCGTTTTTTTTCCACTTGTCGATAAGTACAGCGTTCTACCACTAAGGATGTACATTTGTCACTTTTCACATAGGCAACACGAAATCTTTCACCAGTGCCGGACAGACATTACACTTGTAAGCTTGTGCATATGTCCAAGACATGTATCCTGTTCGACTTGCAGCAGTTTGGCCTTTTAAAAGCCATGACATTTAAACAGGTTCACCATATATTCTTCTGTTTGTAGGAGAATAAGGACAGTATGAGATGCATCTAAATGACTCAACCCACTTCACGGCGGCTTCCAGAGTTGGTGCTTCAAATCTGAGTCCAATTCCTCTCTCTGTCTGTGAGATGTCAAACTGATACTCGTTGTCTACCACTCTCTGTACTGTACACTTTCCATAGTCAAAAGCGCCGTACTGAAATTCGCAATCCTCTCCACGATAAAGTACAGCATTATGTCTGGGACAATTTTCATAAAATTTCATGTAGACTGCGACTCGACGTTGACAATTGTTATCTCGGACTATTAGCGTAACTTTTCCGCTGTGAATTGGCCGTTGTTTAAATATCCCACATTGTCCCAGAGCGGCTGATAACCGTTTCTCAGGAGTAAGAAGTTCCATTTTCAGTGCGTTTCTTGAAATCCTTTGACTCTTTAATCCTTCTATGCCCTGTCTGATTTAAAGTGAAGATTATTTTCAAACGAATTAACTTTATACCGTTTCTAAGACCTGCGATTCTGTTACCAGTAGGAACGGACAAAACATTGCATGAACATCATTAACAGTTCACTTTTTTAACCTTAAAACCTTAAAAAACATCGAGATATTTGAGCCGAGACGAGAAAACCAACAAAGTTGTTATGCGCCAAGCGCAGACTCAGATCAGCATCGGCATCCGACCAATCTGATCAGACTCTTCGCTAAGCGCTTAAAGGGTAGCTAAGGGTCTAAGCTACCTCCATGCGGACAGCGAAGACTCTGATGAGAATGGGCGGGTGCCCAGGCTGATCTGAGTCTGCGCTGGGCACACTACCACTTTGTTGGTTTTCTCAAGTCGCGGATCATTTGACCTGAGCCTTTGCATGAAAAAAATGGCTTCACAGCATTCATGTTTGATCAAAGAAGACTGAGATCAGACCGCAGACCGATCAGAGGATTCTAATTATTTTATTACGTAATTATCAATACTACTTTTTAAATTGAAATTTAACGGACCATTTGATATAGAAAGTCAGATAAACGTACTGGCGTTTTCTAGATCTGTATCGATATCCCCTGAAACGAAGCTACGTTCTGAGCGTTCGATGCGTACATTTTAACGTGAATAACAGGAGCAAGAACCGGTCAACTGGATGTCAACAATAAAGACGTGAGAAATGACGTAATAGAGCAATTCAAGCCAGTGTAGCGAAAAAGTGCATGTGTCGATAATCTGTACATAGAGGTTAAAGGAGTGGTCTTATCATATGAAATTTATGAAACAAGCCTTCGGCGAGTTTCATAAATTTTATATGAAATGACCATGAGTGTAAGATTCTGTTTATCATATGCCCTTTAAAAATGGGGTTTAACGCCTTCAAACTGAACATTATTTCAACAAGAAAACGCATTGTTGACATTCAATGACGTTACGTGTACGCGCCAAAGTGTTATTACACTTGTGGTCGTGCGATTTTTATGACACGACGTTATCCACTGAATAACAGCGACGCCATGTGATAATTTTTTTCATTTACAATGAGGCATTTTCTTGCTTTTCCATTTATTCATTTACTTCTATTTATTTGTAATTACATTTTACTTGTTGGTAAAGCAAGGATTACGCAGAAATATTCCAGCAGGCACATGACATCGAAAGACGTTGCACTGACGTCGATGCGACGATATTATATCGATGTTATGTGCCTGCTGGGGGACAACTATTATTTAGACTCAACAAGAGGGGAAAGAAAAGTTTAATGTGTACAAATGCATTCAGTGAGAAAGGATTCGATATAAACACTTGTAGCTTAGTTTTAAATTGGATTATTTCAAAGATCGCCTTGCAATGAGAAAAGTTTATTCCGTTTGTGTACACCGAGGTAGGATTTTTTTCGCTATAGGCTTATAGGCTTTATTAGCCGAAACTACGTAGTCTGGCCCATGTTCCTACTTCTGTATGTATTCTCTGCTCTTGAAGGAACTTTTTAAGATTTTAATTTTACCACACTGCAGCTGGTGTTGTGCCGTGTGCAGGCCGTAAAAAGTCTCCCCGTACATCATCCATAGTGCAGATTATATTTTATTTACATCCTTTGAGATCAGAGGATAGATTCTGATGTATCCAAAATTTGAGATCAATGAAGACTATTATTCTAGATCATCGTCTTTCTTTTATATTATTTGGATCCTTTTGAAATTAATTAGTCTTTGAATGGACAGCCCAATTAAAGTTTAGAAATTACAGTATGCTTTTTTCTGGTTTCGTCACCAGATATTGTCAGGGTCACTGAAGAGGCTTTATTAGCCGAAACTACGTAGTCTGGCCCATGTTCCTACTTCTGTATGTATTCTCTGCTCTTGAAGGAACTTTTTAAGATTTTAATTATACAACGCTATTTTTTCCAAGTCAATTTTAATATTTCATAAAAAAATTTTGGAGACAAAAATACAGAAAAGAAAAATTCCGTTACCTCTTTTTTTGTTTGTTTGTTTTTGTTACTGAAACAGGCACGTAACCCATCGGTTTTTTCGACGAAGTCGTATAATTTCATTGTAAGTCTAATACTTAATATAATCTATAACTAAGAACCTACATGTAAGAAGAGGAAAACATCAATCTGTCGAAATATTTGGGTTTCTGATAACATTTATGAAAGCTTGATCTCTCATTCTTTTTTTTTATTCATTTGTTTTGAATATAATCTTCAAGTTAACGCGAAAAATTCTAGAAAAACGTCAATCCATACATGTTCTTAAGAAGACGCAAAAATAATTTTATTCAGTCCCCTTAAAAAAATAAAAAAATAATAAAAAAAAAATAAAGGAGGAAAATTCTCAGGAACTGAGACAATTCAATTCCAGATCCAACCCAAGATATCATGTGGGAAAGAGACAACACAAAACTAGTCATCACCAAAGACAACACCAGCGGCAGCCATGTGAACAGCCATTTCCCATGTAGGTGGTCAACGGGCTAGCATGAACATCACAAACAATATATCGAAAGGGACATAGCAACTAAATACACATAAAACAACCAAGAAGAACCAAAGCAGAAATGCCGCCTTGGGACGGCAAGAAATGAAATTACTGGGGGTGGGGGGTGGGGGGGGGGGGGCTTAATCGGTTTGTGGTCGACCAACCTCATCCTTTGTTCTGCCTTGGTTCATCAGATACTTAATTGTTCAACTCTACAAAAACAACGGTCTTACAAAAAGCACCAACCCTGACAATAAGAACAAATTATACGTAAAACATTAAATATATATCACCCTATGGAAACGGTGACAATGGTACCTGGTGAAAATTCGGGGGTGAATTGGTATACAGTGTAAATTCGGACGAAGTGTAAGTGTGAAGTCGGGATTTTCTTTGTTTAAACGGTATGTACTTTTGTTCTTCTCAATTTTGTGTTCCCGGCATGGCCAAGCAATGTTAAAAAGTGAAGATCTACTTATTGCAGGAGCTATAGAAATCAATTTTGTCATATGGGATGACAGCATGCTATGAAAAAAAATTTAATGATAGCCGCAATTTGGCGCCCCGTTTCTCAGGCTGTGTGTAAAAAGGTAGGAAAATCTCAATTTGTACAGTTTGATTTTGATTTTCTAACAAACGCAAATGGTCAGAGAGCTCATTTTGATATATGTACCCGAAGCTTTAAATACTTGATAATACCCCCAAAAATCAAAATTCATTCAGCATGGAAAAAGGATATAATGCCACGTGACTGTATACAGTGCGAGTCGTCGGGTATGTGGAGTGAATCATCGGATAAAAGTTTGTGAATCATCGGACATGTATTAGTTTTGAGGGCAATTTCGGGAAAAAAAACGAGACTTCTCACTGTCTTATGGAAATTTGACATCGCGATTCATGTACTGAGCAGTCTAGGTCAATTGTAAAAGTCTTATAGCAATGGAATACATATATTAACGACTGATACACCAGCGGCCAGTGTGTCATCATATAAAAGTAGGCGTATACATTGTCTTAGACGGAACGGGAAAATCGCCTTTACAAACGTAGTGGAAGAGTACTACAAAATCTATAAATTTTGGTTGGCCGGCTGTGCAGCTGATGTAAGAAGCATGGGCGTTTTATCCCGTATTTCCTTTCTCTCCTGTTCTTCTTCATTATTAAAGGTATTTTCCCAGTGATCAACTTGATCGTCTCGATCGCCCGAATTCTCCAACCAAGTTCGACCACTTATTTGATCGGGCTAGTAGAGGACTTTTTCTCGACCGTACAAGACCCAAACATGACCACTCACGACTACACCACATCAACCCGACAATCAGCCAGATCTCTATGCGGTCATCTCGATCCCTACACGATCTCTACACGATCTCTATTCGACCAAACTGACCTATATCTTTAGTCATGTACGGCCACTGTAGACAATCTTAGTCTAAAAACCTCAATTTGTCAAGGAGAACCAGGCTGCTCTTGCTCCCTGGTATGCTTGAAAGGGTAGTGGTGATGCCGACTGCTGGCTTTCTTTCCCTCCCATCTAAGCCTCTTGAGGGCTTGGTGGAGGTGATGTGGTTGTGACTTCCTTATCAAAAAGGCAGCATCTGTCTCTTTGCGGGATTTTAGTAGTTGTAGTTGTTATCTTTTTATGCTAGTACGGCTTAGGATATTGTCAGTACTGCATACCTTGTTTGAAGGATGGCATTGCGCTCGTGTAAGATCGGATAGCTATCCAGTGCGGTCAACTAGCAATCAGGTAGTGGTCAAGTTGATCTGGGCAACAAATTGAAAAGGGATCGCGTTGATCGGAAAGCAATAGGGTACTGGTCGAAGAGAGGTCGAGTTCATCGGATACTGCTCCATATGTTTTTATCCCACACAAACTAGATAGCTACACGATTGTTCCCCGATTAAGTCGATGTCTACTGAGCCAATACTCGCTTCCCGAGCTTCTAGGGTTTGACTTCCTCGATCTCTACTCGAATTTATTGAAAAATGCCCAAAATTTTCGGGTAGGATGCCGGAGCGATGCCGAACAAGGCAGACCACCCCGACCACCCCTGCCGATCGAGCTGGCTTGACGAGTTGAGCTTGTCGAGTTGATCTGATCGGCAGTGAAAACATACTATAAGTACTTTGCCTCGACATAGCATGACAGAACGCTTTAAAAGAAAAACAGAGTTAAACTTCATATCTCTTAGCAGTGATGTCAGAATGTTTTGGCGGGCCTAGACTGAGCGCTAAAGAACTTGCATAATTTGTCCAAGAAAGCACAAAGTGCTGTAAATGTGGTTTCTAGCCTCAGAAAAAAAAATATAGTTTTCTCTGTGAGAGCTGATGTTTGAATGCATCCAGGGTAAGGACACTGATCATGGAGCGCAATATCGGTCTAATCCCATAATCTCGTAATTTGACATCGAATTTTGAACAACAAACATGATTATGCCTTGACGAGTCTTCTCTGGGCATGAGCATCCAGTCTGGCTCCAGCAGGCACATGGCATCAAAACGACGTCGTACTGACGTCGGTGTGACGTAATAACGTCACACAGACGTCTGTGTGACGTCATTTCGACGCAATGTGCCCGCCTGGGTCAAAGTATGCGAAGCTTGCATATACAAAGAACCTGCGCCAGGAAAATGTCAGTATCAACGTTTTTTTTTCTTTTTTTCTGTTTTTTGTCAAATCATTCGCATTTGCCTGGCCTATGAAAATTTCAAAGTCGCATCGCACAGTTTTTCATGAATATAATAATAGATGAATATTTACGCCAGCTCCCTTTGCTCTGAAATCAATGTTTACAAAAGAAATGAATGGAAAAAGGCCATGCGATACGTAATCGCTTGTGTAAATAATTATAAAGGCCAAAAGTGTCAAGAATATCCAATATTTTCGTTATTCAAAATCGTGTATGTTTAAGAAACTCCCCATTGTATAGATTTTTTTGGTTACTGTAAGTTCATCGGATAGATACGGACAATTCTGAGGTAATGAGATAGAAATTTCAAGCATTAAATGCTGTTTTTACGAATCCCAACAAGGTATCACACCCCCTGGGCACACACTATTGAATCACCGTTGATCAAACATAATGACATTGAATAACGTTGATTCAATATTGATTCAACATTGTGTGTCCCGTAGGACTTTTATCTCTACAATTAGATCATTGTATGGTCGATGTCGGCCCACGAGAGGAGCCCCGGTAGCTCGGGTTAAGCGCTGGCCTACCAATCTAGCTATTCCGGATTCGAGCCCCGCTCGAGGTAGATATCTTTCCAACCGTAAACGGGGTTTCATTGCACACATCCTTTCATTATCACCCTATGACTGAAATCCTATTGAACGGGACGAAAAATCGCAAGTCGCCCATCCATCCATGTCGGCCTACGGAAATTCTCACATAAGTACGCAGTTTACTTCAAATTCATACTGTTGACACAAATTGGTGCCACATTTCATTTCTTAGGGGCTTTGGAGTCCCGCTAGCTCAGTAGGTTAAGCGCTGGCCTGTTGATCTAACGGTCCCGCGTTCGAGCGTAGGCAATTCTTTTCAATCGTAATCGGGTTCCATTGCACACAGCCTTTCATTATCACCCACCCATCGTCCTAATATGACTGAAAAACTAATAAAAAGTGATGTAAACTCGCAAGTCATCGACCCATCTATGTTGTAGGCATTCCTGTTCATGGCATATGGACAAATTAATTCATTTTTCTTATTTTATAAGAGCCTCGACACGAGAAAACCAACAATGTGGTTGTGCACCCAGCGAAGACTCAGATCAGCCTGGACATCCGCCCAGTTTGATCAGAGTCTTCGTTAAGTGCTCAAAGGGTAGCTTACGATTTAAGCTACCTCCATGCGGACAGCGAAGACTGATCTATGTCTGCGCTGGGCGCTAAAACACATTGTTGGTTTTCTCGTGTTGCGACTCATATAAACATTTTTTTTATTTATTCACTCAACTTCTCTTCTAATAAAGTGCTAAACCTTCCCCGAGGCTTTATCGCACTCTTGTGCCTATGTACATTGTGATCTTGGGGCTCGAACAATAAAAACAACAGTCTGTGCATAGTTATTTCTGTTTGGCCAACCCCAACTTCAAACGTTGGGGGCGCTCACAACGCACTCCAGCAGCTGATCCCATTGTTTGATGGCAGAAGGGAAAAATATATGCTGGTAGACGTCAGTCTGACGATACAGAACCATATATCGCATGGTTTGGCAACTGGTGCTCAGTTGATGGGTGCAATATGCGGACAGGGGTATGACAGTGGGTCCATAGATGATTTTGTAGATCATCACTAGTTTTGCGTTCGCTCTTCGTTCCATTCCCAGCCGAGGTAAGCTTTCTTCTGGCTGGGGCTGCGCCCCTTTGACAGTAGGGTCGATTTCCCGTTCGGGAAACAGGAAGGAAGTGTTTTTGAGATGCATGCCGGTATATATCGCAGTGCATGCCGATCCAGTTTGTTTCCCGAACGAGAAGCATTTTAGCCAATGTTATGACTTTAGGGTGCCTCTATTTGGCATGGCTCGTACATCTCAGTTTTGAACTAATACTTTTAAAACTACATGAATTTTTCTAAAAATTGTCCGAGTCGGATTTTGTTATTAAGGCCTTCAATTTTTTTTTGACAGCAATTTGAAAACACCGGTGTCATTGATGAGAATTTTCTCAGTTCTGTTTCCCGTTCGGGAAACACTTCCGCATCACTCTTGTTTCGCTTGTCTGTGTATAGACAACCGATGTAGTGAGATATGTCTAGTGCGATGCTAATGATGATGATGACTTGAGATTTTACGCCCCTTTTTAACAGTATTTCAGTTATATCAGGACGACGAGAGTCCGTGTGCAATAGACCCCGTATACCGTTGGAAAGATTCCCGTCTCCAGCAGGTCTCGAACGCGGGACAGGTAGATCAACAGGCCAGCTACTGAGCCACCAGGGTATCACGAAAAAAAAAAAAGATACCGGGCAGCATATGTGATAGCACAGGCTCAGATCATTATATGAGCACCTCAGGGTCCAAAGACTATTCATCTGAGGGAAGACTGAGCCGATGATGTTTCTACGGTTCCTTTTTACGTGATACCGATCAGATCCTAATCTGGGTAAATTTGTATGATGTATTAAGCCACTCAAATAAATCAAACCCTTTTATGTATCCCGTATATCACATACACCCTCCATGAGGTCTAAATTAGGAAAGCAGTGTCAAAATACTTCTAAAACTTGAACCTGTAATAATGATATTGTGTAAACAGTATCAAACTGACCGATGTCAATTTCAATAATTTAATGCGTCATTCACAAATTAAGCTTACATACTAGTCACAAAGGCCAGTCAGATTCAAGGATTTCGAATGTTAACACTAGATTTGTTAGTCACAAATTTTGGACACTGCCTTATATCATATAAATTATGCAACTGACAGTCGATTTAAACGCAAAGGGCGATCGGGCTCTGCATATGCCAGAGCTCATCTGAATCTCTCTTTGCACATGTAGAATATGTTCAGCAGGCGCACAACATTGAACGCAACGTCGAATCAATGTTGATTCATCGTCATGACATTGAATCAGCGTTGATTTAATGTTGATTCAGTGTTGTGTCGTTAGGTGTTGTATTATGTACTGTCAAATGTCGAGATTTGAAAGAAATTGTGGATTAAGACAAGGTCATTCAGTATGGGATATTACAAGTATAACAACGAAGATGCCAGTGGTGATGCTGTGGTTCCAGTGACATACTCCATCTTTGCTCCACCAGAATACGAAGGGGATATAGTAACCCGACTCGGAGCCTGTCTCGAGTCAGCTGAACTGAACGTAAGCATAACGTTATTAGAACCGCTCAACAAGAAACTGTACTGTTGGACATTTAAAAACAGCTGGAGACTCAGATCAGCTATCGCATTCTCGCAGCCTGATCCGCAACAAACAGTTTAGTTTGGGTGATTCCGGCTGCAGCCGGAAATCGTTTCCGTCATAAACAGGTTTTCGTCGCACACAGATTTTCATTATCACTCGCACATCGCCCTGATATGACTGATACTGCCAGAAGGGGCGTAAAATCGCAAGTCATCCGTTCATCCATTACTTTCCCCCACATCCCCTAGGTATTGGAATTTTTAACTATACGCTGGGGTATGCACATTATAACGCTCCGGCGCTATTCATCATGGTGTACCCTCTGTATAAATCACGTCGCTGTTGGTATTTTAACTAACATGATCAAAGTGAAAGGGTATACTTTCAGAGGAACCCACCTTCCATCCACATCGCTTCTCAAAAGGGGTCAACACGTAAATGAAACAGCTACCCGCTCTAGGAGCCAATTCTTTTAAGAGTAGTCAACCCCTTTTTTGAAAGGTGGCATCGTCGCAGGAAATAACAACTGCAGAAACATAAGTAAAAATGGCGGAAACATGGCAGTATAGCCCCAAACAGTATATTTTAGCTGCAACACGAGAAACCCAACAATGTGGTTGTGCGTCCAGCGCAGACTCAGATCTGCCTGGGCATCCGCCCAGTATGATCAGAAACTTCGCTGCCCACATGAAGGTAGCTTAGTCCCTTGGCTGCCCTTTAAGCGTTTAGAAAGAGTCTGATCAGAATTGGCGGATGCCCAGGCTGATCTGAGTCTGGGCTGGGTGCACAAACACGCAGTTGGTTTCCTCGTGTCGCGGCTCATTTTTATCCTTTCAGATTCAGCGACCTGGAGAACTGACGCCGCCAATGGTGAGACGGTCTGGCCAACCAGACACTCCGGACTGGAAGAAAGTGAAACCCTGATTTGTGAATTGATATGTTTTATATTTTGAAATATAAGAATCCTAGAATTGTCAGTTTTATATAAATTCTATACATATTCCTTACACTGTCTGCCATGACATTGATCGTGCGTAATTGTGCGTTTGCACATACGCCGAGTCGATGTCGTAGCAAACATTCTACAGGCAGTGGTTTGTTGAATTCTTTTAGTTATTTTGAGATTTTGTCTGTTTAGAATACCGAATTACTGATGACAGCCTGTCATCAGTAATTCAGTAGCCTGTATCGTGTAGCGTGTATCCCGGCGTTCCAGATGAGAAGTTTTACAAAGACAATTAGTGATAATTTTCCATTTTTCATGAGAACATATGTTGTGAACCCTCATTTAAACCGTCTTATCGAGACGATTTAAATGAGGGGTAAAACGTATGTTTTGATGCAAACTAGAAAAATATCTCAGAATTATCCTCAATATCCCACCTCATCTCAAGCTATACGATGGGTACCAGTTTTAGGGCCTTGCCGGTCGGATATGCTGACGGGTGTCGAGTGTGTGAGCTTCTAAGACATAATTGGGCGGCTCGTGTCGTGTCGTGTGCTGTTTGGATCTGCTTGTATTAGGGTAGGTAAAGGTAAAGGTTTCCCATAGCCTAATAGCCATATGGGCAGTGAGGGTTAGAGGCCCACTGTATCTTGGGCACAGCTGACGAATAATTTCTGTTGGTCGTAGCGACGTCGTATCAACATCACTGAAACGTCATGTCAAGGTCGATGGGACATCGTCGCATGTTAGGTATGTATCTTCAAGCGGTATTGGCGCATCTCAGCCTAGACTCGGATGTGGCGGATCTGCTCCTCGTCGGTCGTGGAGTGATCGGTATTGCCCTTTTGGGAATGACCTCGTGCGCGCCTCTGCCGTTCTTGTGC
This sequence comes from Ctena decussata, assembly GCA_963989385.1. NCBI lineage: Eukaryota > Metazoa > Mollusca > Bivalvia > Lucinida > Lucinidae > Ctena > Ctena decussata. The sequence goes on along the minus strand of OZ022515.1, from coordinate 21,080,414 downwards.
TTAAAACTGGAATTTTGGCGTTATAGGGATTGGCAAATGGGTTTTACTGCGAGACCAACGTCCGTGGCTCTTATAATGGCTTGCGTTGAGCGGGTCTGTTTTTTGGGTGTACGAGCTGATATTGCCTTCTGATTCATGTGACGTCGCATGTTTTGACAGTTCGTTATTAGTGTCGCGTGGTAGTGTCGCATGGTGTGCATCGTTGCTTTGACATCGTCGCGAAATTATTCTATTCTGTTCTATCCCATAAACTTACAAGGTCGTTGGGGCACCAAAGATGACTTCCAAACGGTCCCTTTCCGCCTTGTCCTGTTTTCAGCTGCCCTAGTTGCCCTGGCAAAGTCCATTCCTGTCCACTGCATCGTTGCTTTGACATCGTCGCGAAAATATTCTATTCTATTTTATCCAATAAACTTAAAAGGTCGATGGGGCACCACAGATGACTTCCAAACGCTCCCTTTCCACCTCATCCTGTTTTCAGCTGCCCTAGTTGCGCTCGCAAAGTCCATTCCTGTACAATTTTTTAATATTGTCTTCCCACGCCCTTCTTCTGTCTACCTCTTCTTTTTCCTTTCACTGTGCTCTGTAGAACTGCCTTTGCTAAACCAGAAGACCTTGAGACATGGCCAAACCACCTTAGTTTCCGATTCTTGACCATGGTCTGGAGTTCATTTATTCTCGAATAGCTCCTTGGATCGTCCTCAAAAATAAAATACCTGTACAGGGCAATATCTGCAGACCACTTAAATTTAGAGTGCCTTTAATATCCACAGTATGCACTAAATAATATCAGAAGAAAATAAACTGACTTATACCTCAATCTGCAAAATTTACAAAAAGCGATTCAGATAAAAAGAATCAGATCGCTTTTTTTTCAATAATTGATATGGTATAAGGCAGTTAACATCTCCAAATCAAACTAGCATCTGCGAATTAGATTCTGGTCATTTTGTATAAAAGGCGTTGTTAAACCGTTTAACCGTGAAAACCAATTTGTATGTTTACATAGTGTCTTTAAAATGGATTTGCAAGGTCCTTGCTTTAGAAATTTAAGTAATACCACCCTGGATTGTGTATCAGGCAAAACTCTTGATAAAAATTGTGTCATAATACAGTGGCTGTAAAATATTCAGTTTGTCCAAAACGATAAAGGGATTTACATGTACTGTATAAATATGAGACCGCATGAGAAAAGGGGCCTTTGGCTCTTGTTGCCTTTGCGAACATCAGATGTTCCAATCAACCTGAACAACTGAGCAAAATGACCAGCCCCTTTTCACTTTTGACTTACCCATTCCTTGCTTTATTCGAACCAGCATGACTTTGAAAGCGCAGTCTGATCTGTGTCCATTGTTTCTTATGCCATGTGTTACATGCATTACGAGATAGACCAATCAGCAAACCCCCCCCCCCCCCCCCCCCCACCACACACACACACGTATAAACAGCGTTTTGGTGGTCTTATTACAGTTCTGCCTTTTGAACGGAAGTTTTTAGACCCTGAAAAAAATTATAGACCGATATGTATTGACCGTGACCAGTGTTTTCCAAGACACTGACTAATCTGGGTATGGCTTGTTCGTTGTATGGAATATATGCGTGAAAATTCTCAGTATGGTCACATGTGATTTCAGCTGCAGTCAGCAAAATAAATACATGTAGAAAAAAAATTCCGACTGGAAAGACCGGCTAGCAGTTCAAAATATACCGTTATGTACATCTGAAGCACTTTCCTTTTGTTTTCGGATCGCGAAATCACCCGGCTGTTGGAAAACAATGTTCCGCTGAAGCAGGCGCTTGGGGGAGGGGGGGGGGAGGACGTGACCAGTGTTGCTAATTTCATTACCGGTCAAGCATGGACTCAGATGAAGCGAGTCAGCTATATTTGGGCTGTGTATCCAAAACAGTACCTACCATATTCGATCAAATTCCAGAAAATATTTTCAAGCACCCGCAAAAAAATAAGGGTAAATGGACAGGCCGCCATTTGCCAGTTATTTTATAGTAAAATATACGAGTCTTTTAAAGTGTAGAAGAAACCAGATGTTTTCAGGAAACGATCTTTAATAACAGAAGATTTTAAACACACACAAAAAATGACATGAAATATTCAGTTATTCATTTTAAACCTATGGGAAGGGTTTTCTTTTCCTGTCACAATATTTTTTCACAGCTTACATTCGAGAAAGCTGTGTTTTTAGTCCCGAAGACTATTCATATTGGCAGCGGACATACGCATGCTTGCAAAAAGCATGTCTACGTCCCCATTTACTTCACAGAGCCTTTTCTGTCAGAGTTCATGGCATAGACTGCGATGAAAAATGACGGAGGCCAATAGAAAGGTAGCGAGAATTAATATTTTACTGATAAGAATTCATTACAAACTGGAAAACAAAAGTAGTCGGGATAAAACATCTTTTGCATACTGGCAGAAATTTGGTTGCTGTCCGATGATCTACTTCACCTGTCCGTTAATTCACCATATCACCATACACGAGCGTGAAACTCGGTTATCTCCTTGTTTTTAACAATTTTCTCCCTGTCGATGATAAGGGGCTTACAAAGCCTCCCTAACTCTATCAAAACGCAGACTTATTTTGATCCAGTCATTAAGTACACGTGGAACAATTAACAAAATTAGTTCAGCAAGGCGCCTGAGAATGTTTACCTGTAAAATGGGGCGCACTGTGGCGAGAACGCAGAAGATATTTTCAACAAACTTTTGCTATCAACACATGAATAAAGAACATCTACAGCTCCTGCAAGTGCCCAAATTCTAAAATTCCGCAGGAGTTAGTTATGCTTTTGCTTTAAATTGAAAGTAAACAAAATAAACACCTTCAAAACAGTATAAATCCCGAATTTTCTCTGGCTCTTCACCCGAATTTACACTTTATACCAATTCTCCCCCGAGTTTTCACCAAGTATCGTTGTCACCGTTTCCATAGGGTGTATATGTTTACCTACTTTCAATTTTATAATGTCAGAGCTAGCCTTAACATAACAAACCATATATCAAAACATTCAAAGCGACAAACAACATACGAAACAATTAAGAAGAACCAAAACAGAAGTGCCGCCTTGGGACGGCCAGTGAAGTTACTGGGAGTGGGGCTGAACCGGTTTGCGGTCGAACCCTTCGTCCTGCTTTGGTTCATCAGACACTTAGTTGTTCGGTTTGCGAAGCAGATTCCTAGTTCATAAGTGAAATATTTCAGGAACATAGAAATTGAAATTAAAACTGAGATGAAACAAACATGAGGACTCACAGAAATAGCAACACTGAAATTCTGGAGCAGACGAAACCTTCCAGTTAAACCACAGTTAACTTCAGATTTATGCAATTAAATTTTGATTTATGCAGTCCAAGGGTGTTTCAGTATCTTTCCATATCATTTAGTCAACAAAGTTTAAAATGATTTCTTAAACAGACTGTTAATAGCCCCGGTAGCTAAATAGGTTAAACGCTGGCCTGCTGATTTAGCGGTCCATGATTCGAGATCCGTTGGAGGCGGAAATCTTTGCAACTGCAAACGGGTTTCAATTTCACTTCTTTCCCTTTTGGTTTTGAGGGCGAAATTAGGAGTCTGACTGTATTAATTCCTGATCAGTGTCTATATTTTTACTTTCCATTGCACACAGCCTTTTATTATCACTCTCCCATCGTCCTGATAAGATTCAAAAACTATCAAATAGGACCTAAAATCGCAAGTTGTTCATCCGTCTGTATTAATAATTGATGATAACTGCAAGATTGGTCTAGTATACCAAGGGTGCCAGAAAAATGGAGCTTATTGGAACTAAGGAGTACGGAATGTGGGTGGGGTAGGGATAGAATATATACATTTTAGAAGGAATACACACACACACATACACACACACATGCACGCACTAAATACAAAATATAATAAATAGTTGTTTTTGTCTTTTTGGTTCTGATTTTTTATGTACTTCTATTCAGAGCAGTGCGCCAACAATCGAGTGAGCATGTGTAGCAACCTTACATAATTTTGGTATACTTGATACTGATAAAAATGATTTCTGAACACCGGATAAGGATATCTGTGTGTGTACCTACCTTTCTTGCACACCGGATAGAAAATGCCATTCTTTTCACCTGGGATAGAAAATCCTATCTTTCCCTGGTGTGCTGACCCAGGACCGGAAAAAAATCACGAGCTGTCAATGCATTGGTTGTATAGGACCTCATGTACCTGCGTCATCCAGTGACGTTGGCATTTTAGATGATGACATCACGATGACGGTAAAATGACGTCAGTTTATGCACGCCAGTCGTTGACGTAAAGAAGCGAATGGCGGTGTTTGAAAGCGGCGCCTTCTTTCGAAATCAAATTGAAACCTCTCAAGCACTAGAATTACGCATTTTAACAAGTTCTGAAGTTAAAACAAAATGTGGTGTGCAAGCAAAAGTATCTATCAAGGGCGTGAGGTGTGGATATAACTCGGGATCAATGTTCGGCATCACTCGGCAAGCCTCGTGATATCGAACAGTGACCCTCGTGACGGATTTTTCTATCCACACCTCACACCCATGAAAGATACTTATAATCTCACCCATGTTAACTCACCCTGGACCGGATAAAAATCACGAGCATTTAATGCATTGGTTGTATATGAGGTCACGTATTTGCGTCGTCACGAAGACGGCAAAAATGACGTCAGTTTATGCACGCCAGACGTTTACGTAAAGAACCGAATGGCGGTCGTTTAAAACGGCGCCTTCTTTCACAATCAAATAGAAGCCTCTCAAGCACTAAAACAACGCATTTTAACAAGTTCTAAAGTTAAAACAAAGCATGGTGTGCAAGAAAAAGTATCTATCATGGGGTGCGGATAGGAAATTCCTGCATCCCATATAAGGATATCCGTGTTTTTTGCTATGGACAGAAATTCTTATCTTACCCTGGTTATCTGACCCGTGGGTAGGATAAAAAACAGAAGAAAGTTTTCGCGTGACTTCGGTTTTCATTGGTTGTATTGGACGTCACGTAACTTCGTCGCTAGCTGATGTCATAAAAACGTCAGAAATCACAACAGTTGTCAAAATGGCGGACGTCGCAACGCAGTGTCTAGAGGAATCTTTGACGTAATTAATTCTTAAGCACTTAAAGGTATGCAAGAAAAATAATCTACCATGAGTGTGAGGTACGTATAGACAAATTTGTCCCTCGGGTCACGATTTTGCATCACTCGACAAGCCCTGTGATGCTAAACAGTGACCCTTGGGATAGATTTGTCTATCCGTACCTCACCCTCATGTTAGATTCTTATAATCCCTCACTCAGGATCACTGTTTGGCTTCACGGGGCAAACCTCGTGATGCCGAACAGTGACCCTCGTGACGGATTTTTTCTATCCACACCTCATACCATATGAAAGATACTTATATTATCAACTGCTTCACGTAGTCTCTAGAAATATTCTAGAATATTCTCTAGAAAACAGGCAAAACCTTACCATCCTCCTATTCATATGAATCAACAACAATTCAATGAAGTAAATTCGCATAAACATTTAGGCCTTATTTTCTCGAATGATTGCACCTGGCATGAACACCTAGATTACATTAAAAATAAAGCATGGCTTTGGATTAATATTATGCGCAAACTTAAGTTCACACTAGACAGAAAATCTCTTCAAACAATTTACATTTCATTTATTAGGCCACTTCTAGAGTATGCCGATGTTGTCTGGGACAATTGTACCCAATATGAAGCAAACGAGTTAGAAAAAATCCAAAATGAGGCAGCGCGCATTGTCACAGGAGCAACCAAATTAGTCTCTATCCATTCCCTTCTTTCGGAAACTGGTTGGGAATCTTTAGCATCCCGAAGAGATAAGCACAAGCTAATACTATATTATAAGATGCAAAACGACCTTACGCCAGACTTTTTGTCTTCCCTTGTTCCACCTACTGTTGGTAGTACAACAACATATAACTTGCGTAATTTCTCGAACCTACAGACCATTCATGCCAGCTCACAATTATATTACAAGTCTTTTCTACCGTCAGTTACGCGTAGCTGGAATGAACTGTCTGAAGATAAAAGAAATGCAACTTCAGTAGCAGCTTTCAAAAATGAACTTCAGTCCAATGTCAGACCCCCGCCATCCTTTTTCTTTGATGGCATAAGAACAGGCCAGATACATCACGCACGACTGAGATTGAATTGCAGTTCATTAAGGCAGCATCTTTTCTAAAAAAATATTGTAGACAGTCCTCTATGCGAATGTGGAGCTGTCGAAGATAATAAACATTTCTTTCTGGACTGCCACCGATATAGGTACCTGCGAGCTGAACTTATCAACACTATCTCATTGATTTGTCCCCCAACACTTAATATCCTTCTTCATGGTAGTTCCGAATTAACAGACTCTGATAATAAGAAAATATTATTAGCGGTGCATGACTTCATAATTAAATCTAAAAGATTTTGAGTTGAATATCTAAAACATCACTTCTGATATGAATTTGAACATGATTTAGTTAGAAGACCCGCCTGAGGTTAATGTAAGCAACAGTGACCATGACTCATCTACATATTTATATAGGGCAACTTGAATACTTAAATACTCATTTACTTGAATACTTAAAACTCCTTAGTCCGTACATAACCAACGAGATATACTGAACTCCATTCCCCGTGGAGCTCTATTTGGACTCATTGTAAAACACTGGTATCATTCTTTCTCTCTTTCTTTTTCATCTATTATAGCAAAAACCAAAATGTGTGTATCCACATGCGGGAGCATCAATACACTTTGTGGTGCCCCCGCTTGTGGGTATGCACACATAAACATAGATACCGAGACAATATATATGTTAAAATAGACAAGTAGATTCAGTCGACAAACACGATAGATAGTATATATTCTGTGTTATTGTATAATTGAGGGATACAGATTCAAATAAGTCTCTTGACTTCCTTCTGGATCCCTTTTGTATAATATATGTATTTATTTCATAATGTTCATTGAATGTGTGTTTGATCAGACTCTTTGTTAAGTGCTCAACGGGTAGCTAAGGGTCTAAGCTACCTTCATGCGGACAGCGAAGACTCTGATCAGACTGGGCGGATGCCAAGGCTGATCTGAGTCTGCGCTTGGTTTTTGGTTTTGTCGTGTCGCGGCTCATATAATTATCAACTGCTTCCATGCGACGTAAATAAAAAAAGACAATACAAACTGCATGCGTTACTTGTGACATTTATTGTAATATTTGAGCTGCAACAAGACAAAACCAACGAAGAGTTGGTTGGTTGGTTGATTTGATGCTTAACGTCCACGGTAAACAACTAAGGTCATGTCGGAACGGTCAGTTAACCTAACCACACTACTCCTGGGCAGGCTTAGACCTCCTAAGCGGTTAACCAGTAAAAAGTGCACATACATGTACTTTCGCCAGTAAGTGACAACTGCCCTTCTTGAATCAGCGGAAGGAGAAACGAAAGTATGTGGCCAGACCGGGATTCGAACCCAGAACCTCTGACTTACGAGTCAGGTGCCCTACCGATTGCGCTACCCGGCCCGGCCACCAACAAAGAGGAAAGTGCGCCTAGCATAGACTCAGATCAGCCTGGGCATCCGCCCAGTCTGGTCAGAGTATTAGGTGTCTGCATGGAGCTAGCTTAGACCCTTAGATATCCTTAAAGCACAAAGCGAAGACTATGATGAGACTTGCTGGGCGCACATGCTACTTTGTTGGTTTTGTCGTGTCGCGGCCCATTTTTCTTATCTTCTTTATTCACCAGGAGGCTTTTTGTTTTTTGTTTATTTCTATTTGTTTATTTAGGGGATAACTGTATTCAAAATTGTCATTTGGGGAGGTAAATCGTCGGTTTTATGGTCGGATATTTCGTTTTACGGCGACGCGCCAGCGGAGCCGTAAAACGGAGTTTGCGACCATAAAACCGACGATTTACATCCACAAATGACAATTTTCAATATAGTTATCCCCATTCTAATGCACTTTTTCACAATTTCACCTTTCACAGTGTACTTCTTTGCGCCCATTGCAAGCGCTTTCAGCAGCGTAAAACCAAACGTCAGCCAGTGAGAAGCGACGTTTTATAATGACGTCGGGTTTGCGACAGTATATCGCAGAATATACTGTCGCAAATTTTTGACGTTATCCAATCAGACGTCGCGTTATATTTGTAAGTGCATTAGAATTGATTTTAGCTTATAGAGAAAGGTTTAATCTAAATCTGAAGGTGCTAGCGTTAATTGCGCTTTAGGTTGTAATTGACTTAACACCACAAATTATATTTTGCAATTTGACTTTTTACAAATTAACTGTGTTTAAACCAAGTGCTCTTGGTGAAAAATCATGAAAACATGAATCGTGAGGTATTGCCGCAAGCGTCTCACTACAGTTCCATCATTATAAATTACCCTGATTAGCCATATTTAGACAAAGTAACCATCCTTGAGCATACAAAGAAATGTTAAAAGATATCACTAAATTATCTCTGTCACCCCTTCTTATCTGGAGTACTGCATAATGGTAGGTTGGTTGGTTGGTTGTTTGGGTTTAACGGCCGTTTGAGACAGTATTTCAGTCTATATCAGGCCGTCCTCCAAAGAGAGGGAGAAAGAAGAGAGAAATGATAGACGAGAGAAAAATTGTCCAAACAACCCCCATCCGCACTTACTGCAAGTACAGTAAGCCCTTGTCCTACTACTTTTCAAATTCATTTAAGTAGGACGCCCCGGCACTGGAAGTTACACACAGCACCTTCGCACCACCCGACCACCCCCTACAGCATAGAACGTAAAAGACTAAAGATAGTGTAAAATAGTGTAGATGTCTTGAACATTACCAAAATTATTCGGCTATAAGACGAATAGTTTTCCTTCCAGCATTTCCCGAATATGTAAATCAGCCTGGTGTAATTCAGCTATTAGATGTGTATTTCCCCTCCAAAACAATCCCAAACAATCTAGATCCGATCTAGATTTTTGGGTTCTTTTTGGAGGGGAAAACTCCCGCCTTATAACCGAAGAAATAGATTCTTGGAAATTTTGACTTTAGACGCTCCTGAGTACAAAAGTGCCTAGTGGGCACACAGCATTGAATCAACAATGAATCAATGTTGATTCAATGTCACGACGTTGAATCATTATTGATTCAATTTTGATTCTACGTTGTGTGCCTGCTGGGAGGGCATAAATTCGGGATTATGGTGAATGGATACACCTGCAGTTTTTAACCTCCATTTTTTAAAAGGGGAACAACTTTCGTGACTTTGTGTGTGCTTTTCCTGAGTTGAAAACTCTTCCAGAAAGGGGTCCACTCATAAATGATAAAATGCACCTAAACCCAGCAGGCACATGACGTCAAAATGACGTCGTATTGACGTTGATGCGACGTCCTTGCGTCGCATCAACGTCAGTACGACGTCATTTCGACGTCATGTGCCCGCTGGGAAGGAGCAAATGTTAATTATGTGAATGTTTGTTTTTTTGTTTTGTTTTGGTTTAGACTGGACATTCTTTGAGAAAGGAGGCAGAAATAAAGATGTCAAAGTTGCTTCCCCTGAAAGTGTACCTATTAACCTTAAAGTATGCATATTCTCGAATGTATAGCAAGTCAAGTTGACGGCATGCCAAACTATATCTCTTTTGTTGAAACGACGTACCACCCCCTATATCCCGTACAAACAAACTTCCAGTTCATCTGTGCTTCCCCATGCTATGCGATAACAAAATCCGCTCACAAGGCTTGCATATTAACAGGTCTATTCGCCTGAAAATCAAGGGAGAAAAATCGTTATTTTCACCATATTGTGGTCAGGACAAGTTATTGTAGATAGTAAAATTGTTTGATTTAGCGGATTAGGGCGCGTTTACACGAGCAAAGTTTCTATGTCACAGAAACTTTGACAAAGAAAGTATGACAAACATTTTGCGTTTACACGGAGCAAATTATTTGTTAAAGAAAATGTGCCATAGAATCTTTGTCACATAAACTTTGGCAATGAAATATTTGCTGCAGTGTTCACACGGCCAAATATTATTCGTCAAAGTTACCTGCAGCGATGAAACAAAATCTTTGTCACATTTTCCACGCTTGTAGCAATGTTCTTTGTTACATAATCTTTAGCAAAGTTCTCCGTTTACACGGACAAATTTAATTGATCGAAGTAACTTTACCATATATATTTGTCAAAGAAACATTGTCATATTTTGGCATTTACACGAGCATTTTTTTCTGTGACAAACCTACTTTGTCATAGAAACTTTGGTCGTGTAAACGCGCCCTTACACTGGCCAGCTTGTCCTTGTTAGGGCGCGTTTACACGAGCAAAGTTTCTATGTCACAGAAACTTTAACAAAGAAAGTATGACAAACATTTTGCGTTTACACGGAGCAAATTATTTGTTAAAGAAAATGTGCCATAGAATCTTTGTCACATAAACTTTGGCAATGAAATATTTGCTGCAGTGTTCACACGACCAAATATTATTCGTCAAAGTTACCTGCAGCAATACAACAAAATCTTTGTCACATTTTCCACGCTTGTAGCAATGTTCTTTGTTACATAATCTTTAGCAAAGTTCTCCGTTTACACGGACAAATTTAATTGATCGAAGTAACTTTACCATATATATTTGTCAAAGAAACATTGTCATATTTTGGCATTTACACGAGCAAATTTTTCTGTGACAAACCTACTTTGTCATAGAAACTTTGGTCGTGTAAACGCGCCCTTACACTGGCCAGCTTGTCCTTGTTACTCACCGATACGCTGGCAGTACAAGTAAACGTACCGTAAAATTCTAAATTTTGGGACACCTTAAATAATTACCGTAATTATCCTAAATTGGAACAACTTGGTTTGGTTTTAAAGCTTCTAAAAGATGCAAATGGAATTGCAAACAGTGTAGGCCCTGATCAGACTGCTCCTAAAGGAGCAGTCTTATCTGGGTCTGCACTGTTTGTTAAAAACGTCTGTCCCAATACTTAGAATTTCTACAGAAGGGCACAGTAGCGCATAGACATCAAAATGGCTGAACCGAAAGTGGACTATAACTTTCTTGGGCGGTCAGGACTGAAGGTTTCCAATATTGCCCTGGGGACGATAACCTTTGGGAAGGATGATCATTCGTAAGTATAATATTATAAATATTTTAATATGTTGTTGACTGTATTTAAAGTAGATAGGCTATTTATTTTTAAGTATATTCGGGTATTTGGAACATAGCTATAGCAATAAGTATCGGCTTTTTGAAAGAAATTTACACTTGTCCTTTAACAAGGAATCGCATTTAACAGCGCATGGGCTTAAAGACAGGACTTCTCAGCCGGGGGTCTGGTTCCCAGCACATAGAATATGATACCTGTACAGGTGGAGGTGTGAAAATTGATTCAACCAATCAGCGAACCAGAATTACCAAACATGATATTTTTAATTTAGTTGACACTATGAGCTCAAGAGCCAAAATGACACTTTCTGTTCTGTTCTGTTCAATTCTCGTATCGACGTTACCCAAGTGGCTCAACGGTACGTAACCATAGTTGCACACACCTGGCGCCGTGTGTCCGTCCAAAAAATGACACTTTAGTAGTTAATCCTTCTTATATAGTCCCATTCATGTATTTAAATGTATGTACACATCGTCATTTTATTATCATTATCATTATCATTATTATTATTATTATTACTAAGTTTATATTGCGGAAAGCAGAGACTGACCGGACCACACCCTTGTGACTCGGATATTTTGCATTTTCTGTATATCTGTCTTCCGGGGATTTTTGCACATTGCATTTATGCAAATACATTGTTGCGCATTGAACAATTGATTGACATTTTTTTTTATTGATTGATTTGTTGCTTTACGTCCACGATAAACAGCTATGGTCATGTCGGGACGGTCAGTTAACCTAACCACACTATTCCTGGGCAGGCTTAGACCTCCTAAGCGGTTAACCAGTAATAAGTGCACATACTTTCACTAGTAACTGACAACTGTCCTTCTTGAATCAGCGAAAGGAGAAACGAAAGTATGTGGCCAGACTGGGTATCGAACCCATGACCTCTGGCTTATAAGCCAGGTCCCCACTCGAACCTAGAGGCAACTTCACAAACTTGCTGACCAGATTCCTACGTGTTCTAGCAGTATTGAGATATATTGCTCAACTTTATAGGGTCCTGTAGACAAGCCAATTTAAAGAGTAACTACACTTCAGGAACTGACTGAATCAGATCCCTATCCCCAACATCAAAGGGAAAGATTGACAAAGACATCCCAACAAACAATAAATTACAAGTGATAAGCCGAGTCAGCATCATAAAGCATCATATGAACGGGTCCTTTGCCAAACAGTGTATCCCCTGAGCATACGCCGCATTACGCGGCATCTGATCAGGGTGTGCTCAGGTTGCGTTAAAAAACGGCGTTTATTAAAAGCAGTAGGCCTAACTATAACTGAATCAAATCAGACATACTTTAAATTGGAAATAGATCTGTCCAAACTGAGAAGATGACGAGTCCATAAGATACATGCATTTAAAACGGTTTAAGTAATTTAAATTTTTCTGTTAGGATTTTACCATAACATTGTTCACAGGGTATTATCGATTCCGCTAATTTTCGCTTCCTGCAGAGACTGTACATCATATTTGGCTTCCGCCGAGACTGTCCACGAACTTATGCTTCCTGCCGAGACTGCTGTACATGATAAATGGCTTCCTGCAGAGACTGTCCGCGAGATTCTGCTTCCTGCCGAGGCTCTCGGCAGGAAGCAGAGTCACGCGGACAGTCTCGGCAGGAAGCAGAATTACGCGGACAGTAGTCTCTGCAGGAATCAAGAGTTCGCGGACAGTCTCGGCGGAAGCCAAATAATACGGAAGTCTCTGCAGGAAGCGAACATTGGCGGAATCGATTATACCCTGTGATTTTACCATAACATTGTTCCACGTGTATGCCATGGTGCGTCAATGTTCTTACCCTTAGTTTTGTTTCTTTTTTTGTCATGGAGGAAACCTCCCACTCAGGCGGACGATGACCTAGCCTACCAAATCATGGACAAATACGCCGAGCTTGGTGGCAACTTTTTGGACTCTGCTAATGTCTATGTATATGGGAAATCTGAGGAGATAGTCGGAAACTGGCTGAGGAAGTAAATAAACTTTAATATTGGAAATGTACCATCGTAGAAATGTGAAGGCTTTCCGTGGCCTAGTGACCGTAGGGGCAGTGGATGTTAGAGGTCACCGCCGTATCTTGAGCATGGCATATGAAGGGCGGAACCTATCTCTCTCCTTTTGCGACCTTATCCTTTCCTGATTCGAAAAAAGTATATTTACTACTGGTTTGACAGAGAGAATTTCCAAGTCGCCGTCTGGCCAAACAGCGAAACCGAGTGTCTCTATCCAGTCGACCACGCCACACTCCAATATACGTGTCAAAAACAAAAAATAATACTTTTGAAAAAAAAAAGGAATGTATAAAAGTAAAATATTCTAATTGACAACAACACGTGATAAATTTCGGTGCAACATCACGTCGTATCGATACGTTGATACGACATTTCACTATGTTTTAACCCTTAAAGCGCCAAAAAGCAGACGACAAAATATACGTCTGCAGAATTTAAAAAATGTTTCATCCAAGTGATATCATATTGAGAATTCGGACACTAGAGGTGCCATCTCATCATGAGCCAACTGATCTGGATCTACACTGTTTGCAAATTTAACTGTTTTAATTTTTGGCGCTAAAAGAGTTAACACCGTATATGTCCTCTTGGAAAATACATCAGAAATTAAAGTTTATTGGTACTGACAGAGAAAAATCCCCCCCAGTTGTCTTTCCCACCGGAAAAAAATGGCTTAATTTGACATTATAACACCCCCCCCCCCCTGCCCGCCCCATCCCCCTTCCCAGAAAAATGACTATATATTAGAGTTTTCCCCAGGAATTATGACTATATAGCCAATTTCCATGCAGGATATATCTGCTATAGGTGTTTCTGTTTTTGCATAGCCGCGCCCAAACACCTCCCCCTCCCACCAAAAGTGGAGTTTCCTCCGGTAATACATATACACGACAACGCGCTATTTGGCGGAATGTGCTTCCTCTCTCATTACACTGACACTGACCCGTAAATAACACCTGATAACAGGGTATAAACCAATCCGCCAATTTTCGCTTCCTGCAGAGACTGTCCGTCATATTTGGCTTCCGCCGAGACTGTCCGCGATCTCTTGCTTCCTGCTAAGTCTTCTGTACATAATGAATGGCTTCCTGCAGAACCTGTCCGCGTAATTCTGCTTCCTGCTGAGGCTCTCGACAGGAAGCAGAGTCACGCGGACAGTCTCATCAGGAAGCCATGTTTAGAGGACAGTTGTCTCTGCAGGAGGCAAGAGATCGCGGACAGTCTCGGCGGAAGCCAAATATGATGGACACGCTCTGCAGGAAGCGATAATTGGCGGACTGGTTTATATCCCGTGGATAAGGGGAACTATAACCGAAAGCATGCAACCACGTTTTCCGGTGGGGAACATGACTATGGGGGAAAAGTGGCTCTCTGAGGCGGGGTCAGTTCGCTATATAGTCGTCTTTCTTGGTATAACCGTTTTCCCTGGGAGACACAGGGGAAACTTCCGTCTCTGACAGGTAACTTCGATGTCTTCCGATACAGTCAACTCTCGGTATCTCGAAGTCGAAATTCAGCCCAAACTACTGATATCTCAAAGTAAATTTTCTGGTACCAGAAAATTTACTTTCAGATATCAGTAGTTTGAGATAACAGGAGTTGAAATGTAGATAAAGATAGGAAATAGATTCTTTGATATAAGAAGATACTTTGAGATATCAGTGTTCGAGATATCGGAAGTTGACTGTATTTGTTTTCAAATGGCAACAACCTTCCTCACTTTCTGTGTGCTTCCCTAGACGACTTAGTCCTTCCAAAATGGGATCAACTATTAAAGAAAAGTATTTGCTCCTAGAGGAGCAAACTTTTTTCTTTAAGAGTTGACCCCCATCCAAAAGAAAGGCAAAATTAAAAATTGCAGAGTTGTGCCCCTGAAATGTATCTATTCGACTGAATGCCTACTGCCGTTTTAACGTTTCAGTTCAATTCTCCTAACGACGTTACCCAAGTGGCTCAGCGTACTTAACCATAGTTGCACACACTTGGCGTTGTGTGCCCGTCCAAGCCGTTTTAACGTGTTTAGCAGTCGCCTTTTATTGCCATACATTACAAAAATAAGACCAACTATACCCCGAGACCTACTTCAAGTCTTTTTTAATAGACATTTGTTTTCAGACATGGAAGATCCAAAATGTTTGTGGCCACCAAAGTAAGGTTCCAGATGGATAGTAGAAATGTTAATGCGGTTGGTTTAAGTCGTCGCCACATTGTGGAGAGCTGTGAAGACTCTTTGGAGAGACTGCAGACCCACTATATTGATGTTTATCAGGTAAGGGCTCATGATCACACCTGGGAAACGCGCAGTGCCATTCATGATCACACCTGGTAAATGTGCAGTGCCATTCATGATCACACCTGGGAAACGCGCAGTGCCATTCATGATCACACCTGGTAAATGTGCAGTGCCATTCATGATCACACCTGGTAAATGTGCAGTGCCATTCATGATCACACCTGGGAAATGTGCAGTGCCATTCATGATCACACCTGGGAAACGCGCAGTGCCATTCATGATCACACCTGGTAAATGTGCAGTGCCATTCATGACCATTTAAGGATAATAGGTAAAACAGGTAATGAACGTATTTTTGTGCGTATATTCTTAATATTACCGTCGATGGCAACAGTGTGTCCATAGCCGAGTGGATTAAGAGGGCAGGAGTAAGTGCTTTGCACACTAAAGCAGTTTAATGCAAGTTCGAACCTTTCTCACAAATCTTTTTTTTTTTTCAACGACTTTTTTTTTCTAAACAGCTCTTACTCCCTTCGTTTTTAATATTGTTTCTGTCTTATTGTTTCGTCTTGTTCATCTTTCATATACTTTTAATTGTACGAGACATTGAATCTTTTTTTTTTCCAGCTAGACAGCGGAATTTCGGAACCGGAATTGCAAGAGCGCCGGTTAGATATCTCAACATTAATCGCAAAAATTAGCTTACCCACCAGGCATTCCGCGTAGAATTAACATTGAATCAACGTTGATTTAACGTCATGACTTTGAATCAACGTTGATTTGATGTTGCATCAACGTTGTGCGCCCAATGGGTAGATATTTAGCACCAAGGAAATAAAAGCATCGCAAACGACTGCGTGATACCCCGCCACTGCAAACCTTTTTCACATACCGGTACCGACTTTTCCAGATTTATTTTTTCTCTGTATAACCCCAGGGCAGGGGCAGCCTAACCCCATTGAACATGGATAAAAATCTTTGTCAGGACAGGACACTTCATTATTCTAATCACATATAATAAGCTTCCAATAAATCACTTACCACTCTAATCAAATACAATTTAAGTGATTTTAAACATGTGGCCACGGGGTAGGGGCATATAACCCCTAAAGGGTCAAATTTTAATCAGCACAAGAAGCTTTTATTAATTCTATCACAAGATGTAAATTTCTGGCAATCTGTTTCACATAAATTTCTATAGATTTTATCATCATTTTATGCATGTATATAGCCCGGGGGCAGGGGAAGATAACTCCACAGGGATAAATTTGATCATCACTGGAGGCTTTCATCACTCTAATCATTTGCTGTGAGTTTCAGAAAAATTGCTTCAAACTCTGATTTTATATATGGAATTTTTCATGATTTTATACATGTATATAGCCCCAGGGCAGGGGCAGATTAACCCCTATGATGAAATTTCTGTGTTCATACAAAGCTTATGTTACGTTGATCATGTTTGTGAAGTTTCATCATGATACTCCCTGTAGTAAAGGAACTAGAAGCCAGAAACCATTTTTTGTACATTGATATAGCCCGAGGGCAGGGGGAGATGGGGTAAATTTGATCATCACTGGAGGCTTTCATCACTCTGATCATTTGCTGTAAGTTTCAGAAAAATTGCTTCAAACTCTGATTTTTATATGGAATTTTTCATGATTTTATACATGTATATAGCCCCAGGACAGGGGCAGATAACCCCATATGATGAAATTTCTGGGTTCATACAAAGCTTATGTTACTTCGATCATATTTGTGAAGTTTCATCATGATACTCCAAGTAGTACAGGAACTAAAGCCAGAAACCATTTTTTGTACATTGGCAAGTGCCATAACTCTGTCAGAAATTATTGAAATTTGCCCATTAACAATCCCAAGCGAGACATTCTTGGTACAATTGCATATGCAAACTTTGAAGGAAATCCGTTGATAAATACTTAAGTTATCGAACGGAAACGAAGTGCGGACGGACGGACAGACGGACGGACGGACGTACATACTACGGACGGACGGACGGACGGACACACGGACAGCCAACGTGAAAACATAATACCCCACCACTAACGTGTGGCGGGGTATAAAAATGACAACCTAAAAAACATTTTTTGAATAATTTTCTTTAAATCGTTCGAATAATGAAGACAGTTTTTGTGTCATTGTCTGAAGGACCCTATAATGTTGCCACTATGACGATGAAATTGAAAACGATTTTGTTAGACTATGTTACTCATCTGTGGGTCCCGAGAGATTCGAGCTACATGAAAAGCCAGCATACCGGTTTATGAAAAAAGGAAGAAAAAAAAAAAACAAGCCCCCAAAAGTTCATGCATATGTGCTTCGAACCTATGACCACAAACAAACCAACTTAAAAGCTGCTGGCTCCAACCGCTGCGCTATTTGACTCATGGTTTGTCATGCAGCATTTTAATAATTATCACATGGGCATACGTCTGTGGTACTGTTATCCTCGAACAGCGCTTATCCAGGAAACAACGACGATTAACCCCGAACAAAAATATCGGTTATCCCAGAAAACCGGTCTTTCTTTTCGAGTATTTTCTTTTAGTTTGCTTAGCAAAAGCTAGTACACTCAACGCCAAAAGAAACGCATATAAGTTTAGGTTCAGTTTTCTTCTGTCAACTGATTTATGGTTTTAAATCATATATAGCAGAAAACACTACTGACGTCTGCCAACAATATAAACTAATCTTCTTGCAAAATTAAACGTGGATTAAAGAGTTATCTCAATGTATCGTGAAACATTCAAAGTTGTTGTAAGAGTTGTCTTTCCTTTGGCGGCATAACAAATTGTTCACAAAACACGACTCTGATATGCGGTTATGAAAAAAACGTCGGTATTATTACCATGGTGTTCTTCTTAGGAACATGACAGCAGTTTGAAGTTGAACACTTGTCAAATTATCTCCGATGCAATTAAACAAATAGCAAAATGGGAAGTCCAATAACACCAAAAGTTCTGCAGTGCTACGAAAAATTTCTTTGCAAACCTTTTTATTTTACTCTTGTTAATTCATTTAACCTCTTCGTGTGAATGGTTTCTGTTCTTTTCGAGAAATACAGGGTGTTAAAAGGTCTATGGAAATCCAGTAGTAAGCCAGTGTTACTGTTTCTACTGCCAACTTTCACCTGATTGTTTCTCTAAAACGCAAGGCTCGATTGCTTTGATTGTTTCGCTGTTTCTTACCCTTAACGCGGACATTATGTCTGGAGAAAATAATCAGCTGAGCATTATATGGAATTTAAAATTCAGCTTCTGAAAGTATGGTGGTTTTAAGTTTAACCCCATCACAAAAGCAAGCGTTCTGGTCTCTAATGTTTATGGAATATCGATGCGTTAAGGTGCTCATTCTGTCGGAATATCATAAACAAAGTAACTCAAAATGTCTAAATAAGAGGATATACCTATACCTTCAAATAAATTGGGCGTATACATTGTATGCGTTTCTTTTGACGTTCAGTATACTTGTATGCAGACTTAACTATTGGGCCACAACAGGAAAGAAAGAATAAAAAAACCGACATATTTGCCTAGCATAGACTGAGACCAGCCTGCCTGATCCATCTTCGCTATACATGTCTGAACGAAGAGGCATGAGTTCTTCTGAACGCACTGTGCATCACAATCCTGAATAGCATAGTTCAGTGATAAGATGTCCCGATTCGATGCGCTAATCTTAGTCATCGGCGCGCGTCATTTTATGTTTTTTTTTTTTGTTTTTTTTATGCAACGGCTCTATTTATTTATTTATTGTTAATGTTCGAAATGTGTCATGATATAAGCTGCATTTATATCAATAACATGTTTAATAGCAGGTGCTATAAGAAAATCAAGTCGTTTTTTTATGATATTACAAATTAAAATATATAATGATGCGCATCGTGTAGAAACCTGTTTTACGCCATACCCGAGAAACAAAGTTTCAGATCAGATTTCGCATCTGCGCCCTCTGATCAGCACCTAAATATTTCTGGCCATCTTTAGCTGTTGATATATGCGAATTTTCAAAACACTAGCCAGCCTTTGTAGCCGTGCTCACATGGTCGGAAACGCTGAAGACAGGTTTTCTACTCGGTAACTCTGAATGGCTTCACTTTTTTGTTTAGTTTGTTTTGTCAAAAATAACCAGCAATGATCAGCAGTGTCTCAGATTAGACTATTCCCAGTGCGATCGAACTAACTTTATGATATAAACAGCAGAAACGCTTATCAGTTATAATGTCGCATATATCACCACCCTCTCCCTTTTAATTTCCGCTTCTGTTTCTTTGCTCATTTTAAAGTAACGAGATGCCGAAGTTTTCGATTCGTTTTCTGTTAAACTTTGCCTTTCTATAGTTCAAGTTTTCTATGCTGGAGACAGAGATGAAGGCGACAATGTATGCTATTTTAATTATGTTATTTCTTATCTGCATGTCTTAAAACTTTGCTTTTATTCCATAACAACAACGACCCCCTCCCCCAAACACACATACACACTCCCGTCGCCCAACCCCCAACATCTACCCCCGCCGTTTTCGTCACTTAGATTATAGTAAAAGCCGCACTGACCACTCGAACAATAAAATATTCCGTTTACGATTTCATTTGAGCCCACAACATATCAAAACCAAACAATTGCGTATGCGCTCAGCCAAGTCTCAGATCAGCCTAGGCATTCACTTAGCCTGGTGCGAGTCTTCGTTCATCCATTAAAGACCATATTGCTCTATCAGGTATGAAATTTTTTATTGTGAGATATTGCTGCACGATCCTCACTACAGTTCTGCAATTGCAAATGAACGTGATTTGTCAACTTTAAACAAATGAATCAGCCTTGATTTTCACATAAACGAGTTATGAAAATGAACTAGGTCATTTTACACACATGTAGTTGGCAACTAAAATGTCCTACTTTCTATGTCATTAAATGGTACATTTTTTTTTTTGTAAAAACAAAATGTGCAAGCGTGGATTCTTATTCGTTATCCCGCCTACGTTTATAAAGCATTGTTAGACGGGAAACCAAGGAAGAAAATTTTGTTTTGTTGAGCGCTTGTCATTTTTCAAAAACTTCTTTCTTTTACATTTAGCCAGTTATCTGACTCAATATACGCACATCAAGCCATAATTTATCACAAAACAACGATTGAACTGCCTGTCATAATGATATGTGTTTAGGCCTTTTGGCCACTGGCAGGCCTATGGCGACTAAAAGGGGCTGCTTATAAGGACAGCAGCTTTCTTCACACGCACAGCCAATAAATACATTGGTCAACAATTCCAGGCTGATCTGCACCTTCGATGGATGCACTGGCCATTTAGTTTGTTTGTTCATAATGCGGTTGATAGGGGTGGTCGGGTGGTACGATGGTGCTGCGTGTAACTTCAGTGCCAGGGCGTCCTACGGATTTGGATAATAGTAGGGCAAGGGCCTACTGTGCTTGCAGAAGGTGCGGATGGGGGTTGTTTGGACATTTTAGCTCACCTGAGCCGAAGGCCGCTGGGGAGCTTATATGATAGGCAGACTCCGTCGTCCGTCTGTCCACAATTTCAAACGACTTCTCCTAAAAAACCGCCCTGCCAATTGTAACCAAATTTCATATGTACCCTCCAGGGGACTTAGGAACGAAAGAGGGATATCAATAAGGTGGGTTTTCTGCATCCTACCAAAGTTTTCTTTTTTTAACTGATGGTATACTCCAATGTGTCTAGTTTATTGAACCATAAGTGACTTTGGTCGGAAAGCCCTACTTACTGAGCTATGGGTCCACAGAAGTGGGTGGGGTAATCCAACATGGTTTTAGCCTGTCTTGTAAAAACATTCTCATCTGGTAGAAGAGTACAACAGACAGACAAGATTTGATAAAATGATAAACAGAAGATCTTAAAATATATTTCCATATCATTTTATTTGGTTTAATTCGAACATAGGTTGTCAAAAAAGACTTCCTTTGTCATTCAGCATATTTTGATATTTTTGTCCTCAATTTTCAATATTTCTTGGCATTATTGTTAAATAAACAGACCACTTAACATCAAACTCATGTCAAGGAAGCACCTTGACCAGGACATTTGGATGATGTTACCAGAATTTTACAGTGACCTGGTTTTCATGGTTGACTGAACACATAAACTTGCTTGGAAGATGTTTTTTCATTCAATTTTGACCTAGAATTACGAAACTATGGTCAAATTGCTATTTTAACTGCTATATTATGCCCTATACCTCCCGCCAATGAAGGTGAAGGGATACATATTGGCTTCAGTTCGGATCTCCGTGTCGTCTGCATCTGTGTCTGTGTCACATATCAAGTCCTTCTAAACAAGGTCAAGGTCAGATTTGGATGACCTTGACCTTGTTTCCAAGGTCACAGAAGGACTTAATATGTGACACATACTCAGATGCAGAAGAAAACGAGTTCCGCACTGAAGCCAATATGTATTCCCTGACCTGAGGTGGCGGGGGCATGGGACATAATATAGCAGTTAAAATAGTAATTTGACCATAGTTTCGAAGTTCTAGGTCAAAATTGAATGGAAACCATCTTCCAAGCAAGTTTATGTGTTCAGTCAACCATGAAAACTGGGTAATTGTGAAATTCTGGTTACATCATCCGAATGTCTTGGTCAAGGTGCTTCCTTGACATGAGTTTGATGATAACTGGTCTGTTTATTTAACAATAATGCCAAGAAATATTGAAAATTGAGGACAAAAATATCATAATATGCTGAATGTCAAAGGAAGTATTTTTTGACAACATATGTTCAAATTAAACCAAATAAAATGATATGGAAACATATTTTAGATGTTCTTTTAATCATTTTATTAAAACCTGTCTGTCTGTTGTACTCTTCTATCAAATGAGAACATTTTTACAAGACAGGCTAAAACCATGTTGGATTACCCCACCCACTTCTGTTGACCCATAGCTCAGTAAGTAGGGCTTTCCGACCAAAGTCAAATATGGTTTGATAAACTTGACACATTGGAGTATACCATCAGTTAAAAAAAGAAAACTTTGGTAGGATGCAGAAAACCCACCTTATTGATACCCCCCCCCCCCCCCCCCCCCTTTGTTCAAACGGTCCTGGTCACTTGACAAACATGGCCGCCACGCCTATATATAGTAAAAAACTATAAAAAAATCTTCTCTAGAACCAATAGGCCGATGGCCTTGAAACTTGATATGTAGCATCGGGTACGCGATTACTACCAAGATTGTTCAAATTATGACCTTGGTGTGACCTTGACCTTTTTTACGGTAAGGTCAAATTTGCTTTATGTAGCTTTTATATGGGAAAATGCTATAACATAAGATTTCTTGGAAACTGTTGATAATTTTGAGCTTAAAATTAATATATACAGTCATCTTAACGAGTACATGATAAGTTATGTGTGCAAGATGACAGTGTCGTTCTTTGACCTTGACCCTGGTCTCTCATATTTTGACAATTTCACACGTCTGCTCAAAAGCCACTGGACAAATTGAAGCCAAAATTTCATGTACAGCCTCTAGAGGGCGAGGGAACGAAAATTTGTTCAAACGGTCCTAGTCACATGACCATCATTGCCGCCATGCCCATATATGGTAAAACCGTTAAAAAGTCTTCTTCTGCACAACCAAAAGGCCGATGGCCTTGAAACTTGGTATGTAGAATCGGGTGCACGAGTACTACCAAGATTGTTCAAACTAGAAACATGTTAAATAATAGGGCCCCGCCTTTATATGGGACTATTGATGGCATTACGTCATATGTCACCAACTGGAAATAACAATTAAACCTTTCAGTTTTAAAGTTATAGACTGGCTACAGTTTCTACACTAAAAATTACTTAGGGCATAATTCTGTAAAAAATGTAGATGGAGTTACAATTCTTATTCTCTGCAGATTGTCTGATATGCTTTATACATGTATTTGTAACAGCTGTGAAAAAAATATTTTGCTGTTTTAAAGCTACAGATGGGATGGACACAATTTCCATACACAAAATTACAAAGGGGCAAAGTTCTGTAAAAAGTACAGGCTGAGATATAGTTCCTGTCCTCTGCATATTGTCTGATGATGTTTCATATTTGTACCAAGTTTTGTGAAAGTATCTTCAACAGTTTTAAGGTTATAGAGCCAGCACAATTTCTGTATAGAAAATTACAAAGGGGTATAACTCTGTAAAAATGTAGATGGAGTTATGATTCTTATTCTCTGCACATCATCTGATAATGCTTTATATTTGTGCAAAGTATTAATGAACATATCTTTGTGAGTTTTAAAGTTATAAAGCAGACATGATTTCAATACTGAAAAGTACAGGGCAGAATTCCATAGAAAATCTAGGAGGATTTACAGCTCTTGTTCTCTGCACATCGTCTGATGATGCACTATACTTGTTGTACGTTTCCTGAAAATATCTTGAACGGTTTCAGAGTTATAGAGCGTACACAATTTCCAAATTTAAATTCACAAAGGGGCATAATTCCATAAAAGTGTGGGTTGAGTTATGGTTCTTATTCTCTGCACAGAGTACGGCCCAGTCTCAATTTCCATACGTAAAATCATAAAGGGCATAATTCAGTAAAAAATGTAGGTGGAGTTATGGTTCTTATTCTCTGCACATCGTCTGATAATGCTTTATATCTGTACCAAGTTTCGAAAAAATATCTCACACAGTTTCAGAGTTACGGCCCCGACACAATTTCCATACTTAAAATTATAAAGGGTCGTAATTCCGTAAAAAATGTAGGTGGGGTTATGGTTCTTGTTCTCTTCACATCGACTGATAATGCTTTATAACTGTACCAAGTTTCGAGAAAATATCTCAAACGGTTTCAGAGTAACAGACAGGACACAATTACCAGACATAAATTACAAAGGGGCATAATTCTGTAAAAATGTAGATGAGGTTATATTTCTTGTCTTCTGCACATCGTCTGATGATGCTTTATAGCTGTAGCTTAGACCCTTAGCTGCTCTTTAATGTCCAGGCTGATCTGAGTCTACGCTGGGAGCACAACAACGTTTTTGGTATTCTTGTGTCGCGGCTCAATTATATAGTATCGACAAAGCTGCAGACGAGCCAATAGGACAAACGGCTGATCCTTTATAATGCCTTTGAAATAGATGGCCGATTGCAATTAGTATTGCGATTTTGTTCTACATGGACTGGCGTCTCCATACGAATTGCAACAATGAATTATCCATATTGCCAAGATGGTAGAAACACATACTATTCTAAATCGAAAAACTGTCATTGTCATCTCCCAGTTGCTCACTACACATAAATTGAACCTGCTGGGACACATTAAAACGGCATGTACTAAAATGGAGTAGAGTCAACCTTTAGAGTGGAGTCTTGGAGTGGAGTGGCTTTTGGGAGTGAGATTTGGAGTGAAATGGACTGTAATTACCTGACTCTGATTAATAAAATGTCTGGAAAACTAACCATGCCTCACCTTTTACGGGCAATGACCAGTTCTGGCCTAGCCTGACCCGAGTATCCGAAATGACATAACAGATTGCTTGATGGCAAAATACTATGGACCAGGCAAGGCCAGTTCAAGTATACTATTAAACATTATGGCCATTCTGCATATGAATTATCAGCAACATAAAGTCTTCATGGTTTTGGCAGTTTGAATAGGTCTCTTGGGATACGATGATGAGTCTTGTCAAATAAACAAATCTAATTGTACCTTCTGAATGTGGTATGGTGGGCCATTAGTGACACAATTAGATAAACGACCCTCATACTTACTTATTGACTCACTGGTTGGCTGGGGTAGTGGTCAACTTATATACTTACTCGATCATCGGGTCTGCATTTCTTTTGACACTGCCAACTTATTTGTAATTTGAAAATGGACTCATGAGCAGTAGATCTGGTTTGAATTCCTATAGCCTCTGAGTCACGGAGAGGTCATCTTCTGACCTTGTGTGACTTATTACCTGACTCCAAAACCACTCCAAAACCCACTCCAAAATACACTCCACTCCAATGTTCCACTCAAAAGGTTGACCCCACTCCATGTTTTAGGATATGCCCATTAAAACGCACGAATCATCTTTGCATGTAATGTACATGTAACTTGTTACTGTTTTTTGTTCACACACACATAATTGAGAGTGAAACTTTTGCTCATACGTCAAGAATGAATTTCATTTTTCTGAAGTTTATCGAAGTGTAAACTACACTGGGTCGCGTGCAAAGTGAATGAACAGCTTCTGAACCCCGTAAGGGGTTTATGTAAACCGTCTTAAAGTTTTCTATTGACCCAGTACGTGTTGCTTATATTTACATTCGTTTCAATCAAAACCTTGATGAAAAATCTTATATAAGCGTTACATGTGAAACTGAAGTAGTAAAAGTCTACGCCGATTTTTTTCTGCTAACAGCGGAACCGCGTCAGAGACGTTATGACGTCGCCGACGTCCAGATTGTAGAGAAGCATGGTTTATTTTGACGTCGTTTAAACCCATGTGGCGTCGCGTGGCTCAACGTAATTATTGGAATCCAAACTATATTACGTTTCCAATGATTTACTATAGTTTTTTTCCAGTTATACCCCAAGAATGTAAATATGCAGTCATGACCGCAAGGCTGGAAAGGTGTGGCATTTACGCGCTGCGTCAGCTGTCTCAAACAATTACATCCCAGACGCTGCCAACAGTAATTTAACGTCAAGAAACGATGTCAAATATTTGTTTTTGCTCATAGAGGATCTTATACGAGTGGTCATTTCATATGATATTTATCAAACGAGACTTCGGCGAGTTTCATAGATTTCATATGAAATGACTACGAGTCTAAGATTCTGTTTATCAGTGTTTAGTGTCTCTGACGTTAAGGGATTTTAACCGTCAAACTGAACACGATTTCAATAAGAAAACGCACTGTTGACATAGACATTGTCCATGATGTTACGTGTGCGCGCCAAAGTGTTATTACGCGTGTGGTCATACGATTTTTATGACACAACGTTACATGTATCCACTGAATAAAAGCGACGTCATATGATAAAATATTCTAAATTTTGTATATACAGTACTACCAAAAAGTCTGTGTTGACAGACAGTGAGCATACTCTTCAAATATGCACACCTTAAGTTTAATAGCAAAGCACAGTATAAGAAATCTTTTTAAACCACTGGACCAGTCAACAAAATCTTTTTCTCGTCCAGCGCATGTAAACCTGTTACTGCAAGCCGGTTACAGTACTATAACAAGCCTTTGAGATCGATTAAGAAAACTGAAAATGAGTTAAAATCTGTGCGTTACAAAACTCAATCTTTGATAGCTGAGAGTTCTAGTTGCTTCTTCTTTTTTTTTTTTTTTTTTTAAATTCGAGCTTTGTTATACTCAACCGAATTAAAAACGCAAAACTTAATTTAATCCAAACTTCCAAAGCTTATGCCATATGCAGATAATTTTCAGTTTAATTTCTAAAGTCAACATGGGTTAACGTTTACTGTCCCAGAAATTCAGTTCTGTTGACGAAATGGTTCACGTTTGAGACAGCATTATCGATAGCTACCCGATTTTCAAAAGTCTCAAAAATAGGCAGAACTATCGCAAGACATAATGCATACGTCGACTCGAACGCCTGGTCTAAGATAATCTGAGTTCTTCCAAGTGCGTCGAACTCTTTCTACAAGTCTAAAAATCATTGATGAGTGGTAATGAAAATGTTTAGCTTCCAACTGCAGGCTTACATAAGCATACAACATTCCAAGCGCCTTGGCAGACATACTTCTAATTAAGACTTTTGAAAATCGGGTAGCTATCGGTAATGCTGTCTCAAGCGTGAACCGTTTCATCAACAGAACTGAATTTCTGGGAAAGTAAACGTTAATCCGTGCTGAGTTAAGAAATTAAACTGAAAATGATCTGCATATGACATGAGCTATGAAATATTGCAAAACTTAGATGTTGCGTTTTTAATTAGGCTGAGTATATAAATGGTATCATAAAAATATAGTTACATTGCAAAAAATTGCATCACATTACCAAGACGAAACTATTATTGAGCCATGACACGACCAAACCAACAAAGTGGCATGTGCGACAAGCGAAATCTCAGATCAGCCTGGACATCCGTCCAGTCTGATCAGAGTCTTCGCTGTCCGCATAGAGCTGGTTTAGATCCTTCTCTATCATGTCTATGCTTTATGCGCACAGCGAAGAATCTCATAAGACTGATCTGAGTCTTCGCTGGGCACTCATGCCACTTTGTTGGTTTCCTCCTACACTGCGTGATGATTCCGCCAACGTTTGCAGACGCCAGTAAAAGATACGGGAAAAGGACTGGAAGCTGGTTGCCAGTTATTCTATCGTAAAATCTACGGATCTTTTTTACAGTGTATTTAAAAATTTTACATGAATAATACCGAGACAACTCGAATCAATACACTTACTCTTTAAGAAAGTATCGGTTTAGATGCAGTGTAGGAATGCTGAAGCCGACTTCACTAGACGACACCGCCAAAACTGAAGTAATATGTTGAGAATATCTGGGCCTTTTATGAATCCGAAAGTAAAATGTAATTCTAAACACCCTATGTGCCATATTGATAGATGTACTACATGTACAACATTTGAGCCGCGACACAAAAAAAAAAAAAGAAAAAAAAAAGAAAGTGGCATGTACGACCAGCGAAGACTCAGATCATCCCAGTCTGACCAGAGTCTTCGCTGTGCACTTAGAGGCCAGCTGAGGGTCTAAGCTAGCCCCATGCCGACAGTGAAGACTCTGATCAGACTGGGCGGACTCCCAGGCTGATCTGAGTCTTCGCTGGGCGCACATGCCATTTTATTGGTTTTCTCATGTCGCTGCTCAATTTTCTCCATGTCGTGTTATCTATCTATCTATCTATCTATCTATGAAATTCTCTCTCTCTTTCTATCTCTCTCTCTCTTTCTCTCTCTCTCTCTCTCTCTCTCTCTCTCTCTCTCTCTTTTCAGTTTCTGTCAGGTTGTCGGCGCTTCATCATGATAATTTCTATTTGCGTTTCCGCCCTACATCTGTCCACCAGTTAAGATCCATTGATGGCAGGTCGTCACACTTCACTCTGGAAAAGGACCAGAAAACAAACTGTTGATCCCCATTCAGTTGTTGTTGTGTTGTTATGTTATTGTTTATCGTCCACAGTAAACAACTATGGTCATGTCGGGACTGTCAGTTAACCTAACCACACTATTCCAGGGCAGGCTTAGACCTCCTAAGCGGTTGCACTTACTTTCACCAGTAACTGACAACCGCCCTTCTTGAATCAACGGAAGGAGATATCAATGTAATGGCCGGCCCGGGTATCGAACCCAGGACCTCTGGCTTATAAGTCAGACGCCCTACCAATTGCGCTTCGCGGCCCGACCTCCCCATTCAGAAGTGAATTATGAAATGAACACGTTTAACTCTTTGTTGACTAGTGGACTTGTCCATCCTCATCATTTTGATGAGTCCATTTCTAGTTTAGGGGGGTTCTGGTGAATGTTTTCATTTTTATTGTATTTTGCATAGAAATTCCTGCAAGCAAACAGTGTTGACCCTGACTAGACGCCGCGTTCTGCGGCGTCTGAACTGGGTCTGCACTGTTTGCAAATGGCCCCAAAACGGGCTTCCAGTCTAAAAAGGTTTATACATTCAACTTATTTTCGTGAGTAGCATTACGAGTAAGATGTTTTAATGACATGTTAATAATGCCGACTGATTAGTATCTCTGAAGCTAAATAAGTTATAAGCCTGGTATCACGTTCTTTGCGTAATTCTTTCCTTTTTTCTACAATTAACTACATGTATGTATTTTGATAAAATGATTCCGGAGTTTTTCTGACAATGTTTTATTTTTTATTCTTTGTTGCACATGACGTCATCAGAGGATGCTGTGCATTAGCCTGGTGGAATGATATAAGTAGACAGATCAATTTCAGCATTGAAATATTATCTGATTATATACCAACTCGTTAAGAGCATACATCTTCAGAATTTAGTCTAATTTATAATCGTGATAATTTTTTTAATTTATACTTACAGCTCCCCTCCGTACTTGAATGCAGACCTCTGTATGTAATGTATATCTAAGTTGTCACAGAGAACTCTTGACAGAGTTACCTTCCTTATCTGGTCCAACTGGTCTACAATTTCAAGGGCAAGAACTCTTGTTTCATAGTTATTCATGCAGAAATCACGAAAGTCAGAAAAATAAAATTACGCTCCGCTCAATATGCCGCTATTTTTAAATGAACTTGCTAGAGTTAATAATTTTTAACAAGAGTTGTGGGTCCAGTCAAGAGTAGGAAATGACCTATTTTCCGGATAGAAATATCTGAATTTCAGGTCTGTTCTTTTGCGTATGTTGATCCTTGAGTAAAATCTGATCAAAATCAGAAAGGTTTGCCATTTAATCATAATCTGACACACCCACCTCTCAGAGAAAGGCTCTATCCAGCAGGAAACAAAATACTTTCCTATTATTACAATGCATTACTCAACCCAGTCATAGCTAAACAAGGAAAATCTACAACACAGACTTGTTGTTAACCCTTACAGCTGCCTCGCGGCACGAAGATTTATAACTGTCTGTATTCATATGATATCAGATTCATAATTGCTGGACTGCTGGTCTAGCGGCCCTGGATCCGGGTTCTCTTTTCACTGGAGTCAGAATTCTTCTCGGGGTTCCATTTTACAAAGTCTTTCATTTTCACTCTCCTATCGTCCTGGTATGAATAAAATACTGTTGAAACGGACGTAAAATTGCAAGTCATTCAAACATTAAAATTGAGCCGCGACACGACAAAACCAACAAAGTGGCTGTGTGCCCAGCGCAGACTCAGATCAGCCTGGGCATCCGCCCAGTCTGATCGGAGTCTTCGCTGTTCGCATAGAGGTAGCTTAGACCCTTTGCTACCCTTTAATCACTTAGTAAAGAGTCTAAACTGACTTGGCGGATACCTAGGCTGACCTCAGTCAGTGCTGGTCGCACATCCACTTTGTTGGTTTTCTCGTGTCGCGGCTCAAAAGCCCATCAATGAAACAAACTACATGTACATGTACCTGGCTCGAATCCCAGACGGACGCCTTCACTGGAAGTCTCGGTCGTCTCAAACCAGAACCTGTCCCCATATTTTATCCTTTCAAACTGCATACCAATAAGACATGACGCCGTGGGGCCGACCATTGATCCGCCTAAGTTAGTCTCAGTCACACAACCGGTAAACAGGTCAACGTCCTCAGGATGGCTACATATAGGATGTGAGTAAAAATATAATCAAATGGCATGCTGATGGTAGATTTACGCTAAATATTCATGAAGTCCTGATGGTAGCTTTACACTAAATATTCATGAAGTGCTGATGGTATATTTACACTAAATATTCATGAAGTGCTGATTGTAGTTTTACACTAAATGTTTATGAAGTGCTGAATTTAGCTTTACACAAAAGTTTTCATGAAGTGCTGATGATAGCTTTACTCTAAATATGCATGAAGTGCTGATTGTAGCCTTACACTAAATATTCTTGAAGTGCTGATGGTAGCTTTACACTAAATATTCTTGAAGTGCTGATGGTAGCTTTACACTAAATATCCATGAAGTGGTGATGGTAGCTTTACACTGAATATTCATGAAGTGCTGATTGTAGTTTTAAACTAAATGTTTATGAAGTGCTGAATTTAGCTTTACACAAAAGTTTTCATGAAGTGCTGATGATAGCTTTACTCTAAATATGCATGAAGTGCTAATTGTAGCTTTACACTAAATATTCTTGAAGTGCTGATGGTAGCTTTACACTAAATATCCATGAAGTGGTGATGGTAGCTTTACACTAAATATCCATGAAGTGGTGATGGTAGCTTTACACTGAATATTAATGAAGTGCTGCTCCGCTGATTAGGTCCAGAGGAAAATTCATATTGGGCTTGCCATGGGTCAATGAATTCATACTAAGAAAAAAGGAGTTGAAATAAAATATACTTAAGGGGGTTCAAAGATGTTTTCTGAAATAAGCAAGTAAAGACTTTAATTAACGAATTAGTTACATGTATAAGCTTATCTTTCATGAGGCCCTCTATCAAAAAGTATTTGTAGTGATCTTAACTTGGGACCCATCTACATAAATTATCATGTTTTTAATGAGAATCTGTTGGAAAAACAAATACATGACAGAACCATGGCTTCCAGAGCAAGGAAGCATGGCTTTTTCTCCAGTGACATTTGAAGTACTAGAGCGGACTATTAACATAAACGACCGTTTGGCAAAAAGAAAATGTTTCGTTTATCAAGCAGGCTTTGAACTGTTATTATTGTAGTCTATGTTAATTGAGCCGGATCACAACAAAACCAACAAAGTGGCATGTGCGCCAAAAAGATTCAGATCAGCCTCGGCATCCGCCAAGTCTGATCAGAGTCTTTGCTGTACGCTTAAAGGGTAGCCACTTTGTTGCGGGTTTTGTCGTATCGCGGCCCAGTTATTTCGTGGTAAGCCAACTGATAGCTGCACTTCTTGACTACACTGTACATAGCATATGAGCCGCGACACGACAAAACCAACAAAGTGGTTGTGCGCCCAGCGCAGACTCAGATCAGCCTGTGCACCACCCAAGTTTGACTAGACTCTTTCCTTAGAGCTTAAAGGGTAGCCAAGGGTCTTAGCTACGTCAATGCGGACAGCGAAGACTCTGATCAGACTGGGCGGATGCCCAGGCTGATCTGAGTCTGCGCTTGGCGCACCGTGAACCACTTTGATGGTTTTGTAGGGTCGCGGCTTATATCAGAAGCATTTTGAATGATTTTACACTACTCAAAATAATTAAAGAAGCGGCTGATATTTTCCCAGACATGACTACAATATAAACCCAGTTCAACGGCTCATAAATTCGACCGTCAGGGGCCGAGAATTGCCCACTCTTTTGCAGCATTTTAAAGAAGGACCGAAGTTAAGAAAACAAGAACAAGAATTTCAATAGGACTGATGCCCTGATCATTTTCATGGAACAAAATTGGCAATTTTCAAATTTTCTGAAACAGAGGCATTTTTCTAGAAGTCCATAAATCTAGTAAAAAGTTCAAAGCAATTATTTCAAACGGGTCACCTCATAAGACATCCAGTTTCATAGATGACATTGTCTTTTACATGTAACTGTGGTTGAAATTTTCTTGATTTTCACCTGTCACGTTGAAAAGTTACACGTTTTTTTCCCAAATTTCATTTTTACAAAAATCAGTAAATGGACATGGACAGGAAAGGTACTGGATCGAAATATATGCTGTCAGTAACTTCGACCCTCTTTAAAATTTGATAAATTAATTGGAAATGTCGTGTCTTTGCTGAGCGAAAGAAAACGACCTTCAAAGTGGGGATGCATTGTACTGTAGTCTATGGGAAAATCCTAAGGTGCTCCTTTATATTGTGGCTGGTTTGTGGCATTTCGTCTTTTCGTCTCAAGTTTTCGCCGTGAAAAGACGCCACGCGAAAAAACGAAAAGACGCCATGCGAAAAGACGAAAAAACGCCATGCGAAAATACGAAATACATGTAACGCCATGCGAAAAGACGAAAAGACGAAACCCGCCACGCAAAAAGACGAAATTTCAGCGCGAAAAGACGAAAAAACGCCTAGCGGAAAGACGCCATTTTAACTCTTACATGTATTTTGTCGTCTTTTCGCGTGGCGTCTCTTCGTCTTTTCGCATGGCGTTATTTCGTCTTTTCGTCTTTTTGCATGACGTTATTTCGTCTTTTCGCATGGCGTTTTTTCGTCGTGTCGTCTTTTCGCATGGCATCTTTTCGTCTTTTTGCGTTGCGGCGAAAAGACGAAATGGCACAAACCAGCCACCATATCTTTAAATATCTCGAGATATTATGAAAGAGGCGCAAAGAACCGACTTTCTTCGTGCCAAACTGTAGCCCAGTCCAATATTTATATGGTTAACGATTGCAGATTATTTAAGGAATGAATGCTATTTTTTTAACGTTTACTGAAGTATAAACTACATCGGGTCACGAGCAAAGTAAGTGAACCCCGAAGGGGTTTACGTAAACTTTGCTCTTGACCCGATGTAGTTTATACTTCAGTAAACGTTTAAAAAATAACATTCATTCCTTATATTTATATTATTAAACGATGCTTTTGATCAATAAAAAGATAAACAAAATTAAGAAATACATATATAAAACTTGTTTAAAAAACATTACCGGCCGAATTTAGCAATAGTTTGGAACAGCCGCATTGTCACTGCCTACCAGTAAATTCCACCTCCTGCTGTAGATTTCGCGTGCAAGTAGGCGTAGCGAGCTGTCACTCAATGTTTACTAGCCATTCAAGTACATGGAATGTTGTAGATTTCACGTGCTAGTTAGTGAGATGAGCTGTCACTCTGAAGCGCGTGATACAATGTAATTATTGACTTTTAAACAACATTGAAGCCAGCATCTCTTACTTGGGTTAACAGAGAGCTCTACACTGATGATGTAAATATATCGTTTTGAATTCAATGATATAATGCATGTTTGATAAACGAAATAAAGAAAGAACATAAACGCGAAAGAATACAAAATCTGATCTTTATCAAAACGTTTAATGAACGACCACGTGTGCTATGCAATAGCGTGAAATACAATCAAACCTGCCTTAAAGGGTCACTCTATTAAGGGAGCATCAGTCTTAAGTAGCCAAATTCGGGGACCAAATAACCAAATTACAGTGCAATGAACCTTTATTAAGGGATCGCCTGTCTTAACCAGCTAGTTTTGTTACTTCCCTGGAATGACCCCTTCAGACAAGTTTATCTTAGTATTGTATTGGTACGTACGCATAAACCCTTTGCAGTGCAGCCAGGGCATCAGGTGTATGATCGGTAAGGTCATTCCAGGTCCATTCTGTGACTCCATCTGCTAGACCACACAAGGCCCTGTATTTCGTGTAGGGTGGTGTTCCCCACTCCCTACCCCTCTTGACATTTCTGGACGCAAGGTCCCCTTTCCTGAACAGCTCGTTTCTTGCTGTACTTTCTATAAATCTGCGAATAAAATGTGAAGGCATGGGATGAAATGGAGTGAAATAAAATGGAGATGACTAGCAGGTAGAATGGCTCCCGTCGTATGTGTTTCATCGTTTTCTCAAAACAGTGACTAACAAGAAAAATCTTTAAAAAAGGATAATCGTCGCAGATTAAATGGAAGTGTGTTTTGTAATATGTCTCAAGTTGAAGAGTTGACAATAACTGTCCTGAATATAACTCAAGTAAGCTATGTCGGTAGGTACCCGCAACCGTAATTTTGACACTGGCTAGCGACAGTGACCTATCTCAAAATTGGGCTGTCCAATTTGGAATTCAAAAAATGGACTGCGGTCAATTTTGAAATTACAGAAAGTTTTGAATATCTGCGTCTGTTTTCTATTGTAAAATTACCAACAACAGAAACAATTTGAATTACATGACAAAGTGCTAGTATTCACAGTGCATGCGACGGGAAAAAAAACGAAGATTAAATATTCCTTGACCTTTGATATTATTGGCTGAATTTTGTCATAGGTGTTATTTGACCAATGAAATCTTTGAGATGTGGAACAATATCAAAATTATATGCGTCTGCGACGCGAAAAAAATCAGCTCCCTAGCTTGGAAAGGCTCAGCACATTTAATGCAAGTTCTGTCAAAGTAAAATGAAAACATCAAGCCAAATAATTAAACGCCGGGAGCCAGTCTAGACTGGCAGGGTATTTTTCCATGGCTTTTGGATGGCAATCTTCATGTAACTGCAAAGACTTTTTTTCTGATAAAGGTATCTTCTCATAGTCTGGGAGCAAAGTGTACATGTGTAGCCAATCAAAAATAGATTATCCCATCTTTTCCATTTCAACATGTTAAAAATTGGAATAAATAAATAATAATAATACTAAATTACAACAATAAATAAAAATAGTCTTATGACTACCTTACTGTATCTTACCTGTCCCCCATAGGACACCGTTGTCCCACAATTCCACGAGCAATCTCGTTAATTCCCCCGTAGTTCTTCCAGAAGAGATAATGAGGATGTAGGAAAGTTTCAGTGAAGGGGATTACATCTCGGGCTTCGTCCTCGACATCATAATCTTCGTTGAACAGTACAAGGAAAGGAGGAATCATTGAATGGCCTCTGTGTAGTGATAAATAAAAGATCTTACGCTAGTGATTTTTTGTAATTCAATTGCTGAGGGTTTCATAAACTCTTTTACCTCTAAACTCGCAGTATCGTACATTTATCTGTGATGCAATGAATGCGCTGACGGAAATGTTGGGAGAATATAACGAAAAGGAATATCATTTAGGCTTTTCAAGTGTTAGAATATAAATAGTTTAGCTCTAGCAGAGAATTGTTGGGTATACAGACCACAAAAGTCTTGGGATACAGATTGTTTATTACACAAATAAAATATGGTTTAAACCAATTGTTGGGTAATTATACACTGCATGTCGGTCAGTTCTAAGCGCTCCGCGCTCGTAATATGGTTTACTTTACAACTGCCATCCAAAACAGTAAATTGTAACTCAACAATTAACTTCTAAATCTGATCTATTTTTTTAATGAAAACCCGAAAGGTGATTTCCAAATTGGAAAAACATTTAAATATCAATTATAATGATATATTATATTGTTTGCGACTGATAATGTATGTACGTGTGCCTATAAGTAGGGTCAACTCAGGTAAATTCGGACAGCAGGTAAATTCGGACACTGACAATAGTTCCTTTATATGTCAGGTTTTCGGAAATAAAACAAAAAAATAACTAGGCAAACAGTGAAAACCCTGATGAGACGGCTCATGATGAGCCGTCTCATCTGGATTTTCACTGTTTGCAATGGTATGTCCGAATTTACCCGCTGTCCGAAGTTACCCGGCTTGACCCCTAAATACCTGTAAGCCAGTGAAAAGGCTTGGAAGACAGAAGCGTCTGTGGTAGGCTCATAAATGTATGTAGCAGTGGGCGTGGTCAGTCTATACGTTGTCATCGTTCCATCGGATAGAAGTGTTGGTAAAAACTCACTGAAATTAGATGGCAGAAAAAGACAGTTAGTGCCAAAATTATTAGTTACCTCTTGGCAGCTCCACTGACTCAACTGCATCTTTTGTTAACTTACAAACGTTGACTTGAAAGGACTGTAACAGATTTTGTCAACAGAACAACGTAAATAAGGTGTATTTACCATCATATACGGCATACTTAACACAAAAGTACGTTTACTATTTTTAAGTGGAATAATTAAACCTCTTTCAATATGATAAAAATAAAATATTTTTAATAGCTTCAAAGACTTGTCCAAACATTTCAGGAAGAACGATTCATCCAAGTGATTCCACTATCGAGTTATCTGTGCTTACAATAAAAACGAACAACTTGCATTTTCTCACAAATTCTTCAGCACACCAGGATTTTGTACACAAAACATTACAGACTGTTAATTGTCAATAAAACACCTGTAAAACATTTTTATCTGGTTAACAACTGATCGGTACTCAAAGTTGTCTTACACTGAAATTGTCTCCCTTTAAATTAAAACAATAGTAATTACAGCTTTATCTCCGATTAAACTTTTTTTTTTTTTAATTGTTAAAGGAGCTAAAAATCCTCGAGAATACCTTTTGTATTAACGTTCCCGTGTTTAACAATTTCCAGTAAGCATGGAAACTGACATCTTTTTGGTTCTTTACATAGTTGAGTGAATGAAACTTTCAAAGCGAGGACTGAACCCTCTCGTATACTCAGGCCCCTACGCAGAGGGCGTGCGGTGGATGCGAACATACATTCAGCTAATTGGGCAAGTTACGTCAAAATCATGCAGTTTTCTACCAGAAACTGAGTTTACACCCCTTAAAGTTGGCCTCATAATCTGTGCGTTTTTTTAACTTTTGCACCCCTTTGAAATTTCCTAAAAGTCGACCCAGCCCCCCCCCCCCCCCTTCAAAAGTCTTACAAGGGAGATGATATATATATAAGCCAAAAACTTACTATCAGATCCTGATCTCTACTCAACAGCGAAAGAAACGCATATTTTTTGTGTCTTGTTTTGCCTCATTAAATGTAATGATTTTTTACTTTGAACTTAGTACTGGGATTTACCTATACGTGGCCATAAGTTCTGCAGCATTTTCTTGTCACTTTGTAATTCTTCGAAAAAGATATGAAGATTTTTGTCAAAAAAAGGCAGAAATCACAAAATTCTGGCTCATAATGGCAAAAAAACTTATCAATACGATTTTGCTGCATGTGAGTTCAGCATGATGTAACCAACCGGAAAACGGTATAAAACTTTTAAAAAATTGGTTCTTATACAGTTAAATAACACATGCAAAATTCTGCATTTTTCGAAGTTTTTTCGAAGTTTTTGAAATTCGTCTGAATCATCAAATTATTAGAAAAAATCTGGTAATTTGTGATTCAAAATGAGTAAGGCTTTGGGTAAACGACCCGTTTAAAACAAATTTTGGTTTGAAATGAGCATGTATTTTGCTCACTTCCGGTTTGAGGTACGAAATTTAAAAGCCGATAAAAATGTTTTCCTGGAAAAAAAAACTTGTCTTCCGATTCATGTACCGTAGACTGCTTTTTATGATAAAGATGCTGTAGGATTTTCATTCAATTTTGCCCAGTGATCTCAAGGATCTACCGCCCAAAAGTTCAATCTGTGGTTGCATTATTGGAAGGACGTACAGAGTTACTTCCCTTTGTTACATACTCCAATTGATTGTGACCACTTACCCTTTTATTTAACCTAAATTGGAATCCATTTCCAATTCGGTTTGCTGAAAAATCCACAAACTTTTCTTTTCCTATCGCAAAACTTGCCTACTTTACGGAATTTGCATAAAGGGGCATAACTTTGTTTGTAACGAGTAACCAGTGCTGAAAATTTTTGATGATATTTTTGAGACATTGTAGCGTCCTAGATAAAGAGGGCATCAATTTTGGAGACAGGCACAACTCAGTTCAAGACACTGAGTTAACTGATCAGTATTTGTGAATTTTGATATTGACCCCTTGGTTTTTTACGCTTTCGTCACGCATGAATAAACAAATAGCATTTCAACAAATTTGCGACGAAGTGTACTCCATGCATTGATAATATCTTCCCTGTTTTCCCAATTTCAGAGGATTTTTATTTTGACTTAAAAACACCAAAAAGAAAAATATGCGTTATTTTTGCATTTGAGTATATTTGTTGTATGTATATATGTGTTATTTTGAAAATCTTGAATAAAATAATGTTTAAACCAAAAGGGGGTGGGGGAGGGGTGCGACAAAGACTTTTGAAAAGGGGGGTTGGGTGCGACTTTCAGAAAAAAGGGCCTGGGCCGTATTTATAAAAAGATTTGAGTGGTTGCTATGCTTTTGCTTAGACTAAATTTCTATGAAGGAGATTCCTTACAACTATAAAATTTGCTCTGGAGGAACAGTCTTTTTCAGACTGTTCCTCCAGAGCAAATTTCATAGTTGTAAGGAATCTCCTTCATAGAAAATAAACCTTAGCAACCACTTAATTCGTTTTATAAATACGGCCCCTGATACTTTACTGATATGTTATCTGTTGCATCTCCGCAATCACAATTTTTCTGGTTTCCTGGAAGATTTCTTCGTCCGCCCAGTTTGGGTTTATTTTACCCAACTGATAAGCTATCCTGTTGTGTTCCCTCAGAAACAGGGTGTGGAGTGACGTCAGAGGCGGGTCGACGTTTGCACGAAAGTCTCCTACAATGATGTACACATATTGATCCGCGAAACGAGAAAACCAACAAAGTGGCTGTGCGCCCAGCGCAGACGCAAATCAGCCTGGGAATTCGCCCAGTCTGATCAGTCGCTTCGCTAACCGCATATTGGGTAGCTAAGGGTCTAAGCTACCTCCATGCAGACAGCGAAGACTCTGATCAGACTTTGTTGGTTTTCTCGTGTCGCGGCTCATATGTATTTCACGGTAAGCATGTTACATGACAGCAACAATACATGTAAACTTTAGTAAGCAAACAACAAAAAGTAAGAGATATGACATTCTATACATTTCCCGGGTCAACATTAGGGTGATAGGACTGCATAAATATTCGTTTAGCTGTTGCCTCCGTTGGCATTGGTGGCTAAAGCAACAGACAATCTTCAATGCCAGTCCGGCTGCAGTTGTACATGTAGAGATTTAGCAGTATCATTGGGCTAGGGATGAAGTTATTTTTAACTGGCTCCAATGGAGAGCGAGTGACACAGAAAATCTCTAATTCCGAAGACACCGTCGGCGGCGAGTTGGTTCATATTGCGGTTGCCGACAGTAGAATTCTTAGCGCAAATCGAGATTTACCTGATTCTACAAAACAGTATAGGTGTCAGATATTGGATATTATCTGATTTCGTCCAATTACACAAGCCATTCGCTGGAGTCGTTAGAAACAGTATATATTTTTCTATCCCGGCCTGCTGTCTCAGCCTAGGCTCTTAAACTGTCCCAAAGATTCAAAATGTCGATTATTGCTTCATATAACCCAGTCTTGTTAATTTCAACAACTCCACGCATTAGCTGTTTACAGTGGTCAGATCTCTGTTGTTTTGAATAACTTGTTACTTGTACCTTAAAAATTCAATAACTGCATCGTAACACCAAACTCTTCCATTTTAGGGAAACTGCGATTATTACATTTAGTTGTCCCATATTTTGGAATTTTACCATTTTGTTATATTTACATTCTCCGTGCATTTATTTAAAAGCCCTATGGTAAACTATTAGAACGGAATGTAGTTTATACTTCAATAACTACATCGGTTCACGCGACGTAAGTGACGTCAAAACAAACAATGGTTCTCGCAAATCTGATTGGACGTAGGGGACGTTATGACGTCATTGATGCTGTTCCGCTGTTAGTAGAAAAACTGCGTATAAATGTTTTTCTGCTTCAACTGTAGCCCAAAAGCAAATTTATGGTCAATAAATATATAGAGAAGAATGAAAATATAAGCAATGAACTTAATTTTTCTGGTGTTTATCGAAGTATAAACTACATTGGATCGCTAGCAAAGTTTACATGAACCCCTTCGGGGTTCACTTACTTTGCACGCGACCCAATGTAGTTTATACTTCGATAAACACCAGAAAAATGAAATTCATTTCTTAAATATACCTGCTTTAGCACAGTATCGAGTTTCTTGTCTATCACAAATGACGTCATCACTAACACGTGTATCATTGGGTGGAAACTGACGAGTACTTTCTTTCAGGAAACCTGTAAAACAAGAAAAATGACCATGGAACCTGAGACGGATGACAGGATGGATGGATGATTTTCAGGACTTGCAGCCCTTTACGCATTTTCATTTGAGATACCGGTCGCAAAAAACAAGAACTTGATTCCTTATTGGTAATGACGATCGCCACTCTAGAACGTCAAAACTTACATACCGTGACGAAACCTTACCATTAGACTATTAATTCTTTTATTTGAATATTAATGTATGTTAATACAAATATAATAATTACATTTTATTCAAATCAACCATTGGCCATGTCGACCGGTAAGGACATTTGCGGACGCAAGGTGGTACCTGAAAGAAATATTTTCCCTGGAACCTCCCAGGATGGTTCGTTATGACAAAAAAACAACAACAGTATTTCTCGAGCTATATTTCAAAGAGACCTTAAAATAAAAATATAAATAAAACACAACGGTGAAATGACGTCGTGTCGACGTCGATGAGATGCCATAACGTCGAACCGAATGCGACACGACGTCGCTTTGACACTGTGTGCCGGTTGGGCAGGTTGTGAAAAGCTCACATATGGCAATGACGTCTCTTTGTTGGCAGGTCCGTGAAAAGTTTACTTAAGCCAACGACGTCACTTTGACACTGTGTGCCTGTTTGGCAGGTTCTTGAAAAGCTCACATATACCAAGGACGTCCATTTGTTGGCAGGTTCGTGTAAAACGCACATAAGCCAACGACATCACTCTAACATTGTGTGCCTGTTGGGCCGGTTCGTGTAAAGCTCGCACAAGCCCACAACGTCACTGTGGCACTGAGTGTGTTGGACAGGTTTGTGAAAAGTTTACTTAAGCCAACGACGTCATTTTGACATTGTGTGGGTATTGCACAGGCTAGTAAAAAGCTCGCATATGCCAACGACATCATTTGAACATTGTGTTCGTGTTGGGCAGGTTCGTGAAAAGTTAACATAAGCCGACGACGTCACTTTGACATTGTGTGCCTGTTTGGCAGGTTTGCTAAAAGCTCACATAAGCCAACGACGCATTTTTGATATTGCCTGTTTGTTAGACATCTTTATGTAAACCTCACATTAACCATCGACGTCACCTTGACATTATGTGCCTGTTGGGTAGGATCGTGGAAAGCTCACATAAGCCATCAACGTCACTTTGACATTTAAGTGCTTGTTTAGATGGTTCGTGTGAAGTTTATATAAGCCAACGTCGTTACTCTGATGCTGTGTTCTTGTGTGACAGGTTCTTGCAAGGCTCAGATATGTCAATGATGTACTTTTGACCATGTGTGCGTGTAAGGCAGGTTGGAAAAAAAACTCACATAATCCAACGATGTCACTTTGACCATGTGTGCGTGTAAAGGCAGGTTTGAAGAAAACCTCACATAATCCAAGTATGTCACTTCGACACGGTGAGCCTTTTGAACAGTTTCGTGAAAAGCTCACTTAAGCCAACGA
The DNA here is from genome assembly GCA_963989385.1 of Ctena decussata. Lineage (NCBI taxonomy): Eukaryota > Metazoa > Mollusca > Bivalvia > Lucinida > Lucinidae > Ctena > Ctena decussata. Next base: position 21,038,307 of record OZ022515.1, on the reverse strand, counting down.
CGTCATGTTGACATCGTGTGTTTGTTGAACAGGTTAGTGTGAAGGTCACATAAGCCATAATGAAATTAATTGCATTAGAGGATACCTAAATTGCTGCAATTTCAATTTGGTCGCTTCACATATATTTAAGTGAAAACGTAAGGAAAAAGTCCGTCTTTTGCCAAATAAAAGTTTTGCATAAAACGTACCTCCAGTGCCGGACCTGAGAGCGGCAGTTTCTTGATCACTAGACCCATAGACGTTACTGGCGTCGACGTAAGATGTAAGATCGTTTAACTGGTTTTGAAACTGTGGATGAAAGATATTAGGACATTACCGTAAATTTTATAAATTATTGGGACATATAGGTCTAAGCAAACAGTGCAGATCCAGGACAGCCTGCTCCTGAAGGAGCAGTCTGATCAGGATCTACCCTGTTTGCGATTCCACCTGCATATCAAAATATTACTGCCGCTAAAAAACTAATTGTTCCATTTTTGGGACAATTAAGGTAAGGTTTTGCGGTTGTACCTTTTTTTTTTCTTGCATCTTGTACTCAGCCAAATTTTTGAGAATTTCACCTTACCTCAGCATTGTCTCTAATACTAGGGACTTCGGACATTTACCTAAAGGTCAGGCTCACGCCCGTATACATGTACAGTATTTCCATTGGAAGTTGAGTTTGAATTACACAAATCTCGATATCTCAAAGACAAAATTGATCCCAACCTACTGATATCTGCATTTTCTGGTCCCAAAAAAAGTTTACTCTGAGATAATAGTTGTTTGAGATAACAAGTGCTGATATGTAAGGAAAAATAGGCAATTCGTCAAAACTAGATTCTTTGATATAATTGAGCCGCGACACGACAAAACCAACAAAGTGGTTGTGCGCCCAACGCAGTCTCAGATCAGCCGGGGCTTCGGCCCAGCCTGATCAGAGGTTTCGCTGTCAGCAACAGTGTAGTGTAGTCCCTTAGCTACCCTTTAAACGCATAGGGAAGGCTCTGATCAGACTGGACTAATGCGCAGGGTCATGTGAGTCTGCGCTGGGCGCACTAACACTTTGTTGATTTTGCCGTGTCGCGGCTCAAATCAACTTACAATATCATTGCACGGTAGCACCGTGGCCGATCGAACAGCAGGGAGGCAGGCACCTTCAGTGTAATACGAGTCCCCAGCCTCTACTTCTATTGGCATGCAAAATTTGCTGAAAAAAGATGAGTCATACACTGTAAAAATGTCCGTAGATTTTACGATAGTATAACTGGCAACCAGCTGAAAACCAATTTCCCGTTATTTTTATGGGCACCCGTAAACATTTGCAGGACTTGTCCCGCAGTGTAGGGTAGAATGTGTTTTGGTCATACAGCCTTTATACACTGCAAAGGTATTTCCGAGTGCGGTCAGTTAACATAATCCTACCATATCGTGATTTCCACAAATGTTCTACGGGCAGACACCCGTAAAAATAACAGGAAAAGGATTGGCACCTGGTTGCCAGGTATTCAGCCGTAAAATCTACGTTTTTTTCAGTGTAGAGCATAAAAACATCGTGTTGGGTTGAATATGCAAACAAAGGTAACCACGAAGCCACGGTGCTGCTTGGCTGGAATATATTAGGCTGACTATAGATAATAAATAGAGGATCTATTTATTTTTCATGGTACAATCCAATTTCATACCACCGAAGGAACATCGTATGCATTGTTTTCACAAGTTACGCAGCTTTTTAACTTGATATAAGATTAATATTTTTCTTAGCTATTCCGTACCAATTAGATGTATAAAATAAAAAAATAAAACAGTTTACGCCCTCAGTAGTTTATGCTACTCTCCGTTTCAAGGCACGCGGATGCCGTCGGTCGTATTTCAAGCATATACCAAGTCTAATCAGAGTCTTTCCGCACGCTTAAAGGGTAGCTTTATGTCTAAGCTACCTCTATTCCGACAGCGAAGAATCATTTCAGACTGGGCGGATGCCAGGCTGACCTGAGTCTTTGCTTAGCGCATATGCCACTTTGGTGGTTTTGTCGTGTTGTGGCTAAAATTTATTTTATTGGTCCGTTTAACCGTTTGGCTTTCTCCATCTCTCTTTTTCAGTGTTTCGGTCGAGTTGTGTTTGAAACAATGAAGGCAGCTAGGAGATACCACATACACAAAATTTGTGGATGCGGCCTCTCCAAGCTGTTTTCATTTATTTTTGTAATCAGCGTATTTATTGAGAATAATAAATTGGTGTAAAAATAATCAGCAACCACAAGATTGTGCGAAATAGCATTTTCAAATGAATCATTAGACTGGCTCCAGACTCCAGTAATGACTATAAGCCAGTTAAAATAATCCATCAGATTTTGGTTCTATTCTAATAAGAGCCGTTATATTAAATTCAGCTATTAGAAGATGTAAAATTAGTATGATTGTTAAATTGTTTGTAAAATTGGTCATTTTTGTTACATTTTCATTTAACAGACTGATGTCAGTCTATTGAATCATAAGAAATTGGCACCAGTATGTTTCTTGATAACGTTTGTAAGTTTGGAATACAGTTTTAAACAAGATCACTTTCGTCTGATTTCTATATTGTATTCTCGTTTGTTTTGGCTATCTAATAATGTTAAAAGGTTGCTTATGCAAACAAAATACTGTTTTCATTTAAAACAAGAAATATCTTTAAAAAAAGATAATCGGTTTAGATTAATTGTGATATGCATGAGTCAGGTACATGTAAGATATCGAATGTGCTGATCAGATTGTACGGATGCGCATGTTGATATGCATATTTGTTGTTGGTGTTGGGGTTTCGATTTCGGAAAGGCTGTTGGATTTTGATTGGGAACTGTCTGTGTTGCACATAACAATGGGGATTGGTTGGCTGACCGCCCAACATACATGTATAACATTAAAAGTGTCGCAGTTCCAAAATAACATCAACAACTAAGCCAGCAACAATTAATTAATTTCGTCTTCGATTTCTGTCTCAAGTTATTTTGTTGGCTATATATTTTATATGAGCGACATAACAGGCAAAACAGGCAAAATGTTCTTTGGCAAAATGTAATTTGAACCGAAATATCTAGATTCATCACGCCACGATTTATAGGCCGACTGTCAAATGGAACTGAAAGTAGAAAGAGAAAGCGAAAGTAAGCTACTTACATCGAATTCCCGGGTGTATTTATATTGGCCCATTGAAAACTTAAAATGTAGGTCAATACTAAGGGTATACGGCTAAAGCCGAAAAATGGCAAAATTACCGCTAGCAGCTGTCTCTATAGTTAAGTAGCGGTCAAAGTAAATAATCCCTTCACGGCGTTGCGTGGTCGTTGATACGGCGTTAAACTGAAACATTCTGGGTATATCGTTACCTTTTTTTAGTGCTTGATTGTTTACAGCAGTCAACGTTCTTTACGTCCCCTGTAAAAAAAGAACAAAATGAAAAGTCTCGAAGGACTGAAAAGTTTCTGTAAAAGGTAAGGTCCACTCTTCTTATTTATATGTTTCTTACCTGGGTCATTTCTTTACACGTATCGCCGATAAAAAATGCTGTCTTCTATACAACCAGCTTAAATCTGCTTCATTTTTTAATTTCGGAAATTTTCATGAACATGAAACACACACACACACACACACACACACACACACACACACACACACACGAAAAAGCATGATTATTGATTAAAACAGGTACATTTTTTTCAGTAGCTCTCATATTTAAATTCTTCTCAGCGAGCTACATTTGAATGATATTAAATGAAAATTAGTGTCACAGTGGTAAAAGAAAATAAGTAAATAAATAATAGTTAAATAAATACTTAAAAGTGTTAGGGACTCCTCATCTTCGCAAGCCAATGGTACCAAGTCCACTTTGTTCCTTAAGGAACAAAGTGGATAAAGTACCCTTGGCTTGCGAAGATGGTGACTCCTAATCTGCCCTACCTTCTGGCGTACTAATAACATCATGAGCAAGAAACTGGCCAAAGGCCCACAACATCTGGGACACTGTACTGCTAACAGGAGTGGCCTCCCCTGTTTCCTCGCCCATGTACTTGTGTACGGCATTGCTGACGGCGCGAGCTGATGGTAACCTTTGTTTTCGTCTTGGTCTCTCGCTTTTGACGACACTAAACATTCTTTCCCTCCAAATACCTGTAACTCAACAAATACACATAATTCAGCTTACCTGCAGAAAATAAGAAATAAAATTCAATAACTTTTCCATGATGATTCCATGATCGAAATTAAATTTCCATGACCATTCAAAGAAGTCTTCCTCTCAGTTTTGCCAGATAGTGCTGTATAAATGACAAAAACAGATAATTATGCTGCAAATTTAATTGACTTCTAGGTCATATCTTGTTTTCTGATGATATGAAGTAAAATATTTGAATAAAAAATCAGAAATGTACTTCTCACGACTTTTGAGCCAGTGAAGTGAGCGAGAAAAAAATGAGAAATATCAAAACTGGCATCTCATATTAAAATTCCATGATTTTTTCAATGACATTTCATCATTTTTCATAATCCATGATTTTTCCATTCATGGACTTTTTTCAGTCATTTTCCATGTTTTCCAGAGCCTGTGGAAACCCTGAAATTTTGTTGCAATAATGCAGTTAAGCCACAGACTCACTGTCACAAATTGAGGGCTAGGTTGTACTACGTTTCCGCCGCTACATTTTGTTAAAACTTCACCCCGTTTTATAGGGGTTTCGGCTTTACTACCGTTTCTAGTAAGTTTCTTCTACGTTGACCTACAATTTACTTTGTATTACCCGGTTATCAGACGGCTTAGTTCCACGCTTTAGGATAGAATCAGTCCAGTTCCAGAGCGAGCCAGTGTATATCCAGACCGAGTGATTAAATGATTCTAAGTAATTATATTACTGTCTTGTTTTTGTGAGACAGACGATTAAGGCAATATTCGCAATAGTTTATATCGGTCGAAGACTTCCAAAGTATATTTTATGCACTTCGTCGGTTAATTTAAAAAAACAACAACCCATATTAAATGTAGAGCACTGTCTCGCTATCCTTTTGCCAACCAATCTATTCACGTGATCATCCGATGACGTCACTCTGGGGATTCCTGTTATCTCCTAGGATAAGTGACAGTGAGCTGGGCTCTAACCCGGAACCTTTAGATCAGTAGGCCAGCGTTTAACCCACTAAGTTATAGGGGCTCCGTCTGATTTTGTGAACATTTAAATATATGAAAGTAAAAGCAAATGTGCCTGACTTAATTAACATGCAGAAGTTTGTAGAAGACTGTCTCACGTCAGAGTGTCATTAAACCCATTTCATAGTTATATTTCTGAGCTCAGACTTAGTATAAAAGCGTTGATTTACGGTAAATAAGAAAAAGAAGACTATCACGTGGAAAAGCTACTCTTCACTGAGTTCCATACACTACAAACCGTCAGTATAATTGTTTGGTAGCAGCCTAACATGTTGAATTCCTGCTGAACCCTGCAGTGGCTTGGCCAAGTTATTACACTTCCCGTCCGCAGTTCGGTAAACCATGGTATCGTCACACGTGGTGTCGTCATCACAATTAGGGTCAACCTTCACTCTTTTCAGTATCTCAAGGGTAGAAAGCTCTTGCATGAGTTCATCATTTTCCTCCGCCAGTGCTCTGTTTACAAAAAAAGTATACATACCCCAATGTGCTTAAATATTGGGACAGCTAAAAACCGTTAATTTTCCATTTGAGACAAATGGAAAATTGATGGTTTTAGATGTCCCAATACTTAAGCACTTTAGTGTAATCCTCACAACGCGCGCCTACAGAGACGACGGACAATTACATCGAATACTTTGTAGAGAGAGAGAGAGAGAGAGAGAGAGAGAGAGAGAGAGAGAGAGAGAGAGAGGTAATGGTGACTGCTGACGTCGCCGCTGTTTGTGCCGCTTTTTAACTATTTATTTTATTTTATTGTTTTTTTTATTATTATTTTTTAAGAAAGCATGGAAAACGTGTTACAGACAATTTTGTTTCAAGCGGCCTCGGTGCGCTGAAGGTGCGCTTCGGGTTCCAATTACCCGAGCTTCATTTGTACAAAATAAGTAAATAAATAAACAAATAAAAGATCCGTTGTTGACATGGCAACTGACAAAAGATCCATTAAATATTGTGACATATTACGCTCAGCCATAATCTTCACACATTGATGAGAAATGTTTATAAAATATTAAAAAAATCTATTTTATTTTTTTTATAGCTGAATCACAGCCGTTTACCTGATTCTTAGAAAAGACCGCACTTAAAACGTGGTATTTGACTACTGGACGCATAAACCGGAGTAATATGTTTAAGAACTGTTCTCATGCCTTTATTCCTAAACTCAGCCATCTCCCAATGGCCCAAACTAACTTAGATTGACGTTAAAAATGCCATAAAAACAAACTCATTAACATGGTATCAGAAGATGCTATCATCCTTTCTGAAATTTTGTTGGGGTCCAAGAAGGTCGAATATTCGGTGGATAGAAGTTTCCTTTATTTTGTTTAAGAAACGTACGATTTGCATATCAGTTTAATTGCATCGCCGTTGGCGATTCGAATGAAATTTAAAATATTTTGGTAACGAAAATGCTTGAAAATACCGTATTCATCCTAATGAAGTCCCCTGCTCTAATAAGAGCCACTGCCTCTTTCCGAAAATAGTGTTATATTTTCTGATTATGTCGCATGAATTCCTGTTTGCTTCGCCGGATGAGGTAGCTGTGTAAAATGGGGTCTACTCTTTAAGGATAGAATTTGCTCCTAGAGGAGCAAATTCTTTTCCTTTAAGAGTTGACCCTTACCGAAAAGGGAGGCAAAAAGTAGTATTTCTTCCTTTGAAGTGACCCATCACCTTTTTATTGCTAATAGAGGTATTTTGGCAGTGGCTAATTTACCACACTTAAGGCTCCGAGTCTAAATAACGCCCCCGCCTTTCCCAAAATGATACACCCCCTGGCGTTGAATAGGATTAATACGGTATGCGGAATTTCTACGGCATTTATATCGAAAACCCGGACCAAATATGGTGGAGGCATATTTGCATGAAGCTGCTCAGATTTACCTAGGCGTAAGTTCTTCAAGGCGAAGGTCAATCTCTCTTGCATTCTCTTGGCGTCCTCGCGTTCGGGGACTCATCGAGTTGTGAACGTTCAACATGGTGTCAGAAGTTGCTGCTGTGCGTATAGACTTAGGTCGTTCTGAGCCAGAGTTAGCTGTGAAAAGAAAACTCGTTTTAAGAAAAAAAAATACGAGTATTATTGTACATTCAGTTTTGATCAATATACGGTCAATGGGTGGGTTCCAGTCCTTGCTACCGAGTGGGATCTTCTTTTAAATTAGTTCTCTGCTATACACCTTTTTGTGGTGTTCTTGAACAGCTATGATCCTGGGCCAGAATATCTGTTAAAGTTGGTTGTATAATATTTTCAGGCTTCGGTATCTGAAAGATCCAGGGTCCGAGGTTATAAAACTTGAGTATAATCTCAAACTCAAAATAAAGCTCTTTGATTGGCTGCTTCCGAGCATGTGCTCGGAAGCAGCCAATCAGTGTGCTTTATTTTGAGTTTGAGAATGTACTCAAGTTGTATAACCTCGGGGCCAGATTTCCTTGCAAGTATGAGTATCTGATTGTGCCCCAACAACGAAAATTTCAGTAATCCAATCCGACGGGACATGCAGACAACTTGAGCTTATCATTTTTGCATAAATTATTAGAACAATAGAAGTCCTTAATGACAGCAAAGCATATCTTACAATATTAGAGTGAAATATCATGGAGATTACAGATTACAAACCTTCTTCTGCAGTTTCAGCCATCTTGTCAACAGAGGCACGTTGTTGCTTCATACTCAAGTACTTCTTCACAATTTCCCTGGCAAGCTCCAGATAGGGTGGGTTGTCATCCTCTTTGGCCCTCCCCGGTAGTCCATATACACTACCACTTACAAACAGAAAGAGCAAGAGGGTAGCGGCTGGAATTATCATGTCTGCAAGAAACGAAGCAATTTTCTTTCGATATCTCAAACACTTATACACTTACAGTACCTCAAAGTAGCCTCTTCTAGTATATACTCATTTTTTTGTTCTGTACATTTCAGCTCCTGTTGTCTCAAACTACTGGTGTCTCATAGTAAATTTTCTGGGACCAGAAAATTTACTTGGAGATATCAGTATTTTGAGATGAACTTCGACTTTGATATATCGAGAGTTCACTGTATACTTTTGAGTACTTGTTGATGGAGGGAAGTCGTCTGTCCGTACATGCATTCTTTTAACAGATAGTAATGTACACCTGGAAAACTCTCTCTGTCAACCCAGCAGTAAATGGGTACCTTTTTCGAATCAGGGAAGGATAAGGCAGCGAAAGGAGAGGGATGGGCTCCGCCTTTCATCAGCTGTGCCCAAGATACAGTGGGTCTCTAACCCCCACTGCCCCTACGGCTATTAGGCTATGGGAAACCTTTACCTTTTTACCTTTTAATGTACACCTGACCAAAAGTTTAGCATATTTCAGCTCTATAGTACCTTTGTTACAAATTCTGCAGAAAATTGGCAATTATTAAACAACGACATAAATTTTAAGAATTTTGAATAATGGAATAATTAAGCATATGCCTGATGACCCCCCCCCCCCCCCCCCCCCAAATTATCAGAATAAAGAATTTTAGCGAGTTGACATTTTTGTGTAAAATAATAGTTTTTATCTTTTAAAAATGTCGTACTAGGAAAAAGTTGTCGTATGCCAGACAGGAGACCACAGAATAAGTAAGTTACACATAAAATTTGAAGTGCCAGTATAAAAGACCGACAGTTTTCAACGGGACAAAAATGATAAGAATTCATAGGAAAAATGCATTATTACATGTACAGACTAAAAAGACAAGTATTGATCAGACTTTCTTTTACATGTACATCTGATTTAGAAATGATTGGACCACAATCAGTGTAGCAAATTATGATTTAACATGTCTACAGACCATAGTAATTTGGTGTGTGAAGAAAACCTAATGTTGTTTTGGAGACAGTTTTAAAGTGTACTTTAATAATAGTGGCCTTAATTTTTGTCGTTGAGTATCCAAATAACTGCAGGGTTTCAAAACATCTAGTCTGTAGGGTTTTTATTGTACATCACTGCTTCTCTCAGGATCAATAACACATTTTTACTTATGATAAGTCCTTCTCATCAATTATTTCTGCTGCTAACTTCACAAATAAGTATGCTAAACTTTTGGCGATGAGAGTATTTTGAGGCATACATGTATGAATACAGCTCCATAGGTCATTAGGGTAAAAACTTCTTTTATTGCGCTACTGCAGACCTTATTTTATCCCCCATACAAGCTCATGCAAGCAGATGCAGAATTCTTTGACATTTGAATTTTGTCTGATCAATCACGTTAAAATTGTCAGGGTCGTGTCAGGTAACTTCGGACAGCGGGTAAATTCGGACATACCATTGCAAACAGTGCAAATCCAGATGAGACGGCTCATAATGAACCGTCTCATCACGATTTTCACTGTTTGTCCAGTTAATTTTGTTTAAATTCCAAACAACTGACATATAAAGGAAACAATGTCACTGTCCGAATTTACCCGCTGTCCGAATTTACCCGACTTAACCCTATAATTATATTGTTGTATTTGCAATCCTACGCTTACACGGTTCTTTAGTGTTTTTTTTTTCTTTTTTTTTTTTTTTTTTTTTTTTTTTTTTTTTGAAATTCCTTTGTTGTAAAGACTACACATATATATGTTTTTATCTACCCCTTATTCGGAAAAATCTTTTAATTTACATGCCTTCATGGCCTCAAAAGATAAAGCGCTGACTCTTAGGCATTTGTTTCTCACCGCTGTCTGCTCAAATTTCGGCCGATTACATGTCAGAAAACCAAAGGTCAGATGTGTCTATCCCGGGGGCTCCGTTTTTGCCCACCTCTGCTTAACAACGGCCGCTACATGCCTGAAATATTATTGAAATGTCCGTAAATCCGATTAAAAGAAAGAAAAAATCACTTACCTTAATCTAAATTCTACCCCAAATAGTCAACAGAGTTGAATAATGAAAAAATGCTGATGTTTTTTGGGCTTTATAATCGAGTAAAACAACACGCGAAACGTTCCAAATCTTTCGTGATCTTTCGTGATTACGAAAAACTAAAAGTAACGATTCGCTTATTTTGATACACCCGCCTACATTTGTTATACAAAAGCGGTCTATATTCAATGACATCTGACACTTTTACAAAAGCAGTCTCCCAGCTAATTTAGGGACAGCATGACAAAATGTTACCACAAGAAAAGGACCATCTTCAGTACCCAAGCACTCTACCGTAATTGCCGACAATATTGGGATAGCTTTATAATCTTTGAAAATCCCTTTTTTTCTTCGATTATAAGACGATTTTATCTCTTCCAAAATAGTCCCAAAAATCTAGATCCGTCATACATTAAGTAAAATATAGATTTTGGATTGTTTAAGTAGGAAAAATTCTTTCAAAACTAAAAAAATCTAGATCCGTCTAATAAGTTTGCGAGCAGCTGGAGCTTATGTCTTCAATGCGGGCTGAGTAGTGTAATCGGTTACCTGTTACCTGGAGAGAGTATTAATGTGAATGCAGTTATTTCCCTTAGACCCCATTCTTGCTTTGGACGTCGAACAGACAACATCGCTTCTTCAGAGATGGAAAACTACAAGATTCCAGCACTCGCAGTCCGATTCTTGAAGGGAGCCCGCCTCAGTGGCTTCCCTGTGTTTGATCTGCATCACGGATCAAACACTGTCCAGCTAACTTTGACATGGGCGATCAACCCAGAGGTTAGTCAAGTTAGCGAGAGGGCCGAAAGCAGGAGAGGGGGAGATCGTTGCAAGTCTGCCCCCTCTAAGCCTGCACCCTCAGCTGGCAAGCGCTCTTGCCAGCCTGGACAGAAGAAGGATAGGCCGGTCAAGCCTACTCCTTCGAGGGCAAAGGAGCAGTCTGCTCCTAAGCCTGCTGCCAAGAAGACAACACAGAAAGCAGCACAGAAACCAAAGCCGAAACCAGCAGCTCCAGCGCCATCAACGCCAGCCAAGCCAGCTCCTGAGAAGACGGCCTCCACACCACCACCGCCACCGAAGACAGACGCCACCAAAGGACGTGGAGATGACTTCACCACCAGCTCCGAAGCGAAGGTCACAGCCACAACCGGCCGCAGACAACGCCCAACTGCCAGAGACACACCGACACATGTTCCACAACGAGTCCTTTTCCGAGGAGAAGCCGCTATCCAAGTACAGTGTGGAAGCGGCAACATTCATGGAACACACTGACGTTACCATCATGAAGCTCCGAAGGAAGGGAAAACCAAAGGACTGCATTGGTGTGACAAGCAGGAGCTGGCAGAAAGTCAAAGTGACGAAGGGACCGGGCAGCAAAATCCATCATGCTGCCCACTGGGATTTCTGGCACGAAAAGTACAGGTCAGCACCAAAGCCGGAATGCCAGCTCACAGCCATCAGGGAGGCAGTAGAGATCGTCAGGGACAAGAAGCTGACGTACACCAGCCCGATGGATCCAGACAAGCCCTAGTCACAAGAAACTTCTTTGCTGCCACATCGCAGCAATCAACGCGGCCCTGGGAGAAAGCATCATCGACAGCCAGGGCCGCTTCCGACCTACTGACCTACTTCTTTGCCAACACCGACACGCGGCCCTAAAGGAAAGCAACGACACTACAGCGACATCACAGCCTCACAGACAGAACAAGAACACGCAAAGACAGAAAACATCACCAGCACCACATCAACGACAGACGGACTCCGGATGCCCCAGGGTGGATATGATGCTCTAGTGGCTGTTGGCCCTGGGGACCAACATCCGATACGACTAACCTGAAGAAAAACATCCCTTAGACCCGGGGAGCGATAGGCATTAATCGATATTTGGAATGTCATATCGATGTCCATATCCCAGGACAGGTGTTGAACTTCTCTGAAGCCGGTTTTGTCATCACTGTGTTAACAATACGAATGCGCTGGATGGAAACATTTTTAATTTTTAACAATGTGGATTTTCATTTTCTTTTTCTCAGATCAAATCAATTTACTTTTTCAGTTGCTCCTTCTCGTTTTAATAAGTCTCGTTTTTCCCCTCTCTCTGATATTTAGGTCAAATTTCGTAAGAATTGGCGAGAAAATTAATCTGATTATTGGTCAGTTTTGACAGCGGTTTGTTTTAGTTTCTGACAACAAGAACATAAAATTACTTATAATATTTCTATCCTTTTGACGGTCTCATCTTTATGGAAAGATTAAGCCCGATACAGATACCCATCCACCCACATAGTTTTTCTCATTTCTTTTTTTTTTCTTTTACCCCGCCCATCGGGGCTCGCGAAATAGACTGGCTGCCTGGTGCTTCTGCGACAGAGCTGCTAGTCCTGGGTGTCATTTATCGCAGGCCGAGCAATACTTGCAGTCCCACAAATTCAGAGGCAACATCTCGACGACTACATTTTTTTACTGGGACGTTAAAACACTACTCAACAGGAACGATAACGTTTTCTCTTGATTTTCTGTTTTGACAAAACTGTTTAAAAGCTTTATGTAAACTGTGTCTTTCGGCATGTAACTAAGCTGCGCTATTTAAAACAATTAAGATTAGTCTGACTTTCTCTGTTTTTCTGCGAACAAAAATAAATAAACTAATGAGCCATACCACGACAAAAACAAATTGGCATGTGCGCCCTGCGAACACTCAGAATAGCGTGTGCGTTCGCCCATCTGATATGGGCCTTCGCTGTCCGCATAGAGGTAGCTTAGACCATTGCTTGTCCTGTAAGCGCACAGCGAAGATTTTGATTAGTCTGGGCGGCTGCCAAGGCTGACCTGAGTCTTGGCAGGGCGCTATGGCACTGCGTTGATTTTGTTGCGACGCGACTGAAATTACTGTTTCACAAGAATGACGTTCGGATTAAATATCCATTTCTGACCTTCATTGCCGTTAGCAGGTGTTAATTTTGAAATTGCATTGTTTTGACAAGACGTGTGACCAACTGTATTTTCACACCTTCCGACCGACAGCGACTACTCAGTTGATGTCTTTAGCAAACAATTAAATGAGCCGCGACAAAGGTGCACGTACGCCCAGCGAAGTCTTAGATCAGCCTGGGCATCCGCCTGATCCGATCAGAGGCTTCGCTATCGACATGAAGGTAGCTTAGTCTTAGCTACCCTTTGAACGCATAGTTCAGACTCTGCTCAGACCGGGTGGCTGTCCAGGCTGATCTGCGTCTTCGCTGGGCGCACATTCCAATTTGTTCGTCTTTTCGTATTGCAGCTCATATGAGGAAACTTTTGAACATTGAGCAGTAAAAAGAAAGTGACCTGTCCATGGGCGGAACGCTGACGAGTGCCTTGCAGCTTTCAACTGTTCTTTCCGTATTTCTTACTGCATTTAATTCTATCTCAATTTAATTTTCACATGATAATTTTAAATGGTTTTCGCACAGTCACACAGGGGCTGACAAATCAAAAAAAATTCCACTTGCCCACAGGACAAGTAAAAACAAAATTCACTTGTCCGCTAAAAAAATTGCTTGCCCAGATTTTTCACACACACACAAAAACAAAAAGTTACCCTTCTGTACCACAGGAGCTCGACCTTGGTTATATTTTTAAAGGGGTCGCCTCCAGCTTATAGAATATAGTAATAATCATTAATATTATCATCGTAGGGACAAGCCCTTTAAAAAAAATATTCAAGGTCAAGCTCCTGTGTTCTGTACAATCAATCATACATTCCCTAAAATTTGGAAATGAGTATAGAGTTTTGACCATTAGTAGACAAAGATGTTGGCAGATAGTGTAGAACCTGCACAAATTGCATAGGAGCAGTCTGATCAGTGTCAACTCTGACTGCCAAGTATAATAATCACAGCCTGATTTGATAACACGTGTTCAAAATATTTTGAACAGAAATTCGGATCAGTTTGGTTTGTGCATAAACACGGGTAAGGTTATGTACAAACTCAAATTCAAATAAGATTGACAAATTATTAACTGATCATAAACTCAGACTAGTTTTTGCAAGTGCATAAGTTGGTCTGAGTCAGTTTGCATACATAATTAATTCCATAAATTGACTATTGCAGCTTTATATTTTTTGCAAATATTTTTGTTCAAGTCATGATGACTTTAACAAACTTTAACGGTTTGACAATTACGAAAACAGTTTAGAGGTAATATCGGATTTTATGATCGATAATCGATTAATCCTCGTGTAATTATAAGTATGTTAATTGTACTGTATATTGTCAACAAATTCCGATCAGCTTGCGCAAACTGATCAGACATTGTTCAGTCTTATCAGTTTGCACATATCAGAGGCTGATAAGTGTCCGCAGGTGCACAAGTTTATTATCGTAAGTACTTATATTATAGCAAAAATACAAAAAAAATCACAAAAATATCTTTCAATATTTCTTGCTAGCTTCACTAAAACAGTCATAAAATTAAAGTGACAAAACTTGCATTATGAACAGAAATATTACTAATAAAGTTAATTTATAGCCTTGCAAGAAAAATGTTTCATAGCAATTTTTCCCATAGCGATTAATCCTTACACTACCACGGTTACGAGAAAATCTTCAACATGATTTAGTTTCTTACATTATTTTTTTCGACAGTAATATCTTAAGAGAGAAATACAGTGTATGTATCTTCGTGTCTCCTGATTATGAATGAGCAAATCTGCCAGTCAAAAATATAATTCTATGGATTCTAATATTCTACCCTGGGATACACAAAACATATTTCGGTTTCTTTGATAAAAACGCCCCACCACACTCAAATAAATTTCAATCAAAAATGTTAGAACAAACATTAGCAATTATGATAATAATTGATAGACTGATCGAACGTTACCAAAAAATATGTAATTGATTTGCAAAGTTTTTTATTTTTAGCTTATAAAGGGATTTTTAAAACTACAAGTAGTCGATTAACTGTCTGTTCATTTTTGATGGTCACGTGTAGGAGTTACGTGACTTCTTTCTCTTTTTTCCTTTCTTGTGTTCATTCGTTTATTCTTTCTTTCCTTCTTTCTTTCTTAATAAGACAATATGAATATTCTTCCTTTCTCAGTTAGATCATAAAAGCACATATATAAATACATAAACAAAACACGAATACCAAGAAATGAAGTGGTAAGCCTTTGAGTAATATAGGCGGATTTGGACTTAAACTATTTGAAACTATTATGAGCGAGGTTGTTTCGAAACGCGATTTTCAGTATGTTTAGAGATCGATGGAAGAAACTTATAGTATACTTATTCTATCATGAATTACATCAATGTAAACCTTATAAAAATCTCTCAGTGGTGATAACTTATAAAAGTTTTATAGAAAATCCGATCATTTTCAAATTTTAGGCTGAACATAGCTTCTTAGGCATTTTTGACATTATTCTTATATACTTTCATGTGACTGAAGCTTCAAACTTCAAAAGCCGATGGAAGTATCAAAACATGAAGTTAATTTATATATTTTTATACCTTATTAACGGACAAAGACTGAAGTTTATGATCATAACTTATAAAAAATTGTCGTAATATCATATATGTATTTAATTTCACATTTTATATTATATTTCTATGTAATTGCATATAACACTTGACATTATTTGAACAGGTAAGCTCTCGGATAAACCCGTAAGTCGCTATCGGTAGTTTCCGCCATATTGAAGCATTAAGTACCCTATGTTTAAGAAGGAAAATCCCCTCCTTAAAGCAGAATTTCATATGACTGATTTTTGCATTTGGGGTCATTCAAGAGATGAAAAAAATCATTTTATAGCCGAATAAATACGATAACTAATAGTTATACAATGGTCTGTCTGCCTGAACGAGGAGATAATCCACGACCTTTAGCGAGTGGATTATCTCCCGTACAGGCGGACAAGCCATTGTATAACTAGTTTAAACCTCCCTTACCAGTGTAGAACTTGCTCATTGCGAAATACGTCGTGCTAAAGTTGACGTTTTCTGGTAAGGTTGCATAATGAACAGCAAGCTTATTTGTGGCTTATCTTAGCTGTCTTATGGGATACAATGTAGGATAGCCAAGTTCCGTTGTAGTTTGTCCGTTCACCCGTCCGCCTTTTCTCTATTCAAACGAGGGGAACAAAATGATTTTGTCCAAGTGGTTCTTATCCGTCAACAAAATGGCAGTTAAGATAGACAATTCTGTTGAAACCAAATAAAAAAAAATCTACTTCTCCGGAACCAATGACTCAATATTGAGCTGACATCTTGTTGCGAGGAAGCATTAGGGACATCTGAAACGTGGGGGAAAAAAACAAAAAAAAAACTTGAATCCTACTCAGGTTCGTTCAAATCGTAATCATTGGATTCTCAAGTTTGTTCAAATTCGGGAAACTAGCCCAAACTGTCCCAAACTATCCAAAACATTTTTTTTAAATTTTATCTTATTCTTTTCACCAGTGAGCCCTATGTGTTTTGGTACATATCGACAGAACTTGACAGAAATAATGGAAGTACCAGAACATTTCTGTCACAGATAGAATTTTGTCTCCCGGGGCAAAATATATCTGCCTGTACAAAATGGGACGCACACAAATGATCCGGAACATTTTCATACACATCCTCCAAAGCCACTTGGAACAAAATTTTATGTGGGCCTCCTGGTGTTGGAGGAATGGAAGGTTATTTTGAACGATCACGATGCATGATCCAAAACAGGGTGGGGATCACGTGCTTTTTTGTTAAGATACGCCGCACTTACAAATGCAACTGAAGCGTCAAGGTATATAGCTTATAATTTCTCCTTTATATTTTTACACTGACTGATTATTCCACATCATATGAAAAGATCCGCACTTTGGACAAAGTCTCTTTCAGGAAATATCGAAACTAAAATAACGGCATAATCGGCACGGACATCAATTAAAATTTTGTTACAGATTCCTATATATACTAAAAGTACTGTCTTCTTGTGCTTAAGTCCACGTGTCGTTGTAGTCATTTTCATTCGAAGCGTATGTCAACAAGCATCAGGTAATCCTCCACCCTATAAAATGGCTGCCAAAATAGGCTACTCAGTTTTGAGCCAAAGATCTTGTTTGTTTTTTTAAACCGACAAGGCGAGTAAGTTTATATCTTGCAGCATTTAAAAGGCACACGCCACGTATTATCATAATTACTTGTTGTTTTTGTGTTCTTTTTTTTTTCACCACGAAACCATTTGATCACAAATGCCTCGAAGTTGAAATCTTTAGCTCTGTAGAAAAAACAAAAACAATAAAAAACTTGAAATTTGTCTAAATTGCTGAAAGCGTGGTTTTTAGTTCCTTTTATTTATTTATTCTTCTTTTCTTTTTTCCTTTCTTTTTTTTTTGTTGGGGGGGGGGGGGGGGGGAGGAGGAGGGGGGGGGGGCGTGAAAGCCTGATCAAACTTCAGAGAAACATTCAAAGCAATAGAACTTTGTTTTACACTCAATATTTTTTCTTTCATCTCCTGCTCCATATTAAACTGTGAAAAAGGCATGAACAAATAAAAAAGCATGGCAAAATCAGAGTTGAAAAGGATTTTCTTAAACGGATTCACAAAAGGGCAAATGTATTTTGGGGAAAATAAAACGTGATGTGAAAGGGTGGATTATGGTTTATTCTTATGCTGTACAGAATGTCTCTCAAGTCATTACCGTAATATTTGAACACCTTAAGGTGAATAACTTCGCAATTTCCTGCTTGCTCCCTAGGACGATGAATCCCGTCCTAAAAAAACATTAACACTCTGACGAAAAACTTGTTTTCTAGGAGCAACAACATTCATTAAGAACTGACCCACATATAGTAGGAGGGCAAACATGGAAATACCATATTTGTTTCCCCTGAAAGTGTACCTGTTAACCTCAATGTCTTAAAACTTGGCCTAGTTATTTTCTTTTTTACAATCCGGTACAGTAACTTGTCAATTTGCAAGTAAGGAAACAGTGGAGACCCCTAACAGACTGCTCCCCAAGGAGCAGTCTGTTAAGGGTCTCCTCTGTTTGCCCAGACACTTCTGTCATTTTGTTTAGAGTAACTGCATTTTTATTTTATTTTTCTTCGTGTTCCTTCGTGTTACAGGGGCAAAATCATGATGAAAAATAGGACACGTTTAAGATGTTTCATATTTCAATCAAATTTTCAATCAAAACTATCTTGTTTCTCATTCAACGTCAAATTGCTTTTTTATTTAGACATTAGTTCAAATATGAATTTCAATGGTTACTTTACAATATCTTAAATTTAATGGCGTGACATAAGAAGCATGCCTTGGGCACATGCCAAATAGGGTGTCCAGATCAGCCCCGTGTATTGTTATTTTCTTTTATTTATTTACTTTTTGTTTTTGATCGAGGTGAACTGAGATTGCCCGACCAGACTGAGCCCAGGCTGGTGTGGGCATGTAATATATGCCCGAAGATGACATGACACATGTATACCTTGGAGAACGCAGGTTACTTCGGTTATTTATTGTAAGCTTCATTTAAAAAAGAAAAGAAAAAAGAAAAATAAATAAATAAGATAATGAATTAATAAATAAAGAAACAGTCAGTTCTTATGTCTGTATATATGCATATGGCTTGTACATGGGCATGTGAGGACAATATCTTAGAGATACAATTTTTATAATAACAGAAAGCATTCGTTACTTTGAGTGTGGCAACTTTTATGAAAAAATTCTTTCTTCCCTAATTTTATAGATTGTATGGAGTGCAAACACACAACAACAGTCAGAGCACGGGGAAACAAAGCATGTGGGGCAAAGGAAGCTTAATACATGTGTCTATGATTTCGAATGCAACCATAATAAGATAGGTTTGCCGATATTTTTTATTAAAGGGCTACTGTACTATTTTCAATATGCACTGAAATCACTGGGAATAACTGGTATTATTTTATCTAAAAGAATGTCGAAAACTGCATAGAAAAATTTCAAATGGTTAAAAGTTACAAGGAATTTAAATTTTAATTACAAATGGAGCTGAAAATATGCAATGATTCTTATGACTTCATTTGAGTAATTCAAATTATTAAAATAAAAAAACAACAACATCGTTTAATGGTTAAATGCGTACCTTTACAGGCAGCTCAGAAAATGGGCAAGCAGTCTTGTGGGGAGAAGGAGGGGCACAACTCTATTAACTGAAACAAGGCATATTTTTATCCCTTTTACATGTGCACTTTTTGGTTTAAACAGTATTTTATTTGTATAATATACATATGACAGATGACATTGACAACAGCAAATCATAATTATACAAACTGGGATTCAGAAGAAAGTCGTGAGACTTTTGTAATCTGTATCCCATTGTTGCAAACAAATATTAACTAGTAATTTGTGATTTGAGATTCATGTTACAATACAACAGTACAATGCAAGTAAAGTAAGTATATGAGGCTGAACATGTGTGGTATGTGCACCCAATATAAATGCCACCCAACTAAGGCTCCACGGGGAATGGAATTTGGTTGCTTCTCGACAGAGAGAGAGAGAGACTTATGCAAAATAATCATCCATGTAATGTACAATCAGTACACAAACAGTATCAGTACAGTCGCCTACCTATTAGATGGCGGCTGACAAAGCAACTAATTTCACCTATGTACTGGATATTAGTTAATTAACTTGAAATCGTTTTGTGTTTATCAAGTAGTCCTGGACGGCAGTGAAGATATGCTGATTCAGGGTTAACGCAAGTGCTGGGTTACCAAATAATAGTGTATTAAAAGTTGGTTCGCAGTAATGAGAGACGGCATTTAGGAGATCACGTCTTTGATCACCATACCGAGTACAATCAAACAAATAATGGTGTGTGTTTTCTACCTCACCACAAACACACAGTGGGCTGTCCACTAGATTTTTTGAGAACAAGTGCTCATTTAATGAGCTGCAATGGGTTCTCAATCTAGCATGATAAATCTGACCTAGACGGGAGCCAGAGTTGTAATATGCAGGAGGTTTAGTAATATCGATATTTAATTTGCATCTAAATGTGCCCAAACTGTTCGAATCGCGCACGTCTTGCGGGAGTTCATTCCATTCTCGCGTAACTGATGGAAGGAACGAATTAAAATATAATTGTGTATTTGCATGTATCAGATGTACATCTGAAGCATTTCGCAAGTGGTATGCTGAAGTGCTTCCAACAGTTGGCGGAACTAATGAGGACAGGTAATCAGGTGACAAATTATTTTGCATTTTGTAAAATAACTGGAGTTTGTGTTTTTTCCTACGCTTAGCTAGAGTTTCCCAACCAGTTTCTGCAATAAGTGAATTAATTGATACCAGTTTTGTGGCGCCAGTCACTATCCGAGCTGCTTCGTTTTGTATTTTTTCAAGTTCGGACACCTCATACTGTGTACAGTTGTCCCAGACAACGTCGGCGTACTCCAGCAGAGGTCTAACGAAAGAAAAGTATATTGTTTGTAAGGACAGTCTATCAAGAGTAAATTTTAATTTTCGCATAATATTAATTCGAAACCATGCTTTTTGCTTAACGGAGTCTAGGTGTTCATGCCATGTGCAATCACTGGTAAAGGCTAGACCTAGATGTTTATGGTCAGTCACTTCGGTTATTACATTATGGTTCATACTTACAGGTGGATGATATGGTCTATTTTGCTTCCGAGTAAATAAAAGTGATTCTGTCTTAGCTGGGTTAAATGTAACTAACCACTTTGAGGCCCACTGGTGCACTTTTTCAAGGTCTGCATTAAGTTGAATTGCTGCTTCAATAGGGTTATCTACTATTATATAGACACTAGTGTCGTCCGCAAAAAGCCTTATACTTGAATCCATGTCATCAACAATATCGTTAATGTAAATTAAAAATAAGAGTGGGCCAAGTATTGAGCCCTGTGGAACCCCAGCTTTGATGTTTGTCCATCTGGAAGTTGCACCAGGTAAGACAACTCTTTGTTTTCTGTTACTCAGGTAATCTTCAAACCAGTCTATGAGAGAATCAGTGACACCAATTGATTTGAGTTTGAACAAAAGACCTTCGTGCCATACCCTATCAAAAGCCTTACTGACGTCACAGAATATGGCACGAACTTCTTTTCCCTCATCTAGGGCCTTGCAGAAAGTGTTGTAAATGTCGACAAGTTGGTTTACTGTTGAGTCTGCTGGTACAAATCCAGACTGTAAGTTAGTTAACAAAGAGTTAGCTTGAAGAAAATTGAAAACATGTTTATGTATCATCTTTTCTAGTGATTTACCTATGTTACTTAAAAATGAAATTGGTCTGTAATTAGAAAAGTTCGACGGGTCATTCTTTTTATGAATAGGTGTTACATTAGCTTGTTTCCATAGAGTTGGGACTTTACCTTGTGCCAGGGAGAAGTTAAAAAGGTCACAAACAGGAAAGGATAGAGCGGTGGCAGCTTCTTTCAGAAGTCTATTATTTATACAGTCAGGGCCTGCGGCTTTACCAGTTTTTAATGATTTAAATATTGATTCAACTTCAAAGGGTGTAGTTGACACTGAACTTAGAGTAGAGGTCGGGATAGGAATCACTGAAGGTAGAGAGGCGTTAGTTTCTTCTAGTATTGTTTGTTCCGTAAAAAAAAGTATTAAATATATTAGCTTTATCATTAGGGTCAGAGTAAGTGACATCGTCTTTGTTTAAAGGCGGAATGGCTGATGTTTGTCCTGGTTTAATGAATTTTTTTTAGAGTTTTCCACCAGTCTTTCGAGTTAATATTATCATTTCTAAGTTTCTGTGCTAATTTGTCAGTTTGAAGTGCCTTTGCCTTCCTTATAGCTGCAGTTACTTTATTTCGCGTTTGCTTATAGCTTTCAAAGTCGGTACTAGATTTTGTTCTTTTATATTTATCATAGAGGCGTTTTCTTTTTCTCATAAGTTTCTTTATATTATTGCAAAGCCAGGGTGGATCTGATTGACGGGTTTTAATTAGTTTGTTTGGGATGTGCTTCTTAGCTAATTTAGTTATATGGTTAGTTAAGTCTTGGGCATATTTATCAATATCATCACTCTTAATATCATCCCAGTTTGTTTGCCTAATATCATTAGAAAGAGCTTCGTAGTCCCCCCTATCATAAAGCCAAATATGCCTTTCATATCAGGATGTAACAGTTTTGTTAGAATTGAATACACAGTATATAGGGCAGTGATATCTTATGTTTTGTTCCAAGAAGGGCTCGCCAACACCGCTTAATAATATAGTATCCTTTTTTGTTGTAAGAAATAAGTCAATAATTGAAGACGAGGATTCTGTATAATGTGGTGGTTCATTTATGAGCTGTTCAAGGTTAAACTGTTGACAAATGTCGTTTACTTTTCTTTTAGAAGTTTGTTTAAGCATATCAAGATTTAAATCTCCAGTAATGAGAATATTCTCTATGTCTGTGTCGAAACCTAGGCCTATGGAATTTTCAATGGACGCCAGGGTAGCAGGAGTTGAATTAGGAGGTCTGTAAAAAGTACCTATAAGAACCTTTCTGTTGCGATTATGAATTTCTAGCCAAATACATTCTACGTCTGCCATTTCAAGGTCATTCCTGCGCCGTGAATATAGTTCATTCTTAGCAAAAACACAAATGCCACCGTAAGCATCCCTTGCTCGGTACCGACGATACAAGCTATATTCATTCATCACTAGTTCGTTGGTCAAGCCAAGTTTCTGTCAGGCAAATTACGTCGAAGTTAAATAGCTCTGACTCAATGGTTCCAATTTTAGGTAATAGACTTTGCACAGTGGATGACTGAAAATTTGTTCCTTATTATATCTTCAAACTGGGTTGAAATGCTTGAAGAGGAAGAGACGCTGTCAGTATCAGGACCAGGATTCAGTTCAACATCTCCTGATTTTAAGAGCAACAGGGATAAAATTATCAAAAATTCGAAAGACGTCAAGTAATCAAGACCCTTAATTTTGTTATGACGACTGTAATGTAGGCCTATCCGCATCCTATAGACTGCTATAGGGTCCATTTATGTAATACAGTCAACCAAAAACCTAAGCAGTTTAAGGGATGCGGGGGGCTTCAAACTATGCAATTTAAAAGCAGTATCAGTTGCATAAGTATACGATACAGAACAAGCAAATCTAAATCCCCGTGGAGCCTCAGACAGGAACACATATATAAGCACATAAAAAAAACACATGCAGGAAAGCACACATCGCAGAATAAAAGGGTGAGGGGTGAGGAATAAGATGCAAAATCTATGATCGTCTAGTAGTGACAGTGAAACGGCTGAGTCACAGATGAGCGGCGACCTCAGAAGAAAAAAAACAAGGGCTGCTAGCCCTCACAGAGACCGTCCTGCTCTGGCGGTCCCAATGAGGGGCCACAACACATCATTCCACAGATATCCAACCAAAACCAACCTGAAAATAATTAGCACACCGCCCCATTCTAAACTCAACCTTACACTACACGCCAATGTCTATCTCTGGCCATTGTTGCTGCCTCAATCCTCGCAACAATGTTACAAGGATTGACACAACAACAACAGCCAAAGACAGACACTGGTATCTTTAGCTATCAGACTTTAAAGTATTTATACGTGCTCACATCTGGATTTTCATAATAGGTAAGCGGAACTTGAAAGAGTTCACGGATGTGCTGGCACCAAGCTGCAAACAAATTTGCTAGCAGCTTGGTACCAGTACACCAGTTGACCGCTGACGCTCGCCAGATGTCACGGAGTTAAAAAGAAAAAAAAATCATCACTGATTCGACGTTACGACGTATTCATGATCATCTGCTGACCGGCGCCGCGCGCCCATTGACTATATTACACGGTAAGAACAAACGAATCTCCTCGGGAGAAAACGAACCATTAGACTGAGGCAACCGTTCTGTATGAACGCTTGCACAGCCCCTCTAACGTCAACAGTGCTCTAAAAGACTACATCATGAAAATATGTATAGTTATCTCCCGATGTGATACGTCCTGTGAGAACTGACGAGACTGTTGGCAAATAAAAAAAGAAAAATAGTATACTTACAGTGTAGGGTAGAAAACTATATCCCACTGGGCAAACCATATTGAATGAGCACAGAATCAACGTCTATTCAACGCTATTACGTTGAAACAGCGTTGATTCAATGCCAATTCAACCTTAGTGTCTGCCGAAGAAACTAATAAAAAATTATGTATTCATATATTTGAGCGATTAGAGAGCCAAGCCCTTTCTCACATTAGTCTACAGAACCTCTAATGTGCACTTTTTATATGTGTATAAGCCAGTTTCATGAATCGCATCAAGGGTTTTGTCTCTGGTTGAGGCGACCATACATATGCCGACGACTATGCTTTATATAATGCTGCTTGCAATATAACAACTTATTCGCTTCATCGGTTCTTGAGGAAAAATAGTTTTTAGTTTATTTAATATTATAGCTACTTCCCAAGGTGGTCATTTTACATCATGGGATGCGAGTATTCTCACAATGAGACTTTCCATTGGAGTCGGAGTTTCTACATTAATTTTGGTTCTGATTAGCCAAGCAGTTTCAAAGGAGAAGTTATAGACGAGTCTATACACGTACATGAAATAATAACATTATTCTCAGAAATTCAAGTCGCCCTAACGTGCAATGTCTACGCTGGTTATCATGATATAAGTCAGATAGATAACGATTCGTCCATGCACATGGTCGCTAGTCCACTCGCCAAAGCTCGTGGACCATCTCTCCATACATGCGGACGAACTGTGTTCTATTTATCACAGACAAAACAGAGGAATATACAAATAGAAAAGAAAACGGAACGAAAAACGGGATACCATTGCAAAAACGTCACACAAAGAACAATTTACTGAAAGCAATGGTGGCAATTGTACATAATATTATACTTTATTTCAGTGCATAGGGGTTTAATACGTTTTTACGAACTGTGCTCTATTTATCACAGATAAAACAGAGGAATATAAAAATAGAAAAGAAAACGGAACGAAAAACGGGATACCATTGCAAACACACGTCACACACACAAAAAAAAAAACAATTTTCTAAAAGCAATGGTGGCAATTGTACAAAATATTATACTTTATTTCAGTGCATAGGGGCTAAATACGTTTTTACCAAGTTGATTCTGCCAGTAATTACTTCATTATTGTAAATCTGCGTTCCCTAATTCCATGACACATTTTCTATTATTCTATTTTCAATAAACAGTTGAAAAGGTTTTTGTTTGGTTTTTTACGTGACATGTGTCTACTTCTACGTCTTAATTGCATTGTGACATAAACTAAAAGTACAGTCTGAGTTCTGTCATTTCTAGGAACCAGAAATCGGTTGCAGATAACAATTAGGAAGTAGGCCTGGCCCCGAGGTTATAAAACTTTTTTCGTGCTCAACTCAGCTGAGCATGAAATTTTCTCTGCTGATAAATATGAAAATGCCAACTAATGTTGGCATTTTCATATTGATAAGCAGAGAAAATTTCATACTCAGCTAAACTGAGCATGAAGACAACTGTACTTATTTGTAATTTGCTATTTATTAGCAGGTAAAATTTCATGCTCAGCTGAGTTGAGCATGAAAAAAGTTTTATAACCTCGGGGCCAGTTTAAGTGTGGTGTCATTTGCAAATAAGACTTTTAGCCCTTAAAGCGACAAAAACCCAAACAAAAACGCACGACAAAATTTACGTTTGCAAACTTTCATACAATGTTTTGTCCAAGCTTTATATCATATTGAGAATTGAAAGAATAGGGAACAGATAGTGTAGATCCATATGAGGTCTCATCTGGATCCAAGTTGTATGATAGTTGTTATTATGCAAACAGGTAAGAGTTAAATGCAACAGATAATTATAGTTTTGCCGTTACAAAAAATACATTAGGCACATTTTCCAGCTACACCGCTCCAGTTGTGTATCACAGGTTATCAGTCTGGGATTTGACGTATGGTTGCCAAATATACAAACAGTTTTGGGGCATAGATTACAGACCAATGACATGAACGATACTCCAAAAATATACGAGCTTACATATTAAAGCGGCCACCAGTGTGATTGCGGAAACCCGGTTATATTATTCAGATTCAGTTGAGTCACTTTTTTACAGTCGCCATTGACAACAAGGGTGCCGTCTTGATTTCAAAATGTATACTTACAGATCAAATTTTGTTTACTGTCGTGTCAATGCACTTTTAATTTTGGACCAAACCTTGAAATAGGTTGAGCAGCTTGTCACGGAAAAAGTCGGCTCTTTCCGTATCAGTCAGAACACATTTATATATAACCATTTATAACGATTTCGATGCATGTCAATGTGGTCCAGAGGTTCAGCCTGTAGACTAGTAGACTAAATATCTTGAGTCAGTGGTTCGAATCTTGTTTTTCCCTTTTCTCCCCCCCCCCCCCTCCTCGCCCCCTTTTTGCCTTTTTTACTTATTTATTTTATTTATTTTTTGTCAATTTCATTTCATGTTAAGTTCTCCACTTCTTATAACGAATTCCCCTCTTCTTGTTGAACTACAAATTATGTGAAACTACACACAATATCCAGGGTTTATACAATGCAAAGGGGTTTCTTGTATCAAAACGAGAATTCACATGATAAATGGATGAAATGGCGGCTTAACGTCTATTCCACAATATTTTAGTCATACCAGGACGATTCAAGGGTGGTTGTGAAAGACTATGTGCAATAAAGCACCGGTTAGGTTTAAACAGAGCCTTGTCTGCCATCTGGACTCGACCCAATGATCAAAAGTCGGGAGCGCTAACAACTTTGCTACACGGACGCTTCAGCATCAAGTGCAACTCCAAAAATAACGCTCGACTGTGACAAAACCGAATCTCTGTCTGACCTTCGGAAAGCATAAATTTTGTCATTTTGAGCAGCGAGATTGGTTGCGGTCCTGCCGGAGCGTCGAACTAATTTGGATAATAGTAGGGGAAGGGCCTACTGTACTTGCAGTAGGTGCGGGTGGGGTTGTTTGGATATTTTTCTCTTGCCTATCACATCTCTTTTCTTTCTCCCTCTCTCTGGCAGACGCCTCAATATAGACTGAAATACTGTCCAAACGAGTCGTAAAACCCCAAAAAACCAACCAACCGACATTTTGAGCTGAATTTTCTGCTTTGTCTAATCAGCAATAACCTGGTCAGTCTGCATGCTGCGTTGAGGTTATGTTTCGCTCTTTCTCTGTTGGACAGGCAAGTTTATGAGTCTTCAAAAAGAGACTTTTTAAACAGATTGATTGTGCATGACTTTGCCTGCCAAAACAGCACGAAAGAGTACCTAAATCTGCATGACAGGCAATCGTCCAGCCATAATATGAGTTCAACAGTTTTTGGTTCAATTCTCGTAGAAGATTCGCCACGCGTTATCCCAACTTTGTCCGAAATGTAGGAGGAACGGAAAAAAGTACAAATATGTGAACACCTACATGTATCATTTGAGTATACGACCAGGGCAACGACACAGTAGCTCGATGGAATAAATTGCTCAATGCCAATGAGACCCATAAACACATACGCAACTATTTTCATAATCGCTATCGAGTGAAAAATACAGGTATCTCCGATTTATCGATAATACCCGCAGGTCTCTTGAGTTACATAGCGTAGCGGTCTACTTGGCAACAGGTAGTGATTAAAACAGGTACAATATCGATTATTGGACTCTGGGAAGTGTCATAAAAATTAAACGTCCTTTTCTTGTTCTTTGCTTACTTTGCGCATATGCGACTGACCAGGCTGCGCATCAGATCAGACTAATAAATGGTCACGGGTTCTGGCGATTGATGTTCCTTTGGGGTATCACTCGTAAACAATTCTGATTCCAATGTTGTAACTTAAAATAAGACTGCGCATCTGCGCAAACGAACCAGAAACCCTGGTCCCGTCTTGATCAGTTTGCGCAGGCTAATCTGAATAGCTTATAAAACGGTTGAACGTTCAACTAAAGCAGATGCGCAGATTATCAGGTTTCAAATGTGCATACTGATTGTTTTTATTTATTTTTGTTCTGTTCCCATATTGCATATTCAAATATAAAACCAAAATTATTTTCAAAAATTAAAGAAATCGGAGTTTTAATGGCAATATGGTAATTTCGTTTGCTGAAGTTGTCAGTGTTGAATCATCTGTTGATAGCGATGGGTAAATGTCAAGCGTGTTTATTGCACATGAATATATCGATTATCGATCGTAAAATCAGAGATTACCTGGACAAAGATATCCTTAATTATTCGTGAAATAAATCAACGATAAATCGGGGAAAAAATAAATAAAATAGATAGATGATTTTAAAATAAAGATAATTTATTTTGCAGAATAATTAAGTATGTGTGTGCTGTTTGCAAAAACAAAAAAACAAAAAACAGATTTTTTTTTTCAAAACGTTTTAATGCGTGTGCCCAAATCAGCCTATGCATGTGCGCACACTAAATGGGAAATCTGTTCTATGTTTGCGGGCGATTCTTAGGGCAACTGTCGGGAGTCAAGCTGTAGAACTATTTGAACCGCGACATGAGAAAAACAACAAAGTGGTTGTGCGCCCGGCGCAGACTCAGTTCAGCCTGGAAATCCTTTACTACCCTGTTAGCGCTTAGCGTAGACTCTGCTCAGCTGGAAGGAGGACATCCTGATCTGAGTGTGCGCTGGAATCAGAACCACGTTGGTGGTTTTCTCGTGTCGCGGCTCATTTGTCCCTCAGAACACCAATAAATATCAATGAAAATAGTGCATCTCAGATCAGCCTGCATATTTTTGCATCTTATTATTTATTATTATTATTTCTGCTTTTTCTGCAACACACTCTCTGAATACCCGATCAGACTGCGCAGTCTTTCACTGTTTAGTTTAGTCTAACAGGTCATAAAAATACCTCCCCATCATCATGATCATTCAGCGTTTTTGTAGTTAACATTCTGATGAGATCTTAATCGATGCTTGCACACTTTTTGTGTACAATTAACTTACCTAGTTTGAGATAAAGCTGAGTAAAGCGAACAATAATTGCCATTAATTGGCATTAACACCTTTACTGTCAACATTAGTTATCTCCGTTTCAAACTGTCGTCTACAATACCATCAAAGTCTTTACCGATGCAGCAAATATTGAAGCCATAATTAGCAAAAAGGATCAAATTCATAATTGGTAGTAAGTGTTACTAAGATTAAAGTACCGGAGATAATTGCAATCACAATACTGTCTTCTCATTTTAAGCAAATAATAATATCAATAATAATAATTAATAATAATAATAATAATAATGTGATGAAAAGAAAGAAAAGAAAGAAAGAATAGGAATCAACTTATTTGTCTTAAATTGCAGATTTGATAATTTGATGTGCAAAACGTATCGTATGAATTGGATTTTACGGCAATATATAAATAAATACAGTTAATATACGCACCTATAGCAAGTTCAGCTGTTCTTAAGTTTCTCAACCGTTCGTAAACTGTCGGCATTAACCGTACACCTCCGGAATGTGATTCTAACTAAATTTGAAATTATTATGGTTTCTAATTTAAATCGCAAAATAGACTAAAAAGTCCAATGCTTAGTTAAATAAATTTTATATCATTATAAAGGTCCAATATTAAGGGAACTGGAGCCGCCAGCACAGAGTCAATTAGATCTCAAATCGTGGACTTATCTTAATTTAAAATGTATGAATCTGTCAAATTTATGATGATTTTGCTATATATTTAATCATTTTACTGGTCATAACAAATAACCCGAAAATAGACCGATATGTTTTTACTATAAAATTATGAAAAACATATCAGCGTAATCGGGAAATAATGTAGTTTTCTATGCCGCCAGCACAGAATTTCTATCTTTTATAATTATTTTATAATTGGTTGTTAAAAAGTCATCTCCTATCTAAATCAATGCATTTTTGTGTATCGTGTCGCTCAGGTATTGGCGAGACTCAGTTATTGGAAAGTTGGCCATGGTTAAAAAAATCTTCCCACGATATGCTTTATCGGGGAAAAATACCCATCCACCGCCCCTGCTGCTAGAAAAAAAAAAATAATAATAATAAAAAAAAAACACTGACCCAACGGTATGCCCATGCAAACTTATTTTATACTCGTAGTGCTTTTTGCTTTACCCACTTCGCCACAGCGGACAGTGTATTTTTTGGCATTATAACTCAAGTTATACCATGCACTTTACTGACGGATAATAACGAGTGCATTCGGGTATATTCCGGAGAAAGGCGGGCGGTTGTTTTGCTACAGATATAGTCGTGGTTACCCATTTACGAGGTTCGAATGGAATCGGCGACCTTTTGACACGACAAGCTAGAAATTTTATTTATAGGTGTTTAGAAGTGTTTACGGCCATCAGTATTATGCTAATAATTGGATAGCACGGTCTTTAGCAAAAAAAAACCTTTTGCATACCCTGGACATACTACGCAAATGTGCATGCTGGTCAAGGCATCCGCAATTTTAAGAACGCGTCTTTAAGAACCTTCTCTTTCAAACCGTTGGAGTCTAACGACACTGAAGAAATTGAATCCAGAAACGCATGTCTGTCTGACTAAATGGTAATGTTAATATTGAAATCACAAGGCGATATCACCTCTGGTCGAATTTGACCCTGCCCAGTTAGTCAGCGTTTCAGTGTTGACTCTGGTTCTTTAGCATTGGAGTCACTACCTAAATACTGATTTAAAGCAGCCTTATTGATACATGTATACGTCTGGTAATTTTTTTTAAATATTCTTAAACTGAAAGACAGACTTGTCAAAGCGACATGAATTTTAGCGGAGTTTCGTTTCGATTCTTTTGGATTACATGTATTTTAACCAACTTCCGAACGGAACTTCATTGACATGATTGACACACACAAAAAAAATTAAAGACATAATAGAATATAACAGATAGGCGTGTTTTTCCGTAAAGCAACCGACACTTGGCAAAGGTATAAACTTGATCATATATTAAGTTTCTTTCCATAACAACATACGAACCAGTACATTCATTCTCAGCTATATTGTATGTATACAAAACGGAATTCAGAAGAAAGTCAACTGACTTTTTCAAGTCTGTATTCCAACTCGTCACAAAAAAAGAAATATTAAACTTATCGATCAAGTTAATCTGTTAATCACACACATATATATCTGACGATAAGAACTCTAGTCGGCTTTCAGTAGGAACCCAGAAAAGGATGTATAGGAATATATGCTTCCGATAGCAGTACAGCCCCCAACAGTGATGACATCTCCCTGATTCAGATGTAGAACCACTGAATTACTTGACTGGTAGTAGTATCCGTACGCACTACTGTATGGATAACTATAGGCTTCAATTTTGTTCGACCCGTTCCTTTGGATATAGCAATATGCAGTACTGTATGAGGAAGTGGGATATCTATAAAGATGTAAGTGGAACATGTATATTCCTGGATGTTCACAGGTGAAGTTGCCAGATGCCTGGTCGTAGTCACTTCCATAGTTGCTTTTCATTGCGCTAAATTTAATGGTTCCTGACCTTGTGCCAGATGTTGGAGACGTGCCTGTGAAGGCAGATT
Source organism: Ctena decussata (assembly GCA_963989385.1). Lineage (NCBI taxonomy): Eukaryota > Metazoa > Mollusca > Bivalvia > Lucinida > Lucinidae > Ctena > Ctena decussata. The sequence goes on along the minus strand of OZ022515.1, from coordinate 21,006,800 downwards.
CATAACCTGAAATAACAACAAAGATAACACATATGCCCTGTATTTAAGTTTTTCAAGATATTAACACATAATAAGCCGTTTCCAAGATTGTACGACACGTTGGGATACAAGCAGATACTTCAAAAACTACCGCTAAGCAGACACAAAAAAAATAACATCGTTAAACCACACGAAGGCACAGCAGCCTTGGAACAGTCCAGAATATTTTTAAGAATTTAGCAAAGGTCCTTTTGCACTACGTTCAGCATTGGAACCTTTCAATAATTGTTTTTTTTGGCCTATGTTCTTTGTCGGTTTGGTCACCTGTTTTGCTACCCAATCTGCCTTTTGTTTAGCTAATAATAAAATAGATAAAAATAGATGTTGATGCATTTTTGATTAGGGTAGCTGAATGAGCACCTGTTTGGGAATGAGCTGCTTATTCGGTTTACCGTGCATGTCTTTCGTGAACTTGTGTCAATTTTTCCGTGTGTGTGTGCTTCTTTCCCTATTAGTTTTGAGAGTGGGATGTGGGATTTAATTGTATTAATTCCTGATCATTGCCAATCTTTTTACGTTGCATATGTTACAAATTAAAACCTGTCCGCATTTGAATATAGTAATTATTTGAGATCAGTTCCACCCATACATTGCAATGTTTTTTATTGTTTTGTTTTTTTAATTGGTCAAAATGGAACTTGCTAAAGTTGGGGTAAGGGAGTGATTCAGGTTTACAGGTTTTTTATTCGATTTTATGCTACATTCGTTAAAAATAAATATAATTGGTTTAAGACATGATAAAAACCAGTAAAAATATGTTTAGCATTTTATAAGTGAAAGTGGTCAAAGTACCCAAATCATAAGTCTGAACTCTTAAGTCCTTCAAACATTGACAATTCTGGAATATTTGGGATACACAGATATGGACCCCGAAATTGAGGTGTGATCAGGTGCTCGCGAGTAGTAAGCATCACCTGCCTACTATAATACACCCGCCATATCTATGTATCAGTAGGAAAAGTAAGTGAAAAAGAAAGTCCGGTATTCTAAAGCTTAACTAAGCTTCGGATAAGGCCAGCAAATCGGAAATTAGTTTAGAAATGGCCACATTGTAAGGATCAACGAGGTCATGGTGTCTCCCATAAAACTTTTTAACTGTCGATATAAGCTTTACTTCCCGATAGCCCTGTGTCAACAGTTTACGGGTGAGCAGCCTCCCTCTTTCAACAATGTCATGGTATTTGAAACAGGCTCTAGCATAGCGGACTAGCTGAGAAACATAAACTCCGTATGCAGGTGCCGAAGGGATATTACTGCTCAAAAATGGAAAGTTAACTACGGGAAAATTGAAGTCGCCCCTCTTGTCATAAAGCCTAGTAATAAGGCTTCTAATACTTGACAAAAATAAAGAGCACATTTACCACATATATTGTAGATTTTATCACTGGATACATGTCTAACCTATATCTTAATGAGTGGGCTCAATGACTACTATGTTTAGGAAATGACGAAAATGCAGAAAATAGCATACGCCGTATCTTAACTACCTTATCCATCCTTGAAGTATAAACTAGAAATACGTAACTTGGAAAGTAGGCTCGAGCCGTAAACTGCAACCATTCCACTCATATAAATAGTAATAAACAAGCCATTGCGGCATTTTTTAAAATCTTTTTCATGAAATATGGGTCCAGGTATTGCCCTTTATGCACGTTCTCCTTTAACACAATTGTCTGTGTTTCAAATTCTGATCCAAAAGCCAAACGTGTGTGTGACCTTAACATAGATTCACCAGTAACCGGCAAATTTATTGTTCTAGTATGCATTATTTACGTATCTCTTGAAGACTAGCATAGACAAGGTAAGCATATACTAGAAGTTTGAATCAAATGATCTAAATCACAAAACGTATACCTGATTTACGTTGAAGTTCCGACACATCAGCGGTGGTGGTAGCTAGCGTTGCCTGAATCGACTGGTTCGTGAGTTTCATCTCCGCAAACTGTATTTGAAGATCAGTATTGCTTCTTCTAAGACTGTTGTAGGCCTGTGACAGATTTTTATAATTATTTTCTAAACGTTTGTAAGCCGCTTCGTTGATGCTCAGCTGTTGTTGTAGCGTGGCTACATTATGTTCAAGTATGTGCCGTAATTGCTTCTCTTCTCCGATTAGATCAACAAGTTCTTTAAACTCTGCAACAGTAATTAAAGATGAGTTCATGCTAGGCACGAGAAACTGAGAATCGCAAAAAGTCAAAACCGATAAAATTGTAAGAAAAATCGCTGTCATTTTCTGTAAATAAATTTTCACAAATACTGAAGACTGATAAGGAATGTTCGTTAGCCTAAATATATACTTTGCTAGTTCATATCTGATAACGTTTTGACAATGTTTATGACAGGGCCACATTTTGGTCATGGATGTTTTTGTCCTCGTTTTCGAAGAAAAGCGAAGGGACATAGTATTCGGCTTTCAGTAGTTCCGTCCTTCTGTGGTTCCGTGAATCCGTCCCCCATTGACTGTAGGTACCTTGTGCGCGCGCAACTTCGCCTACAGCTTTTCATTAATCATTCTGAAACTTTGCAGATGCCTTCTTGATGGTCTGTAGATGTGCATGTGACCTAGGGGCTATGCTAATATAAAATTAATACTTATTGTTTTGCTTTGCAAACTTAGTCATTTATCAGCAATAGACGGCCTATTTATTAGGTACCTTGTGTGCGAAGCACCTCCTACAGTTTCTCTTAAATCATTCTGAAACTTTGCAGGCTTCTTTTACATGGTCTGTATATGGACATATTATTTAAGAGTTACGGATGAATAATTTTTTACCACTTTTTTGCTTTGTGAACTTAGCCATTGCAACATGAGAAGTAATGTTTGAACACGTGAAGACCTGTTGAGTTGGTAGCTTGTGTGCGCAACTCCTCCTACGGTTTTTGATGAATCATTCTGAACCTTTGCAGGCTTTTTGTCATTATCCAAAAATGTGCATGTGACTTAGGGGTTATGCTTGGATAATTTTATATGTACTTATTTTTTTTGACTTTGCAAACTAAGTCATTTTTCAGCATCGGTAGCCCTAATAAGTATAAACACTTTGTATGCACAACTGCTCCTACCAATTTTCATAAATCGTTCTGAAACTTTGAAGGCTATTTTAGCTCACCTGAGCCAGTGGTTCCGGGGGAGCTTAAAGGATGGCAAGGCTCCGGCGCCCGTCGTCGTCCGTCAACAATTTCAAACGATTTCTCATCTGAAACCACTGGGCCAATTGTAATCAAATTACATGTAGAGCCTCTACGGTGCGGGGAAATGAAAAGTTGTTCAAACGGTCCTGGTGCCATAACCAACATGGCCGCCACGCCCATATATGGTAAAAACCTTTCAAAATCTTCTCCAGAACCAATGAGCGGATGTCCTGAAAACTTGGTATGTAGCATTGGGTACACGAGTGCTACCAAGATTGTTCAAATTATAACCAGGGGTTGACCTTGATTTTTTACGGTAACGTCAGATTTGCTTTCTGTAGCTTTTATATGGAAAAGTGCTACAACATAAGATTTCTTGGAAACTGTTGAAGATTTTGACCTGAAAAGCGGTATATACAGTCATCTTAATAAGTACACGAAAATTAATGCTTACAAGAGGTCAAGTCATTTTTCGACCTTTGACCCTGGTCTTTCATATTTTGACAATTTCACACATCTCCTCCAAAGCCACTGGCCAATTGTAACCAAATTTCATATAGAGGCCACCACGCCCATATATGGTAAGCCCTTTAACCAGAGGACCAATGGTCCTGTTGCTCACCTGACACCTTCTGTCAACAGACACAATTTGTCATTTTGCTCATTTCTTACAAAGTTGAAACCATTTTAATTTCAAAGTCTCAGTGACCTTGAGCAAAGTTCAAAAAATGACCTTGACCTTTGATGACCTTATGTCTTCATGTATTCATTTGGTTAACTTTATTTTCCAATTATTATATCTAGACTTAAAAAGTTTCCATGAAATCAACTGTATATGCATTTTCCCATATAAAAGCATAACATACCAAAGTTGACCTTGCCATAAATTAGGTCAAGGTCAATGCACGGACATGATTTGTATAAATTACGACGGGTCTGAGTCTTTAATGCCACACACCATGGCACAAGGTCACTGGGCCTTTGGTTCTGGAGAAGAAAATTTTTGAAGGGTTTTCACAATATATGGGCATGGCGGCTATCTTGGGTCATGTGACCATGACCGTCTGAACATACTTTGGTTCTTTTAACTCGGTGAAGCTCCATATGAAATATAGCAAACAGCCTTGTCGCTTCAGAGACGATGATGTTTGAAAATGTTGACAGGTGACAGACATTCATTGACCTAGAACAATGGTCATAGAATGACCTTGACATTTAGCAACATAACATCTTCGTTTGCTCATTTATTTACCATATATACCACATATTATACCAAAGACTTAAATAGTTTCAGAGAAATCCACAGTTTAAGCATTTTCCCATATAAAAGCATAACACATCAAAATTGACCTTGCCATAAATTAGGTCTAAGTCAATGCACAGTCATGATTTGTATAAATTAAGATGGGCATGAGTCCCCATTGCTACATTCAAAGTTTCAATGTCATAGGCCTTTCAGTTCTAAAGAAGAAAATTTTGAAGGGTTTTTACCATATATGGACATGGAAGCAATTTTAGCCATGCGACCAAGACCATCTGAAGCCTTTGATTTCTTTCACCAAGTGAAGCTCAATATAAAATATGGCTTCAACTGGCACTGTGGCTTCAGAGGAGAAGATGCTTGAAAATGTTGACGTGTGACAGAATATCAGTGACCTTGAACAAAGGTCAAAGAATGACCTCGATCTTTAGCAACATAATTTCTCCATTTGCTCATTCATTTAACCATATCTACCAAATATTATACCTTAATTTGACTTAAATATTTTCTAAGAATTCCACTGTTTAAGCATTTTCCAATACAAAAGCGTAACATACCAAAATTGACCTTACCGTTACTTAGGTCAAGGTTAATGCAGTGTCATGATTTGTACCAATTAAGATGGACCCGAGTCCTCAATGCTACATACCATGCTACAAGTGCATTAGGTCTTTGGTTCTGGAGAAGGAAACTTTTGAAGGGTTTTTCCATATACGAGGGGCGTTCGAAAAGAAATGCAAATGGCCTCATAACATTGTTTAGGGGGAAACTGGGTACAAATGCTATGCATATGCTGAAAACACAATATTTTGTCTTTACAATGATACCAAACGCTGTAAAAAGACACCTTTTCATATTGAATTACAACGCATTTTATTAATCCCCTGTCATGCCACTGGGCTAATTTCATATGTAAAATAGTTTCAGTAATGGGCATTCAAGTCAAATATCATTGCAAATACAAAACTAATCTTTGTCAGTTGCTTGTCTATTGTTGCCTACAATATTCATACAAAAGTTAGAAGGGTGGAAACTGTTATCGATTTATTCTTGGCAAAGCGATGCGCAATTCTTATGACGTTATTGAAATATACGTTAACGTCGTTTTTGAAAGCTTGTAGAGGCTTCGTTTTTGGCATTAATTTGAATTTATTGACAGGTTTTCGTTGACCCATGTAAATGTTCTTGCTGACAAGATTTTGAATGCTAATACACTTGTTTTCATTACGAAATCATTTAATTTTTGGCAGAAATGGGGAATTTGATACTACTTAATCCATATTTCCGGGCCAGTACGGAACCCAGATTAAAAAAAAAAATCCGCGATATTTTCAGGACAAAATTGCTTGGGCATTGTCTTTAAGTAGCAAAAATAAAAACAAATCAAAGACTTACGATAGATAAATTACGACTTACTAAACTAAATTTCTGCAGTGTCTTTAGGGTATACCTCTTTCAAAGAAAATAAAAATGCGCCCTTTTTAAAAAAAATACACCGTGTTTGCAGACTTTCCTACGCATAATATAGCTTTATGTGTTTTTGTAATCAGAAGTTCTGTTTTTATATTGGTTACCGAAAAATTACGTCATTTGCCTTCCTTTTCGAAGGCCCCTCGTATTGGCGTGATGGTCATGTAAACAAGACCATCTGACCAAACTTTAGTTCCTTTGGCCCACTGAGGCACTATATGAAATATGGCTTCAATCGGCCTTGTGGCTTCAGAGGAGAAGATGTTTGAAAATGCTGACAGGAGACAGACTCTCAGTGACCTAGAAAAATGGTCAAAGAATGACCTTGACATTCAGCAACATAATATCTTCATTTGCTCATTTAGTTAACCATATATACCACATAATATACCTAAGACTTAAATAGTTTCAGAGAAATCCACAGTCCCAGCATTTTCACATATAAAAGCATAACACATCAAAATTGACCTTGCCTGTATTAGGTCATAGTCAATGCACAGTCATGATTTGTATAAATTAAGATGGGCCTGAGTCCCCATTGCTACATACCAAATTTCAATGTAATAGGCCTTTCGATTCTAAAGAAGAAAATTTTTGAAGGGTTTTTACCATATATGGACATGGAGATCATTTTAGCCATGTGACCAAGACCATCAGAAGCTTTGATTTCTTTCACCATGTGTAGCTGAATATAATATATGGCTTCAACTGGCCTAGTGGCTTCAAAAGTAAAGATGCTTTAAAATGGTGACGTGTGACAGAATATCAGTGACCTTGAACAAAGGCCAAAGAATGACCTTGACCTTTATCAACATAATTTCTCCATTTGCTCAATCATTTAACCGTATCTTCCAAATATTATACCTTAATTATACTTAAATAGTTTCTAAGAAATCCACTATTTAAGCATTTTCCCATACAAAAGCATAACATACCAAAATTGATCTTACCGTTACTTAGGTCAAGGTCAATGCAGGGTCGTGATTTGTATAAATTATGATGGACCCGAGTCCTCAATGCTACATACTAAGCCTCATGTGACCAAGACCATCTTAACAAACTTTAGTTCCTTTGGCCCACTAAAGAACCATACGAATATGGCTTCAATCGGCGCTGTGGCTTCAGAGAAGAAGATGGTTGAAAATGTTGACAGGAGACAGAATTTCAGTGTCCTTGAACAAAGGTCAAAGAATGACCTTGACCTTAAGGGACATAAGTTCTTCATCTGGTCATTTAGTTCATCATATACATAAAATATCATACCTTAGACTTAAATAGTTTCTGAGAAATCCATTGTTAAATCATTTCCCCATATAACAGCATAACGTACCAAAGTTGACCGTGTAGTAAATTAGGTCAATGTCAACCTACGGTCATTATTTGTGAATGCTCAATGCTACATACAAGTTTCAAGGTCATAGGCTTTTCGGTCCTGGAGAAGAAGATTTGAAGGGTTTTTACCATATACGGGCGTGGCGGCCATCTTGATCATGTGACCCAGATTCCCCGAGCAAACTTCCTTTCCGCTGACCTAGGTAGGCTCGATATGAAATATGGCTTCAATCAGCCTTATGGTTTCAGAGGAGAAGATGTTTGAAAATGTTGACAGGGGACAGAATTATAGTGTCCTTAAACGAAGGTCAAAGAATGACCTTGACCTTAAGTGACATAATTTCTTCATCTGGTTATTTAGTTAATCATATATACCAAATATTATACCTTAGACTTAAAAAGTTTCAGAGAAATCCACTGATTAAGCATTTCGCATCTAAAAGCATAATGTACCAAAGTTGACCTTGTCGTAAGTTCGGTCAATGCCAACCTATGGTCATCATTTGTATAAACTATGATGTACCCGAGTCCCCAATGCAACATACCAGGTTTCCTGGGCATAGGCCTTTCGGTTCTGGAGAAGAATATTTTTGAATGGTTTTTACCATATATGGGCGTTGCGACCATCTTGGTCATGTGACCCAGTCATCCCGAACAAAATTCTGCTCCCCCAAACTCGGTAGGCTCCATATGAAATATGGCTTCAATCGGCCCAGTGGTTTCAGAGGAGAAAATGTTTGAAAATGTTGACGACGGACGGACGGACGGACGGACGGACGGTCGGACGACGGACGGACGGACGACGGATGCCTGGCTATACTATAAGCTCACCTATGAGCCTAAAGGCTCAGGTGAGCTAAAAATCTTCTTCTCCAGAACCAATAGGCGGATGGCCTTGAAACTTGATATATAGCATCAGGTACATGAGTACTAGCAAGATTGTTCAAATTATGACCTTGGGATGACCTTGACCTTTTTATAGTAAGGTTAAATTTGTTTTCTGTAGCTTTTATATGGCAAAATGCTACAACATAAGATTTCTTGGAAACTGTTAAAGATTTTGACCTTAAAATTGGTATATACAGTCATCTTAATGAGTACATGATAATTTATGCTTATAAGAGGTCAAGGTCATTTTTCGACCTTTGACCCTGGTCTCTCATATTTAGACAATTTCACACATCTCCTCAAAAGCCACAGGGCCATTTATAACCAAATTTAACAAAGAGCCTCCATGGGCTGAGGGAACAAACATTTGGCCGATGCACGGGTCACATGACCAACATGGCCTCCATGCTCATATATGGCAAAAAAGTTTACAAATTTTCTTCTGCAGAACCAAATGATCGATAGCCTTGAAACTTAATATGTGGCATCAGGTACTTGAGTACCGTCAAGATTGTTCAAATGATGACCTTGGGCTGACCTTGATCTTTTTTAAGGCAAGGTAAGTTATGGAAAAATGGTAGAACATTAGATTTCACGGCAAGTTCAGGTTCAGAAGAAGCTGGCCTAAAACTGGTATATACAGTCGTCTTAATTAGTGCATGGAACATTTGCGGGTAGAAGATGTCAAGGTCATTCTTTGACCTCTGAACCATGCCTCTCATATTTTGACAATTTCAGACGTCTCTTAAAAAGCCACTGAGCTAAGTGTAACCAAATTTCATACACAGCCTCCAGGGGCTGAGGGAACGAATATTTATTCAAGCGGTGTAGGTCACATGACCTACATAGCCACCATACTCAGGTGAGCGATTCAGGGCCTCGTGTCCCTCTTGTTTCAAAGTTTATAAGTGTGCATATGACTTAGAAGTTGTGCTCTGATAATTTTTTCTACTTTTTCACTTTGAGAAATAAGTCATTTTTCGACATTGGAAGATATATTAAGTAGGTGTTTTCTACTGTTTTGATACTTAAAGGCTTCTTTTAGATGGTCAGCCTCTTGATGAGCATGCGGCCTTGGGGTAACAGTCTGAAGGCGGGGGACATAAATTCATCAAATTTGCTTGTGTATAATGACACAGCATAGAGTGAGATAAGAACTTTTGAAAATGTCATCAAACGCGTATGCGTTTGTTCCAAAAAATGCACACCTTGCCTTTTATTCCATATTAAGAGTTTTTCTTGAAAGTTTAAATCAGTAGAGAGGACAAGGTATTCATCTTTCAACTAGGGCATCATAAAGCATTCTATCTGTTGATTTCTCACAGTGCCAGATACAGCGCGAAAAGTACAAACTACAGTGCGGGTCAATCAAGATACAATTTATGATATTGAAAGAATGCATTTTAGTTGTCAACTAAAATGACCTAATTCATTTGTCAAGCCGGCTTTGTGACGCCCTTGGATGCTTTTTTTTGTTTACAGTTAGTTAGTCTCTGTCATTTACAATGTCGACATAGTAATGAGAAGCTTGCAGTGATATCTCACGATAAAAATTTATGCCTCTGATAGAGCTACGGGACCTTTAACACACTACATCAACTGCTTGAGAGAGGAACTTGGTTTGAAAACTTCCGAGGGAAACCCTACATTTACATGTTTATGGAAGAAATAATTCTTAGAAACCACGATCGAGAAAGTTCTGATTTTTCTTATCATAATTTCCACAACGTAGGAAGATCTTGACCTTTCAAAACTATATTGGATCCCAACGCTTCATAAGATCCACACACAACGATACATTGCGGGTTCAGCTAAGTGCTCCGCCATCCACCAAGTCTCTCTCTCTCTCAGATTCTTACGGGACTACCGAAGTCAGTTAAGGATGGGCTTCAGGAAATATAGTAATTTACGAGCGTATCATACGCGAGAAGTGGCGTAAACAAGTTGTGAATCCTAAAACTTTCTATTTAATTTCTGGAAAATTGAAAAGCCCAAGCACTTTTCAAATGGACAATATCAAAACAAATCTTCGATTTCTCTAGTCTTTGCATCACAGAGTACAAATTATTCAGAAAAAAGGTTTATCATATGAGGTCGAGGTTATTTAGTGCAGTACGTCGTGTCATAAAAATCGTATTACCACACGACGTGTAATACCTCTTTGGCGCGTATACGTAACGTCATTGACAACGTTCATGTCAACAATGCGTTTTCTTATTCAAATAATGCGTTTTCTTATTCAAATAATGCTTGAAGTTTAAAGGCTTAAAAGTCCCATTTTAAAGGGTCATATGATAAACAGGATTTTACACTCGTGGTAATTTCATATGAAATTTATGAAACTCGCCGAAGGCTCGTTTCATAAATTTCGAATGAAATTACTACTCGTGTAAGATTCTTTATGCTGTGTAACAAATCTTATCAAATCTTTGATTATACCAAGTGACACAGGCTATATAAAGTACATCTTCGAGATAAACAGGCAAAGTTTGAAAAATGAAAGTGTTCTTAATATTTGTGCTGTGGCTTTTTGCAGCATGTTCAGCCTTTATCTTAGATAATACGGATCCCACAGCTTATATAACTGTCAAACAATTCAGAGAACTAATGGATCTGGTGTTAGAAGAAAAGCATTTTCGCCGCATACTTCAGCATAACGTCGGAACAATGCAGCAAGAAGCTGTCAATTATAAAGCTGCTATAGATACGCTAGGAAGCAACTACCATGCAATGTCAAGTGGATATAGCCAACTTATCTCGAGCCATGCAGAGATGAAAAACGGTTTACTGGATTTGCGGAACAGGAATCAGACGATCCAGTCCACTTTGACTAATAATAGTGTAGCTTTATCGGAACTTAAGCAAAAATCAGGTATGATGTAATACTGTCCATGTTTATCATTGAAAATTTTAAGATCTTCCAGGATTTTATTCTTCTTTCTTTACTTCATATTATTCACTTTGATCGCAAACACAATTAACCTAATTATTTTCATGTTTATCAAAACAGCTCAAAATTATAATAGGGAGAAACAAACATTTCTGGGGACAACTTAAACTTGCCAAATTGTGTTTCGCTTTAAATTAGAACTACAGAAAATAAGCACCAAGTTCATAAAACGTCGCCATAGGGAACTTAATGCTTCAATATGGCGGAAACTACCGATAGCGACTTACGGGTTTATCCGAGAGCTTACCTGTTCAAATAATGTCGAGTGTTATATGCAATTACATAGAAATATAATATAAAATTTGAAATTAAATGCATATATGATATTACGACAATTTTTTATAAGTTATGATCATAAACTTCAGTCTTTGTCCGTTAATATGGTATAAAAATATACAAATTAACTTCATGTTTTGATACTTCCATCGGCTTTTGAAGTTTGAAGCTTCAGTCACATGAAAGTATATAAGAATAATGTCAAAAATGCCTAAGAAGCTATGTTCAGCCTAAAATTTGAAAATGATCGGATTTTCTATAAAACTTTTATAAGTTATCACCACTGAGAGATTTTTATAAGGTTTACATTGATGTAATTCATTATAAAATAAGTATACTATAAGTTTCTTCCATCGATCTCTAAACATACAGAAAATCGCGTTTCGAAACAACCTCGCTCATAATAGTTTCAAATAGTTTAAGTCCAAATCCGCCTATATTGCTCAAAGGCTTACCACTTCATTTCTTGGTATTGGTGTTTTGTTTATGTATTTATATATGTGCTTTTATGATCTAACTAAGAAAGGAAGAATATTCATATTGTCTTATTAGGAAAGAAAGAAGGAAAGAAAGAATAAACGAATGAACACAAGAAAGGACAAAAGAGAAAGAAGTCACGTAACTTCTACTCGTGACCATCAAAAATGAACAGATAGTTAATCGACTACTTGTAGTTTTAAAAATCCCTTTATAAGAGCTAAAAAATAAAAAAAAAAACTTTGCAAACCAATTACATATTTTTTGGTAATGTTCGATCAGTCTATTAATTATTATCATAATTGCTAATGTTTGTTCTAACAGTTTTGATTGAAATTTATTTGAGTGTGGTGGGGCGTTTTTATCAAAGAAACCGAAATATGTTTTGTGTATCCCAGAATCTTAGAATCCATAGAATTATATTTTTGACTGGCAGATTTGCTCATTCATAATCAGGGGACACGAAGATACATACATTTATTGCTCTCTTAAGATATGACTGTCGAAAAAAATAATGTAATAATCATGGTGAAGATTTTCTCGTAACCGTGGTAGTGTAAGGATTAATGGCTATGGGAAGAAATTGCTAAGAAACATTTTTCTTGCAAGGCTATAAATTAACTTTATTAGTAATATTTCTGTTCATAATGCAAGTTTGTCACTTTAATTTTATGACTGTTTTAGTGAAGCTAGCAAGGAATATTGAAAGATATTTTTGTGATTTTTTTTTTTGTATTTTTGCTATAATATAAGTACTTACGATAATAAACCTGTGCACCTGCGGACACTTATCAGCCTCTGATATGTGCAAACTGATAAGACTGAACAATGTCTGATCAGTTTGCGCAAGCAGATCGGAATTTGTTGACAATATACAGTACAATTAACATACTTATAATTACACGAGGATTAATCGATTATCGATCATAAAATCCGATATTACCTCTAAACTGTTTTCGTAATTGTCAAACCGTTAAAGTTTGTTAAAGTCATCATGACTTGAACAAAAATATATGCAAAAAATATAAAGCTGCAATAGTCAATTTATAGTATTAATTATGTATGCAAACTGACTCAGACCAACTTATGCACTTGCAAAACACTAGTCTGAGTTTATGATCAGTTAATAATTTGTCATTTTTAGTTGAATTTGAGTTTGTACATAACCTTACCCGTGTTTCTGCAAAAACCAAACTGATCCGAATTTCTGTTCAAAATATTTTGAACACGTGTTATCAAATCAGGCTGTGATTGTGCGAAAACTATTTAAAATTATCTGTGGAAATTAAATTGAGATAGAATTAAATGCAGTTAGAAATACGGAAATAACAGTTGAAAGCTGCAAGGCACTTGTTAGCGTTCCGCCCATGGACAGGTCACTTTCTTTTCTGCTCAATGTTCAAAAGTTTCCTCATATGAGCCGCAATACGAAAAGACGAACAAATTGGAATGTGCGCCCAGCGAAGACGCAGATCAGCCTGGACAGCAACCCGGTCTGAGCAGAGTCTGAACTATGCGTTTAAAGGGTAACTAAGACTGTAAGCTACCTCCACACCGATAGCGAAGCCTCTGATCGGATCAGGCGGATGCCCAGGCTGATCTAAGACTTCGCTGGGCGTACGTGCACCTTTGTCGCGGCTCATGTAATTGTTTGCTAAAGACATCAACTGAGTAGTCGCTGTCGGTCGGAAGGTGTGAAAATACAGTTGGTCACACGTCTTGTCAAAACAATGCAATTTCAAAATTAACACCTGCTAACGGCAATGAAGGTCAGAAATGGATATTTAATCCGAACGTCATTCTTGTGATTATTTTTGTATGAAACAGTAATTTCAGTCGTGTCGCAACAAAATCAACGCAGTGCCATAGCGCCCTGCCAAGACTCAGATCAGCCTTGGCAGCCGCTCAGACTAATCAGAATCTTCGCTGTGCGCTTACAGGACAGGCAATGGTCTAAGCTACCTCTATGCGGACAGCGAAGGCCCAGATCAGATGGGCGAACGCACACGCTATTCTGAGTGTTCGCAGGGCGCACATGCCAATTTGTTTTTGTCGTGGTATGGCTCATTAGTTTATTTATTTTTGTTCGCAGAAAAACAGAGAAAGTCAGACTAATTTTAATTGTTTTAAATAGCGCAGCTTAGTTACATGCCGAAAGACACAGTTTACATAAAACTTTTAATCAGTTTTGTCAAAACAGAAAATCAAGAGAAAACGTTATCGTTCCTGTTGAGTAGTGTTTTAACGTCCCAGTAAAAAAATGTAGTCGTCGAGATGTTGCCTCTGAATTTGTGGAACTGCAAGTATTGCTAGGCCTGCGATAAATGACACCCAGGACTAGCAGCTCTGTCGCAGAAGCACCAGGCAGCCAGTCTATTTCGCGAGCCCCGATGGGCGGGGTAAAAGAAAAAAAAAAGAAATGAGAAAAACTATGTGGGTGGATGGGTATCTGTATCAGGCTTAATCTTTCCGTAAAGATGAGACCGTCAAAGGGATAGACATATCAATATTTCATTATTATAAGTAATTTTATGTTTTTGTTGTCAGAAACTAAAACAAACCGCTGTCAAAACTGACCAATAATCAGATTTATTTTCTCGCCAATTCTTACGAAATTTGACCTAAATATCCTAGAGAGGGGAAAAACGAGACTTATTAAAACGAGAAGGGGCAACTGAAAAAGTAAATTGATTTGATCTGAGAAAAAGAAAATTAAAATCCACATTGTTAAAAATTAAAAATGTTTCCATCCAGCGCATTCGTATTGTTAACACAGTGATGACAAAACCGGCTTCAGAGAAGTTCAACACCTGTCCTGGGATATGGAAATCGATATGACATTCCAAATATCGATTAATGCCTATCGCTCCCCGGGTCTAAGGGAAATAACTGCATTCACATTAATACTCTCTCCAGGTAACAGCTATCCGATTACACTACTCAGCCCGCATTGAAGACATAAGCTCCAGTTGATTTTCTAATGGCGAAATCGTGATGTTTGAGTGCGAAATTTTCTAATAAATGGGATTTTAGTGTCATATGATAAACAGAATCTTGCATTCGTGCTCCTGTATTATTGAATTTATTAAACTCGTTGGTGAAAACGATAAGATGCTCGGCAGAGCCTCGCATCTTTTCCTTTTCCCCAACTCGTTTAATAAATTAAATAATACATGAGCACTCATGTAAGATCCTCTATATCATTGTCGCAAGTACATTTTATCTAACATGGAAAACTGAAGACTCTGATCAGTTTGTGTGGCTTAACAAGTTGATTGGAATATTCTTTTTATGCATTTGCCAAACGTCTTACGGTCCCTTTTCAATCTATGCTAATTGTTTCTCTTTGACAGGAATAGTATCCGCATTTACTGCTTCAACCCCAACCAACACCCATCCATCTGGTAATGTGAGATTCAACAATGTTCTCAGCAACATCGGCAGTGACTACAGCTCATCAACTGGTGCTTTTACTTGCCAGTATCCTGGAATCTACGTGTTTACTGCACATTTATACAACTCCCCGTCTTCGTCGTACGACTACGTCTCGTGCTATATTCTGCTAAATGGGTCAACCAAGATCTATATATACAGCCAGCCCTATTCCGATACTAGATATTATGAAGCAAGTAACTCGCTAATCATTCGTTTGAAGTCAGGGGACGCTGTTTCTATTGGAACCTGTTCGAGTTCCACTGGCCTTTACACTTACTCATCTTTTAGCGGATTCCTTATCAAGTCGGACTAAATATGCTATTTGAAAGAAAATGTTACTAGTGGAGCTATATTGCACTGAAATAACAGTCTGTGAATATGGAATAGAGTACATTAAGAATTGAGCCGCGACACGAGAAAACCAACAAAGTGGTCGTGCGCCCAGCGCAGAATCAGATCAGCATGAACATCCATCCAGTCTACTAAGACCCTTTTCTAAGCGCTTAAAGGGTAAATATGTGTCTAAGGGGAGGCCCAGACTGATCTGAGTGCGCTGGGCGCACAGCCACTTACTTGGTTTTCTCGTGTTTGATTAAAACAGCATTGCATTGCCTGATATCTTATGTACTCTTTTTATATCCAGCTTTAAGTTAGGAGATGTAGGAATTCCAGACAGTCATGTACTTGATTCGTTTTAATGCTGACAAAAAATAAATGAATAAAATTAAAAATAAAAGGAAAGTAAATGAATACAAGAGGGTCATGTTGGCCTTGGATCGCTCACCTGATCTATACTATACAAATAAAATGGTACGTAATATAAGGTACATTCCCCTAGTTGTCCTGTTTATCCACCTACTATGTCTTTTGCTCCGGTGTTTCAGTAGTGTTGTCTGACTTTCCACGGGTCTCCTGGTGTCGCAATACGTTATTTCCGTTGAGTCCTCATCTCTTATTCATCATAGGCCTTATCCGTGATTTGTTTGTTTCCGATGATGATTCGTTAAAGAGTTAGGAAACTTTCACACGGACCAAACAGCTAACTTAATGTTTCAAACCACTGCAGAAGCAGAAGGCGAGGTTTTGGCCCAGTAAAACATGTTTAAGCTTCCCAGTTATTTATTGCTGACCGTGCCAAGGCCGTACTTCTGTTGTGGTTCTTCATTCACTTGTGTCTTAGTCAATTCGTTTGTGGTCTGCTAGCACTGTGGCCACCTGTATAGCTGCCCACTTTACTTCACGTTATATTTTATAATAAACAGTAGAAAATAGGTGAAAATTAGTTGTTATATGTTTTCTGCATAGTTTGTTTAGTCTTTTGTGTGGTACATGTGTTTTTGTTCCGTTGAACCTCTTCGGAAACTAAGGGCGAGGTTTAGGTCCAATAAACCTAGTTTAAGGATGTCCGCTGGTGAAAATCATTTATTCAAACTTTTTTTACTTTTGTGTTGTTTCAATTCTTCCATCAATAGGTAGTCCAAAAATGCAAAATAAAGTATACGTTAGTGTGGATTTTTTTGCAGCACATGCCATGGAAGCTTGTGAGGGTACCCGGCCATCATGAAATTTTTGGGCATAATATAGAAATATTTAACCATGTGTTTAAATCTTTTAACAAGAGGAATCAGTTGATTGAATAAATAATTACATGCGTTTCCTCTGACGACCACACAATGTTACATTGATTTCAAGCATAATTTGTACACAGTCTTTTGTTAATTTCCAAAAATTTAAAGAAAGTGTTACCCCCACCCTCTTGACTTTGGCCTATTTTGAAGCCATAAAAATAAGCCCAGGCCACTTTCAAAAAATAGCCACAGAGGGTATTAGCACAATGTTTCTGTTTATAATATTATATTGCGAGGCTCTTGTCTAAAGATAATTAAGCCAAAAATAATGTCCTGAAACACTCTGTTATTAAATAGCACTTGAGATATATTGGTATTATGGTATCTTCTCTTCTAATTGAATTTAAAATTAATTGTGGAAAAAAAGGCAAAATATTGACTAAATAAAGATATTTCGTTTAAAATTTGACTATACCTGACACAAAGTTTATTATCAAACAAATTATTGAAGATTTTATATTAAAAACTGTAAATGCCTTGGCAAAAAATGACAAAATTTATCCCTACTTTGAAATGCTGCGCCAAAGTGATAAAAAATAACAGAAGCAGATTCTAACTTTTTCTTAAACTCTGACAGTTTATCGTTCAGACAATTATCTTCTGGAAAATTGGTAGAAAAATATAGGTTAGTGTGCAAATAAGAAAGAAAACTTGAAAATTTTAAGCCTACCCCCTTTTGTTTTTGGCTATGTGTAAATTAATGGAGAACTCACGGCTGCATCTGAGTTATCTGTCTAGTCCGATGAAAGAATTTTAATGTAAAACTGAAAACAGCCATGTTACTCTAAAATTATATAGCCTTTTCATAACCAAAGAGAACTTCATAAACAACTCATTGGATCTTAGGCTAATCGACGCATATTCTAAGCCACCCCATGTAGAAAGAATGGCTGCCTGTGTTGGTAAACTATAATATGTTTCTTTCATGTTTATGATAAAATCATTTCAAAAGTCTATTTTCTTGACTAGATTTCAATATATTCTTAACATGCATACAGAAAAATATGACAAAAATAAGCTGTTATATGGAAAAGCAGTTTTAGTATGGTATTTACCCCACCCACTTCGGGACCCACTTCGAGACTTCAACTGATCTGATTTTAACATGACACACAGTCAACGTAAATTTCTTGCTCAGTCTCTGGTACGTGTAAATTTACATATTATGCATAAATGCTCTTGAATGCATGCTCATTTGTATGATTTGACTCAACAGTTTTTTAATTTAAATTTTACATTAGGGACGAGTCATTTATTATCGGTGGGGGGGGGGGGCGGGGGGGTGGGGAGGTCAGAATTTTTCTTGTGGTGTACTGGGCGGGGGGGGGGGGGGGTCGGAAATAAAAAAAAGCCTCGGAGCAGGGAGGGGGGTCATATATTTTATTAGGCATATTGGGAGGGGGGGGGGGTCAGAATTCATTTTTAAAAATGTCTCAGCTTCTGGGGGCTTGGGGTTCATAAAAAAAATATCACCAATCTGGGGGGGGGGTCAGAAAAATAATTCTGGGGGGACTAGTGGGGGGGGAGGGGTCGGAAAATTTTGGTGCACCGTATGAAATGTACCCCCCCCCCCAACACACACACACAGCACCACCACCACCACCACCACCACCTGATAATAAATGACACGTCCCTTATTTCCGAGCTTGAGCAAGCATGATAGAGAATGGAAATAAATAAATAAAAGGTGAAAAAGTCAGTCTGCATCTCTTAAACTATCTGTATGTGCTTTAGATTCATTGATACATGTAAAATAGTCTTGGATGCAAGATGCATGTAATATAAGCGTGACACTCAACAGATTTGGTAATCTACATATTTTCGAGCTTTGGCGAGCAAAAGTGTGAGATTGAAAGGGAAAACTACATAATGTCACATGAACGAATGCATAAGTTTCTTGGGTCTCATTATTCCAGAGGATTGGTTCCCTCTTAATGCAGAAAGGAGTATAAAATGTTCAGTCAGCGTTTGTTTGTTTTTGTTTTTCTAAGATATTCTAAATATCCCCCAGCTTGTATGCTACTGTCGGGTAGCATTTTATTGTTTTACCTAAAATCTTTTGAATCATTTAATAAGCCAGTGTAATGAGCAGCTTGATCTCAGTCTACACGGGTCAACAATGCACTCGATTTGGACCACTGCCCGAGGAAAATAGATAGAAAGACCTGTCGTGTTGAAGAGAAAAATATAGTTTTGCGTAACGTTGAACTAAACTGTCAGTTCCGTGACGTCACAATGACAAATTGGCACGCGCGCATTAATTGACTGAGCGGATACTATGGCTGAGTTCGCATCAAATGCAACAAATCTCTCTACAAATTAGATTCAATAATTTCCACGAAAGCTAGTGTATTTTATAGTAATGCTGAATTTCCCACAGCGTGCCTCGGTATTGGTCATGTTATTAATAACATGGGAAGACTGAGGCCTATAATGCATCATACAGATCTACATCCCACCCCTACTACGCCAACGCCTAGACGCCCCGCGCACCTCGAGACCTACACTGTTCTGTTTCCTTTTTCTCAAATCGTTTAGCCATTTAAATAGTAGAGCGGTCAAAATATCTAAATCTTAAGTCCGAACTCTTTTAATCGAAATAAACGTCGACAAATCCGAAATGATTAGATGAAAAGACATGGACCCAAAAACAGGAAGTGTGATCAGGTGCTCGCGAGTAGTAAGCATCGCCTGCCTATCAAAATACACCCGCCATGTCTATATATCTGATGGAAAAGTCAGTGAACATGAACGTCCGGTAACTCAACTTGTTTAAAAGAAATGCCGCGCCTTGTTGCTTGCGTCAGCCCCCCCCCCCCCACCTCCCCCTCAAGGTGTGTTGCTGGAACAGACCCCCCTCCTTGTGTCTGAAATTAAATAGTTAGGTGTTATTTTCACAACCAAAGTATATATAGCCGTCATGTTCCAAAACGAGTTGAAAAAATATACCTACAAAGACTCAGAGATTGGACAAAAGTGTTTAATCAAAATATTGCCGTTAACTTCGGTGCATTTCCCTTTATGCTGACAAATTGATTATCTGAAAAGCACAACATATACCATCATGAAAATTATATTTATATTAAGATAAACGATATGCAATGTAAAAGAAAAATAGTTTTGTATGTTTGTTTTCTCTAGTTGCGAAATTTTTTATTTATAAAACCTTGTTTCCATTGACGTCTATTATTCCTGTTTGTTCAAATACGCATAAATGATAAGCAATAAAATCCATACAATTTTAAGAGAATTTGAATGGGGGCCAAAAAGGGGCCCTTATCTATATATATATTTTGCCCAGGTCCTTTTAAGAAATCTAATGCTGAATGCTCTGTAAAGCTGTTAATAATATTTAGAGCGTGTAGGGGCGAAGTACCCAGCAGTCAAAAGCAATTTTGCTGATGACAGCACCTGGAGATTTGATGTCACAAACGCAGACATAAAATTTACTGATTGGCATGATTGCATAAATTAAGTCATACAGTTCTACTGGCAAATTATGATTTTTTTCTGGACATGAAGCACGCGATTTTTTTTCGGTAAATGTTAGGAAGACAAGTTTGATCGAATAGAACTAATCTGAAAATGTCTGAGTACAACATGTAATTGTGGGGGTGGTGAGGAGGGGGTGTCTGAGGTAGCCTCTCGAGCCCCAAAGCTGAAACTTTTTTTTAACGTAGACGGATACAAAAATTCTGACCCCATATGCCTAACAAAATATATGACCCCCCACCCCTGCCCCATGGCTTAAATATTTTCGATTCCCTAGTAGACCACCAAAAAAAATCAAAAAAAAATCCGACACCCCATCCCTACCGAATGTACCCGGTCCCCCACCTAGTAATAAACACAGGATATAATCGATTCCGCTAATTTTCGCTTCCTGTAGAAACGACATTATAACTGGCTTCCGCCGAGACTGTTCGCGATCTCTTGCTTCCCGCCGAGACTTCTGTACATGATAAATGGCTTCCTGCAGACTGTCCGCGTGATTCTGCTTCCTACCGAGGTTCTCGGCAGGAAGCAGAGTCACGCGGACAGTCTCGTCAGGAAGCCATTTTTCGAGGACAGTAGTCCCTGCAGGAAGCAAGACAGTCTCTGCAAGAAGCGAAAATTGGCGGACTGGTTTATACCCTGTGATAAATGACTTGTCCGTAATAATCATTTCGCTGTGAGCGGGTAACATCAAATCTTTTGATTAGTAAAATACAGTATTAACCTCAAAATTTTGATATGGTGTCGGGTCTCAAGAACATAGACTATTTTACTGTGACCTGCTTTCGTAGAGGACATTTGGAGCAGCCTGAGGCGTGCACTAATGAAGTCTAATGTAGGCTTTCAGCGCGGTTACATGTAGTTCACTAATGACAGAAACTTCACTCCACCACTGTCACTCTGGTCAGTTTTTGCGCTTGAATGTGCTAGCTGTCTGTTGCAGGTGCGCAAAAAACCACTTTCTAACTGATACCAACGTAAAATTAAACACACCACTTAGCAATTCACTAGCAGGTTCATATGAAGTCAGCTGTAGATTCTAATTGACAGCAACATCACACGTCATCGTTACGTGTACCAACGAACCTAAACAAACCAGCTGCAGTGTATTTGCAGAGATGAGAGAACTTCAGCCGTATGCCTAGGACTAGGCCTGCGTTGCAGAACATATTAGCTGAAGTAAGATTATATCTGTCAACAGGCATATTTTTATATCATGTCCAGCCCTCAGACTCATTAGAGCTCCTTTGGTGTCTAAGGGATTTGGCCTCTCGCGGCCAAATGTGGGTGGGGTGTATGGGTTGCGTCCACTTGCTCCGAACCTCGTAAAGAAAGTCGAATATTTTGTCAAGTAAAACCAGAGACTGTCTGACGGATGGGATGCCGGATGACACAGAAACTAAATGCAGTGTGGTTAGAGCTCCCAAGAATATATTTGGCAGATTTTAAAGGCATAGTAAAGCGCCTGGGGTGCAGCCAAATAGGGTCAATTAAGGTAAACCCGGACAGAAGGAAAACCCGGACACTCACTGGTTTTCCACTAGTAAAGAGCTTAATTTACATGTTTTCAGTGATTTCTTCTTCTATCCAGTTTTCCCCTTTACTTTTCAATTAAATCTTTTCTACTGTTACATTATATTAACACTTATTATTTTTCTACAGCCTCCGAATCTAGTCCTTTGCAAGTCAGTTTAAGTTTTCAGGGCAACAAATTCAAAATTAGCTGCAAGCGATGGTGAACCAGGTCCCTGCGTAATTCATGGCAAACGTAACTGTTACTTTAAATTATATAGAGTTTTGTTTCTAACTAGTGCAGGTACAATATAAATTTCATGATCTATGTTTATTTATTGAGTAAAATTAATATCAAACAATATTTTATCAAAAATGTGACATGTCCGGGTTTACCTTCCGCCAAAATGCAGTGTAAGGTAAACCCGGACATCAACTATTTTGGGGCACTATATGATTAAAAGAAATTAAATGTAAAATGTTTTTAATGGTTTGAATTTAGAAATACAATGTTTGTGCATTCTACTTTGCAGTTAAGATATGACACTTAGTTATACAACGATAATAAGGTTTATATAGTATAGTTTGAATGTGACCCGTAGCAGACTGAATGAGGTTACCACCCATAACTTTTTAATTGACGATTTAACATTAATAAATGAAAGTTATGTCCTAAACTATATTAGTCCTACCATGAAATATGTCAACAATTACTAAATTTAGTGTATCTGCGTGCTAAATATCTACATAGGCGATATATTCAACAAAGAATCAGCTGTCCGGGTTTACCTTTTCCATGTCCGGGTTATCCTTACTCAACGGGTTGGCTCTTTAAATGACTGTTTTGTCATAAAAATGCTAGTAACCAATCAAAAGATGACAGAAAATAGCTCAACTGAGATGCCTCTGGCCTGACGGAACACCGAAACAGTGTTTTAGGGTCAAATAAAGCACTGGCAATACGAATCGTGGCGACCCTGCAAAAACTGTCCGGGTTTACCTTAATTGACCCTAACGACATCACGGGTACGTTGGACCTAATATCTCTTGAGCGAATGAAAAAATGGTAGCGCTCGAATGAAAATTATACAACAGCATCCAAAGTTTTAAAAAACATAGTGATTTTATTGTAAGACGGCAAAATTACGACAGCCGACATTTGACATTCCGAACAGTTGTTGGCAGTTCGCGTTGCGCAGCGGTCTCAAATTTGTCACCAGCGGACATCCTTAAGCCTCCCAGTAATCTTTTGCTGACCGTTCTAAGGCGGTACTTCGGCTGCGGTTCCTTGATGTTATATTGTGCTGTGTCCGCTTGTCTGTGGTCTCTGGTGGTTTGGTCGCCTGTATTGCTGCCCAATGTGCCTTCTGTTTTGTTTTGTTTTGTAATTAGAATAAAAAAAATAGGTAAAATAGATGTTGAAGCTGTTATTGGGGTAGCTAAATGACCATCTTTGGGAAAGAGCTGCTCATTATTTTTACTGTGAGTGTCTTTCGTAAACTTGTTTCAATTTCTGTGTGTATGTGCTTCTTTCCCTATTGGTTTGAGAGCGGAATGTGGGATTTGAATGTATTAATTCCTGATCATTGCCTATCTTTTTACTTAACTTTATGTAGTAGTTCAAATTTGTAGAGGATGACAGAAGGATCGTTGTGATGAAATGTGAAATTATTTTAAAAATTGTGCAGCAGTTTGGGATATAAGGTTGTTTTAACTTTCTTTTAACTTTATAGGTTTGGTAGCCATCTAGCGGTATCAAAGGAGATGTTATAGAATAGTCTATACAAGTACATAATAGCATTATTCTCAGATTTCCAAATTTGAGAACAAGTTAGCCCTAACGTGCAATGTCTACGCTGGGTATCATGCTATATTATCACATACAAAACAGAGGAATGTATAAATAGATAAAAAAAGAAGGACGGGATACTATTGCAAACACGTCACACAAAAAGCATTTTACTGAAAGCAATGGTGGCAATTGTACACAATTTTATACTGTATATCAGTTCATAGGGGCTTAATACGGTGTTACCCAGGTGCAATCTTGGTCCTAATTCTGCCTGTAATTATTTCATTATTGTAAGTCTGCATTTCCTAACTCCATGACGCATTTTCTATTATTTCTTTTTGATACATCAGTTGAACATGTTTTTGTTTCGTTTTTTTTTTACGTGACATGTGTCTACTTCTATATGGCATTGTGACATAAACTTAAAGTACAGGCTCAGTTCTGTCAAATCTAGGAACCAGAAATCGGTTTTAGATAAAAATCAGGAAGTAGGCCAGTTTAAGTTTGGTGTCAGTTGCAAATAATATCTTAAGCCCTGAAAATGACAGTAAACGCTCGTCAAAATTTACGATGAATTCAAAGAATAGGAAGCAGATAGTGTAGATCAAGATGAGACCTCATCTGCAATCATTTTGTATGATGGTTTTAATTATTCATACAAGTAGGCGTTGGATCAAACAGTTAATCCAAATCTTGCCATTTCATATAATGAATATAAAAAAATAGAAGAACTAAGGCACAGTAATAAGCGACACCGCTCCAGTGGTGCACCACAGGTTCATAGGTTATCAGTCTGGGACTTGACGTATGGTTGCCAAATACGCACATGAGCGACAAACAACAGCAGGTTGACATTTTTGGTCAGTCAAGTTTATGGAACACACAGCCAAACCTGTCTCAAAATGGCTAATAGTGATTGCTGTAGGCAGGAGCTTGTTTAATACGGGTCAATTTTCACCTAAAGTATTACTTCGGAATATAAGAGTTTAACCTTTTAAGACAGGTTTGTGCTTATTAGAGATGGCCATTAAGACAGATTTGACTGTATGTTAAAGGCTAATGACAGAAACGACACTCCAATAATATAAAAGTTACATGCTAAAGCGGTCAACGGCATGCTTGCGGAAACAGCTTTACAACCAAACCTGTGTACAAAGACCACTTAAGGGAGCCCAAAACAGTGGCTTTTGTTGACATATGGTCTCTGTTCGCTGATTCAAATGTGTTTATTTTCTACATTATTATAACTGTTCAAGCGGTCTAGTCACAGGTGTTTAAGGAACAGGTTCGACTTTTTTTATTCAAATTCAGTTCAGTCACATTTCGACAACGTAGCCATTGTCAACAAAGGTCTTTTCTTGATTTGAAAATTTACACTGAGGTGTTTAGAAGTGAGTTTGCCATGCGTTTTAGCTCACCTGAGCCAGAGGCTCCGGGGGAGCTTATAGGATGGTAAGGCTCCGGCGTCCGTCGTCCGTCGTCCGTCCGTCCGTCCGTCCGTCCGTCCGTCCACAATTTCAAACGACTTCTCCTCTGAAACCACTAGGCCGATTGTAACCAAATTTCATATAGAGCCTCCTGGGACCTTAGGAACGAAAAGTTGTTCAAACGGTCCTGGTCACATGACCAACATGGCCGCCATGCGCATATATGGTAAAAACCTGAAAAAATCTTCTTCTCCAGAACCAATAAGTCGATGGTCTTGAAACTTGGTATGTAGCATCGGGTACACAAGTACTACCAAGATTGTTCAAATTATGACCTTGGGTTGACCTTGACCTTTTTTACGGTAAGGTCAAATTTGCTTACTCATGATTTTATATGACAAAATGCTGCAATATAAGATATCTTGGAAACTGTTGAAGATTTTGGCCTAGAAATTGGTACATACAGTCATCTTAATGACTACATGAAGAGTTATGAGTACAAGAGGTCAAGGTCATTCTTTGACCTTTGACCCAGAACTCTCATATTTTGACAATATCAAACAATCTCCTCAAAAACCACAAGGCCAATTGTAACCAAATTTCATATAGATCCTCCAGGGGTTGAGGGAATAAAAATTTATGCATACGGTCCAGGTCACATGACCAACATGGCCACCATGCCCATATATGGTAAAAACCTTAAAAAATCTTCTTCTCCAGAACCAGTAGACCGATGCCCTTGAAACTCGGTATGTAGCATTGGGTACTCAAGTACTATCAAGATTGTTCAAATTATGACCCTGGGTTGACCTTGACCTTTTTTACGGCAAGGTCAAATATGGGAAAATGCTAGAACATGAGATTTCATGGAAAGTTTTGAAGATTTTGGCCTAAAAATTAGTACATAGAATCATCTTAATGAGTACATGAAGATATTTGAGTACAAGAGGTCAAGGTCATTCTTTGACCTTTGACCCAGAAATCTCAAATTTTGACAATTTCAAACAATCTGCTCTAAAACCACTGTGCCAATTGTAACCAAATTTCATATAGAGCCTCAAGGGGTTGATGGAATGAAAATATTTTCTAACGGTCCTGGATACATGACCAACATGGCCGCCATGCCCATATATGGTAAATACCTTTAAAAATCTTCTTCTCCAGAACCAATTGACGGATGGCCTTGAGACTTTGTAAGTAGCATTGGGTACTTGAGTACTATCAAGATTGTTCAAATTATGACATTGTGTTGACCTTGACCTTTTGCAGCAAGGTCAAATATGGGAAAATGATAGAACATAAGATTTCATGGAAAGTTTTGAAGATTTTGACCTAAAAAATTGGTATATACAGTTGTCTTAATGAGTTCTTGAAGAATTATGAGCACAAGACTTAGAGGTCAAGGTCATTTTTTTACCTTTGATCCAGATTGCTCATATTTTGACATTTTCAACCATTACCTCAAAAGCCAAAGGGCCAATTGTGAACACATTTCATATAGAGCCTCCAGGGGTTGATTGAATGAAAATTTGTTCAAACGGTCCAGGTCACATGACCAACTTGGCCGCCATTACCGCTTACGGGATAAATCTTTAATATTTTTCTTCCCCAGAACCAATACACCTATGGCCCTGAAACGTGGTAAATAGCATGGAGTACTAGAGTACCACCAAGACTGTTCAAATGGTGACCTTGGGTTTACCTTGACCTTTTTTGCGGCATGGTCAAATATGGGAAAATGCTAGAACATAAGATTTCATGGAAAGTTTTGGAGATTTTGGCCTAAAAATGGTACATATGGTTGTCTAATGAGTACATGAAGATTTATGAGTACAAGTGGTCATGGTCATTCTTTGACTTTTGACCCAAAACTCATATTTTGACAATTTCAGACATGATAAGTATAAGCCACCTTGCCAATTGTTCAGGTGAGCGATTCAGGGCCTCATGGCCCTCTTGTTGTGTTAATAATTGGATAGCTTTGCCATTAGTAACGAGATAATTTAGTATACCGCGGACATATTACGTAAATGCGCATACTGGTCTGGATATCCGAATTTCACAAGTTCGTTATTAGTAGTTTCAAACGTGCTTTTAATGGTAGTTTCTCCTACAAACCGAAAGGTTCTCTTTCAAACCGTTGGGGTTTAACAACACTAAAGATTTTAAATACAGAAATGCACCAGTCTGCCACACCAAAGGACGAATTACACTTTACTATTGCAACGTGTCCACTGAAAAGGCCGATTTTCGAAGGTAGGCAGATAACCACAAAAACATGCAAAAATGTTAGCTATATGTTTCTAGTTTATTCTGTACGATTTCATTTTCCCGTATTTTAATGCCTTTTAGGTTAATTTTGCGGTTGAATACATGTACTGTCTGCAACATTTAACATTGAGTCTATGGGAGTTTGAACTACCAACCGCCACTATGCATCCAAAGTTCACTTCATCCTACCCTCGTAACCACTACAATTTTTATACATAATTATTCCTCATATAAATATTCATCATAAACGGGTTACATTACATTGGTTACGAGGGTAGGGGTAAACAAAATTTAAACTTATTGGGCGAATTTTCATGTATCCAACACTAGGACTAAAGGATTTATACGTCACAGAAACAGAGGCATTATTCGACACATTACATCTTTTTCAAAGAGTTCATATATGTAGTATGTGTTCCTTATGCCCCCACCAAGGATTCCGTGTGTGTGTGTGGGGGGGGGGGGTGCCCACACCAAGGATTCCGTGTGTGTGTGGGGGGGGGGGGGGGGCGCAGCGCTGGGCATGCGTATAGGTATGGCGTTATGTGCGTATGTCAGGCGTTAGACTGAACATCATGCTGTGATAAACCTCAGATATTATAATGTGCGACGTGGTCAGATGATGTATCCCTCTGCCTGAAGCTGATACACTGTAAAATTCTGTGACCTTGAACTTTGGTCGACTAGCTTTGTATGAAAAGATACTTGGATGAGCTTTTTCCTTACCTCTTTTGATATCTTCGGGGTAGGAGTGCTGATATTTGATCAGATTATATTCTTAAAATGTAGGAACTGCAAAGCATCAATGCACACTGAGTCCTTGAACTTTATGCCTTTATGCATGGACCAAGATTTTCACTTATATCTCAACACGGTTTTTTATTCGCAACAAAATTACAAATAGTTGGTCAGTCAAACGATGCAGAAAAGAAATGCTCCTACTATTTGTAGGTTACTGTGACATATATTTAAAGTCCACCGTTCTTTTCCTTAAATATTCAACATTATATATACATCATACTAAAGACAGTGGTTCAGTCAGACATGGCAAATGGCGTCGTACTATTTGTAGATCATTGTGACTTGTATTTCATGATCCAATGAATTAAAGGTTTATTTCAAACTAATATCTAATTGAATCTTCATCGGACTTGGAATAGTGAGTCACTTAAGCGCTGGGTCTCATTTGGTACTACATGTAGATCCCTGTGACTTATATTTCTTGATTCACTGATTTTGTCTAATATTTTAAATATCTGTAACTGTGTATCATCCATAAATACGTAATACTTCATACATGTACATGTATAATATTCGATATAATGAAGTTTTCATTATATGTATAAATAGTGTGAAATGCTTAATAAAAGAAGAAGGTTGATAACCTTTTCACGCACTTGCTAGAACGCAAGCGTGCAAAAGCGTTTCGCCAAGAATACATTTGCTTAGCATAATCGGTCGGTTATAATCAAATTCCTGTTCATTTGTTTCATTATTTTCACAAAAGCAAACGCTTAACATGCTTATTATTGTGTTAATAAACATTTGTAAAATCTTCTGTTCTGAGGTTTCGTAAACTTTCAAATCAAATTTCTCCTTACTAGATGGTTTGAGCGAAAATATCTCTTTTAGATTGTGGATAAGAACCAAAAGTATTATATCTGTCATTTGGAGGGCTGATATGTCAGCGGAATTGCTGATTATATCGAAAAACCGCAGGTAGTTAGTGTACCCCATTCAGCAACCCATATGCAATAAACCGGAATCACGTGATTATTTATGAAACCGCAAACTTAAATATGTGCTTATATAAACTGCCATATGCCATGCTTTTAAATACATAAAGAACCTTTTTATCAAGATCGGTCGTGGGCACAAAATCGGAACAAAGTGTAACCCGTCCTTTGGTAAAGGTACGCTAATATTACTTAGTCTCTGAAAGTTAATATATTTAGTTACTCGAACATGTACCGGCATTTAACTTCTTCAGTGTTAAATTAGATCATAGGAAGTCAGAGCAAAAAATGCACATCCACATCCAAGCATACCCTTACTGACGCAATCAGTTTAATATTCAGCGAATGGAACCAAAAGGACATATGCTTAAAGGATACATGTAGTTGAAAGGGCTCGTTTGATCGAGGATGTCACGAGCAAAGAGGATAAAAAAAGTTTCACACTAAACCAGTCATTTTTGCATGAACCACATAGTGTCCGCAGAATTTCTAATGTGAAATAGTGAAGAGCACATAATTGTCTTCCCAACAATGGATAGAATCTAACATATGCGGTGTGCATAGATAAAATTTTATTAGAATTCCAGAAAACTGCTGAAAATGGTAAAACAGATCTTCTCGAAATTTGTTTGAATTGCTTTACAGATTAAAGTCATTTCGTTCAGTTAGTTTAATCTCACTTTATTTTAGCAGCTTTTCAACACATTCATTTTGGTTTAAACACTATTCATTCATATAAAATATACAAGCGAGTAGGATCTGAACGAAAGCGCATTGCTTATAAAGTTCATTTCCTTAAACATACAAGTTGCACAACACATTTAATTAATTGTGACACTACGACTGAATATGCTTAAACATTTGATACTCCATTTGCTGTGAAGAAGAAACTAAAGGAATAAATACAAAGCTAAATTGAATAGAATCACTTATGGATTCCCCTACCCTAGCGACACAAGAACAGAACTGGTTAAGTTTGTCATCCAGTTAAAAGGCATATATGTTTAAAGTTAAACGTTTTCATAAAGCAGGTAGCAAAAGAAAAAAGTGGCTTCCGGGTTCGCATCTAATTTCCACTCGCTGTCCAGGCCATAAGCATTATTTCTAATTATCGCCTTTGAAAAATAGTGGCAAATGTGTGTGTGTGTGTGTGTGTGTGTGTGTGTGTGTGTGTGTGTTACACACGCCTACCAATCGCTCTCATGCGAAACCACAGTTCAGAACGCCAATCCATGAGAGGAGTTTCCGGTTTTGCAGAAGGGGAGCCAAAATCATTAACAAATTTGACATCGGCACAAGGTTTGAGGTATTTATTTTCTCTGAAAACTATTTATGCAAAATATAACAATGCTACTTTGTCACATATAGATTGTTTCTTCGGCACATTGAAAGGATTGGGCACATTGTCTTGCATTTTTCCAGATATGCATTTAGTACGGCGGAGCATATGTTCAAGGTCAATCTCGGTGATATATACATGTAGGGGAAAGTCTCATTCTCTTGCTTAATTTTGAGTCTCTGACCTTGTCAGTCGCAAAGAAGTGAACAGAACTACTGTATGCATGAATCCAATCGTTGGAAGTAAGCTTTCCGTGATGGACAGTTTGACATATAGAAAATATACGCAAAAACTTGACATCGTCAGCCTGGTACCGCATGAGATAATAGAAAATATAAGGATTTTTTTACGAGAAACAAAAACTGTTTCTGAACAATAATTGAATCGAAATTAACATGAACTCTATGATAAATCATTATCTTATGCATAGCAGATGACTACTTTTAGGCTGTTTTATTCCCCGTTTTTCTTTTTAGGCCTTTTGCAACCCTCTTTCAAACCCTCTTGCATGCCTCAAAAACAGACAAACGGGGATTAAAACAACAGCCAGAAGGTCATTTGCAATGTATACAATAATGATATATCACAGAGTTCATGTTAGTTTTGATCCAAATATTGTTCAGAAGCTGCTTTTGTGTTTGATAAAAATTCCTTATATTTTTTAATATCTCATGCGGAACCGGGCTGACGACGCCAAGTTTCTGTGTATATTTTCTACAAACTAAACTGTTCAACATAAAAAAGCTTACTTTAAACATTTGGATTCACGCACACAGTAGTTATGTTAACTTCTTTGCGACTGAGAAGGTCAGAGACTCAAAATCAAGCAAGAGAATATGACTTTTCCCTACATGTATATATCGCCGAGACTGGCCTTGAACAAATGCTCAGCCGTACTAAATGCTTATCTGGAAAAATGCAAGCTCATGTCCCTAATCCTTTCATGTGTCGAAGAAACAATCTATATGTGACAAAATAGCAACGTTATATTTTGCATAAATAGTTTTGAGAGAAAATAAATACCTCAAACCTTGAGCCGATGCCAAATTTGTTAATGATTTTGCCTCCCCTTTTGCAAAACCGGAAACTCCTCTCATGGATTGGCGTTCTGAACCGTTGTTTCGCATGACAGCGATTGGTAGGCGTGTTACAGTTAGTTACGAAGTTATCATACGAGGGTTGTTCAGAAAGTTCTGATTCTAGCCGCAAAACTCTGTTTAGCGGCATGCTGGGGACAAATGCTATGCATGTATTGAAAGCACTACATTTCGTCTTTACAATGATACCTAACCCTATACAAAGATGTATTTTCTTATTGAGTTACAACGCATGTTATAAGGTCCCAGTCATACCACTGAGCTAATTTCATATGTGAATTTATTTTCAGTGTGTCATTCAAATGAAAAATCATTGTAAATACAAAATAGATTTTTGTCAGCTTCTTGTCATTCGTTGCTTTCAATATCCATTCAAAAGTTAGAAGGGCAGCATGCGTTATCGATTTCGTCCTTGCAAAGCAAAGCGCAGTTTTTATGACGTTATTGAAAACGACGTCAACGTCATTTTCGAAAGCTCGTAGCGGCTTCGTTGTATACATTATTTTTAATTTTTCGACGGTTTCGAATTGGCCCATGCAAAGGCTCTTCCTAACAAGATTTTGAATGTCAAGACACGGGTTTTCGTTACAAAATCATTATAACTTTAGTAGAAAGGGAGAATTGCTACTACATAAAATGCTTAAAATCTGAATTTAACGGACAGTATGGAAACTAGATTAAATATATTTTCCGCGATATTTACAGGTTACAGTTGCCTGGGGAATAAGTATAAGTAGCATTGATGAAAAAAATTCAAAGACTGCTCATATATGAACTATGACCTTCTTAAGTGAAAATCTGCAGTGGCTGTAGGGTATGCCTCTTTCAAAAACGTTCAAAAATATGTCCTTTAGAAAATATACACCACGTTTGCAGAGGTGTCCGAACATATGATCCCTTTATATATTTTCGCTATCAGAAATTCTGTATTTATGATGGTTACCGAAATAAGACGTCACGATCAGAACTTTCTGAACATCCCTCGTAATACAGGTCGGGAGAAGGGATATTCATTTCCAAGTATCTATTTCATTATACAAACCTTCGCCCCGATCTCTTTATGCAGTCTGAGACTCAGCGGTTATGTAGTAGTTACATGTAGTTAAAATTATCTAACAAACCGTTTACTTGGTTTAAAGAATCTATCATTAACTTTTACAGTAGCGTCTGGAATCCCAGCTAGTGCTGCTGATAGGGTGAACTGTTGTTTTAAATTGACGAGATAACGTGTTCTTAAATGCTGGTAATTTGGGAAAGAAAAAAAAAACGAAAAAAACAACAACAAAAAACAACGAGAAGCAATTTCAACTGCACCACATGAACAAAGAGGGTGTCAATCATGTTTTTGGTAAATAATTGTTGATTAAGGGAACTACATTCATTTAATTTTAGCAACTACCATATACCATATATTTTTTATACTGACGAATACAAAAGGAATCATTTAACATCTGTTATAAGACTTTCGCCTTTGGTAGCCGAGCTCAATGGTTTGTCAGGGTCTGAAGCGGGGCGTGAGAGAGACCTATATTGAGCCTCTATTATGAGCTTGCCTGGGTTGGACGGCTTTTTGTCCAGGAAAATAAACAGGAAGTCAAAAAACGTTGTTTAAAAACATAGAAGCGTAACCATACACCTCTTGCATGAGAAATAGAGGATCTTACATGAGTGCTCATGTATTATTGAATTTATTAAACGAGTTGGGGAAAATGATAAGATGCGAGGCTTTGCCGAGCATCTCATCATTTTCAACAACGAGTTTAATAAATTCAATAATACAGGAGCACGAATGCAAGATTCTATTTATCATATGACACTAAAATCGCATTCATTAACAAATTTTGCACTAAAACGTTACGATTTCGCCATTAGAAAACGCGACGTTTTATGGACGTCAACGCATAACGTTACGACGTAATTTTCATATTTAATCCACTAGTGGATTATCCATTTTAATGCATGGCTTTATTACACTCTCAGATGCGACGTCATATGATAAATGTTAGTATTTTAGTAAATGAGCTGCGACACGACAAAACCAACAAAGAGGCATGTGCACCCATCGAAGACTTAGATCAACCTAGGCATTCCCGCAGTCTGATCTTATTCTTTGCTGTGCAATTTAAGGATAGCTAGGGTCTACGCTAATTCTACGCGGACAGCGAAGACTTTGATCATTCGCCCAGGCTGATATGAGTTTTCGTTGGGCGCACATGCAACTTTTTTGGTTTTGTCGTGTCGTGGCTCCAAAACATTATTGTTATCGTTATTATAGTCAAATAATATAAATGTGTTCTTGCTATGTATATAATCAAATGTATATAAGTGAACAAATATAAGAAATAAGTTGGAAATAAGAATGTCACAAAAATGAAAATGTTAAACTACTTGATAAGTAGTCATCTATCAAAGTTAAGCAGACACATACGCGTACATCTGACGAGAAGACTTGGACGTGAAATACTCTAATCGGCTTTCAGCAGGAACCCAGAAAAAGATGTATAGGAATAAATGCTTCCAATAGCGGTACAGCCCCCGAGAGTGATGACATCTCCCTGATTCAGATGTAGTACCACTGAATTACTTGACTGGTAGTAGTAGTGGTAAGCACTGCTGTAGGGATAACTATAGGCTATGACTTTATTCGACCCATTCCTTTGGATATAGCACTGAGCAGAACTGTAAGACGAAGTGGGATATCTATAAAGGTGGAAGTGAAACATGTATATTCCCGGATGTTCACAGGTGAAGTTTCCAGATGATTGGTCATAGTCACTGCCGTAGTTGCTTAACATTGTGTCAAATTTAATGGTTCCTGACTTTGTCCCGGATGATGGAGATGTGCCTGTGAAGGCGGATTCGTAACCTGAAATAACAAGAAGAATAAAATAAATATGCCCCGTATTCAAACATTCAATTAAATATAAACATAACAGCCCGTTTTCAAGCTTGTAAGAGGCATTTGGCGTACAAGCAGATACTTCAAAATACTACAGATAAGCTGACACAGCAAACAAATACATCGATAAATCACACGGAATCATAGCAGCATTGGAACGGTCTAGAACCATAAATAATTCAGCAAAGGCCCTTGTGCACTACCAACCAGATTTGGAAACTTTAAATAATTGGTTATACAAGGGATGTTCAGAAATTTCTGATTCTAGCCGCAAAATTTTGTTTAGCGGCATGCTGGGGACAAATGCTATGCATGTATTGAAAGCACTACGTTTCGTCCTTACAACGAGACTTAACACTATACAAAGATATACTTTCTTATTGAGTTACAACGCATGCCATTAGGCCCCAGTCATACCACTGGGCTAATTTCATATGTGAATTTATTTTCAGTGTGTCATTCAAGTTAAAAATCATTGTAAATACAAAATAATTTTTGTCAGCTTCTTGTCATTCGTTGCTTTCAATATCCATTCACAAATTAGAAAGGCAGCAAACGTTATCGATTTAGTCCTTGCAAAGCAATGCGCAGTTCTTATGACGTTATTGAAAACGACGTCAACGTCATTTTCGAAAGCTCGTAGCGGCTTCGTTGTTTATATTAATTTCAATTTTTCGACGGTTTCGAATTCGCCCATGCAAAGGCTCTTCAATGTTAAGACCCTTGTTTTCGTTACAAAATCATTATAACTTTTAGTAGAAAGGGAGAATTTGCTACCACTTAAAATGCTTATAATCTAAATTGAAGGGACAGTATGGAACATATATTAAATATATTTTCCGCGATATTTACAGGTCACAGTTGCCTGGGAACTAAGTTTAAGTAGCAGTGTTGAAAAAAAAAATCAAAGATTGCTCATATATGAACTATGACCTTCTTAAGTGAAAATCTGCAGTGTCTGTAGGGTATACCTCTTTCAAAAACGTTCAAAAATATGTCCTTTAGAAAATATGCACCACGTTTGCAGAGTTGTCCAGACATATCATATCTTTATATATTTTCGCTGTCAGAAGTTCTGTATTTATGATGGGTACCAAAGTAAGACGTCACGAACAGAACTTTCTGAACAGCCCTCGTACATGTATTTGCCTATGTCGTAAAGTAAAACCTGTCCGCAGTGGAATATGGTAATTATTTGAAATCAGTTCCACCCATACAATCCAATGTATGTTGTGTTTCAATGCATAGTATAAAAATAGCCAAACTGAAACTTGTTACAGTTGGGTAAGGGGGGTGATTCAGGTTTACAAGTTTTTGATTCGATTTTGTTCCATATCCGTCAAAAATAAGATTACCTTGGTTTCAGAAATGACAAAACCAGTAAATATATTTTTAGCATTTTTAAGACTTCTAATACTTGACAAAGATAAATAGCACAACCATGTACTATATACTGTAGATTTTATCACTGGATACATGTATAACCTGTACCAATATATTTAAATGAATAGGCTCAATTACTACGATGTTTCGGAAATGGGTTAAATGCAGAAAATAGCATACACCGTATTTTCCTACTTTATCCATCCTTGAAATATAAACTAGAAATAGGCCACTTGGAAAATAGGCTCGAGCCATAAACTGCAACCATTCCACTAATATGAGCAGTAATAAACAAGTCATTACTGCATTGTAATTCTTTTTCATGAAATATGGGTCCAGGTATTGTCCTTTATGTATGGTGCCCTTTAACACAATAATAATAACTATTGTCTATGTTTTAAATTCTGATTCAAAAGCTAAACGCATGTGTGATTTTCATATAGATTTACCAATAATCTGGCAAATCAATTGTTCTAGTATGCCTAATTTAAGAATTTCTTGAGGACAAACATAGAGAAGATTAGCATAAATATAAATGAAGTTACTGTAAGATTGAATCTAATGATCTAATTTTACGTATACCTGATTTACGTTGAAGCTCCGACACATCAGCGGTGGTGGTAGCTAGCGCTGCCTGAATCGACTGATTCGTGAGTTTCATCTCCACAAATTGTCTTTGAAGATCAGTATTGCTGGCTCTAAGACTGTTGTAGGCCTGTGACAGATTTTTATAATTATTTTCTAAACGTTTGTAAGCCGCTTCGTTAATGCTCAGCTGTTGTTGCAGCGTGGCTACATTATGTTCCAGTATGTGGCGTAATTGTTTCTCTTCTCCGATTAGATCAACAAGTTCTTTAAACTCCGCAACAGTAATTAAAGATGAGTTCGTGCTAGGCACGAGAAACTGAGAATTGCAAAACGTCAAAAATGATAAAATTGTCAAGCATAACGTTGTCATTTTCATTTTGTCAAAGACAGAACACTGATAACGAATGATCTTGTCCCTATATATATACTTTGCTTGCTTAGATCTGATAACGTTTTTGACAGTGCCACATTTCGGTCATAGGATGTTTGTAAATTGACTCAATAGATGTCTTTTATATAAAGAAGCTGATTCAGATGCACTCCCAAACGGTTCAGGGGGTTATGCGTTTGCATTTAGCATTCTCTACAAAGGGGAGAGAAGTGCATAATAATTGAGCTGCGACACAAGAAAACCAACAAAGTGGTTGTGCGCCCAGCGCAGACTCAGATTAACCTGGACATCTGCCAAGTCTCCCCAGACCATTCAGGCATGTCGAAAGGGAATCTCTTTCATAGAAAGATTCCCTACAACTATGAACTTTGCTCTGGAGGAACAGTCTGAAAAAGACTGTTCCTCAAGAGCAAATTTCATAGTTATAGGGAATCTACTTCATAGAAAATTCAGCCTTAGCAACAGCATAGCAACCACTTAAGTCGTTTTATAAATACGGCCCCAGACAACACTTTATAACCCACGGTACACTCACTGGGCGAGGATTTTCTGGTTTAAGAAATTGAAGAAATTGATCTGACATCATGTCGTCCCTGGATGCCGAATCCACGATCCCCTACGTGAAAGGCGAACACTCAATTATCTAGGAAAGGCGCTCCGCTAAAGATCTTGAAATCTTTCTCCAGAGCTTTACTTATATATTAATACATTATTGATGTATTGAAGCAGAGGTCAATATGTTATGTTTGCAGGTCAATAAAGCTGCATATTCACCGAAATAAAGGTCAATAATTCTTTATTATGTGATAATTCTAAATACCATTTCTTTGATATTTATAATGGTACTACATTGCATAATCTCGCGACGTTACGCCATTAAAATTCAGGTACATCAGACGCTACGTCACGAAAATAGAATGACGTCAGCGTCAAAGTAATATTCACTGACTGGTCGGTGAATATCGCAAAATATTGACTGGCACGTGACGTCAAATTAACTAATGAAATAGTGAAAAATATCTTGGTCATATAATAATTAGGTATATTTTATATTTTGATTTCGGATACATGTAAATGCAATGTGTTTTGTTATTTCTCTTAATATATCAAGCATTAAAAGTAAGGTAATAAAGATATAAGTATGCATAAAATTGTCACAAAATGGAAAAAAAAAATATGTTTTGAAATATCTTAGTTATTTAACCATTCTCTATTCTATCCCATAACCTTGCAAGGTCATATGAGACACCGGAGATGACTTTGCTGCAATCTCACTCCACCTGGTCCTGTTTTGAGAAGCCTTTGTTTTGTTCGCAAAGTTCATCCCTGCCCAATCGTCATAACAACTTTCTCATTGATAGCGGACTAGTAAAATTTACTATGGCAGATTAGTTAAAGTTCTATATACAAGGATCGTCCAAAAAGTTCTGTCACTATCTCATTACATAAATAACAGCTATGCTAGGATAATGTATTATACCTCAATCAAAAGCCCTGACTCTCTTCTTTAAACTGATACCTAAACATTGGTTCAATAAACTAATTTAATCGTCTCAATTCCGGTTTTAGATTCAGCTCTCCATACCACTGGCCTTATTTCTTGTCGAAGAGCAATTTCGCATTTCAGCTTGTGAATGATTCAAACGGTATATTCTTATTGGTAAACATAGCATCTTGCTAAATTTTTCAGTACCTCTACTAAAAACATTAATACAGGAAGCCAAATGGAAAACACCGATTACAGTTCAATATTTACACGGAATACAGGTAATATTTATAACGTCATTGAAATACATTGTTACGTCAGTTTCAAGTTACTTCTGTAGTGTAACCAGAGCATACATTTGAAAACTGTTTTTCAGAGTGGATGAAAATATCATAAATATTACAAAATGGAATTTTGGAATGGTAATATACTCGTTTACTGAAAAATAGTGAATCAGATAGTATTCAGTGAGTTTCGACAAAACTGCTGTGTCTCCTTAGGATGTAGTCATTCTATCTCGTGCCTGACAACAGACGGCTTCAAATTGCGAAAATAATTTTTGTAGCGGCCATGATTAAAATTATGCTTGTAGTTGGAAACTTCGTTTTGTTTTGTCGGGCATACTTAAATTTATATTCAGCAACAATCGGTATAGGAATGAGGTTTTTTGTCTAGATCGTGAAACTCATTGGTCAGCATTTCAGCGGTGTAAATAAAACTAATGGTCTGGCGAACCAGAATCAAAGTTTAAGCATATTCATGTCAGTGTAGCTATTTCCAGTGTCGTTTCATGCATAGATATGGCAATATCTGGTACTGATATATTTACTATAGCATTCATTTGTATTACATGCATAATAGTTGCTGTAGTAAACTATCTAGATTCTCTTTAATTACCGAACTTTTTTCAGGGTATGTTTATCCATACTTGGAGAATAATTAGCAATATAAAACAATAATTTGGCATTGATCGTGTGTGAATTATATTGTATGTTAGATGCACTATCTACATGCAATGCCAGAGGTGTAGGGGTATACCTTTTTCGAAGCAAACTGTCGCTCTTTTCTTCATGACTCATAAATCATTTTTATGATAATGTTAAAGCAAAACACGTGCTTTTGAAATGATGTGGTTTTCATGATCATTCCAACGCTGGTTCCCAGAATAAAAGGCTAGTGACAGAACTTTTCGGACTACCCTCCTACTGAGCCGTTTCCTTAAATCTAAGTTTATGTAGCAACAGTAAGATGTATGGCTTTAAGAGAGGACAGAGATATGTTCGCTCTGTATTTTGAACGATATCGGGTTATTTTCAATGAAACTTCACAAAACATTAGCAATGTCGCAGGCAAGACTGCGTTACTATAAAATGATAAAATTCATGACTATTTAAGATTAAAGGAACCCAGATAAAAGAAAAGTCTGTGGAATGTTGTATTTTTATAGAGAAAGTAGACCAGTTGGAACGCAAACCCTCGAAAAGCGGTGATTGTATTTACAACGATGGATCCTTCCACATAAAAAATAGGCCCTAAAAATGGCGAACATGGTTCTTGACGAAATTTCCCATTATTCTCAAATGTATTTAGAGGTATTGGCTATATTAAAATGATTAAACACATAAAAATGTTTTGCTAACTAGTATTAAGCAGGCTTTCTCAGGGCCAAAATTGCTCGAAATGCTATAATATTCATCGTCAAAGTACAATACTCTATCTTGATTCTACTGAAAACTTGCATCAACATAAAACATAATTTACAGAAAGCTGAGACTTTCTCCAATGCGCACACCCATGCCATCGAAGACTTTACTATTTCTTCTTTTTGCATGTGAAATTTCAAGCAATATCGTTTTGGAACATTTTTAAATTGCAAAATAAAAGATGGCATCTGTAGTTTTAACGCTCAGGAAACGGTCTTGCACGTGATATGAGCACCAGCAATACTTGCCGGACAGCCACAATTTAGACGAAAATTGAGGTCGACAGCTTGTCAAACATTAGCTCAGATTGCTAAATACTTGAACAGGAGAAAAATTACGGACTTTAGTTAGCTAAAATAGACTACAAACTGGTAGAACGTACCTTACCTGACTGCTGACCTGATTGGCACTGTACAAATCTGACGTTCTGCCACTCAAATTTGTGAAAATAATATCCTTTTCTAATATTATTTATCTTTCAAACAGTCATCTGTTTTCTGTCTGTCAAATAAGTTATTAGGTCACTGTTGTGACGTAATAAAAATGACGTATATTGCCTCGAGCTAGATTGCCAGTCCGCATGCCATGTAAACAGATTTTACGTCGAACATGAAATGCACCAGTACAAAGTAAAGAGTTTTTTTCTTGTCGTTTTGTTTGTCTAGTTTTCGAAAAATTTACGATCTGATTTTATAACTTACTCAACAATTACAGAGAACATATGAGCCGCGACACGAGAAAATCATGAAGTGGTTGTGCGCCCAGTGTAGACTAAGATCAGCCTCGGCATCCGCCTAGTCTGCACAGAGTCTTCCGTAAGCGCTTTAAGGGTAGCTAAGGATCTAAGCTACCTGCAGACAGTGAAGACCGTGATCAGACTGGGCGGATGCCCAGGATCATCTTAGTATGCACTGGGCGCACAATCACATTTTTTGTTTTCTCGCGTCGCGGCTCAAGTTACTTAGAAAGAAACAAGCCAGGTGGGCATGGAATGAGGCATCCGTATACTTCAGTAAGGGAAAAAGTGAAAACCTTCCCGCACGTCACCTTATTT
Organism: Ctena decussata; assembly: GCA_963989385.1. Classification (NCBI taxonomy): domain Eukaryota; kingdom Metazoa; phylum Mollusca; class Bivalvia; order Lucinida; family Lucinidae; genus Ctena; species Ctena decussata. The sequence goes on along the minus strand of OZ022515.1, from coordinate 20,965,739 downwards.
GGTAGCTTAGAGTGTTTAGATGAGAATCTGAAGGCTGCTTGCTCAATTCCTATCATTGCCTAATGAATGTATTTCGACTGTTGTCCTATTCGATTCGGAAATCGACTGCCCAATTATTTAATTTCAGGACGCAGAGTATGAAGAATAATGATTAAGCCCAGAGTTGAGTATAAAGTGTACTGGAATGCCCGTTACATGTGTCTTCGGGACGATTCGTAAATGCAAAAATATCAAATCTTCTGGTGACCTGCAAAATACCCAGGCCTGCTAGTCAACCGGACAATTACAATGTTACAATTCTAGTCGGCATACAAATGAAGAATGAACATGTTAAATACAATACAATACAATAGTTTTTTAGCATAAAACATTAATACAATGTTTATAGCCACACAAAATAAATCATATACAGGCAAGACAAAAGTTAATACAATTTACAGAAGAGCAAAAATACAAATCACAAACGACATGTAGACCTAGATGTATACATTTCACTCATACTTTGTTAAACGGCATTTGATTACAAAGAAAGAAACTTTGGAAGTCTTAAGCGGAGATTTTGAAAAAATATATATATGTCTATTTATATATACGTACAGTCTATGAGATTCGCACTTTAGTTGCAAAAAATATAAATTTAGCCAAGTTGCAGATCAGTTTATTTGATGTTGACGATAGCAGGGTTTCAAATTTATGTATAGTTGGCCAATGACAAAAATATGGTTTAGCACCTTAGATATGACAGAGTGAAGAATGAATACGCAATCTGTTGTCGATTTACCTTTCTGGAATCCAAACTGATTATCCGCAATTTTGTCCTGATTATTTGACCATTTTGTTAGTCGATTTAACAATAATTGTGAATATATTTTTGCTAGTGCACTTATTAGAGTTATACCACGGTAATTTTGAGCCTCGTTTACGTCGCCCTTTTTAAATATAGGCGTTATAATGCCATCGCCCTACGAGCGCGGGTATTCTCCAGTATTATAAATTCTATTATATAAGTTTAGCAAAAATGGTGAAATAAAGTCAAACGATGCTTTAAATATTTCACAAGGTATATTATCAATATTAAGCATTGGAAGGAACTGAAAAGAAATTGAGAGTGTACATGTAAATGTGTGGGCCTAGGTCAACCGGGTACACTTTCAGGGGAAGCATCTCGGCAATAATATTTTTGATTTATCCTACCTTTCCAGTGGGAGTAAACTCTTTAAAGAAAGCATTTGCTCCTTTGAGAGCAAAGAATTTTTGAAAAGTCTCCCAGTTCAGGAAAAACTATCAGGAAATTGATAAAGTTGTGTATTGATAATAAGTCTACGATAATTTGTGCCAGTTATCCATGAAAACGTGTTGCGGCTGTATATAGAACCGCCTCGCCAAGACTACTCTAATGTGAGGCAACATCAGTCATTTTAATAGAGAAATAGGAAAACACGATCTGAATTATTAGTAAATGTTTTTGTTGTTTGTTCATATGTGACTGCATAACCGAAAGGGTTCGTAATTGGAGAAATAAATGTTCTATTCTATTATTTTATGTAGATCTACCCGTGTACAAGCAGATTTGTAAATGTTGCCAAAAAACAAAACAAAAACAAAAACAAAGTCACACTCAGATGCCTGACGAGTTTCTCAAACTTATACAGGCAATGCAAAAACATCGCATGCATACAGTGCACTGCTAACCCTTCTCAAAGGCGTAACTGCCTGTACACTAATAGCCAGGTGCGTATTGGAATTTTGTCAAATAGACAAGATTTCAACAGGTATCGCCATATTTGATGATGCTGGTATTTGTAAATTTAACAAGATTTCAATAGTAGCGGCAACATAAAGTATCTTTGGGGCCCGCCTCTTATTCATGCTCTCAAAGGATAAACATAATTGTGCGTAAAGTGTAATAACCCCTACACTCCTGCTTCTAACCGTTCCACGAAAGGGGTGGGGGCATTTTTAATCCCTCTCAGGTTACTCACATAAAACCGTTTATTTGACTTTTGAAATCAAGCGCATGATCTGCTAATTAAAAAAAGAAATAACCGTTAAATTACCGTTCAATTGAGGGGAAAGGCTAATCCTAAACGATAGCATGAACTGTACCTAAATGAACATCAATTGCTGATTAAGTCCGTCTTTTAAGCCATGATTATACAAACTTCTAATCGATTCAAAATCACGTCATAAGCTTGTGTTTACGATTTGCTAGAGCATAGAGGTGAGAGTTGACATTATTGTATCTGACAATAAAATATGAATAAAATGTATTTGCTTGACTGTTTTATTCGGTCTTGGTTGAAGATCAATCAGTGAGAGGTGTTACGTTTCTACGGACAGGCCGAATTGTGAGTTTGTTAATTTGGCAGTGAACATTTAGCGCGTGGGGCTGGCATGATTTCGACGCCATTTTCGGTTTGTTTTCAAACCGGGTAGTCATATGTTATTTTGCAATTTTTAAATGTTCCAAAACCAAAATTTCTGAAATTTCATATAATAGTAGAATATATATCAATATTTATCATGGCATAGGTCTGTGTTTTGTAGAAAGTCTAATAAGCTGTAAATAGTAATTTTTTGTTCACATGTTTGACGCAGACGTTAAGGGCACTGTTTCGTCAATAATAAAACATGCGGAAAAGGATGTCCTGGAATTATTTTAACAGAAAAATTCAATAATGGAAGTCAGAAAAGTGCTCTTTAAATTTCAACCGGTGGGGAGATTTGATTAATCTGTATGGTGGCGTTAAAGTACTATGGGGTTCGTCGATAGCCATTTTGATGGCGACAATTTCGAACAAAAATTCGTTGCTAAGGGCTTGATTATATCCCTACTCCTTGGAGCTGCGTTCCAACTGGACTGGGGATATTTCTTCGATTCAAAATAGTGCTGAGACTAGAAACTGTCTACGCCTCGTTTCTACCAGCGGTTCTACATTTTGAAAGCACTTGGCATGAGTATTACAAACTTATATCAAAGCCATTTTTGAAAACTGACGGCATTGACACGATACATGTACTTTGAGTGTTGTATCACGGCTGATAGAAGAACTCGGTGAGAATGTCAAAAATTATTTTTATTGATTGTAGGGTTATTACATTCTTCACTGAAAACACTTTTTAATACTGCTAAACTTTCAATCTGTCGTATTTTTACAACTGTCCTTTCCAACTCGCTATGCTTCACTATCTTTAAATTGGCCGCTTTGTAAGTCTGGCTCATGTCAGAACTACATGTCAAACGTCGGGTGACGTCTGGTCAATGACATTTTATTTTATGTTTGACTCATCAAGTTAAGAAAGGAATTATATGTCAGTACTTTTGTATGAAACTGTGCCCTTAAATGTGATAAGTCACGCTCGCTTTTGTTCAAAGAAGGCACACCTCGCCCTTCAATCTTTACTGAGCAAAGTTTTCTTTGAACTTTAAATCGGTCAGGGGAGAAGCGTCTTTTCCTTCAACTAGGCCACTCACGTAGCATTCTGTCCTGCTGTTGTCTCACAAGCTAGATAAAGTATTAAAAGTACACTCCGTACTAGCAACAGTCTGGCTCAAGCAAGATTTGCCTGTGCAGAAAGTTGAGTGCATCATATTGATTTACACTATATTGCTGCTGCTGCTGGTCTTAAAATAAAGTGACAATTATCATTCATATACTGTAAAACACTTAAATCTGCGGAGTCAAAATTTTGTGGTTTAAATAAAATGGCATTTTGGCGCATGTTAATTTTGGCGGTGATGATACACCACGGCTCCAGATAATAAAGAAAATTTAATATAAATTTGTGAAAAAAATCTCCCTTTTAATTAAACTATACATTGTGGCATCTATTAGAATCGCCTCATCGAGGCGATTCTATTAGGATGCCACAATGTATAGTTAAATGGAAAGGTATAAAAATTTAAATACTCATCAAATACCCTTTTTATTTGAACCTCAGTATATGTAATAAATCTATGTAATATTGGCGGGCTTATATTTTAGCGCTCTTTGCTTTGGCCGCCAATATGGCCAAAATTCAGTAACCGCCAAAAATTAGTGTTTTACAGTATGATGTATACTTATGATGACTTCTATGGGATTACCACGTTAATTTACTTACTGTCAGATCCTGGTACTTTACATTGTAAATAATAAAATATTTTTGAAACCAAATAACATGCTATTTTACTGTTTGTGTCAATGCATATGTGTGTTAAACGGCATAGCATTCATTGCTCGGGAGGCGGGGGGGGGAGGAGGAGGGGGGCTCAAGTTTGCCAAGTTCCGCGACTCCACTCTGGGACTATACGGCCTGAAGTTCCGCTTCCGCAATTCCGCTGTAGGTGAAATGACTTTCCCAAGTTCCGCTTCCGCAATTCCGCTCTAAGGAAATATTACCTGTCAACATAACCCCACCACCCACCCATTACCTTGGTATGTTTTTCGTGCTCTCTTACATGAAGGATGAACCGCAGGCTTAGACCTCCTAAGCGGTTAAGCAGCACTAAGTGCACATACTTTCGCCAGTAACTGACAACTGCCCTTCTTGAATCAGCGGAAGGAGAAACGAAAGTATGTGGCCAGACCGGGTTTCGAATCCAGGACCACTGACTTATGAGTCAGGTGCCCTGCCGATTGCGCAATAATCACTATAAATAGATACACATTCATGGGAAGAAACTCTGCCTTCTTTATGGGAGTCAGCACATATGGGAAAATGTTTCTCCATGAGACCCCATTTAAGAAGGGATTTTTGTCCAGTAAAGCAAGCAGGAAGACACAAACTAAAGTTGTTTCCCCTATCCCTTCTTGAAAGTGGCAGAACGCCATGAAGCTAAATCTATACATTCTAGTTCACCGGTCTTAGTTTTCTTTATCATATGGCGTCGCATCTGAGAATGTAATAAAGCCATGCATTAACAAGAATTCCGCGGAATGCTATGTCGCATCTGCACTGCATTTCCATAGTAGCAGAGATCATGTTGAAAAGAAAGTGAAAGCAAAAAAATGAAAAATAAAAGAAAATGAAATAGTTTCAGGCATTATTCTGGAATAAATTTTGTCAAAATCCGCCCAATGGTTCTTAAGGTACTGCCATTTCAATGTTTATGCTATTTTTAGTAACTCTAGATGGCCGCCATCTTGGATGGCCAATTTGCCAAACAACAGAATAGCTATATGCAAGGATCATTCTGAAACAAAACTGGTCCAAATCTATTCAGGGGTTCCTGAAATATAGTCATTTTTATGTTTTTGCTATATATTTAGTAACGACAGTGGCGGCCATCTTGAATGGTGCAGTCCCGTAAATGTGAAAGAAAAAAAAAAACACTTCAAGATCATTCTGATTAAATCTGAGCAAAATCCACTCATTGTTTATAGATTTATCGGCATTCGTGCAAAATTCAGACTCATAAACGAAAATTAGGTCACTGTGACCTAATTTCGTTACAGATTTTTTCATTTTCATAATTTTCAAAAATAAGGTCCTATTGATATTCCGTGCAAAGTTTCAGCCAAATATACCTAGTGGTTCTAGAGAAAATGTTAATTATGTTGTTTTGCTATTTTTAGCAACAGCGGCCATTTTGAATCCTCGACCAGGCTGAATTTCTGTAAGCTGAAGTCGTGTAGTCTGTTCATGCTCCATATAAAATTTGAGAACCATGGCTGCAGTGGATTTGAAGAAATTAACGGTACAAATTTTAACGCCAGGGTTGACGTAAATCTGAACGGACTGACGGACGACTGGAATGACGGACCGAAAACCGGACGCCTATATCGCACCTTGCTAAAGCAGGTGCGACAAAAACGATAATCCACTAGTGGATTAAATATGCAAATTACGTAATAACGTTGTACGCTGGCGTCCATAAAAACGTCGCGTTTTCTAATGGCGAAATCGTGACGTTTTAGTGAATATTTTGCTAATAAATGCGATTTTAGTGTCATATGATAAACAGAATCTTGCATTCGTGCTCCTGTATTATTGAATTTATCAAACTCGTTGGGGAAACCGATAAGATGCTCGGCAAGCCTCGCATTTTATCCCCTCCCCCCAACTCGTTTAATAAATTCAATAATACATAAGCACTCATGTAAGTTCCTCTCTTTTCGCATTTGGTGTTTGGGGCAAGGGGTTTTATAGGATTGTATCGGTTCCTGTCATTGCCGCCCCATCTGCTTTGCAAAATATGCGATATGCGGATGATCAGACACAGAAGAATAACCTTACACCTTAGGCGGCCACTATCTTTAGATAGTGTTCACCAGCCGTGAGCTTCCAACCAAATCCTGATCATTATTCATTATGTTCGTATGTGATTGTTTAATTGTTTAAACCATCTACATGACTCACAGTGGGTAAGAATTTAAGAAGAAGGTCCTATATCAAATTACAAGTAGAGCATCGTTGTGAATCACAACGGCTGCTTTTCACAGGCTTAAAACATATTCTAATGCACTTAAGTATGTAACGCGACGTCTGATTGGATAACGTCAAAATTTGCGACAGTATGTTCTACGATATACCTTCGCAAACCCGACGTCATTATAAAACGTCGCTTCTCATTGGCTAACGTATGGTTTTACGCTGCTGAAAGCGCTTGCAATGGGCGCAAAGAAAGACACTTTGAAAGGTGAAAATGTGATAAAGTGCATTAGAAGGGGATAAATATATTCAAAATTGTCATTTGGGGAGGTACATCGTCGGTTTCATGGTCGCAAATTACGTTTTACGGCGACGTTGGCGCGTCGCCGTAAAACGAAATTTCCGACCATAAAACCGACGATTCATCTCCCCAAATGACAATTTGGCTTTCAGTTATCCCCAAACTCATCTGTTTGTTCCATGGGAAGGTAAATAATATTTCTGATGATTGCATGATGAAAAATCATGCGAACGTAACAGTTTGCATAAGACATTCAATAATTTGAGTATTTCCCCGCATAAATATCAGGTGCGTAACGTCTATAGGTCAGAAACCTACCTGTACTGCGCACTGGTACTGATAAATGCCTCTTTGGGATCTCCATGACCTACTTCGCTTGGGGCTAATTCCGCGGCTATAGCCAAGCTACTGATGTTCGGTTGGGGCTACAGCCGCGGCCACTCTCAGAGATATGGTCCAAGCTATAGCCAAAAAATACCCGGATGAGAAATTTTGACCAATCAGGGAATACGTATCAAACCCAGTCGTAGGATCATGTAAATGGTCGCTAAATTTTGATTTGATGACTCTTTTCGTGGGAAATGACTAATTAATGGAACAGCGGCTATAGCCGCGGATTTAGCCCCAAGCGAAGTAGGCCTATGCTGTTGTTGCCAACGTCGCGACAAATCTAGTAATCACCTGCCTCACGTGCAGCACGAGAACATCATTTAAAATGATTATGGACTTTTTGAACCGAAAAGTCATTTAACATCCACCAGATTTAATTTTAAAATACTTCCCTGCTAACTTTTAATACACGTTTGATGTGCTGAATGTAACTCTTGTTTTGAAGACGTCTTATTATATTATTTTTCTGTCATTTTATTCTGAGAGCTCTGTCTAAAACATTACATATTTGAATCTCTCATACGATTATAATCGTCCTTTCCGAATTCGCTTAAACATGCTTCATGTTCAGGCACCCCGGCAGCTCTGTGGGTTAAAGGATGTCCTGCTAAGCTAGCCGACTGAACGCGAAAATGGTTTCAATCATAAACGGGGTTCGATTGCACACAACCTTTTATTATTGCCCTCCTGTCGTCCTAATATGACTGAAATACTTTTGAAAAGGACGTAAAGCCGCATGTCGTTCATCCATTATCCATCCATGCTTCAATACAGTCGTTTGACCGGTTTAGACGCACTTTTAAATCAATCGTATGATACAATATAAATTCTCAGTTATTCTTTGATTTCTCTGTGCCAGAAAATGTCCAAAAGCCTATTCTCTAAGACATGTCGTTTTCGTATAGTCCTTAAGAAATGCTGCTATGTATATATCAACTAACGTGGTCTTTTAGCCTATTCAGGCGGACTTTTTCAGTTTCGGCGCACCAGTATATTTTTTTTTTGTCATACCGCGAATGAAACACCTCCGTCTCCAAAACGGTAAACTGTTTATTACTAAGCCGTTGAACAATAATTTTATGCAAAGAGCATCACGATTATTCGAAACAACAAATTATACATAGCTCTATATCGAAAGATTCATCCAGTCATTCAGTGGTCCGAAAAAGTAATGCATAAACTTGTTGACATGAATTCAGTGATTAAAGAGTACCATCATTTCCAGATACCACCATATGGTCATTTACATAAAATTTACCTCGGTTACCCTAATGAACATAACGAGAATGGCTCTGGGTACCTTGGAAATAAAATTTCATGCAAGCAAAATATTTATCCGCTGGAACTGGCTAAATAGGCTATTGTATCATAAATTGAAATAAACAGAGGAAACAATTTTATTTGCCTTTGGCATTTATCAGCAGAGATTCCTTATAGGACGACATATTCATATCTTCACGACATATCTGTTTACACAGATATTGTCCTGACCGTTTTTCACAATTGGTCTGAAAACACGTTCAAATTGTCTACATAAAAATGTATTGTTGAACAGTTTCAAACCCATTTTTAGAACCTTTAATACAGAAACGATCCAATTACTATATGTGGCTATGACCAGTAAGTGTTGACAAGAATGACCATAAGTATAATTTGTCGAAACTTTGCTTGGTCATAGAATCGAAATACTTCTGAACAGGTGAGTGTGTCGGAATAGGTCAAACAACTGTATCTCAAAATGGATCGCTTTGTAGCTCTAACCCAGGCCGGAGCTACATTACTGCGCATTTAGGTCCGACCCGACAGTGATCTCTTGACTGCGAAATATCGCCGTAGAGGTTTATCCTGTGTGATAAGTCTTATCGTATCTGCTTTTGATTCTATCAAGTGACGCAGTCTATATATAACGCATATCTTTGAGATAAAGAAACAAAGTTTGAAAAATGAAAGGCTTAGTGTTTTATATGACTCTGCTGTCATTTGTTGCAGCATGCTCAGCCTTTATCCTAGATAATACGGATCCCACAGCTTATATAACTGTCAAACAATTCAGAGAACTAATGGACCTGGTCTTAGAAGAAAAGCATTTTCGTCGCATACTTCAACATAACGTCGGAACAATGCAACAAGAAGTTGTGAATTATAAAGCCGCTATAGATACGCTCGGGAGCAACTACCATGCGATATCCCTGGGGTACGGCCAACTTATTTCCAGTCATGCAGACATGAAAAACGGTTTACTGGATTTACGGAACAGAAATCAGACGATTCAGTCAACGTTGACCAATAATAGTGCAGCTTTGTCAGAACTGAAGCAAAAATCAGGTATGAGATCATGTTTAATGGGACAAGTTCAGCACATATTGTCATCGCAGTACACACCATGCACGAATAAGTAAGTGATGTTAACAATGCAGCAAGGGGACCGCTGATCATTGCAAATTTACATTTACTTATTCTTCGGAGCAAATGTTGAAATATTTTGAACTAATATTTAGACGTGTACAGTATAAAGAAGTTTTAATGGTCATTTTGAAAATTATAATACCTCTGGACTAGATTTAGAAAATCGATTTTACTTAGACGGGCAGGTGAAACTGTCATCTCCGATAATACATGTATGTCCAAGTCCATTTTTTTTTTTTTTTTTTTTTTTTTGTCAATCTACTAAAATTAATGGAGTTGCAGTTGCTGATAATATACAATTTCATGTTTTATTAAACTTTAGCCTAATTTTCAAAAGAAAGAAGAAAGAGTGTTATTTCCCGATCAAATTTTCTTGCTTTTTTCCAATCGTAGAGTATCTGCCCCAACTGCGCCCCCACATACACACTAACCCATGCCACTTGCAATAATGTACACGCATACTGGCATTTTAAGTGGCCGGCTGAAGTACGTGTGTGGGAGGGACGAGGGGGAGATGCTTCAAGACGTTTTCCTATTTCCATTACATTTAATCACAAGAGGGGCAAAATGACACTAAATGGCTCACCTAAGCTAGTATAAAGGCAGGAACCATTTTTATCAGTTTGGAAAAGAATCAAGTGATGACCATTTCTGGAACAAATTAGCAACACACACACACACACACACACACACTAATAAAACTGGGACTGAACTGGCTTAGGGGCCGAGGTGACTAAGGGCCAAAATGTCAATAGGTCTGAGATGGCTGGACTGAGGTGACTGGGGTAGAAGATACTGGGCCAAGGTATACCTGTGAATTAATTAAATTGGTCTCACTCTGTTCCAGCCACCCAACCTACCCCCAGAAGGGGTCACTTCTAAATAAACCCATGTTTGGTGTCGAACTGAAGATCTGAATGAGAACTGTACCAACAGCTGATATTAACGAATCTTATCATATTGCAGTCTCCAACAGAGCCACAAAAATGGGCAGTAGGATTCAACTTCTAAATAAAACCGAAGCTCTTGACAACAGTAGATGACATATTGGTTTATCATATTATACCCCTCACTCCGTCCTCAATATCGGTCGCTATAGGTCAACTCCTAGATACAGCTGTGCTTGAACTATGCTAAAATCAACTGCTAACCGACCATTTGTTTATTTCATTACTTTGTTGTTGTTGTTTTTCAGCTTTCGGCTCTGTTTACATTTTAGAGATTGAGGTAGAAACAGTTTACATGCTGTAATGGTATATGAATTGTAAAGTTCGTTATTTAGATATAATCATGAGAAAATAATATACAATTTAAAACGTGGTCGGTTAGTAGTATACATAATAAGAGATTTCAGATTAAAGATACACAGTGGGATTGGACACAAGTTCTAACAACATTAGATAGTCCTCTCGCTAATAAGAGATGACTAGGAGCTTAACTGATTTGAGGCCGAGGTGTCGTGTTGCCATTTAATTGATCTACAATTACAGCTCTCATCAAGGCCTTTCTTTATACCAAACATGGCTATAATCAAAAGTTGATCCCTAGTGACCGTTTTCGAGGTGGCGTTTGTATTACGGTAGGATTAAATCAGCTTACTTAGTCAGCAGCTACTGTTATAGTTCGTGCCACGACTTTAAGTTTGATACCAAGCATGGCTATGTTTAGGAGACTAGCTCCTACTTAGCCATTGTATAGGTGACTTCTGGTTGGGCATGACTTGTAAAAGGAGAAGCATATTGCATGACATTCGAAGTGCATTAACATAATTTATCGATGTATAAAATTGTTGATCAAATAAAGAACATATTCCTTCTGGATCTCAACATATGATGAGGCACAGTTAAAACTGGGGCCATCCGTTATGACATCACAACTTAGGTCATGAACGTTTTGTCAACAGATCATTTCAGCACAGGGTTGCCTACCTTGTCACCCTTACTTGTGTGAGGTTAAATTTTCCCACAAAATATTTATCATTAAAATTAATGAATTTAATGAACTTAAGTCAATAACTATCACACTAGAATCTAGTAAACCGATTTCATGCATCACTGATTTTACGTAGAATTGTATTTTTAGAATGGAATTAAAACATGCCTCCTCTGTAGTCAGGTAGGTTCAACTTGAGGCCGCCATCTTGAGTTTCTTCGGCTTGATAAAACGCATTATCAGGACAGATTTCCAAGGCTTAAAGCAAGTGAGTAGACGTTCTCGTTGACGAATCTAACTTCGAGAAAATGTAAGAGTCTAACGATGTTAGTTAAAATAATAGTTTTTGTTTCGTTTGAAAACCATGTAAAAGTGCAGAAGCGTTTCAATGAACGAAGGAATAGCTAAGTCTGACTAAGCCATAATAAAATAACATGTCATAAGTATTTCTTATTTGTTTCTGTCACAGGTTACAAGTCTGCATTTACCGCAACAAATCCAAACAGTGTCTATACATCTGGCTATGTCAAATTCACCACTGTTCTCAGCAACATAGGCAGCGACTACAGCTCATCAACCGGTACTTTTACTTGCCAGTACCCTGGAATCTACATATTTACAGCACATTTGTACAAATACCCTTCCACATCCTACGACTATGCGGTTTGTAGGATTCAGCTAAATGGATCTAATAAGATTATAATTTACATTGATCCCTATGATTCCGGAGATGGCAGGTACTATGCCGGTAGTAACTCAATAATCCTACGGTTAAAGTACGGAGACCGTGTTACTGTTGGTGACTGTTCAAGTAGTTCTGGTCTGTACACATACTCTTCTTTCAGCGGATTCCTTATCAAGCCGGACTAAATATGAGACCAACTGACCAAATGAATTTGAGTGTACTCATCGCTTATAAAAGAAGAAACATTTGCATGAATATTTGTTGCTTTTATTAGCTCTTTTAATGCGTTTCGAAAGAGATCGCCTGATCAAACCTTTTGTGTCTCATTCCAACCTGAAAAGTTTGTACGTTTTACTGTTTGATACAAAATTGCATCCTACATAATACCGACAAAGCTATTTACCCTGAAAGTGTCTTCACTAAATTCCTATCACCCTAAGGTCTACGTGCATAAAGGCCCAAAAATGACCCAAACTAAATTGGCATGGGTAATAGCTGTTTTATTCCAGTTGAAGAAATTGATAAGGAAATACATGAAATGCATTATAAAGGTACAAAATGGGATCAAAGGTTAAGACTCTTGGGTTATTCTGTGTACTGGAAAATTGCATTGCCCTTTAGATGAATGAATCGTAACCAACAGTTCCTGTACGGAAATGTCTAGCAGGACAGAGGCAGTATTCCTGCAGTAATTGTAACAGGATTCTTGGCAGTAATCTATGCATAAAATGTTTTCCAAGGGGGTTTCCACATGGACTTTTCACTATAATTTAAAAATTCCCTACAGGAGTCCAGCAGGACGCAGTGTGGAATTTTTAGTGAAATATATAAATCAACAGGAATTCAAGCAGGATTTCTGGCAGGATTCCCACCAGAAATATTCAAATGAGCAGTATTCCTGCTGTAAAATTTGAAATTCCTGGCAGGACTCCTGCCAAGAATATGGACAGGATTGTTGGCTAAAATTTAGTCCAGCTACATGTATAGTTGGTGCTACATAATACACAAAGACCTTGACATACTTTTTTTCAACCTGGTATTTAAAACTTTCAAATAGACAGTGGCTATACCAAACACAACAGACCACATATCTTGTCAATTGTTTTGGAATAACAATAACATTAAACGCATGGTTCAGTGCTGCCATTGGTCTTTAAAACAACTTTATGGCAGAAGTAATTCTGTTACCACCACACATATATTGAACTCATTTTCATTTTTATGGCCCAGAATGTGGGTGGGGTACATAAAATTGTGAAATCGAATATATCCCCCCCCCAACCCCCTTAACTTAAATCTGCCTTCAGAAATGTATGTATTTATGAAACAGAAAATTAAACTTACATTCTCTCCAATATTTTGTTAATTCATCCTTCAAATGATACAGAAAACTTAAAAAAGAAGTGTTTATGCACAAACAATCAGCATGGCCAGTCAAGTTGAATTCATCACTTTATGATTCACTGTGTAGATGAATTATACCGCCAAAATCTTTATGCAGCAGATTCAATTGATTTTGCAATCTTTTCAGCTCAGTTTTCCTACTAGAATTCCTGGCATGAATTTTTCGAATTTTCTTGCTGGACACGTACATGTGGAATTTTCATCATTTTCCACGTACTGTTACATTCCAGCCTGAAAATGAAATTCCTGTGAATGTCCAGCAGGACACCTGCTGGAATCATGTCAGAATTTTCGTACGGGTTATATTAATTTTAGATTGAGTCATAAAGAACAGATAACTTATCATAAATATATTAATTGTAAGATGTGTTATACGAAAACATATGTGTTTTGTGTCCCTTTCAGCCCATAATCCCGATACTCAGCTTTGAAAGCCAAAAGGGCAGCCTGTCAAACTATTTGCAGACTGATTTCAAAATCCGCCAATTTTTCATTGTGTCAAATACAAATTATGTCTAAACCATTGATTTCACATGCAGAAATTGAAGTTTATTCCATGTGAATGTAATATTTAGCAAGCTTTCTAGTCTATATATATGTGTGAGCCAACAAAATGTTAAACATAAAACAACAAACTTCGGAATAGTATGACTATGACCAGGTAGTGCAACACTAAGTGAAACACATTACTGTACTTTTTTAATGTAAAGTCACATTTCTAAGCATTAGCAATAAGTACAAGTCCAAATAAGGCTGCTCCTAATTAGGAACAGCTGAATTATTGCCATTTTGTAAACACACTTGACGCTTTAGTTAGTAAGTTCAACTTGTTCTATTAGGATAGTTTCATGTACAGGAATTGGTAAAAGGTCCAAATAATAAAATAATTACGGGAATGTGCCCTTTGATGTGCACGCAAGGCTTGAAATGTGAAATGTACAACTTACAGTTTCATGCTTTTGTTTTTTTACAGACAATATTGACATTAAAAATACCGATTAAAACTAAGATGAATCAGAGACGAGGACTTGACAGAACAACGTATTGCCACATCAGAAGCAACGCCTTAGAACGGTCAGTAAAAGAATACTGGTAATCATAGAACGGTTTTACACCCAGGATTTTTTGTGGTTTTAAAACATAGAACTTATTCAATCCATGTGAAGCACGTTTAACCCAGCAGTTGATCTAAACAGCAAACTTACAAAACAAGATTAACAAGCAAATTCGTTGAGTTTATATCCCCTGCCGAAGTGGCTCTGAATTTTCAGTTCCATACAATTTTGTTCACTGATTACTTAGTTACCGATATACTAGTGGATTTCAAATCATATCAAGGGCAATAAATCATGCGTAAATAAGGTCATTCTATACAACTTGCCTCGGCACCACCCCACTATGTTGATATATATTTATATTCAGTTTCAAGAATATCCGTTCAACGGCTAATTTTGTGGTTTTTAAATCAATTAAAAGGCAGTAACTCATACATCCACTCATGACATGGTGACAAAACTTGATGTGCACTGCGGTGATTTAACAATACATTATTGTTTTATATATCATGAAATTCAATTATAGTCTGATCTCTACTGTCTCCCATAACCTTGTGAGGTCATTGGGGCACCACATATGACTTTACAGCAATCCCTTTCCACCTAGCTGCCCTAGCTGAGCCAGCAGGATCCATCCCTGTTCATTCCTTAATATTGTCTTCCCACCTCTTCTTCTGGCTACCTGGCTTTCTCTTTTCTTTCACTGTGCCCTTCAGAATTGCCTTTGCTAAACCAGAAGACCTTGAGACTGGCAAAAGCATATCTGTTTCCGTTTCTTGGCCAGGTTCAGGAGTTTATCATAATCTCCAATGGCTGCTTGGATCTTCCTGTGAACCTCCTCGTTGGTAATATGGTTATTATGTCCCCACCAAAGGTGAGGGGGGACATATTGTTTTCAGTGCGGATCCCGGGCGTCGGCGTCCCTGTGACAGATTTCTTGTATGCAAGATATCTCTTGAACCAATCAATGCAATTTCACCAAACTTGCATGGAGACATCATTGGGACCAGTTTAAGAGCTGATTAGATTTAGGTGACCTTGACCTTATTTTCAAGGTCACTGGAGGACTTAGATGACAATTTCTTGTATCTACTATATCTCTTGAGCCGATGGATGGAATTTCACCACACTGGCATGGATACATCATTGGGACAAGTTTAAGAGGTGATTAGGTTTGGTGACCTTGACCTCATTTTCAAGGTCACTGGAGGACTTAGATGACAATTTCTTGTACCAGTGATATCTCTTGAACCAATAAATGGAATTTCACCAAACTAGCATGGATACATCATTGGGACAAGTTTAAGAGGTGTTCAGATTTTGGTGACCTTGACCTTATTTTCAAGGTCACTGGAGGACTTAGATGTCAATTTCTTGTACCCATTATATCTCCTGAACCAATGGATGGAATTTCACCCAACCTGCATGGATACATTATTGGGACAAGTTTAATAGCTGGTTAGGTTTTGGTGACCTTGACCTCATTTTCAAGGTCACTGGAGGACTTGCATGAGAATATCTTGTACCCACTATATCACCTGAATTAATGAATGCAATTTATCCAAGCTTGCATGGATGCATTATTGGGACAAGATTAAGAGCTGATCAGATGTTGGTGACCTCGACCTCTTTTTCAAGGTCACTGGAGCACTTAGATGACAATTTCTTGTACCCACTAAATCTCCTGAACCAATTGATGGAATTTCAACAAACTTGCATGGATAGCTCCTTGGTACAAGTTTAAGGACTGGTTAGATTTTGGTGAGCTTGACCTCATTTTCAAGGTCACTTAAGGACTTAGATGACAATTTCTTGTACCAGGAATATCAGCCAATGGATGGAATTTCACCAAACTTGCATGGATACATCTGTCGGACATGTTTAAGAAGTGATTTGATTTTGGTGACCTTGTCCTCATTTTCAAGGTCATAGTCATCTATGAAGGATAGCTTTAGAACCAGTGGATGGATTTTCTCCAAACTTTCCTAGATATTTTACTTGTTCAGGCTTTTCATTTTATAAGAGGGGATGGGAAATGGGCTGGTGGGGGGGGGGACATCAGTTTTTCTCTGAAAAACATTTCTAGTTGTACGTTGCATCTCACCTCAAAGGCCTGCGTTCTTTTCTCTAACTCTGCTGTCAAGGTCCATGACTCACAGGCATACAGAAAAATGGATATGACAAGCGAGCGCATCAGTTTCACATTATGAGATATGTTGCTCTCTCTTCATATTGGCTTCAGCTTTGTCAGAGCTGCAGTGACTAGTTCAATTCTCCGCTTTTGAGCTTTCATCTGAGACAAAATATTGTAAGATGGTGGGTGACAGAAGGCATCCTTGCCTAACTGCAACTGTTGTTCTGAGCCATTCTCCTATGATGCCATTCATCAGGACTGCACTTGTAGACTTGTCATAGAGGTGCTCAATGGCGTGAACTAGATTTGCATTGATATTCCGCATGGTGGCCCATAAGAGTGCATGCCATACCCTGCCATATGCTTTTTATGCCCCCAACTTCAGAGAAGTTGAGGGGGGCATATTGGTTTGGGCCTGTCCATCCGTTCGTCCGTCCGTCCGTCCGTGTGTCTGTCCATCCGTAACACTTTTTAGCAGCTGGGAAACTAAAAAACTGCTTATGGTAGGATCTTGAAATTTTATATGTAGCATGTACATGAAAAATAGGCGGACCCGCATTTTTTGCTTTTTTCCGCCGGTCTCCTATTTCCAGGGTTATGCCCCTTTTTCGACTTCGTCCGGGAAACCTTGAGAACAAAATATCTCAAGAATCTCTGATGCTAAAATCATGAAATTTTGCAGGACGACATTTCCCAGGGTGTAGCCGACCTGATTAACTTTTGAAAAAAAAAACAAACGTGAATTTTTGACCGAGTTATGATCCTTTTTCGACTTAGTGCATTTTTAGCCTATGGAACCTTATGAGCAAAATATCTCAAGAACCCCTGATCCTTGGATCATAAATTTTTGCAGCAAGGCATTGCCCAACGAGTAATTGTCTTGATTAACGTTTGAAAAAAATCGTGAATTTTTGACTGAGTTATGCCCCTTTTCCGACCTAGTGCATTGTAAGAATATGTAATCTTGTCAACAAAATATGGAGCGGCTGTAGCGTAGTGGATAACACTCCAGACTACTCGGTCTTTCGGATGAGACTTTAAACCGAGGTCCAGTATCCATATGACCCCGTTGTTCGTGGGACGTTAAACCCGAGTTCACTCACTCACTCACTCAACAAAATATCACGAGAACCCCTGATGCTAGGATCGTGATTTTTTTGCAGGAGGACATTGACGAAGGTGTATTTGACCTTATTAACTTTAGTAAAAATTTGGTGAACTTTTGACTGAGTTATGCCCTTTTTTTCGATTTAGTGCATTGAAGCCTGTGGTACGATGGTAACCATATATACTGTCAAGAACCGTAAGAGATAGGAACTTGAAATTTTATATGCTGCATGAACATGAACAATAAGCAGACCTGTATTTTTTCCTCCACCGGTCTTGTCTTTCAGGAGGTATGCCCCTTTTTCAAAGAAGCTGTAGAAATAACTTTGTAAACAAAATATTTGAAGAACAACTAAGCTTTGTTCCTTGTATTTGGCATACAGTTACAGGCTAAGACGTAGACGAACCGATTAAAACCCCTTTCTAACTTAAACATTACGTAAGCAAGCTGAGTTGTCGTTCTTGCTCTGACATATTGCCCCATTATTATACACTTTCCTACAAAGTTTCATTATAATATTTCAAATCATTAGGGAGATATGGAGTGAATGGAAAAAAGCCTGAAAATACTAATTAAAGGCAAATTATTCAAACATTAAGGGGGAGCAACCATTCTTATATGTGATACATCGTCTTGTTATCATGCACATTGCTATAAAGTTTCATTATGATATTCCAGTTACCAAGTTAGGTATGCACAAGATAAGTACATGTATACACAAAAACAGCCTAAAATAACTAATCAAAGGGATGCAACTCTGAAACATGTAAGGGAGAGCAACCATTGTTGTACGCGACACATTGTTAGGACTTCATACACACCGCTATGAAGTTTCATCAAGATATCCCAAACAGTTATCTAGTTATGCTGCGCACAAGTCTTGCAAGGAACAAAAAATAATCAAAGGGGCATAACTTGGAAGCTAAGGAAGCGGTAGCAATTATTCTCGTATGCGAAACATTGCCTCTACCTAATACATATTCCTACAAAATTTCATGCAGATATCCCAAATGGTTACTGAGTTATGGGGCACATAAGAATGTTTACGGACTGACGGACCGACAGCACCACGACATAACATGTCCGTTTTTCAAAACGGGCGTATAAACCAGAGGACCAATGGTCATGTAGCTCACCTAAGTCCATTCATCCTCAGCGCTCTATGGTAAGTAACTCTAAGGCAATTTGTACAATATGGTCTAATGTTGACTGCGTCTGAGATTTTATGCTGGTCAGCGGCATTTCCATATCATAGAGTCTCACAGCAACAGAAAAATGCACTTTTTCAGCTTTTCCCATTCAAAAGCCTTACAGATAAAATTTGTCCTTGCCGTAAAATAGATCAAACTCGATCGAAGGTCATCATTTATATACATTTTGTAGCACTAGAATCCCAGATGCTACATACTGAATCTCAAAGCAATCAGCCCAGTGGATCAAGGGAAGAAGAATTTTTAAGTTTTTATCATATATGGGCATGGGGGTCATCTTGGTAATGTGACCTGGGCCAAATATATAAACTTTCTTTCCCTTTTTGCCTGAAGGCTGCATATTTATGAAAATTAATTGAAATTAGCCCAGTAGTTTCAAAGGAGAAGTCCCTTGAAAATGTTGACACACAACAGACAACTGACCTTTGGCTAAGGTCACTAAATGACCATGACCTCTAGAATTCTTGTGGGTTAAAGTTGACTGCATTTCCATATCACAGACCAAAACAGCGACAGGAAAGAGCACCTTTTCAGCTTTTCCCATCAAAAGCCTGAGGGACCAAATTTGACCTTAACATAAAATAGGTCAAGGTCAACCCAAGGTCATCATTTATAAAACTTCGGTAGTACTAGAGTCTCAAAAGCTACATTCAAAGTCTCAAAGCAATCAGCCAAGTAGTTCCGGAGAAGAAGACTTTTTATGGTTTTTGCCATATATGGGCATGGCGGCCATCTTGGTCATGTGACCTGGACCAACTATATATACCTTTTTTCCGCTTTACCTGAAGGCTGCATATGAAATTTGGCTTCAATTGGTCCAGTAGTTAAAGAGAATAAGTCCTTTGAAAATGTTGACACACAACGGACAAATGACCTTTGGCCAAGATCACTAAATGCCTTGACCTTTAGTATTTTTAGCGATTGAAGCTGACTGCATTTCCTCATCACAGAACACAACAGCAACAGAAAAATGCACTTTTTCAGCTTTTCCCATTCAAAAGCCTAAGGGACCAAAGGGGGGGGGGGTATCAGTAAGGTGGGTTTTCTGCATCCTACCAAAGTTTTATTTTTTTTGACTGATGGTATACTCCAGTGTATCTAGTTTATTGGCCCATATGTGACGTTGGTCGGAAAGCCCTAGTTACTGAGCTATGGGTCCACAGAAGTGGGTGGGGTAATTCAACATGGTTTTAGCTGTCTCATTTGGTAGAAGAGTACAACAAACAGACAGTGTTTGATAAAATGATTAACAGAACATCTTTTTAATTGGTTTAAATTGAATATATGTGGTCGAAAAAGACTTCCTTTGGCATTCAGCATTTTTTGATATTTTTGTCCTCTATTTTCAATATTTCATGGCATCATTGCTAAATAAACTGACCAGTAATCATCAAACTCATGTCAAGGAAGCACCTTGATCAGTACCATTGGATGATGTGACCAGAATTTTACAATGACCTAGTTTTCATGGTTGACTGAACACATAAACTTGCTTAGAAGATGGTTATATTCAATTTTATGACCTAGAATTACGAATTACGAAACTTTGATCAAATTAATATCTTAACTGCTATATTATGCCCCACACCCCCACCACTTAAGGTGAGAAAATACATACTGGCTTCAGGTCACATGATCAACATGGCCACAATGCCAAAATATGGTAAAAAGCTTTAAAAAGCTTCTTCTTAAAAACCAGTTGACCAATGGCCATGAGACTTGGTAAGTAACATCAGGTACTCAAGTTCTTCCAAGATTGTTCATATGATGACCGTGGATTGACCTTGGCCTTTTTTGACGGCAAGGTCAAATATTGGAAAACGCTAGAACGTAAGATCTCATGGGAAGTTTTGAGGATTTTGGCTTAAAATTGGTATATACAGTTGACTTAATGACATGGCCACAACATGGCCACAATGCCCATACATGGTGAAATCTTTAAAAATCTTCTTCTTAAGAACCATGAAATTATATGTTCTAGCATTTTCCCATATTTGACCATGGCGCAAAAAAGGTCAAGGTAAACCCAAGGTCATCATATGAACAGTCTTGGTAGTACTCTAGTACTCCATTCTACTTACCAAGTTTCAAGGCTATAGGTATATTTGTTCTGGAGAAGAAAAATATTAAAGGTTTATACCATAAATGGGTATTGCGGCAACGTTGGTCATGTGACCTGGACCGCCGGTTGAACGAATTTTTGTTCAATCAACCCCTTGAGGCTCTATATGAAATGTGCTTACAATAATTATTAGCCCTTTGGCTTTCGAGGAAATGTCTAAAAATGTCAAAATACAAGACACATAGGTCAAAGGTCAAAGAATGACCTTGACCTCTGGTACTCATAATTCTTCATGACCTCATTATGACATTTGAATATACCGTTTTTAAGCCAAAATCTTCTAAACTTCCCATGAAATCTTATGTTCTAGCATTTTCCAATATTTGACCTTGCGGTAAAAAGGTCAAGGTCAATTCAAGGTCATCATTTGAACAATCTTGGAAGAACTTGAGTACCTGATGCTACTTACGAAGTCTCAAGGCCGTTGGTCAACTGGTTCTTATGAAGATTTTAAAAGGTTTTTGCCATATATGGGCATTGTGGCCCTGTCATTAAGTCAACTGTATGTATACCAATTTTTAAGCCAAAATCTTCAAAACTTCCCATGAAATCTTATGTTACAGCATTTTCCAATATTTGACCTTGCCGTTAAAAAGGTCAAGGTCAATCCAAGGTCACCATTTGAACAATCATGAGAGAACTTGAGTACCTGATGCTACTTACCAAGTCTCAATGCCATTGGTCAATTGGTTAAGAGGATTTTAAAGGTGTTTACCATATATATGGGCATTGTGGCCATGTTGATCATGTTACCTGAAGCCAGTATGTATTCTTCCATCTTTAGTGGCAGGGTTGTGGGGCATAATATAGCAGTTAAGATATTAATTTGACCAAAGTTTTGTAAATGTAGGTCATAAAATTGAATATAACCATCTTCTAAGCAAGTTTATGTGTTCAGTCAACCATGAAAACTAGGTCATTGTATAATTCTGGTCACATCATCCAATGGTACTGATCAAGGTGCTTCCTTGACATGAGTTTGATGATTACTGGTCAGTTTATTTAGCAATGATGCCAAGAAATATTGAAAATAGAGGACAAAAATATCCAAAAATGCTAAATGCCAAAGGAAGTCTTTTTTGATCACATATATTCAATTTAAACCAATTAAAATGATATGGAAATACATTTTAGATGTTCTGTTAATCATTTTTTAAGCACTGTCTGTCTGTTGTACTCTTCTACCAAATGAGACCATTTTTAAAAGACCAGCTAAAACCATGTTGAATTACCCCACCCACTTCTATGGACCCATAGCTCAGTAATTAGAGCTTTCCGACCAAAGTCACATATGGGCCAATAAACAAGACACACTGGAGTATACCATCAGTCAAAAAAATAAAACTTTGATAGGATGCAGAAAACCAACCTTATTGATACCCGCCTTTGACATTGCCATAAAATAGGTCAAGGTCTACCCAAGGTCATCATTTATATAAACTTTGTAGTACTAGAGTCCAAGATGCTACATACCAAGTTTCAAGGCAATCAGTCCAGTGGTTCCGGAGAAGATTTTTTAAGGTTTTTACCATATATGGGCATGGTGGCCATCTTGGTCATGTGACCTAGGTCAAATATATAAACTTTCGGTCCCCCTATCCTATTAAGGCTACATATAACATTTGGCCTCTTCTTAGGGGTAGAAGATGGCTGCATTACCATATCACAGAACACAATAGCAACAGAAAAATGCACTTTTTCAGCTTTTCCCATTCAAAAGCCTAAGGGACCAAATTTGACCTTGCCATAAAATAGGTCAAGGTCATCATTTATATAAACTTTGTAGTACTAGAGTCCAAGATGCTACATACCAAGTTCCAAGGCACTCGATCTAGTGGTTCCAGAAAAGAAGATTTTTAAAGTTTTTGGAATATATTGGCATGGTGGCCATCTTGGTCATGTGACCTGGACCAAATATATAACCTTGCTTTCCTGCTTTGTCTGAAGGCTGCATACGAAATTTGGCTTCAATTGGTCCAGTAGTTTTAAGGAAGAAGTCCTTTGAAAATGTTGACACACAACAGACAAATGACCTTTGACCAAGGTCATTAAATGACCTTGACCTCTTGTATTCTTAGGGGTTGAAGCTGACTGCATTTCCGTATCACAGAACACAATAGCAACAGAAAAATGCACTTTTTCAGCTATTCCCATTCAAAAGCCTTTGAGACCGAATTTGACATTAACAGAAAATAGGTCAAGGTCAACCCAAGGTCATCATTTATACAAACTCTGAAGGACTAGAGTTCAAGATGCTAAATACCAAGTTTCAAGGCAATCGGCCAAGTGGTTCTGGAGAAGATTTTTTAAGGTTCTTACCATATATGGGCATGGCGGCCATCTTGGTCATGTGACCTAGGCCAAATATATAAACTTTCGATCCCCCTATCCTATTAAGGCTGCATATAACATTTGGCCTCTTCTTAGGGGTAGATGGCTGCATTACCATATCACAGAACACAATAGCAACAGAAAAATGCACTTTTTCAGCTTTTCCCATTCAAAAGCCTAAGGGACCAAATTTGACCTTGCCATAAAATAGGTCAAGGTCATCATTTATATAAACTTTGTAGTACTAGAGTCCAAGATGCTACATACCAAGTTCCAAGGCACTCGATCTAGTGGTTCCAGAAAAGAAGATTTTAAAGTTTTTGGAATATATTTGCATGGTGGCCATCTTGGTCATGTGACCTGGACCAAATATATAACCTTGCTTTCCTGCTTTGTCTGGAGGCTGCATATGAAATTTGGCTTCAATTGGTCCAGTAGTTTTAAGGAAGAAGTCCTTTGAAAATGTTGACACACAACAGACAAATGACCTTTGGCAAAGGTCACTAAACCATCTTGACCTCTTGTATTCTTAGGGGTTGAAGCTGACTGCGCTTCCATATCACAGAACACAATAGCAACAGAAAAATGCACTTTTTCAGCTATTCCCATTCAAAAGCCTCAGAGACCAAATTTGACATTAACAGAAAATAGGTCAAGGTCAACCCAAGGTCATCATTTATATAAACTTTGAAGGACTAGAGTCCAAGATGCTAAATACCAAGTTTCAAGGCAATTTGCCAAGTGGTTCTGGAGAAGATTTTTTAAGGTTTTTACCATATATGGGCATGGCGGCCATCTTGGTCATATGACCTGGACCATATGTATAAACTCGCTTTACCGATTTGTCTGAAGGCTGCAAATAAAATTTGGCTTCAATTGACCCAGTAGTTTTAAGGTATACTATAGGACTTTAGAAACGCACCATTTTACATCCTCTGTTACTTCCAAGTGGCTAATTTGATTTTTTCTTTATCATATTATATGTTCACACGCAATGAGCTATTGATTGCCATAAATTGGCTTTGCTCATGCTGTTTATTCTGGTGTTACCATGACGTTAGTGTTTTTCAACAGTTGGCATCTTGCAGATGGGACTTTAATTTGATCAAAAAACAAATAACTTTAGCCGGTAGCCAGATGTCTTTACTAATGGGAAAACACAAAAAGTTTCGGAAATTACCGTTTATTTACACTCCCAGTCCCAGCGTTTCTTTGCTGACGTCAGCCAAAATTTTTCAAACAGTAATTACAGGTTCGTGGCGTTTGATAATGACACCATACTTTTGTTTCCTATGCAACACGTTCAGGACTATCTGATGAGACTAAAAGATTTCGATAATCATGTTCCTTATGTTATGAACGGCCAATTACGTTAAAACGTAAAGACGTGACGTAGACCAAATGAACGTTGCCAGAGGCCTAAAACTTCATGATTTGATTTTGTCTTGCCTACTGCATTTGAAAACTGATATTGGTTTGAAAACTTTTTTTCGCTCATAATGTAAGGTATTGTTACTCTGTGATTTTTTTAATTGGGGTTGTTTCAGAATTCTCGCGATGTCTCGGCAACCATAAGTCTCATCTTTTTTTATTTCTTATTTAATGAAAGCCAACTGACAGCACTTTTCAATTCTGTTTTCACAGAATGAAAATGTTGGGCCTGTAACAAGATATTGCCATTTTAGCAAGTGGTGCATTTCTAAAGTCTCTCAGTATAGAAGTCCTTTGAGATGTTGACACACAACAGACAAATGACCTTTGACCAAGGTCATTAAATGACCTTGACCTCTTGTATTCTTAGGGATTAAAGCTGACTGCATTTCCATATCACAGAACACAATAGCAACAGAAAAATGCACTTTTTCAGCTTTTCCCATTCAAAGGCCTAAGGGACCAAATTTGACTTGCCATAAAATAGGTCAAGGTAAACCCAAGGTCATAATTTATATATACTTTGTAGTATAAGAGTCCAAGATGCTACATACCAAGTTTCAAGGCAATCAGTCCAGTGGTTCCGGAGAAGTAGGTTTTTATAAGGTTTTTACCATATATGGGCATGGTGGCCATCTTGGTCATGTGACCTAGAAGAAATATATAAAGTTTCGTTCCCCCATCCTATTAAGGCTGCATATGAAATTTGGGTTCAATTGGCCCAGTGGTTTCTGAGAAAAAGACGTTTGAAGAGTGTGGACGACGACAGACGACGAAGACGGACGACAGAGGTCTGCCTATACTATAAGCTCACCTTCAGCCTTTGGCTCAGGTGAGCTAAAAACTTAAGTGTGCAATTTGACCTTGTCCTTTCAGCTAGCAACAAACCTACCAAGCAACATATCCTCGTCATGATAATTATTTATGCCAAATAATTTTGAAATCCCCCCATGCAGATCAAAGCTATGGGCCAGACACGAACATGTTTCACTAGCCTTGGCACAAAGTTAACGTGCCTAGTGCAACTGTGATCTTTGAGCTAGCAATATGGCTCTTGCAGGCAACATATCATCTTGTTAAGATGATTTCATCTTGTTAAGATGATTACAGTAGAACTTCAATGGCTGGAACAGGCTTGGGACCATGGAAATTAGTTCGAGCAAAAGGTAGTTGTAGCCATCCAGGGTTGTTTCTATATAAACTTAACCTCTGGGGACCCAGGAATAGGTTCTTGCCAGGCAGGTTTATCAAGCCATCAGGGTTCGAGCCATTGAATTCTATTGAATTTATGCCAAATAATTGTGAAATCCCATCATGCAGGACAAAGCTGTGGGACGGACACACAAACATGTTTTCACTATAGCCTATGCACAAACATTCAGGGTGTAGTGTGACATTGACCTTTCAGCTAGTGACAAAATCCTGGCATGCGAGACATTGCTTTGTCATGATGATCATTTGTGCCGAACAATTTTCAAATCCCACCACGCAGGCCTACGTTATAATGGGACACATTCTGGAACACAAAAATAGCTACAACACTTTTAAAATATGTAAATACTGCTGCCTTACTAACGGGTAAAAATAAACATCAAAACACCTTAAGGCTTTCTATTTTATATCATTTTTCTTGAATAACAAATGACATCAAATTATAACTAGTAAATGTATGAAGCAAACACATCTGTAATTTATCTGTATTCATCAACACATAATGTCAAGGTCAAACTATGTCAAATTAAGCTTCGAGTACATGAGCAAAGGTTTTTTTTTGTCACAGAACAACAGCCAAGAAAGTTTGGCTAACATGCTGCTTTCTTATGCCCCTATTCCACACAGATCACGAATCCCACAAATCGCCACGAGTTGATAAATATTAGAATTCGTGGCAATTGTAAATTTTCTGGTCCAATTCGTGATGCTCTACGATTCAGTTATGATACAAGTACGACGGGGTTACAAATATTCGTGGGATTCGACTGGATTCGGCTAGGACTCACATGAATATTTCAAGAATTCAGTACGATTTACAGGAATCTCTTTGGAAATACTGCATGGAGGTTTAGAATTAGTTACGAATCAGTTAAGAATACGCCGAATGCACGTACGAATCTGGTACGAATAAAATGAATTCGTGACTATTCTTGAAAATTCGTGGGATTTTCTCCCATGATAGGTATAAAAAGGCCCCACCCCTGATCAGATCCTTTGCTGTACGCACATATTAAGTATGAATCATCAGAAATCTATGGCCACGAAATGAAATATCTACGCATGAGGCACATGATGTCGTAACAACGTCGTACTGAGGTCAGTGCGACGAAGTGACATCACATCGAAGTCAGTATACCGTCATTTGCCCGCTAGGTAGATAAATGCATGTGCCCAGAGTCTTCACTGTGCGCAAATGGATCAAAGGTACAAATTCACGAAGCCCCGAATGAGTTGAGAACAATACGAACGCCTCAGAATCGATTTCGATTCAGTTACGATGCCTAAGAATGCATTAAGAATCTGTTACGAATTAACTATGAATTTTTTTAATCGGGAATTCGTGGCCAAAATTTTGAACAGCTCAAAACTTTTGCTACGAATTCCCGATTGCTTAGGAATTGCAAGAACTGACTACGAATATATACGATTCAGTTAAGAACTACACAAAGTAATTACGATTCAGCTACGAATCCTAAAATTTATCAATTCGTGATGATTCGTGGTCTGTGTGGAGTAGGGGTATTACAGAGCAAATTATTTCCTATAGAAACGTGACAAAGAATCCTTACCAAATATACTGAGGCAAAGATATATTCAATGCAGTATTCACATGAACAAAGATTTTTTGTCAAAGTTACCTGGTGAAATATATGTGTGAAGGACTAACAATGCCAAATTTTCTTTGTTAGATACTATGGTCAAAATCAAACTGATATGTTTTTGAGCACGACTTTCTGGCTTCATCTCCATAGCTGCTTTCTTTGTTACATGTTCTATGATAAACTTTTTATTCAAATGGACAAATTTTGACTGTCAAATAAACATTACCAAATAAATTTGGTAAATTAAATGTGGAAAATATTTTCAGTCACACAAGCATATTTTTCTGTACCAAATCCACTTGGTCACTAAACTTTGCCTTTATGAACAAAGCTTTACACAGATGCACTTTTTAACAAGAGGGCCATGAGGCCCTGAATCGCTCACCTGAACAATTGGCAAGCTGGCTTTTACTTAACATGTCTGAAATTGTCAAAATATGAGTTTTGGGTCAAAAGTCAAAGAATGACCATGACCACTTGTACTCATAAATCTTCATGTACTCATTGAGACAACCATATATACCATTTTTAGGCCAAAATCTTCAAAACTTTCCATGAAATCTTATGTTCTAGCATTTTCCCATATTTGACCATGCCGCAAAAAAGGTCAAGGTAAACCCAAGGTCACCATTTGAACAGTCTTGGTGGTACTCTAGTACTCCATGCTATTTACCAAGTTTCAAGGCCATAGGTGGATTGGTTCTGGAGAAGAAAAATATTAAAGATTTATACCATAAGTGGTAATGGCCGCCATGTTGGTCATGTGACCTGGACCGTTTGAACAAATTTTTCATTCAATCAACCCCTGGAGGCTCTATATGAAATGTGTTCACAATTGGCCTTTGGCTTTTGAGGAAATGGCTGAAAATGTCAAAATATGAGCGATCTGGATCAAAGGTAAAAAAATGACCTTGACCTCTTGTACTCATAATTCTTCATGAACTCATTAAGACAACTGTATATACCAATTTTTTAGGCCAAAATCTTCAAAACTTTCCATGAAATCATATGTTCTACCATTTTCCCATATTTGACCTTGCTGTAAAAGGTCAAGGTCAACACAAGGTCATAATTTGAACAATCTTGATAGTACTCAAGTACCCAATTCTACATACAAAGTCTCAAGGCCATCGGTCAATTGGTTCTGGAGAAGAAGATTTATAAAGGTATTTACCATATATGGGCATGGCGGCCATGTTGGTCATGTGTCCAGGAGCGTTAGAAAATTTTTTCATTCCCTCAACCCCTCGAGGCTCTATATGAAATTTGGTTTCAATTGGCTTAGTGGTTTTAGAGCAGATTCTTTGAAATTGTCAAAATTTGAAATTTCTGGGTCAAAGGTCAAATAATGACCTTGACCTCTTGTACTCACATATCTTCATGTACTCATTCAGATGATTGTATATACCAATTTTTAGGCCAAAATCTTCTAAACTTACCATGAAATCTCATGTGCTAGCATTTTCCGATATTTGACCTTGCCGTAAAAAAGGGCAAGGTCAACCCAGGGTCATAATTTGAACAATCTTGATAGTACTTGAGTACCCAATGCTACATACCGAGTTTCAAGGCCATCGGTCTACTGGTTCTGGAGAAGAAGATTTTTAAAGGTTTTTACCATATATGGGCGTGGTGGCCATGTTGGTCATGTGACCTGGACCGTATGAACAAATTTTCATTCCCTCAACCCCTGGAGGATCTATATGCAATTTAATTACAATTGGCCTAGTTGTTTTTGAGGAGATTGTTTGATATTGTCAAAATATGAGAGTTCTGGGTCAAAGGTCAAAGAATGAGCTTGACCTCTTGAACTCATAAATCTTCATGTAGTCATTAAGATGACTGTATGTACCAATTTTTAGGCCAAAATATTCATCAGTTTCAAAGATATCTTATGTTGCAGCATTTTGCCATATAAAAGCATAAGAAAGCAAATTTGACCTTACCGTAAAAAAGGTCAAGGTCAACCCAAGGTCATAATTTGTACAATCTTGGTAGTACTCGTGTACCCGATGCTACATACCAAGTTTCAAGGCCATCGCCCTATTGGTTCTGGAGAAGAAGATTTTTTCAGGTTTTTACCATATATGGGCATGGCGGCCATGTTGGTCATGTGACCAGGACCGTTTGAACAACTTTTCGTTCCTAAGGTCCCAGGAGGCTACATATGAAATTTGGTTGCAATTGGCCAAGCGGTTTTAGAGGAGAAGTTGTTTGAAAGTGTGGACGGACGACGGACGACGTATGACGGACGGACGACGGACGCCGGAGCCTTACATGTACCATCCTATAAGCTCCCCCGGAGCCACTGGCTCAGGTGAGCTAAAAAAGCAGCCGGTAACGAACCATATGAGCCGCGATGTGAGAGAACCAACAATGTGGTTGTGCGCCCAGCGCAGACTCAGATCAGCCTGGGCATCCGCCCAGTCTGATCAGAGTCTTCGCTGTCCGCATTAAGGTAGCTTAGACCCTTCACACACATACACCTAAAACATTCTTAGGTAGCAACAGGTTGTGCATTTAAAGTACAAAATCTTTACCAAAGTGCATGCAGGTATAGTTACTGTAAATCAGGGGATAACTGTCTTGAAAATTGTCATTTGGGGAGGTAAATCATCGGTTTTATGGTTGAAAATTTCGTTTTACTGTGACACGCCAGCGGAGCCATAAAACGCAATTTGCAACCATAAAACCGATGATTTACCTCCCCAAATGACAAATTTCAATACAGTTATTCCCATTCTAATACACTTTCATACATTTTCACCTTTCATAATGTACTAGTTTGCACCCGTTTCAAGCGCTGTCAGCAAGGAAAAACCAAACATCATATGAAAGGCGACTTTACTTAATGACGTCGGGTTTGGGACGGTATATCGCGGAATATACTGTCGCAAATTTTTGACGTTATCCAATCAGACGCCACGTTATATTTGTTTTAGAATCACATTTTATTGCAAGTTTTATTATTTTCACAATTTTGCTTATCACTTTTTTGCTTGTTCTTTATTTTTGCAATTTTTCATCTTCGGAATATTGGCAAGTTCTTGAATTGGGATAAAGAAAAAGTCTATTTGCAATGTCAGTTCAGATCTCAATTTTTGTAAATATTTGCAAGATGAATGAATTCATGCACCAGTAGATTTGCAACAGTAGTTTTGCAAATATTTGTGAAAATATATCTCTATTACAAAAAAAAGTATTAAGTTATTTACAATATCCAAGTTTATGCCATATTAGTGCAAGACACACTAATAAGACTGCATCAATGGTCAGGCTGATCTAAATGTTCATTCAGCACATGAAGCCATCATTTCTAGACATAACTAAAAAAAGAACTAAAACAAGAAATCTGACTAGAAAATGAAGACAACTAAACGTATAAAAGCACTATCTGTGACATCCTGTTCTAATCATTAAAGCATAAAAACCAGAGGGCCAATGGCCCTATATCGCTCACCTAAGCACTGAGGTTACAGCAACAAAACACCATGCACAACAGCAATAAAAAAAACACTGTTTATGTAGAGGATAATATCACAAACATTTATGCAAAAAATAAGCTTTATCCCCCATTAATGGCTTCTCAGAAGAAGATCTTTGGCAAAAAAAAAAAAAAAAAAAAAAAAAAAAATGAAAATTTGGCCTTTCAGCTGCAATGGCAACCAATCAAAATCAGGTATTTGGGAAAAATTCATATGGCTGGTAGAGGACTACTCCAGGAACATTTCTGTAAAGTTTTGTCAAAATATCTGCAGTAACACAGAAACAAATAGCAAATGTCCACTTTCCCCATTATAAGTCTATGGAAACTTTAAGTTGCCATAGCAACAAATACACATGGGCAATGATAATATAAAACATACTTTAGGTAGAGGCTAATATTATTAATATGTATGAGAAGTATCAGCTTCATCTCCCTCATGGCTTCACTTTTCCCATTATAAGTCAATGGAAACTGTAAGTTCCCATAGCAACCAAAGTTCTTATGGGATTGGAAGAATAAAAATTATGTAGAGGCTACTGTCATTAACACATTTGCACAATATCACCTTCATCCCCCATGTAACTTCTGAGCAGAAGATTTTTTTTTTTTCGAAAATTTACCCTATATTTTGCCATGGCAACCAGTCAAATTCAGCGATTTGGAGAAAATTCATATGAATCATAGAAGACTACTCAAGAAACATTTCTGTAGAAAAAAAATCTAAATAACGACAGCAAATATTGCAAATTTCCATTTTCCCCATTATAAGTCAATGGAAACTCTTAGTTGCCATAGCAACCAAACTGCTGGAGCAATTGCCATGAAAAACAGTAATTCTATAGAGGCTAGTACTAAGGTTCTTTTTGTAAAGTTTGAGCTTGATTGGCCACACAGTTTCTGCATAGATGATTTTTTAATATTTTTCTATTTTTAACTATTCGGTTGCAATGGCAACCAGCCAAATTGCGCAATTTGCATAAATTTAACATGGCTGGTTAAAGACTACTAAAGGAACATTTCTATGAAAGTTTTGTCAAAATATCCACAGTGGCATAGCAATAAATGCAAATTTTCCATTTTGCCATTATAAGTCAATGGCAACTTCAAGTTCCCATAGCAACCAAACTGCTATAGCAATTGCCAAGAAAAACAGTACTTTTATAGAAGCTAGTACTAAGATCCTTTCTGTGAAGTTTGAGCTTTATTGGTTGCATAGTTTCTGAGGAGATGATTTTTGAATATTTTTTCTATTTTTTAACCATTCGGCAACCAGCCAAATTGTGCAATTTACATAAAGTTCATGTGGTTGATAGAGGACTACTCAAGGAACATTTCTGTAAAAGTTTTGTCAAAATATCTGCAATGACATAGCAATAAATGCAAATTTTCAATTTTTCCCATACAAGTCAATGGAAACTTTAAGTTGCCATAGCAACCAAAGTTCTGAAGCGATTTGGATAAAAAAAAGTATTATTGGTTCCCCCTGCCTATAGATGCTATATATGAAATTTGGTAACGATGGGCCTTGTAGTTTCAGAGGAGATGTCGTTTAAAATATTGACGGACGACGGACGGACGACGGACGACGGATGCCTGCCTATACTATAAGCTCACCTGTGAGCCTTCGGCTCAGGTGAGCTAAAAAACACCATTTATGTAGAGGATAATATCACAAACATTTATGCAAAAAAAATAAGCTTTATCCCCCATTAATGGCTTCTCAGAAGATCTTTGGCAAAAAAAAAGTGAAAATTTGGCCTTTCAGCTGCAATGCAACCAATCAAAATCGGGTAATTGGGAAAAATTCATATGGCTGGTAGAGGACTACTCCAGGAACATTTCTGTGAAGTTTTGTCAAAATATCTGCAGTAACACAGAAATAAATAGCAAATGTCCACTTTCCTCATTATAAGTCTATGGAAACTTTAAGTTGCCGTAGCAACAAATTCACATGGGCAATGATAATATAAAACATACTTTAGGTAGAGGTTAAAATTATTAATATGTATGCTAAGTATCAGCTTCATCCCCCTCATGGCTTCACTTTTCCCATTATGAGTCAATGGAAACTATAAGTCGCCATAGCAACCAAAGTTCTTACGGGATTGGAAGAAAAAGAATAAAATTTATGTAGAAACTACTGTCATCAACATGTATGCACAATATCAGCTTCATCCCCCTATATGGCTTCTGAGCAGAAGATTTTTTTTTTTTTTTTTTTTTTTCAAAATTTACACTATATTTTGCCATGGCAACCAATCAAATTCAGCGATTTGGAGAAAATTCATATGAATCATAGAGGACTACTCAAGAAACATTTCTGTAGAAAATTTTTTAAATAACTGCAGTTAGTTAGACAGCAAATATTGCAAATTTCCATTTTCCTCATTATAAGTCAATGGAAACTCTTAGTTGCCATAGCAACCAAACTGCTGGAGCAATTGCCATGAAAAACAATAATTCTATAAAGGCTAGAACTAAGGTTCTTTCTGTGAAGTTTGAGCTTTATTGGGCCACACAGTTTCTGCGAAGATGATTTTTTAATATTTTTCTATTTTTAACCATTCGGTTGCAATAGCAACCAGCCAAATTGCGCAATTTGCATAAATTTAACATGGCTGGTTAAAGACTACTCAAGGTACATTTCTATGAAAGTTTTGTCAAAATATCCGCAGTGGCATAGCAATAAATGCAAATTTTCCATTTGCCATTAGAAGTTAATGGCAACTTTCAGTTCCCATAGCAACCAAACTGCTAGAGCAATTGCCAAGAAAAACAGTACTTTTATAGAAGCTAGTACTAAGATCCTTTCTGTGAAGTTTGAGCTTTATTGGTTGCATAGTTTCTGAGGAGATGATTTTTGAATATTTTTTCTATTTTTTAACCATTCGGCAACCAGCCAAATTGTGCAATTTACATAAAGTTCATGTGGTTGATAGAGGACTACTCAAGGAACATTTCTGTAAAAGTTTTGTCAAAATATCTGCAATGACATAGCAATAAATGCAAATTTTCAATTTTTCCCATACAAGTCAATGGAAACTTTAAGTTGCCATAGCAACCAAAGTTCTGAAGCGATTTGGATAAAAAAAAGTATTATTGGTTCCCCCTGCCTATAGATGCTATATATGAAATTTGGTAACGATGGGCCTTGTAGTTTCAGAGGAGATGTCGTTTAAAATATTGACGGACGACGGACGGACGACGGACGACGGATGCCTGCCTATACTATAAGCTCACCTGTGAGCCTTCGGCTCAGGTGAGCTAAAAAACACCATTTATGTAGAGGATAATATCACAAACATTTATGCAAAAAAAATAAGCTTTATCCCCCATTAATGGCTTCTCAGAAGATCTTTGGCAAAAAAAAAGTGAAAATTTGGCCTTTCAGCTGCAATGCAACCAATCAAAATCGGGTAATTGGGAAAAATTCATATGGCTGGTAGAGGACTACTCCAGGAACATTTCTGTGAAGTTTTGTCAAAATATCTGCAGTAACACAGAAATAAATAGCAAATGTCCACTTTCCTCATTATAAGTCTATGGAAACTTTAAGTTGCCGTAGCAACAAATTCACATGGGCAATGATAATATAAAACATACTTTAGGTAGAGGTTAAAATTATTAATATGTATGCTAAGTATCAGCTTCATCCCCCTCATGGCTTCACTTTTCCCATTATGAGTCAATGGAAACTATAAGTCGCCATAGCAACCAAAGTTCTTACGGGATTGGAAGAAAAAGAATAAAATTTATGTAGAAACTACTGTCATCAACATGTATGCACAATATCAGCTTCATCCCCCTATATGGCTTCTGAGCAGAAGATTTTTTTTTTTTTTTTTTTTTTTCAAAATTTACACTATATTTTGCCATGGCAACCAATCAAATTCAGCGATTTGGAGAAAATTCATATGAATCATAGAGGACTACTCAAGAAACATTTCTGTAGAAAATTTTTTAAATAACTGCAGTTAGTTAGACAGCAAATATTGCAAATTTCCATTTTCCTCATTATAAGTCAATGGAAACTCTTAGTTGCCATAGCAACCAAACTGCTGGAGCAATTGCCATGAAAAACAATAATTCTATAAAGGCTAGAACTAAGGTTCTTTCTGTGAAGTTTGAGCTTTATTGGGCCACACAGTTTCTGCGAAGATGATTTTTTAATATTTTTCTATTTTTAACCATTCGGTTGCAATAGCAACCAGCCAAATTGCGCAATTTGCATAAATTTAACATGGCTGGTTAAAGACTACTCAAGGTACATTTATATGAAAGTTTTGTCAAAATATCCGCAGTGGCATAGCAATAAATGCAAATTTTCCATTTGCCATTAGAAGTTAATGGCAACTTTCAGTTCCCATAGCAACCAAACTGCTAGAGCAATTGCCAAGAAAAACAGTACTTTTATAGAAGCTAGTACTAAGATCCTTTCTGTGAAGTTTGAGCTTTATTGGTTGCATAGTTTCTGAGGAGATGATTTTTGAATATTTTTTCTATTTTTTAACCATTCGGCAACCAGCCAAATTGTGCAATTTACATAAAGTTCATGTGGTTGATAGAGGACTACTCAAGGAACATTTCTGTAAAAGTTTTGTCAAAATATCTGCAGTGACATAGCAATAAATGCAAATTTTCCATTTTGCCATTATAAGTCAATGGCAACTTTCAGTTCCCATAGCAACCAAACTGCTAGAGCAATTGCCAAGAAAAACAGTACTTTTATAGAAGCTAGTACTAAGATCTTTTCTGTGAAGTTTGAGCTTTATTGGTTGCATAGTTTCTGAGGAGATGATTTTTGAATATTTTTTCTATTTTTTAACCATTCGGTTGCCATGGCAACCAGCCAAATTGTGCAATTTACATAAAGTTCATGTGGTTGATAGAGGAATACTCAAGGAACATTTCTGTAAAAGTTTTGTCAAAATATCTGCAGTGACATAGCAATAAATGCAAATTTTCAATTTTTCCCATACAAGTCAATGGAAACTTTAAGTTGCCATAGCAACCAAAGTTCTGAAGCGATTTGGATAAAAAACAGTATTATTGGTTCCCCCTGCCTATAGATGCTATATTTGAAATTTGGTAACAATGGGCTTTGTGGTTTCAGAGGAGATGTCGTTTGAAAATATTGACGGACGGACGACGGACGACGGACGGACGACGGACGACGGATGCCTGCCTATACTATAAGCTCACCTGTGAGCCTTCGGCTCAGGTGAGCTAAAAAACAGATATGAAAATTTGTTTGCTAGATTTCAAAACATGTTCCCATTAAATTATTTTATATATGAATTCAGAGACTAGAGGACAAACATTGGAGAACCAAATGTGGTAGCTCATATAGACCTTATGTGTTTGTCAAACTATTTGATCCTCAACACTTCAAAGCCAACAAAGTGGCATGTGCACCAAGCCAATACTCAGATCTGCCCAGTCTGATCAGAGGTTTTGCTGTCCGCATGAAGGTAGCTTTGATCCTTAACTACCCTTCAAGTGCACAGCAAAGACTGATTACACTGGGCAAAGGTCACTTTGTTGGTTTTGTTGAGTTGCAGCTCATCTTGATTATTGCTAAGGTCATGTATGATGCCATACACCTACAGTCAAACCTCTCTTACACACACAATTCCTAAGGGAAAGGCAAAAGCTGCTTTCTTCATATTGCAAAGTGTAAAATTACTACTTTTTCCTCTCACTTCAGTAAACATAGTAATTCCACAGGATCATTTAAAGATCCAATAACGCAGCAGGAAGACACCTTTCCGTGTCCCGTTCACCTTAATGCAGACTACACTGTTTTCTCAGGCACTTTGCTCCAATATTTTGGGCCAGAATGCAGGGCTCCAGATAAGGAGGGGTAACAGAGATAAGTTAGGGATAATTTTCTTTGTTTCTCCATCAAAACATATGTTGTGACCCCTCATTAGAGCCGTCTAACCAAGACGGTTCTAATGAGTGGTCACAACATATGTTTTTGACAAGAAATATGAAAAGTTATCTCAAAATTGTCCTCAATACCCCCACCCCTCTCCCCCTTAATCTGGAGCTCTGCAGTATGGTTAGGCACAATGCAATTTCTTAATTGAACACTCCTGACTTCAAATTAAACCAGAGCTCATTCACTCACTCACTTCTAATTTTATCATTACTTTTTCTATGGTAAAACTTAAAGAAAACTTTCTGCTCCAGACTTCATCATCCAAAGGTAGTACTGTAAAAAGCAAAGTATTGAGACAGATAGGTCTGAGCAAACATAGCAGACCCTGATAATACTGCTTCTAATGGAGAAGTCTGATCATGTTTCCCACTGTTCGCCATTTCACCTGCAGCTTTTGGATGTATTATTGCATTGTAAAAACAAACTGTTCCATTTCTAGGACAATTTGGGGCATTTTAGGTGTCCGAACTTTTAGAGTTTTTATTGCAGCTGAAGATGCAGTTTGTACTTCTTCTCTAGTCCCTCCAAAGTTCAGCATTATTAATGGCAAGTAGCAAATTTGCCAGCTGAAAATCCCATTTGCCACCTGCTAGAAAACAGGGTTGTAAAATGTTGCTGCCTGAGAATTTTGAAGTGAAATTAATTTCTTGGAAGTCACCCCAACTTTCATTGAAATATTACTTATGACTGTAAGACTAAACAAACTTCCATATGGTCACAGGCAAAATAAATGCCTCCGACAACATGGAATTTTGTTTGGTCATAAACCAGAAAACTACAGGTATGGGTGGCAAAGGTCTGTTATATGGCTGCCAAATTTTTATATACCAGGTCAAAAATACAGTAATATGCTGAAGTATTGGTACACCTAAGATAATTAGTTTTCCATTTACACGCCTGGTAAACTATCACAGGTACCTCCGCGGAGGTACCGATAAAAAGTTGTGACAGGCATCCGGAGCTACCTGTGACGGTCAAAAAATAAACAAAAAAGGGTAGGCATTCGTCTTTTTTGATAAAATACATTATAACCGGGGAGTTTATTGAAAATCAAAGAATGCTATTCGACCCTTATATACATTAAGTTTTGTCACACAATATATCACCTGGAACTTTACATATATACGGAAGATATGGCTTTTGAAGTGGCTTCAAGATCAGTAGAAAGTACTCAAAACTAGAAAAAATCGGTTGTTTTAGGTCCTAAATTCACTTTTCTTGCATAAGAATCAGTTGATCTGGACACACTGACATAACGTAAACCTCCTTGCCCAAATATAAATGCCGATAAACTCCTAATAAGGCTGGATCTGTAAAAAATCAACTGGAGGTGCCTGTGACGAAATGGAGGTGCCTGTGATGTAAGAAAAAATAGCGAAAATCTGAAGTTTTATTGCGGTCGCAAATATTGATATATCTTCATCTCTAGACCACTGCCTTGAAAGAATCATTCATTCAACGTCGCAATAATCTATCATAATGCGAATATCAAGCATATTTTTGTTAAAACGACAGATAATGATCATGAACTTATACACTCAGATTCTACATCCTGCTCTCAAAACCAAGCTGGAAGTAAGTATACATTGACAATACATGTAGTTCATACATGTAAAAGACACGCATGGTAAACCGAATAAAGAGCTCTTCCCAGACAGGTGGTCATTCACCTACCCCAAATGAAAACAACTAACTTCTGTTTTTCCTATTTGATATTTTAAATTGCAAAACAAACTAGAAAGCAAAGTGGGCAGCTGTACAGGTGACCTTAATATTGCCAGAAGACTACAGACAAGCGGACATAAGAACACGTAACATTGATGCTTCACAACAGACATCCAAAATCCAAAGCATATCAGCTCAAAGAGTTATTTCGCGTTTTTTCCATATCTGTTGGTCAAACATTGACGAGTTGTACGTTTGACTAACAGAAGCGGAAACAAAATGGGCAATAACTGGTTGAGATGGTGTTTTAGGAATTTTAACATAGAATTTTATGATATACGCATTATGATAGCTTAATGGAATGTTGAATGAATGATTATTTCCAGGCAGTGGCTTAGAGAAGATGTCAATATTTCCAACTGCAATTTGAAAAATCAAGCCTTATTTGTAGTCAATCGACATTTGTATTTGGGCAAGGAGGTTGCCTTAACATCAGTGTGCCTTGCAAAACAGATTCGTTTGCAAGATCACTACATTTAAGACCAAAAAACGGCCGAATTCTTTATGTTTTGAGTACTGTGGGCTGACATCAAAGCCACTTCAAAGGTCGTATCTTTGGTTAATATGGAAGGTTCTGGAGGATATGATGTGTGACAAAACTTTATGTCTATAAGGGTCGAATAGCACTTTTTGATTTTTAATAAACTCCCTGGTTATTTTATATTTTGTCAAAAAATAGGAATAATTACCGTTTGTTGTCATTTTTTTGACAGTCACAGGCAGCTCCAGATGCCTGTCACAACTTTTTATCGGTACCTCTGCCGGAGGTACCTGTGATAGTTTACCAGGTGTGATTTATCCCAAATGGAAAATTTATTAGTTTAGGCATCCCATCATTTAGCTACATCAAAGTAATTCTAATACTGCACTTGGTCATTCAGTGAGCCATTGCCACATTGGCCTGAAATGACTGAATACTGTTGAAGGAGTAATAAAACCTCTAATCATTTATCAATAAGAACATCTGGCCAATCAAACCCCACAATAACAACTGTTAACAGTGAAGAGTATTTATCATATAACATTCTATAGTGAAATAAACATCCAGTACATTGTGTTTTTGTCTCTTTCACACCAACATAAGGAATCTGAAAGACTTGGTATGCATACTGGACATCAAACAGCACTTCTGCACACAGGGCATGTACCAGACTGAAAAATATGAATTAAACAAAACACTATAAATCATTGGGACAAAGACAGACAGTCATTTTTTTTCTCTTTCAAAGTACTGTTCTAGATAAGAAGGAGTAACAGGGATAATTTAAGGATGATCTTCAATATTTCTGCATGAAAGCATATACTGTGATACCTCATTAGAGCTGTCTCACATGATATGGTTTCTTTGAGGAAAGGACATGTAAACAAGACAAAACATGAAACAGTGTAGACCTAGATCAGAATTCTGAGACCTCTAGGTAAACATGTTAACAGAATTCTGAAACATACATATATATTTACCATAAAAATTCTAATTATTGGGACAGTTAAGTCTGAGCAACAGGGCAAACAAGATCAGTCTGATCAGGGTCTACACTGTTTGCCATTTCACCTGCATCTTTTGGGTGCATTACTACACTGTAAAATCAAAATGCTCCATTTTTAGGAAAATTATGGTGCAAGTAATTATGTCCCCCCACCAAAGATGAAGGGGGACATATTGTTTTCAGTGTGGCTCCTGGGCCTCGGCGTCAGCGTGACAGATTCTTGATTGCCGAAATCTCTTGAACCAATGGATGAAATTTCACCAAACTTGCATTGATACATAATTTTGGAAAGTTTAAAAGCTGATTAGATTTTAGTGACCTTGACCTCATTTTCAAGGTCACTGGAGGACTTAGATGACAATTTCTTATACCCACCATATCTCCTGAACTAATAGATGGAATTTCACCAAACTTGCATGGATATATCATTGGGACAAGTTTAAGAGCTGATTAGATTTTGGAGACCTTGACCTCATTTTCAAGGTCACTGGAGGACTTAGATGACAATCTCTTGTACCCACTATATCTCCTGAACCAATGGATGGAATTTCACCAAAATTGCATGGATATATCATTGGGACAAGTTTAAGAGCTGATTAGATTTTGGTGACCTTGACCTTATTTTCAAGGTCACAGGAGGACTTAGATGACAATTTCTTGTACCCACTATATATCCTGAACCAATGGATGGAATTTCACCAAACTTGCAATGATACATAATTTTGGAAAGTTTAAGAGATGATTAGATTTTGGTGACCTTGACCTCATTTTCAAGGGCACTGGCAGATTCTTGTACCCACTATAAGTCTTGAACAAATGGATGGAATTGCACCAAACTTGCATGGATACCTCATTGGGACAAGTTTAAGATCTGATTTGATTTTGGTGACCTTGACCTCATTTTCAAGGTCATAGTGATCTATGTAGAATACCTTTTGAACCAGTGGATGGATTTTCTTCAAATCTGCCTAGATATTTTACTTTACTTGAACAGGCTTTTTATCCATTAGAAGGGATGGAAATGGGCTGGTGGGGGGACATCAGTTTTTCTCAGAAAAACATTTCTAGTTATTCTATGTGTCCCAAATTTTAGATTTTTATCATAAAAGCAAATCTGGCACTCCTTACGTTGGAAATACATCTATCCAAAGTGCAAGGTAGAAGAGTCCACATGGCATAAATGGGTTATCAAGAATTCTGAAAATACTCAAAACAAAGTTAAGCCGCTGATAATGACACCATAAAAGTGACACTCTTAAGGAGTGGCGGTAGTCTTGTGGATAACATTCTAGACAACCAATCTAGTGGTGGCAAGATCGATTGCCTGCTCTTCCCATTTTTCAGATGAGATTTAACCCAAGTTCCCATCTCCATATACTTATGTGTTGGTGGGACATTAAACCCACCCAAGTTCACTCAATCACCGAAAATCTCTGAATCTGCTAGTCACAGCTGAGACAATAAAACTTTACCTTTGCAAGCCAGGCCTGTATACAGAGTGGATGGAACAAGTGACTACAGACAAGACTAGTCATGATTTCCTCTAGCTCACATGGACACAGACATATAGGGCAGGCTGGGCTTTGTTCTGTAAAAGATAGCAATTGTCATCATTAAAGATCCCACCACAGAATAGTATTGGGAAAATTTTCAAGGGCAAAAAAGACTAAGTGCAGATCCAAATGAAGCCACTTATAGGACCATGGCCCCAAGGTTATAAAACTGTTTTTGTGCATAACTCAGCTGAGCATGAAATTTTCTCTGCTGATAAATATGAAAATGCCAACAAATTGGCATTTTCATTTTCATAAGCAGAGAAAATTTTCATACTCAGCTAAACTCAGCAAGAAAACAACTGTACTTATCAGTAATTCACAATTTATTAGCTGGTAAAATTTCATTCTCAGCTGAGTCGAGCATGAAAAAAGCTTCATAACTTTGGGCCAAGGCCCAAAGGTTATAAAACTTTTTTCATGCTCAACTCAGCTGAGCATGAAATTTAACCTGCTAATAAATAGCAAATTGATGAAAATTACAGTTGTTTACTAGCTCAATTTAGCTGAGTATGAAATTTTCTGTGCTTATGAATATGAAAATGCCAACTAATGTTGGCATTTTCAAATTTATCAGCAGAGAAAATTTCATGCTCAGCTGAGTTGAGCATGAAAAAAGTTTTATAACTTTGGGCCCAGGCCTCTTCCAGAAGCAGCCTTATAAGGGTTTGCAGACTTAGATTTTCTAATACACGTTTTGTAAAACACAGAGCCATCACAAAGTCTACCTTCAACTCTTCACTGAAACATACTTGCCCGAGCAAACATGGTAGATCCAGGTCAGACTGCTCCTAGAGGAGCAGCACCTGTGTGCCACCAAGAACACTTTTGAGATAGTTTCATTTCAGTTTTTCATAAACATTTACTGTATATGCGATAATTTTCAGGGAGTTCCATTTTTAGCGGTAATACATGGTCACTTAGAAACCGCGAATATTAAAACGAATCTTCAGAAGCCACAGTGTCCATATAATTTGTCTGTTTGCTTCGGTAAATTGCAGTACTATTCACTTGATCCAGCTCTTTTATTAACCTGCGGCTGTGTCGCAGGTTAATGAACGAACTGACTCAAGTGAAAACAAGCAATCAACTTTTCGCGCATGTTACTGTCACAAAAATTAATCAATGTTTTTTACCTAAACAGAGAAAAATTTGAACCCTAAAAAATTACCGCGTATACGGCATGTTGTGATCCCCTCCTTACAACTGCCTCAGCAAGATAAATCTAACGACTGAGATAGATGGATGATTTGTGATTTTACGTCTTTTTCAACAGTATATCATTTATATCAGGATGATGGGATGATGATAATGAAAGGCTGTGTGCAATGGAACCGTGTTTATGGTAGGAAAGCTAACAACTGAGTCACAACATAAATATATTATGCAGAAATAAGAAAAACAAACATTCCACAGAATGTTATGTCTCGCCTGTGTGCTGATGGGTACAACACAGAGGTAAACCAGCAAACTCACATCAGGTAGGCGGCAATCAAAAACGCTCTTAACAATTGATTAACGCGGATCAAAAAATGTTAGAAGCCAATTTGCAATTGAAAAAGCTGTTTCTAATTGTTTTTGATCCACGTTTGTTGACTGCAGACAGACGGTGTGAAACAGTCTACAGAAAAGCATTACCTATGTCTTGATTCTGTTAGTCTCAGGTAAGACAACTAGCCCAGAATTGGTATCAATATTCCCACCCTGAACCCCCATGTACAGACTTGCACTTGCAAACTTACAGTTTTACAAAGATCTCCTCTTTATCTGGGGAAAAGGGTGGGGTAGGTAGAAGGGAGGGGGCATGGGGCGGGGCAGGCAAAGAGGAGACAGAGTCAGCACTTACGGAAGAGACTACCATTTTTGCAGCTCTTGTCCAAACTGGCATGTGACTGACAAAAGTTTCTGACTAGGAGAGCTTTGCACCCACCCAATGCAATTCGCATGACATTTACAATATATGAGTGAAACAATACTAGCTAGAAAATCAGCCCTCATCCTGACCAATTGTTCAATGTTAGTATCATTTTCTGTTCTGTTTTTCTTTCATATACATGTACATGTACTTTGCCTCTATCCCAATACTTAGAATGCATATGGTACCTAGTGGAAGATTGTTCAGTGGACCAATCAGTGGGTGGGGCAAACCTACCAATATGCTCCTGATTCAAGGTAACTGTTGGAAGACTGTCTATAGTCGACTGAGAAGCCGGAGGGATGACCTGGTCATTCAAGAGTTCTGGCTGAACAGCAAGCATCTGCTGAATAACATTCTGAAAGTATAAAAATGTCAAATTCAAAGATACATTACAACACAACTACCCTTAAGAGCGTAAGTACTGGGTCACCTAAAACCATTAATTTTCCATATGTCCTGAATGGAAAATTCATGGGTTTTCAGATGTCCCAAAATTTAAACACATTGATTAGGGAACTGCTATTCTGCTAACCCCATTATCATGCTGTTTTAAGTTCATAGAGAGGTGCAGTGCTGTAATTGAATAAGGTTATATTGAAAAAGAACTATGACAGAATATACACGGCAAATGATATTATTTTGTAGTTTAACCCATTCCATTCGGGATAACCCTTTAGAGGTATCTTGGCAAACAGCCTGGATCCAGATCAGGCCACACATATATGTGGCCTGATCTGAGATCCAAACTGTTTACTGCCTAGACATCATTTCTACAAGATTTAGACCAATATTGTCAAAATATTCTTAGATTTTTGATGCAGACGACAATTTCAG
Source organism: Ctena decussata (assembly GCA_963989385.1). Classification (NCBI taxonomy): domain Eukaryota; kingdom Metazoa; phylum Mollusca; class Bivalvia; order Lucinida; family Lucinidae; genus Ctena; species Ctena decussata. The sequence continues at coordinate 20,921,111 of OZ022515.1, read as the reverse complement.
CAGACTACAAAAAATACCCAGAATGGAATGGGCTAATCTCAATGACAGCCACATCAAGATAGGACAATGCACATGTATACCCCATACTCTTATTTTCTGTTGATGTAGGGTCGAGTCGGATAGCCTCTCTCAGCGGGCAAATCCAGACATACGATTGCAAACAGTGAAAATCCAGATGAGCCGTCTCATCAGGATTTTCACTGTTTCATCATGAGCAGTCTCATCAGGATTTTCACTATTTCATCATGAGCAGTCTCATCAGGATTTTCAATTTGCTCAATTACTTTTGTTTCAATTCCAAACAACTGACATATAAAGGAAACAATGTACCTGTCCGAATTTACCCAACTCAACCCTAGATATTGTAGAAATTCTAAGTATTGGGACAGATAGGTTTTAGCAAACAGTGCAGACCCAGATCAGAAAGGAGCAGTCTGATCAGGGACTACACTATTTGCCATTCCATAACTTCATATTTTGGACACATTACCGTATTGTTGAAAACAGCACTTTAATTTCTAAGAAAATAAATCATTATAAAGATATTCAAATTTCTCATTTTTTATCTATTTAAGAAAATATAATAATTATAAAGATATTCAAATTTCTCATTTTTTATCTATTTAAGAAAATACAATAATTATAAAGATATTCAAATTTCTCATTTTTTATCTATTTAAGAAAATACAATAATTATAAAGATATTCAAATTTCTCATTTTTTATCTATTTAAGAAAATACAATAATTATAAAGATATTCAAATTTCTCATTTTTTATCTATTTAAGAAAATACAATAATTATAAAGATATTCAAATTCCTCATTTTTTATCTATTTAAGAAAATACAATAATTATAAAGATATTCAAATTTCTCATTTTTTATCTATTTAAGAAAATACAATAATTATAAAGATATTCAAATTTCTCATTTTTTATCTATTTAAGAAAATACAATAATTATAAAGATATTCCGATTTTTTCATTTTTTATCATATTATAAATTGCATTATATAGAGAATACCATGTTAGTGTCTTTGATATCAAGTTTATCAGGCGAGACCAGAAACAGCGTAGGAATGGCGAGGCTTGCCGAGCCAGTCCAACGTGTTTCTGGTCGAGCCTGATAAACTTGATATCAAAAGACACTTACATGGTTTTCTATTTATCATGCACCATTAGAAGGTTTTAAGGTTTAAAGAGACTCAAACAAATGAAAAGCAAACGCAGTTTTGTTCGAACTTGTGACGTTGCGAATGCATTATGACGTGAGTCGGTGACGTCATTTAACCAATCGAACGTTGTTATCAAGACCAACATCAGTATGTAACCAATCGTCTTCTGAGATCGCTTCTGAAGGCATCTCCTGATAACATTCGCGCAAGCGCAGTTCTAAAGTGACATGATATCACATCATGTTATCGTACCCCTGTTATCAGGTGAATATTGCAGCAGATGCATGATAAAATATTATTAATAGTACTATAATCTGGCTCTACTGTATATTAATATGGACAAGAATAATGCCATATTTTCTGCTGTTTTTATTTTTCATTAGTTTTTATTTATCTTTTTTTCATTTTTTTTATCTTGTTTACAAAACAGGAAAGCTTTTGTGATTTCCTATTTGCTTCAACATCTCTCTTCAAAATGGAGCCTCTTCAATATGAGTATGTCTAAATTTGCAATTTTTTTCCCCCTTTTTAAACATAAAAACAACAGTTACTTCAGAACTTAAAAGTAATGATGCCAGATACCCACCTCTAACATTATGTCCAGTCTAAAGGTAGACTCTGCCATCAACATGAAGTCAAGTGATGTCAATTCCAGACCACTGATGTTAAATAAATCATCATCAACATAAGGATCTGGTATCCTGTAACATGACCATGGTAAATAATAATTAGAGTAGCTAAAAATACCGTCTTAATCCTAATTAATCCCCCTGCTCTAATAAACGCCCCTGCCTTGTTTCCAAAAATAATGATATATTAACTTGCATGAATTCCTATTTGCTTCTCTAGATAAGGTAGCACCTTGAAATGGGGTCTAATCTTAAAGGAAAGAATTTGCTCCAGAGGAGCAAATTATTTCCTTTAAGAGTTGACTCCTACTGAGCAGGAGGCAAAAATAGTAGAGTTGCTTCCTCTGAAAGTATACCCCTCACGTTCATATTTCTTATTAGGGGTATTCTGGCAGTGGCCGTTTAAACACTTTAGGCTCCCCATCTCACAAAATGCTATGCCCCCCTGGGGTGTTAAATAGGATTAATACAGTACTCCAGGGATAAAATTTCTTATGTCTTTGTAAAAACATACTTTGTGACCCATCATTTGAACTGCCCAATAAGGGCAGATCAAATGATGGGCCACATTGTATGTTTCTTGTGAGACCGTTGAGTAGCTGTGCCTGAATGGTTCAGGAGAAGAACTAAATAAGCAACATGCTTTCGTTCTAATCCTATAAACTTATATGTTGTATTATCTATGTATGTTGTAAAATAAGTGAAATAAATATGTTTAAACCAAGTGAAAAACCACTGTATTTCTTGCAACAAGCCAATATGGCTCAACTGATGGGTCATAATGAATGTTTCTTGTGATTACTTCCTTGAACAGCCTTCCCTAGACTGTTCAAATGATGTCACTCACACTGTATGCTTCTAATATGTCCCCCCTTTCAACCACCTTGTCAAGATGGTTCAGTGACGAGCCGCTTTGTATATGTTTTGTGACACTACCTTTGAACAGTCTAGTTGAGACGGTTCAAATGATGGGCCAAGCTGTATGTTTCTGCACTTATTTTCAGCAAAAACGTTAGCACATACATGCCTTCATGTGTACATGCACTAGAAGACTTCGGGAATCTTTGTCAAATAACTTCCTTAAGCTAATGATACATCATACTCTGAAAACTGGGCCCTGTTTAATAGATGTTCAGGCTACTGGAACAGACTGTTCATATTGTGTCTATGCACAAGCTGGTGTAAGTCTTTCCTATGAGGCCCCTGTTCTCAAGACAAGCTGCTTGATCAAAATTTATTATATGACGCTGCTGTTATTCAGTGGATAACGTTTGGACATAAAAATCTTATGACAGCACGTTATAACACTTTGGCGCGTACACATGACGTCATAAACAACATCCATGTCAACAACCCGTTTTCTTATTAAGATAACGTTCATTTTAAAGGCGATAAAATCCTATTTCACATGATAAACAGAATCTTACATTCGTGGTCATTTCATATGAAATTTATGAAATTTGCCAAAGGCTCATTTCATAAATTTCATATGAAATGACCACTTGTGTAAGATCTTCTATAATTCAAGTGACAACTTACAACAGCTCATTTTCCGCTCCAAATCTCATTTCATCAAGTCTCTGCTGTCTCAGCGCCTCACTTTCAGCATCAAGGTCGTGAAGGTCAGTAAGGTCATTAAGGTCACTTGAAGTATTCCGTTGCCGTAACAATGAGCAATGTTCACAGTCACATTCAAACTCATCATCAGCTTCATCACAACTTTCTGAGACTGGTAATGGGGACCAGCTGATATCCTCACTTCTTTCCACAGCCTATAAGGTATATTATTTACTCCATTATAGATGACTTTTTTTCTTCTATCAAAACAATCCCAAAAATCCAGATCCATCTTTTACAAGACGGATCAGGATTTTTGGGATTGTTTTGAAAGGAAAATATAAGAATTCCTCAAGACCTGTGTAAACAGTTGGGGGAGATGACTTACATATAAGACTTTATTAAGAGTTACACTTACTGTCAGATCCTGTATTTCTTCGCTGTATTATTTATATGTATGTATAAAATCTTTGAATAAAATATTGTTTAAACCAACAGTTGGGGTAATTCTTCATTCTGCATTAGACAAACTTGTATGTCTTTCTAGGGCCAAGGGGGTTGAGATGGCTCAATGGCAGATGCATGCGCTACAGAGTTAATACCAATACATGTCTCTTATCTGATATCTGCTACATATTGCAGATTATATGTTAGTTAGTGTAAGTGTGGCTCAAAGAAGGATGTCTACAGCCTGCAATCACCCCGTTTTTTTTTTTCAAACTTTTGGAGTTTAGTGACAATGAAGTTAAATAAATCAGGGTCTACACTGTCTGCCAGTCCATCTGCAATTTTTGACACATTACTGTATATAAAACCAGACTGTTCCTTTTAAGGACAATTACGGTAATCATTTTAAGTGTCCCAGTTTTTTTAATTTTTACAGTAACATACCTCACACATTTGTTTATTTGAACCAGAAACTGCTTCACTGGTGAAAGACCCATTCTCCTGTCCATCTGTCTCCTCTTCTTCATCAGTACACATTCTGTCCATCCTGTTAACAAGGTCCTCAAGCAAGCTCTCATCTTCAAAATCATATAAACTATTATCTCCCTTTGCTGTGTCAGTAGAGTTACAGCCCTCTGCAGACACCTCTTCACTAGGAGACACAAATGGCCTATCCAGTGAATCAATGAGATCATCACTATATGTATTGTTGGAAAACCTAAATCTTGACCTATATATAGCAAGTAGTGGGTTGTCATAAATTTCACCATTAGTTCTAGAACTTGTTTGCTGGCTTAGTGACAAAAGGGGTGGGCGCCAGTCAATCTCATCCAAATCATGCGAACTGTCTCTATCAAAATTAACATAGACAGAATCACAAGATTTGGAATGCTTCTCTTTCAACTTTGAGGATGATTTCGCTTTTGAACATTTATTTTTTGAGCATTTATTTTTTGAGCCTAAATCCTTGGAACTTTGAATGTTACTTTGACGAGCATCATTTCTTCTTTCCATCCTGTCATCATTTGGTATGTCTAACCTGTTCCTCAGCCTGGATGGTAGATAGGGAATGGCGTAGTGTAAACCAGAAAGAACATTGGCAGTATCGTTGGTGATGAAAGAGCATGGTGGGGTATTTTCAGGTGTTACTGTGTCCTGCGAGTTGGAGCTTAACCTCTCTCTGGTATAGTCTTTGTGTCGCCTCTTAAGTGTAACTTCTGAAAAAATCAACAACACCTGAGATTTGTATCTTTTGCAGGGCCTGACAAATTAAAATTTTATCCACTTGTCCTGTAAAAACCTTTTAAAAGAAAAAAGCTGAAATTTATCAGTTTTCTCTATATAACTTATACATTTTTCTGGGCAAGTGAGAAATTTTTTAACTGGCCCAGTAAAAATTTTAATTTGTTCCGGGCAGCTAGACAATGGATTTGTCAGGCCCTGTCTTTTGGATGCATTGATTAACAGCACTGTAAACCCAAGTGTTCCATTTTTAGAACCATTATCATGGTATATGTATATGTTTTAGCTGTCCCAATTTTTAGAAGTTTTACAGCAATAAAAAAGGCTGGCCACTGTTTCACTGGGATGCTTTGTCGTGAATTCTAGAGTAAGTCTAAGACAAGAAATTGCAAAATATTAACAACATATTATTGCATAAATATTGGTGTCACACGCTATTCATAGGCATGTTTTCATGAACACAAAACCATGCATTACGTTTAACATGGGTTTTCACACGTAGCAATTTTTTGTATGCAAGTTGCAGGGCAATACTCTGTCAGTACAGAAGCGAGCAGCAAGACACTGCAGTTGTAGATATCCATTAAAGACTTTAACGGAAAAGTTACACAAATTCGGATATTGTAAAAACGAAAGTGCAGAGGACATTGAGTAAAAACTTTGATGAACATGATTATGACTGGTGAAATGCTGCTAGAGGCTGCATAAAAATTCACCCCTGACCATGGCCTGAAACGAGGATTTTTATAGATATGCATAGTGTGTGTAGGAATCAGCAAAGTAATGGCGATGAGGCCGGAAAATAGTGCGCCAACATTTTCGTAATTTTGTAGCATTGTTCTGTAGTTGAATTTATGCAATAATTGCGATCAAACATTTTTCCAAATGCAATAACGTTTGCAAGGTCCCTAGGGTGATGTTGAAAACCTCGGCCTTTGGCCTCAGTTTTCAACATCTCCCTCAGGACCTTGCAAACGCTAATGCATGAAAAACCATGTTTGATCCCTATATTCGCCTGGTAACGATGCAATTTAGCACCAAAATGTCACATGTTTGAGTCTGGGTTTGGTCAGCCAGTAACTAAAAAAGCTCGCTCTGTCAGTAGTAAATGGATACCTTTTTGGAAAGACAGCAAGAGGAGATGGATGGGCTCTGCCTTTCATATACTGTGCCCAAAGATACAGTGGCCCTTTAACCCCTACTGCCCCTACAGCTGGAAGCCAATGGGAGACCTTTACCCAGAGCCCTAGATAAGAGGGGTATTTGATGATAATTGAGGGATAATTTTCTTTATATCTCATTGAAACCATATGTTGTGATCCCCCATCTGAACCGTCTCGATGAGACGGTTCAGATGAGGGGTCACAATATATGTTTTTATACAGAATTAGCAAAAATTATCCCTAATTATCACCAAATACTCCCTCTTATCTAGGGCTCTGCCTTTACCTTTTCACTACATAATATTTGGAGTCCTTTTTTTCTCACATTCAAGCTAGGGGCTCAGGACTATTTTTCAGAGAATATCTTCAAAATAATATTGTGTGACGCTTAATTTGTCCCATAGATGTCTCTGGGACTTCTTTTTTCAAAATCCTAGACAGAATCTGGGTGAAGACCATGATCAGTCAGCTGAGCTCCTATAGGAGCAGTCTGATCTGAGTCTACTATGATTGCTGAGTAACACCTATCCCAATGTTCTTATTCATTATAGTAATTGCTCATGCGATCTTCAATTAACTTATTGAAGCCACAGTAGCTCAGTAGGATAAGCACTGGCCTGCTGATCTAGTGGTCCTGGGTTTGAGACCCACAAACTGAAGGTGGATATCTTTCCAATTGTAAACCGGCCTTCAATTATTGAAACACAGCCTTCCTATATCACTCTACCATCTTCCTAATATGACTGAAATACTGCTAACATGGACATAAAATTGCAAACAATCTATCCATCCATTTAATTTACCTTCATCCTGGAATAGGTCATCATCTGTTGAACTTATTTCATGGTCAAGGACACCAATATATCCTTTCTTCTTTACTTTGGACTTTTTACTTAGTTTCTTTGATTTATCTTTCGACTTTTGACTTTTCTTAGACTCACATAACTTCCTTTGCTTCAGACTGTATGACTTATATTGCTTATGGGTTTTACACATCTGACAATCACATATATAGCCAGAGTCACTATTAAGATTCAATCTAGCAATCAAGTCATTTTCATTTAGTCCATCATTTATGTTGTCAGAAATAGACACACCGGGATCCTGTGAAATATCCACACTTATGCCATTATTTGTAAAGCAGGAGCTATTATTACTAGAAGATGAATGACTTAAAGGACTACTTGGATATGAATCATCGGACAATTTTACAAAACTGTCTTGTCTTTTCTTCTTTTTGGACTTAAAAGACGATTTCAACTTTGATATCATTGATCTGGAGCTTTTATCTGTTCCAGGTTCTGGTGAAGTACTGTCTTTTCTTCCTATATTTTCTAACTTTATCTCTTTGCCTTTGGTATGTTTAGTCCTTTCAATGATTTTCTCTTTTTCATTGCTATCCATACTTTTGCCATAATGTTTATCACTATCACATTTTGCATGCCTGTCTTTACTCTTAGAGTTATGTTTAAATTCGGCTTCACAATTCTGAGCTTGCAGGCATCCTTTCTTTTCTTGTTTAATAGTTGAATTAAACCCTAGTCTTTCTGACAAAAATTTTCGCAGAGCTAAACCAGATCTTTTCCATTTCTCTCTCAATGACTCTTCATGCCTGTTTATAATTTCACCAGTGTCAATTTCATGGTTCTTCTCTAAGTTCTTTCCTGATTTACATGCCGTCACATTTAACTGGTGCTTTCTCCTCAGTTTATTTCTACCTTCCCCACTGTCCTCAGTATGATTTTTAATATCAGTTCTTTTATCACGTGACATATCCAAAGGCCTAGTCAAAACTGATTCACAATCATCATCATGGTCTATGTCAATTTCTTTTCTCTTGAAATCCACATCATCAAACAAATCTACTTCAGACAGATTACTGTAAGGCATAAATGGTGGCAAGCCTATGTCATTCTGATCTGATACTTTTATATTCCTGAAACCCTTTCTAGACTCCTTCAATAACACAGTATCATTATTACAATGAGGTGTTTCATCAACTTCCTCACAGTCATTAGCTAAAATACCAAAATTGTCATTTGAACCATTCTGCATAGCAAAGTTTTCTATCTGATAATTGTTCTGTTGTTTACTCTTAGGGTGTGCCTTTTTGTGTTTGTGCTTCTCTTTAGAACAAACATGGCTTCCTTTCTGATCCTCTTGGCTTCTCAATGATTTTTTCTTTGGTTTTGCTCCACCATACCCATTCTCCATAATTGACTCAACTTCAGCTACTATTATTCCTAGCAAAGGAAAATACAATCAGAGCTCCAGATAAGAGGGGGTACTGAGGATAATTCAAAGATAATTTTTCTTATTTCTGGATGAAAACATACACTGTGACCCCTCATTAGAACCGTCTCATCGAGACGGTTCTAATGAAGGGTCACAATGTATGTTTTTATGGTAAAATAAGGAAAATATCCCTAAATTATCCCTGTTACCCCTTCTTATCTGGAGTTCTGAATTACAAATGAGCTGCACCACCACAACACCAACAAGTGGGATGTGCGCCCAGCAAAGACTCAGATCAGCCTGGGCAGCTGACCAGTATTTACTGTACGCCTAAAGGGTAGCTAAGGCTCTAAGCTACTTCCATGCAGACAGCAAAGACTGATCAGACTGGGCAGTTGCCTAGACTGATCTGTGTCTTTGCTGGGCAAACATGCCACTTTGTTGGTTTTGTCACGTTGGGGCTCAAATGTGTTATGTAAATATATCACACAGCATGTATGCATGCACAGTGTGATCAGAGTACACAGCCCAAAATAAAACTTTGTAAGCCTTCTTTTACATCAAAAAAAGTCTCCACAATTGGAATTTTAAGTGATTTTCTCTGCGTGCTTAGTGGTCAAAAAAAGTGGTCGGAAATTTTGGTTCGCGTGCTATCTCCCCCATGAAAATTTCTGGAAGTTGACCGGTATGTATTTGTCAGGTCTGTCTGGAGATTATCACTTCTACAAATGTAATGTGTGACAATAATACCATATTGACTCTGACCTACCCCAACAATAGGGTAAATTTCTATCATTATAATTACATACACCCAAAATGCAAAGATGTAAAATACATCCTGGTTGCCCAGAACTGGATCTGTCGACAACTGGTTCGCATACATATACTGTTTTTCTTTCCTCACCCGGTCGTCTCACCCTTTCTTTCTTTCTTTCTTTCTGTCCTCGGTCAACTTTGACCATGATGACAGGTTTTTGGTGTGGCGCATAAGTTGTCACAAAAAAAAAAAAAAATAAATAAATAATAAATGAATTTGTGACATAGCCACCAGCAGATTAAAACTATTTACAAGAAGTCCTCAGGGGCAGGCATTCCATGCCTAACCCCTGCTCTACCCTAGGATATTAAATTTTGGCCTTAAACCCATCAACTGTCTCCGAAGAGACAGCTTCGGTTGTAAGGCCATTCCAAGTTGCAATTGTCCTGGGGAAAAAAGAATTCTTAAAACCATCCGTGTAAGCGTTTGGACGGTGGTACTGGAATGGGTGGGACCTAGTTCTCCTGCTCCCTTCACCGACCTCAGATAGGTACTTACTCTTATCTACAATGGCCAGATTATTATGAATTTTGTAGAATAGAGACAGAGAAGCCTGCTGTCGTCTTTCCTGCAGGTCTGGCCATTGGAGTTCTTCTAACATTTCTCCCACATGGCTTTGATTGCGCCAGCGCCTACAGGTCCAACGGGCAGCAGTCCTCTGTACTTTTTCTATTCTGTTAATATCAACTTGGTGATGGGGCATCCAAACTGGCGCTGCATATTCTAATTTGGGCCGGACCAGAGTTTTATATGCAGCAGCCTTGATTTCCTTCGATGCAAAAGTCAGGTTTCTACGAAGGAAACCCAAAGTCTTAGTAGCCTTACTGGTAATTTCATTAATGTGCTGACCCCACTCGAGGTCATCCGTAATTTCAACTCCTAAATATTTGGCTGACGATACATTCTCTAGGACTTGGTTATGCAATGTATAACCATGGATTATTTGCTTTGGAGGGGGATGCCTAGTCACCCTCATAGAGTGACATTTGGCAACATTAAATTTCATGAGCCATGCCTCTTCCCAAAGTGCCAATTTATCTAAATCATCTTGGAGTATCTGTTGGTCTTCGGACCGTCTAATATTTCTATAGAGTACACAGTCATCAGCAAAAAGGCGGACTGTGGAGCTTATGTTGTCTGGCAGGTCATTAATAAAGATTAAGAACAGGATGGGCCCTAAAACAGAACCCTGGGGGACGCCAGACAACACGGGGAGAGGGTCTGAACAGACACCATCCAGAACAACTTTTTGTGTCCTTCCAGAAAGCCAGGCAGAGATCCACCGGAGGATATCATTTCGGATACCATAATACCGTACTCCAGTTTATAAATCAATCGTCTATGGGGGACCTTATCAAAAGCCTTGGCAAAGTCCATAATAATGAGGTCTGTTTGTTTGTGACCTTTATTATTGGCTCTGTCTAGGTTTGCCTGCAAATCATGAATGAACTGGACCAGTTGAGTCTCGCATGACCTACCACTTCTGAAGCCATGCTGAGACTCAACTAAAATCTTATGGTCCGATAGATGTTGCATGATTTTGCTCACGAGAATGTGCTCAAGAGACTTACAGCAAATACAAGTCAAGGAGACCGGCCTGTAATTGGCAGGGTCATATTTTTCTCCCTTTTTGTAAATGGGAGCCACATTAGCTTGCAGCCAGTCATCTGGTACTCTAGACTGGGCCAAGGACTGGTTGAAAATGCAGGCAAGGACTGGGGCAATTTCAGCACTGCATTCTTTTAACACACGTGCACTTAGGTCGTCTGGACCTGAAGATTTATGGGGGTTAAGACGGTCTAGTAGTTTTTTGACCCCATTAGGGTCAATGTATAAGTCTTCAATATCTGGGTAGGGGGTTGGTCCTTTCGATGGGGGGTCACCTACTTGTTCCCGGGTGTATACAGACTCGAACTGTCTGTTAAATATGTCTGCTTTGTCCTTATTAGCAGTTTTCAACATGCCATTTTCCCTTAAACAGGCCACACCCGTGGAATCCTTTCTTAAGTTTTTCATAAAGGACCAAAACTTTCAGCCGATCATTTTGGATACAGTCTTCTACGTATATTAGTGTCTGTATCTGAGGGATTGAAGATATCTGAAACATACCTCCAATAGGCATCACGCATTTCTTTTTGGACATGAGCTCTGAGTCGTTTATAACGACTCTTCAGGGACTCGTTATCTGCCCTGCGAGCTTTGTGGTACAACTTTTCTTTTTTCCTAATCAATGCCCTAATGCGTGCATCTATCCATGGATAGCCAAGTTTTCCTTTCGTCATTTTAGAAGGAATAAACTAGTTTACTGCATTTAGTAAGACCGTCTTAAACTCAATCCACATCTCATTAACATCAACGTGAGCAAAGTTCTGCGACATGAAACGGTCTGCAAAGGCAAGCATATGGTCTCTAAGACCTTGCATATCAGCCCGTTTGTACAAGAAAACTTTCCGTGGTGACTGAAGGACCCTTTTTGCTTTTACGTCATATTCCACCAAAACAATATCATGGTCAGCTCGACCAATTGGTGGCATACCCTTAATTCTTGTGACAGAGGTGGGGTTGTTAGTCAAAAGGATATCTAGGGTCCTTTCTTGTCTTGTAGGGAGAGGCAGTGCTCCTGAACAATGTTTACTAATTGGGACTGCACCTGCCTTTTGGGCATTCCCAGGGGTACATATAACTTAACCCTGCAATGCTTTCCTTTATCAGGCGAACTTAGATTATATTACTTACATTCAAATGGTATCTATTTTTGACATTATTTGATGGAAAAGCCGGATTTATTAGCCTTATAGTCGTCCTCTTTCCCTTCGGTGCGACGCACTTGTTTCGTGTACGACTTGCGAGTGTGTTCACTAAACACCGAAAGGGCGTTTATTCTGTTCTGTTCCTTACCTGGGGTTCATAGAATAACCGAAAAGCACAGAAATACCGTAAAGCACCCGAATAACCGAAAAGCAATTTCAAAAATCAGTTTTGCATGGGAATGATTAGGTTTTTCAAGGTTGGAAATCATTTGCAGTATTATTTGTGACACTTTTGTTAGCTTGGATGTCATACCATAATAGCATTGTAAGAGAAAAGGGTGCTAATAATGCTCAACATTTTTCAATGCTTTTCGATTATATCAAGGCATATGAAGGTAACTGGACATCTCGGCCCGTAACAAACTCGGCCCATTACCAAGTCGTCCCACACAAATTCGGCCCATAACAAACTCGGCCCATACCTATACAATTGCAACGGTTTGGTATATGCTTTTGAAACATTTACTGGGTAACTGGTTTTGTCTTTATAAATATGATTTTTGTATTATGTACTCAGTAGTTGTATATTTTCAAGTATGGTTGATGTTAGTTAGAAAGAAAGAAAGAAAGAAAGAAAGAAAGATAGATAGATAGATAGATAGATAGATAGATAGATAGATAGATAGATAGATAGATAGATAGATAGATAGATAGATAGATAGATAGATATTCATAAAAAAACTGAAGTTTTAAATTGCTTTTCGGTTATTCCAGTGCTTTCCTGTATTTCTGTGCTTTTCAGTTATTTTATGTACCGCCTTACCTGACTTTTATCGGATAGACGGATTCAAATTTCTTTACGTATATACTCGCCTATTTTACAGCGGGCTCTGTGTTACTATCTCGCAAATATTTACATATTTAATGCTTAAATTTCTTCAGGCATCTTATTTCTCATATGTATTTTTGTAAACGTGACGTCACAGGTAAACGACGATAAGTTTAATCCAAAAACCAAATGTACCTTTGTCTGTCAGACAAAGACTAGACAACTGCAGCAGAAATATGCATATACACAAGCTGAAAAAAATACTGAGGCTACCCGTGTATTTTTCCGCTGTTCTGTTTTGACTTTTAATGACATCCCTTTATATAACCACACTCTGCAGAGGGTCCATCGAATTACCCCCAAACCACCCCAAAACACCCCAAACCACCCCAAACCTCCTGAAAACCACCCCAAACCACTTTTCTTAATTCTGTTTCGGGTTAAAATAGCTTCTAAACGTTTTGTTTATATGCTTTTTATGATTTTGAAATTGTAAAATAAAAGAATAAATGTTATCTTTTTATGCAGAGACAATGATTTTCATATGGTATATGCTGATAATATGTTATATGTATGTATGCCGTTTGTACGTAAGGCATATGTAGACACTAAATCTGCTTGCATGACTGCATGTATGTTTGACAGCACATGCATGTTTACATGCACGTGTAAGTATATGCATGTTATATACCATTCAGATTCATGGAAGCACAGATACACAAATATAGCCTACATATTGGTAATGACTATTCTTCCCTAAAGCTGCAAATGTAAATCAGTTATCGTTAATTATATTTTTAGCATGAACAAACGTTTCTAAAGCAGTGTGAGTTCCTGCAAAATACCAAATTAGGTTTGGAGTGATCTGGTTTTGGTGGTTTGGGTGTTTTTATGGGCGGTTTGGGGTGGTTTGGGGTGTTTTGGTGTGGTTTGGGGTGTTTTGGGGTGGTTTGGGGTAATTCGATGGACCGCTCTGCAGATACAGTTTGTTTCACAGTCTTTTCTGTCGTCTGCTGCCGGTGTGATCAGTCTAGGTCAACAGCAAGAATTGCTTCCAAAGAGAATATTAGTGATTTTTAGATTAGGAGGGTCCTTATATGGACTACTGTTTCACATTTAATTTGAAGTACTTTCACATTAAAGATACTGGAACAGTTTTAACTTATCCGGTGTAGTAGTACTTAATATTTTCAATTCTCATATCGACGTTGCCCCCGCACCTCAGCGGAACGAATCCATAGCAGCAGTAACGGGGCGCCGAGCGTCCGTTCACACTTATCCAGTGATTTATTTACACATATTTCTGAAAAAGAGGCTATGTGACGTCAGTTTCAGTTTGTCATGCTATCATACCTCCTTAATAGGGGCATCTACCTTGGAGGGCACACCTGCTAACGTTTGACTTTGCAGTGAATTTCATTGAGAAAGCTGAGAGTTTGTAAAATTAAGGCTTTATATTTACAATAAGATTTGTCTGGATGACTCAAATATATTGCAAGTAATTCTGCACTATTATATACTTCATTTACCCATTCAGGACCTCCCATTTCAATGATTACATCAGCTGGAATCAGAACTCTATTTATCACTATGGCTGCTCATGGGACTTCTCAAACAAGGGCGTTTAGGAAGATATATAAAAAATTGTTATTGTTTTTTTATGAAAAAAAAACCCTGCTTGTCATGGTGGAAATTAATGATAATACCATACGTGTATTTCAAGGAAACGGCATCATTATATGCATTCCACATCAACCCTGTCGCTGACAATTGTGAATTTCAGCAAGTCCAGTATACTAAAAATGTAAATACAGATGTTTGCTGCACAATAATCGTGAAAATTCCAGCGGTCATACTATATACCGCAAACTACCGTAAGGTAGCACAAAGTGGTACAATGCAGCACGGGGTGACGCAAGATAGCACAATGTCGCAGACAGCTGCATTAGCTAGGTACTAGGTATAAGTTAAACATTTGAAATTGTGTAAAATGTTCATTTTATTCTTTGTCATTTTTACATCATTTCCGTTCGGCACAGTTCCAAACAAGTTGGGGTCTGGTGATAGTTCTGGGATAATTGATAATGGGCACGTTCGAAACAAGTACTTGGGTAAACTCTACCAATAACCAGGTATTCCTCGGGCTACTCGTAGATATATAGAGAATACCATGTTAGTGTCTTTTGATATCAAGTTTATCAGGCGAGACCAGAAACAGCGTAGGAATGACAAGGCTTGCAGAGCCAGTCCGACGTGTTTCTGGTCTAGCCTGATAAAGTTGATATCAAAAGACACTTATATGGTTTTCTGTTTATCATGCACCATTAGAAGGTTTTAAGGTTTAAAGAGACTCAAACAAATGAAAAGCAAACGCAGTTATGTTCTAACTTGCTGACGTTGCGAATGCGTTATGACGTAAGTCGGTGACGTCATTCAACCAATCGAAAGCTGTTATCACGGCCAACGTCAGTATACAGCCAATCGTCTTCAGAGATCGCTTCTAAAGGCATGATTTGATAACATTCGCGCAAGCGCAGTTCTACAGTGACATGATATCACATTGTGTTATCATACCCCTGTTATCAGTGCACTAAAACGTTACTCGCACAACAAGTGAACGAACCCACTGGGCACACAAGGTTCAATCAATACTTAAGTGAGTCACTTAAACTAAACCTGCTATTCTATTAAACAAAACCTGCTGTTCTCCTTTCACTTGGTTTATTTCTTGCAGCCAAAAGAACTTATTTGCTAACGACCCAATGTAGTTTATACTTCGATAAACCTCAGAAAAAGAAATTCATTACTTAATTAATCACTTTTTTCATGTTTTAAAAATACCCACAAAATATAAGTGACATCACGCCAAGTAGGCCAGACAGTATGTCAACAACTATAAACACTGATTCAAAATGTGACTGTGGCTCTGAAAGAGATAATGCCGAATATATTTTTTTCTTTCGAAGCCATAAATACGATGGGAGAAGCAAGTGTTGATATTGTGCCAAGATCTGTAGTTTACAAATTTACAACAACAAGTTTGTTTAGCTTTGTTCACACGAGCAAAGTTTCTTTGTCACACAAACTATAGCAAATGTAGTTTGCCTTCCCACGGAGCGAATTATTTGTCACAGAAAAAAAGTTACAAAGAATCTTTGCAGCAGAGTTTACACTCACAAACGTTTCGCGTCAGTGTTACCTGGACTAATAAACTTGACCCGTGTGAACAGCCAACCATGCCACATTTTCTTTACTTTGTTTAAAATCAAACTGATTTGATTATGAGCAACGTTTTCAATGTTCATCTCTATTGCTAGTTTCTTTGTAACATGTTCTTTGGCAAATTCTGTTCACACAGACATATTTTGTTTGTCAAATACACTTTACCATATAAATTTGGCAATGAAAATGTGACAAATATTTTCATTAACGCGAACATATTCTTCTCCGTATACCAAACCCACTTTGTCACAGAAACTTTGCCTGTGTATACGAAGCTTTAGTACCTGTCAACATGTTGTATGCGGGAAGGGCCGTAGCATATGCTGTTAGAACTTGTGGCCCGATACAGTTTCAGGTCTTTGCGTTTACGAGCAATAAAATATGTTTAAACCAACAAGCATAGACAGGCTCGGTCATATAATAGAAGAACAAATAATACATGTCTTTTTTTATTCTCATTTATTTATCTTTTTTTTTGTTCATATTGTATTTTATGATGACACAACCAAGACATCACATTATATACAAAGCAATCAAATGAGTTCAATATTATTTCAGATCAGTATATATCGAAGAACTCATCTCATACTGAAACAACATATCATCAACGCCGCCGAAAACGTGGAGTAATCAGTGCTATTTGTTTAGTCAATGGAAACGACGAATACTGAACGCGACCTAGGGAATAGACTTTGCATCGCAACACATTACCCATTTGACAATTTTATTACAAGCTTTTGAAAATTTACATTTTAGACCATTAAATCTGAAGACGAAACTTAAACCTTCAGCAGAACACTTCTGTATTTCATTACCAGGTGTATTTTATTATGAACACAATTTGTTTGGTTTGAATTCTGAACAGTATATAATGCACCCACAGCGTCCTAAATAAGGATAAATATTATGCCGAAATTCTATTAAAACAGGGAAAGAGAAATTCCATATGAGCCGCGACACGAGAAAACCAACAATGTGGTTGTTTACCCGGCGCAGACTTAGATCAGCCTGGGCATCCACCAAGGTTGATCAGACTCTTTGCTAAGCGCTTAAAGGGTAGCTAAGGGTCTAAGCTACCTCCATGCGGACAGCGAAGACTCTGATCAGACTGGGCGGATGCCCAGGCTGATCTGAGTCTGCGCTGGGCGCACAACCACATTGTTGGTTTTGTCACGTCGCGGCTCATATAGAAGGGCAGTAACCTTGGCAGTATCATGCTTACTAACAGCTTGGTCACTAAATATGAAATATTTATGATTTTGTTTTCTCTGTAATAATGAAACAACAACACTAACGTGTGTAAGGTGTATGGGTACACCACCCTGTTTACTTCTTATTTGCTTCCACACTGTAAAAATTTTCCGTAGATTTTACGTTAGAATACCTGGCAACCAGCTGCCAGTGCATTTCCCATTATTTTTACCGGCGTCTGCCTGTAAAACACTTTTAGAAATCTCGGTGTGGTAGAGTTATGTTAGCTGACCGCACTCGAAAACACATTTATAGCGTTGAAGGGCTATATGACCAAAACAATATCTGTCTTATTCTACCCTACTCTGCGTGATGATTTCGCCAATTTTTACAGACTCCCATAAAAATAACGGGAAAAGGACTGGCAGCTGGTTTCCAGTTTTTCTACCGTAAAATCTACGGATTTTTTTACAGTGTATGACATATTTTTGGATATTTTTCTCTATAATAATGAAACAACAACACTAAGGTGTGTAAGATGTAAAGGTACATCACCATGTTTACTTCTTACAGTCAACTCCCGATAACTCGAACGCTGATATCTCAAAGTGTCTTCATATATTAAAGAATATTTTTCCTATTCTTTTTTTTTTAATTTACATTTCAACTCCTGTTATCTCAAACTACTGATATCTTAAAGTAAATTTTCTGATACCAGAAAATTTACTTTGAGATATCAGTAGTTTGGGCTGAAGTTCGACTTCGAGATATCGAGAATTGACTGTACTTGCTTCCACGAACGACACAGCCCTTCCGAAATAGGGGTCTATTCATAAATGAACGAATTTGCTCCTGGGGGAGCAAATATTTTTCAGTAGGATCAAGTCAGGTAAATTCGGACAGCAGGTATATAATTCGGAAAGTGACATTGTTTCCTTTATTTGTCACTTGTTTGGAATTAAAACAAAACTTACTGGGCAAACAGTGAAAATCCTGATAAGACGGCTCATCATCTGGATTTTCACTGTTTGCAAATGGTATGTCCGGATTTACCCGCTGTCCGAAGTTAACTGACTCAAACCTAGGGTAGATCCCAATGGACAAGTCATGCTTAAACAGAAATGGCAGAGCTTCCCATGAAAATGTGGAAAATACAGTGCACCAATACAATATTGATAATACTTGCTAATTATGTACATTATAACAACTACTGACACATATATATGAAAGACAATATTTACATTATGAAAGTAAATAATAATCTATCTTGCAATTCACTGTCATTTTCTTTTCTTTTTTTCTTTCTTTCTTTATTTAATGATGTAACGTATTCTTTGGTGTATGCATGTTTATAATGATAGACTGCCATTTTTCTTTCTTTCTTTCTTTCTTTTCTTTCAATCTTTTCTTTCTTTCTTTCTTTTTTATTTATTATTTATTAGAAATTTCTTGACAACATATATATATGAGTCAAAGGATTGGACGTAGGCTAGGCCTATATTTGTCCTCTCCTAGATGGTTTCTTTCTTTCTTTCTTTCTTTCTTTCTTTCTTTCTTTCTTTAATTCATGCCGGTAGATCATATTCTATAGTATATCTCGTAATACATGTAATTTTTCTTTCCTTCTTTTTAAATTCTATGATATATGCATTTCTTTCTTTCTTTCTTTTTCATGTTCTACTTCATGACTGTTTTTTTTTATTTTATTTGCAAGAATGTTTTAAAATGCATAATATACCTCGCAATATATACACTGTCATTCTTACCATTCTTTTACTTCAAGATCTAATTTTTCTTTTCTACATGAGTGTTTATAACAATATATCTCGCAATACCCTGTCATTTCTATCTTTCTTTCTTTTTATCTCTTATCTTTATCATATATATTTTCCAAAAATCTGTTGTCTCATATACTGACAAACCTCCATCTCTGTTAAGCAAACAAACTCGTCTTTTAAAGAGGCCAAATCCTCAACTCCGATAGTAGAGTTTTTTGGTATGAATTGCTCTCTATCAAGCTCTTTCCGTTAGCAAGCAGTTATTTTACATTTGCCATTTATTTGAGTGCTTGTTTAAAAGAAGTTCCATTGTACATTTATTCATATTCATTTCTGTCTTTCCATTTTTTTTTCTCTTATCTTTATTATATATATTTTCCAAAAATCAAGATTGTCTCATGTGCGGACTAACCAGTCTTAAAGTCCAAAACTCGCCTTTTAAAGAGGCCAAAACTCTCAAGTCCGTATGTAGAGCTTTTTGGTATAAATTGCCCTATATATAACTCTTTCCGTGAGCAAGCGGTTATTTTACATTTGCCATTTATTTGAGTGCTTGTTTAAAAGTTTTTTTCTGTACATTTATTCATATTCATGCATTGTAGGTCAAAAGTCTGACAGTTTTCACACTCCTACTGCTCTCGGATATGATTTCTCTTGCTTGGTTTGCTGGGCCCTTTAACTGAGGTACGGTGGAGTACCCGGAGTCCAACCTCGGATCTTGGTCTCTGAGAGTTAGCGCTGGCGAAGTGACCCACTGCCAGGTTGTCTGAGATCACAAAGTCCCCATCTTCCCACTGAAAAAAACAAAAAAACAATTGGTATATTTACCCCATTAACGCCTAGCGACCCCTAAATGGGATACAGGCAAACAGTGAAGACCCAGATCAGACGCCGCATTATGCGGCATCTGATCAGGGTCTGCTCTATTTGCATAAGAAAATAATGGTCAGTTCTCTTTTAAATAAAATGAACTTAAACAGACAAACGTATAAATAAACTTGCCCATTTGACAAGGATAGAATAGTTCATTGGGCATCAATATGTTAACTTCATTTGGTAACTTGCAAAATATCAAGCTGTTCTGCTTTTTATCGTGGTTCTTCGTTCTATAATGCAGTATTATTTTTATTACGTATATCAGTACTACATATTTTTCTCTGTATATTGCTTTATTTGTACATGAAGTTTGACGATCTGCTTTGTTCAGCAAGCATTATGGATGTCTTGTACACACCAGTGCAAAGCCTGCATGGTTTGTCCAATTTGCCGATTGCGCATAGCTGCAGATTGAAACAATGCCAATTTGAATAAAATTCCGTGTACTTCGCTGAGTATCTATGTCACTACATTCTGTATATGACGTGTCATATAAATAAATACGAAGAGTAATAAGGTATATGGATATATTTCCCTACTTCCACCACATATGGAGCCCCGACACGAGAAAACCAACAAAATGGTTATGCATCCAGCGCAGACACATATCAGCATGGGCATCCGCCCAATCCGATCAGACTCTTTGCTAAGCGCTTACAGGATAGCTAAGGGTCTAAGCTACCTCCATGCGGATAGCGAAGACTGATCCGCCCAGGCTGATCTGAGTCTTCGCTGGCTTCACAACCTCTTTGTTGGTTTTCTCATGTTGCTGCCCGGTCATATTTAAAACAGGATATAACCCAGCAGGCACATGACGTCGAAATGACGTCGTACTGACGTTGATGCGACATGATGACGTTGCATTGACGTTAGTACGACGTCATTACGACGTCATGTGCCCACTGGGAACTGACTTCCTACATTCTCTAATGTCAAAAATGAGCATACTCTTAAAGGAAAAAAATATTCCTAGAGCACCAAATTCTTTCCTTAAAACGTTGGTTCCCATGGGAAAGGGAAACATAAATAAGATTGTCCCTGAAAGAGTATCCATTTACCTCAATAGATCAGAATTAGGAGAAACAATTTCAAAATGGCGGAAGGAAGGGTGACTTGCGATTTTTCGTCTTTTTTAACAATAGTTTAGTCATATGAGCTGGACAATGGGAGGGTGATAATGAAAGACTATATGCAAAGTAACCGCATTCACGGTTAGAAAGACTTTTGTCTCCAGCGATTCTCGAACCCAGGACCGCTAGATCTTTTAGTAAGCCATACAGGTAGCTTAAGCAACACTGACAATCAAGATTACCTCATGTGCATAGACAAGACGTTTTCCGTCCTTTTCAATTTCGTTGGTAATTTCTGCTAGAATGTGTTTTGTTTCTTGTCTGTCCGTTCTTCTCTCCTTCTCAGTATCTTTATCCCAGATAAATGCTTCTGTCATCCCGAGATGTATGCACATCACCTGTAAGAAACGTTAATGATAAAACGTGCTATTCTAAAACATCAAAGAAGAGAATTTGATGTCTCTTTCGCTTATATTATGAATTCAAGATATAATCTCCAGGGGACCAAACTCAAGATAAAATCTTGTGACTCAAGGAAGGGAATATGTTTTCTCTTTAGCTTATATTGTGTATTTAAGGTATATATCTTCAGGGGACCAAACTCAAGATAATATCTTGTGAACTAAAGGCTATATGATAATATCTCGTGGCCACAATATAACATCTTTATTTAGACTGTGTACATAAGTATTAGTTTATTTTTATTCTGTTTAGGGGTCAAGATAATTTGTGAGCATCAAATAAAATACACTATTCTTTATTCCGTGACCTAGCTATCGTCAAGTGACCAAGTGTGTTTGGGGTTTACCTTTCCTCGGGTAATCAGTTCAGCCAGGAGACTAATCAAGTTGAACTGATACAGCGAAAGCATACGCTGTTTGCTATATATGCGCTGCAATCGGCAAAGTTCGTATGATTCCGTAACGGGAAACATGAGCCACACATGCAAAAAGCGCTTAATGTATCCGTAAACAGCTAAAGCGAGACCAGTTCATGAATCCATGCAGTCAAGCTAAAGTCTTCGTGGTGTGCCTGCTGATTCATCAGGGTCTATTCATGGTGTGGGCGAACAGCAAAGACTCCGATCAGACTGCGCGTATGCACAGGCTGGTCTGAGCCTTTGCTCTTCGCAAATGAAATGAACGTCCTTTTTACTTGTCGCGGTACATACATATCTAGGGACGGTTTCTCGGAAGATAATAGACAATTATCTACGTAAATACTTTGTGAAAACTTCTACTTTCGTTTCTTTACAAATACATTATCATACATGTACATGTTTACCACAGTGTTGCTTGTGATTTGTATTGAGATCGAAGAAGAAACTGTACATTGTAGCATTCGTGAACGACCACCAAAGACTCAAAACAGTCTCTGCGTTTGTGCAGCCTGATCCAGAACATATCCGTGTTCGCTTAAAACGACCACGAAACGTAGATCAGACTGTACTGCTGCGCAGGCTAATCTGAGTTTTCGCACAGATCAATATTTTTGAAAGTGATTGAACAATAAATCGTTATTAATTTGAGCCGCGCATCACGCAAAAAATGAATAATAAAAATAGGCATTGATTGATTGATTGATTTCTTGCTTAAAGTCCGCGGTAAACAACTAAGGTCATGTCGGGACGGTCAGTTAACCTAACCACACTATTCCTGGGCAGGCTTAGACCTCCTAAGCGGTTAACCAGTACTAAGTGCACATACTTTCAGGGCAGCAGGGTACTGTGATAGAAACCATCATTCACGTCAGTTTGCCCAGTCTTGACTTTCAGTTCACCAGGGCCCAGAAGTACAATTTTGTCCTCAAAATTAAGGCCAGCTTAACTTTAAGGTACGATATTTTAAGGAATGATTATGAAAATTAAAGCAAGGTAACCTAATTCGATTAAGGAAACTACTTACTGCATGCCATTTTTCATGCCACAAAATTATCAGTGACCTAACTTTAAGAAATAATGTATTCTAGGCACAGGAGGCTCGAGGAGTCTAGAAACAATGTTTATGCAGGCACACAAGGGAGACAAAACCAAAAATGGCATAATTACTTCCCCTGAGAATGTACCCTTACACCTTAGGTAGAGTCTTCTGAGTTCCCAATAAATATCGATAGAACCCGATAAATCTATAAAGCAAACAGTTAAGATTATGACCAGACTGCGCATATGCGCAGGCTGATCCTAGTCTTCACTGCTGGCACAGGCAATGTTCATCGAGGTATCTAATATTATGGCATGGATGTTATCGTGGAGTCTACTTACCGGTGCTCCTGTTACCGGATGGGGGTAGATGAGAGGTTGAACAACTTTGTCGCCCTTGTCCGAGACCATCCACAGCCTCTCCCACCTCGCTCTCATCTCAGTCGGGATACTCGCCAGAAGTTCTTTAAACCCAACAAATTCTGAAAAATAATTAAGTTAAAGGTTTTCATATGTGGCGCAATCTGACTCCCATAATGCCTTTCGTAGGGCCATCACGTGGGCCAGGCATGTTTCTGTCTGTTTTCGTTTTTTTTTTTCTCTTTAAACCCAACAAATTCTGCAAAATGAGTAAACTTAAGGTTAAAGGTTTTCGTGTGTGGCGGAATGTGCCTCCAATAGGGTCGAGTCGGGTAACTTCGGACAGCGGGTAAATTCGGACATACCATGGCAAATAGTAAAAGTCCTGATGAGACGGCTCATTATGAGCCGCCTCATCAGGATTTTCACTGTTTCCCAGTTAATTTTGTTTTAATTCCAAACACCTCATATTTAAAGGAAACAATGTCACCGTCCGAATTTACCCGCTGTCCGAATTTACCCGACTTTACCCTAATGCCTTTCGCTTTACCCTAATGTCTTTCGTAGGGCATGCACGTGGGCGAGGCAACCACCTCCAGTTTTTTTCTTATTTTTTGCCGAATAATAATACAAATTGGTTAGGGTGTCCTGATATTTCGTGTAACTGCGGATTTACTGGTTTGCGGAATTTCCAACTATTAATAGTTATTCTAAATATATCTTTCTACGAATTTCTGCTCCAAGAACTGGGCTCAATATTGCAGGGCCAGAAATGCACACATAACAAAATAAATAAAAACAAATGACTAATAAATAAATAAATAAATGAAAAAAAAAATGTTTAGTGAATAAATAAACAAACAAATACATAAATAAGAAATATGCATACCTGTAGCGCCCGTTTTGGGCACCTCCAACATGTGTAAGAAGGCGTATAAGAAAGGCTCTTCCACGAAGCTCCCATCAATATGCCAACCGGATCTTCCAGCGTTCGTGCATCCCTCTTCTGGGTCATTCGAAATCCTGTGGACGCTTGGATGAGGACATTTTGGATGAGCAAACAGCGGATCCCCAGCGAAAACGGTGCCATCCAACACGCCAAACCAACTGCTTATTTCAACCTGTGTGTCCCCGTTTACTTTGCCTTGGTTTTTGAAAATGAGGATCCGATGTTTATGAACTAACTCTTTAATTTCTTCTTTTAAAGATTTTGATATGCTGTCAGTAGCAGCTAGCTGAATACCGCGGACTTCAGCTCCTAATTTTACTTTCGTTACCTCCATTATTCTGAACAATAACTAGCTTTCTTTACAATATTTTGCGTTTAGAGAATGTTGAATACCCAAGGCTGGGTTGAGTCTCTTTTATATACTATTAGCCATTCTTAATATGACTTGGTTTCCCCGAATCTCGCCTTGATAATTATTAAGAATATTGAGAAATATCGGTATGAATCACAGGCTGGTAAAGAACTTTCGAATTTGTTGTTATTCTTAGAGACATATAAGAACTTGTTAATTTATTAATACCTCGACACGAGAAAACCAACAAAGTTGCATGTGCGCCCAGCGCTGACTCAGATCAGCCAGGGTATCCGCGCAATCTGAACAAAGTCTTCGCTTTGCGCTTAAAGGGTAGCTTAGGGATTAAGCCAGCTCCATGCGGACAGTAAATACTCTGATCAGACTGGGCGGATGCCCAGGCTGATCTGAGTCTTCACAGGGCGCACATACCACTTTGTTGGATTTGTCGTGTCGCCGCTCAATTATTGTTTCTAGTGAAAAAGAAGATGCATAAATGCACGTTTTATTTCGTACATTAAGGTAATGGGTTCACTTGCAAGGGGAGCAACTCTGCACGTTTTATTTCGTACTTTAAGGTAATGGATACACTTGCAAGGGAAGCAACTCTGCTATTTTCATTTTTGCCTCCCTTATCTGTGAGATCGACTCTTAAGGCAAAGCATTTACTCTTTTGGGAGTAAATTCTTCTCTCTAAGGTGATGATTTGTGGTAAATACAAAATTCGGAATCAAACCATAGAAATTAACGTATCTCCCTAAAAGTAAACAAATTTCTTTTTTTTTTTTTTTTAATCTTCACAGTTAAGAAAACAAAAAAGGGCGACCTTCTGTTAAAAAAGTGTTTAATGAGGAAAGAAGAAGCCCCGATCGCTCAGTAAGTTAAAGCGCTAGCATGCTGATCTAGCGGTCCTGGATGCAAGACCCGCAGGTGGCGGAAAGCTTTCCAAACATAAACGGGGTTCCGCTGTACACAGCCTTTCATTATCATCCTCCCATCGTCCTGATATGACTGAAATACTGTTGAAAAGGACGTCAAATCGAAATTCGTCCATCCATCGTTTATAAAAAAATATCGAACAGTATTTTTTACGCAAAAACAATTAAAAAGATATGGGAATAATCGGTATGAAAACTGAATTTAGGTATGAAGGTACTTTAATGCATTGAGATGAGCGCCCTAGGAATTATTTGTTCCAACTTTTTCGCAAATTTTAAAGTAGACCAGATGAAACCAGTAGCTTCTTATTAAATTTCGACCATAGATAAGGTGCATGTATACTTGATGCATTAATTAAATATATGTTAGGCAGGTATTCCTATATCACACATTCAATATAAAAACGACATTGCTGAGACCAAGACAGATGTGTAAGTGAAACAGTTCAACCTAAAAGAGTAGACGCCACATTCTTTTCTTGACAAGCTACTTCATTGAAATAGTTGGAAATAATAATCGCTGGGACACTCTTCTTAATAATGCATTAAAGTACCGTCAGATTTAATACATTTTCAATAACGATCGTTACTCTTCGATTTGTTTATATATAAACCTTTTTTGGCAGCAATCAATCCAGCATTTATGGATTCAAAATTTTGAGAAACAAGATAAAGAAGGTATGTGCTAAGTTTTGGGAAGATCTGTTATATTTTTAGCATTTTATACGGATTTTGGCTTTTACTGCAAATCAGTGATTATCACCATCTTAAGCAATCGGAATATGCTCGACCGAGCAGTGCTCCGATTGCACCTTAAGAGCAGATCCTTGATTTTGGAAGAGTTTCTTCGCCCAGGGAAGCATGCAGAAACTCACAAAATTTGTTTCCCTTTCTAAAATTGGTGGCAAAACAGTGAGGTTCAGTGTTTATTCAACGTCGTGTGCCCAGTGGAATACTGCCAAAGCAAGCCGCGTCTTTACAAAATGAGCTGCGACACGAGATAACCAACAGAGTTGTTGTGCGTCCAGCGCAGACTCAGATCAGCCTGGACATCCACTCAGTCAGATCTGACTCTTCGCTTAGCGCTTAAAGGATAGCTAAGTGTCTTAGCAGCCTCCGTGCGGAAAGCGAATACTCTGATCAGACTGGGCGGATGCCCAGGCTGATCTGCCTCTGTGCTGGGCGCGTAACAACTTTGCTGGTTTTGTCGTGTCTCGGCTCAAATATCTACAGAGAGCCAGATAAAGTGAGCTATTGAGGATGGATTGATGGATGACTTGTGATTTTACATTCTTTTCAACAGTATTTTAGTCATATCAGGACGATGAGAGATGATAACAAAAGGCTGCGTTCAATGGAACCCCGTTTACATTTGGAAAGATTTACGCCTCTCGTGCGGCTCGGGCCCGGGACCGCTACATCAGTAGACCAGCGCTCAACCTCCTGAGCTCTCGGAGCTCCAGTTTTTTAGGGTAATTTGGAGATAATCCTCTTATTTCTCATTGAAAACATACGTTGTGACCCTTCATTAGAACCGTCTCAGCGAGACAGTTCTAATAAGGGGTCACAACGGGTGTTTTAGGGAGCTTAGCGAGACAGTTCTTATAAGGGGTCACAACGGGTGTTTTAGGGAGAAATATGAAAAATTATCCCTGTTACCCTCCTTATTTGGAGCACAGCATATAGCAAGGTATCCGCTATCTGTGTGCCTATATACTAGCCCGCACTCAACTCAAAAAAGTCTAACTGCCGGTTTTCTCAAGTATCAGTGCATGTACTGTTGCTAAAAGTACATTCACAGGAAGGTCAAGCCCAGGTTTGTCCACAGGCAACTAAAGTATTTACATATACATGAGTTTTTGTAGTACACTGATAAGTTTAAACATTTAAAATGTAGGTGTGGATAAGGTCTCGTGACATTTTTTGTATTTCCCGACACCTGTTCCATAAATAGATCATTTAGAAGCAAGGAACACACCAATGAAACGAACATAGCAGATTCGTTTTAACTGAGTCTTTTCATGACCCCTAATAAAATGTGGGACACTGGCCATTCCACTAGCCCCAGCTTAAGGTTATATTCAAAACATCCCTACCCAACCTTACCCACAACCACCACCACTACCACCTCGGCTTCTCGGCTTATCCTAAAACTAGTAAACAGGCTCCAGTTTTTAACATTTACCTCAAAAGCACAATCTTGAACCTAACCTGTATATCAAAGTTCCCAAAAATGAAATATCACGTACAGTTCAACTTATACACTAGTGAAAAGGGCATTTATATGGTATACACGGATTAGATTGACCCACATGTACTTTCGAGAAGCGCCGTGGTCGAGTAGTAAGAGCGACTCGATTTTGCCGCAGAAAGTCGACGGAAGGTCGTGAGCTCGAACTCTGGCTCGGCCATGTGACGACAGGAAAACTTTCCCTTTCAACCCGGCAGTAAATGGCTACCGGCTTTGAATCACGAAAGTATAAGGTAGCGAAAGGAGAGGGATGGGTCCTGCCTTTTAATTGCTGTGCCATGATACAGTGACCTCTAACCCCACTGTCCGTACGGCTACTAGGCTATGGGGAAACCTTATGTATGTATGTATGTATGTATGTATGTATGTATGTATGTATGTACTTGCAGTAGGGTTGGGTGGTTTGGGTGGGGGTTGTTTGGACATTTTATCTCTCCTTTATCTTATCTCTTTCCTATCGGAGACAGCTCGAAATAAACTGAAATGCTATCTATGGGCCGTTAAACCCCAAACCACTAACCAAACAGCCTCCAGCAGGTCTCGAACTCGGGACAGGTAGATCAGCAGGCCAGTGCTTAACCTACTGAGCTACCGGGGCTCACCCTGATTTAGTTGTTGATTGTTGGTTTTAGTATATAAACGTCATCTGTTGATCTTATTCTGAGAAATATGGCGAATAGCCCTTTCCTGTGACCTGAATCAGTTTAAGCTGCGTGATCACCGTATACTGAAATTATCATATGAGCCGCGACACGAGAAAACGAACAATGCGGTTGTGCGCCCAGTGAAGACTCAGATCAGCCTGGGCATCGGCCCAGTTTGATCAGACTCTTCGTTGAGTGCTCAATGGGTAGCTAAGAGTCTAAGCTACCTCCATGCGGACAGCGAAGGCTCTGATCAGACTGGGCGGATGCCCAGGCTGATCTGAGTCTGCGCTGGGCGCACAACCACATTGTTGGTTTTGTCGTGTCGCGGCTCATATGACGTCGCGACTGAGAGTGTATTAAAGCCATGCATTAAAACGATTATCAAATAGTGGATTAAGTATGCAAATTACGTCGTAATGTTGTGCGTTGACGTCCATAAAACGTCGCTTTTTTAATGGCGCAATTGTGACGTTTTTGTGCAAAATTTATTAATAAAATGCGATTTTAGTGTCATATGATAAATAGAATCCTGCATTCGTGCTCCTGTATTAATGAATATATCAAACTCGTTGGGGAAAACCGATAAGATGCTCGGCATAGCCTCGCATCTTATCTTTTATCCCAACTTGTTTAATAATATATTCAATGATACAGGTGCACTCATGTAAGATCCATGAAATATACTTAAGGTGAATTAGTAGACTTTCAAGAGAAGCAAGTATGTAATAACCTCTTTCCCCTCCTTTGTCCACTGGGTTTAATTCCTAATATTTACATTCTTGGTGTATTTGCTGAAAAGCCCTATAGTAAACCATTGGAACTTAATTTAGTTTACATTCCAATAATTACATTGAGACACGCGACGTCAATGACGTCAAAATAAACAATGACTCTCTACTGTCTGATTGGACATCGGCGATGTCATGACGTCATTCAAGCTGTTCCGCTGCTAGCAGAAAAACTGCGTGTACATGTTTTACTGTTTCAATTTTAGCGCTTATATATGATTTTTCATCGAGGTTTTGATTGAAATGAATGTAAATATAAGCAATCAACTTAATTTTTCTGAGATTTATAGAAGTGTAAACTACATTGGGTCACTAGCAAAGTTTACATGAACCCCTTCGGGGTTCATTCACTTTGCACGTGACCCAATGTAGTTTACACTTCGATAAACCTCAGAAAAATGAAATTCATTGCTTAAAAGGATAGCATTTTCTTCCCTGGGAGTAAAGTCCTTCCATAAAGAGTAGGTACCGGTTTAGAATGGCTACATTGACCAGGGAAGCAAACGGGAAGTCGCAAAAATGCCCCCTTTGTAAAACTGCACTGTAAAAAATGTCCTTAGATTTTACGGTAGCATAATTCGCAACCAGCTGCCATTCCATTTACCGTTAATTTTACGGGCGCCCGTAAAATTCTGCAGAAATTGTCAAGCAGAGTAGGATAGAAATGAACAAGTGTTGCTTTGGTGACATTGCCCTTCAACACTATAAAGTATTTCCGAGTGCGGCTAGTAAACATAACATTACCATATCGTAATTTCAGACAATGCCCGTAAAAATAACCGCTTTGTTGGTTTTCTCGTGTCGCGGCCCAAAGTGTTTTTTGACGGATATGATTACTTCACTCAGTTTTAAGCTGTCATAGCTTCTGGCCCAGTCTTTAGTTCATTACAGTAATAAGGAAGATGATCATAAGTGTTGAATTTGTTCTTGGAACTCTGGTGATATGGCTCTTTCTAAAATCCATTGTCTATGTAATGCGTATACTTAGACCTTTGACCATTGATGAGTTCACAGGTTTCCCAAGCTGCATTACTGAAAAGGTTGAAAACCAGGTCAGTCTGAAGACTTATGGATATCCATCACGCTCATTTATGATAAAAACAGTGGATATAACGCTTACTCATTTCGAATTCAGTTCGCCAGCACAAAACCGCTGACAAGTACAATGTATTGATATTTTGACTAGTCCGTAATTATTTGTGGTTGTAAGTAAATAAAACTATGCTACATTTTGTTCATGGCCATCGATTCAAGATGAGACTGCTCTTACAGGAGCAGTTGGATCATTAAGTACACCACAAACAGTACATACCCAGATCAGACTGCTCCTAAAGGAGACATCTGTTTATGGCCTGCACTGTTTAACACTCCATCTGCAACCTCTGAACCCATTATTGTTAAACCATCCTCTGAACCCGTTATTGTTAAACCATCCTCTGAACCCATTATTGTCAAACCATCCTCTGAACCCATTATTGTTAAACCATCCTCTGAACCCATTTAGTGTTCAACCATCCTCTGAACCCATTATTGTTAAACCATCCTCTGAACCCGTTATTGTTAAACCATCCTCTGAACCCATTATTGTCAAACCATCCTCTGAACCCATTATTGTTAAACCATCCTCTGAACCCATTTAGTGTTCAACCATCCTCTGAAACCATTATTGTTAAACCATCCTCTGAACCCATTATTGTTAAACCGTCCTCTGAACCCATTATTGTTAAACCATCCCCTGAACCCATTATTCTGAACCCCTTATTGTCAAACCATCCTCTGAACCCATTAATTGTTAAACCATCCTCTGAACCCATTATTGTTAAACCATCCTCTGAACCCATTATTGTTAAACCATCCTCTGAACCCATTCTTCTGAACCCGTTATTGTTAAACCATCCTCTGACCCCATCATTGTTAAACCATCCTCTGAACCTAAAATTGTTAAACCATCCTCTAAACCCATTATTGGTAAACCAAACTGTTCCGTTTTATAACAATTATAGTAATTACGGCAATAGTCCCAATAAACACGCCGGTGCGTTTGTGTGTGTGTGTGTGGGGGGGGGGGTCATTTTGTTTGAAAGAGGTGTTATTAAGAGCCTAAAGAGCAGTAAATCAACCACTGTCAAACAGCTCTAATAAACAACATTAATAATTATACCATGGTTTGTCCGCCTGTTCGTGGAGATAATCCACGAGCTTTAGCGAGTGGATTATCTCCCGTACATGCGGACAAACCATGGTATAACTATTTTATACCACCCTTACCAATGCAGACCTTTCTCATTGCGATATAACTATAAAGCTCGTGGATTATCCCCTCGCACAGGCGGGCAAACTATGGTATAACTATTTTATACCACTCTTACCAATGTAGACCTTTCTCATTGCGAAATATTTCGTACCAAAGGTGGCATTTTCTGGTAAGGATGGTATAATACGGTGAATGTGTAGGTTTGCAGAGGAAGCAACTGTACAACTTTGCATCCTTTCTGAGTAGCGGTAAGTTCTTAAAAGCGAAGAATTTGCTCCCCTTAAGAGTAGACCCCTTTAAAAGAGTTATCTCATCTGGAGAGGCAAACCTGAATTCATGCAAGTCAATATAACATTATTTTCGAAAAAAGAGACATGCGGACATTTATTCAATGCGGTATTTGATTGTTTTACGGTAATGTCCGGCATCTATTCCGAATCATGGCATGCATGCTTGCACTTTCATGAGATGTTCAAGGATGACAGTAAGTAGCTGACAATAGGCATGATAGGAACGATGGTTGTTTACGTTTTTGAGGAAAAGAAACTGTATACTGAGTACAGATGTCTAGGAAATGTGTTTCGTAGGAAAGAAATCGTATTTTTGGAGGAACAAAAAGCTTGCTGTTTCTGTTTAACCTTGTAAGGCAATTTTTGTTTCCAAGAACAAAATATTATGTAAAATACACATCCCGTAGAAATTCTAAATATTTTGACAGATAATTATGAGGGAACAACGCAGACTCAGATCAGACTGCTCCTGTAGAACTACTAAAAATTTGGACAGACATGTATAAGGAAACAACCCAGACCCAGATCAGACTGCTCATTCAGCAGTCAGCAGTAGTCTGATCTGGGCCTGCATTGTGTCCTCAGACCTAACTGTCCAAATAATATTTGCCGCGATATGAGAAAACCAACAAAGTGGTTGCGCGCCCAGCGCAGACTAAGATCAGCCTAGAAATCCGCCCAGTCTGATCAGAGTCTTCCCTCAGCGCTTAAAGGGTAGCTAAGGGTCTAGCTATCTGTATGCGGACAGCGAAGAATCTGATCAGACTGGGCGGATGCCCAGGCTGATGTGAGTCTGCGCTGGGCGCACAATAACTGTGTTCGTTTTCTCGTGTCGCGGTACAATTATTTAAAATTTCTTTGGTATGGTCAACAATGTTCGCTACTACGTCTGCATCTTTTGGGCCCATTATTGTTTAACCAAACGGTTCCATTTAGGACAATTGTGCTAATTAGCTAAGATACTCCATTTTTTTTTTCTTTGATTTTCGGTAATTTCCGGCATCCATTTCGGAATCCGAACATGCTTGTTTGTACTTTCATAAGATTTCGGAATACCAACTGAGTGACTGACAGGGACAGTCATCTTATAAAAGGAAAGACGGCTATTTTCGTTTTCAACAAAACACTCTATCACCTATTGCTAGAAATTCTCCCCATTTGGGAGGCAATAAACCCTTGAAATAATCTTGTGGTTTTCAGCTAGCTGTCATCATTATCTAATACCACTTTCCACAGTTAATTATTCTCCAGATGTCCCAGTATCAAATTTAACACTTTATGCATCCAGCAAATTCCATTTCATTCTTTATGAAAAAAAAAATAAATAATAAGGCAGGTAGTTTTGTCACCCGACTTAGGTGTAGGGGGACTATAGTAATGACCTATGTCTATCCGTGCGTGTGCGCGTCCCTTGGTAAATGTGACTCCATACGTGTGTCCATGCATCTGTGCGTCAGTCCGTCCCAAATCTTGTGTCTGCAACTCCCCCTACACGCCTCATCCGATTTTCTTGAAACTTTGCAGGGTTTCTTGCTCTGATATGAAGATGCGCAGCAGCGCATGTGGTTTTGGATTTTCAATTATTTTTGACAGAGTTAAAGGCCTTTTGGACTTTCCATATAAAAAGTTTGTGTCTGCATCCTCCTCGACGCCTCTTCCAATTTTTTTGAGACTTTGCAGGGTTTCTTGCTCTGGTATGAAGATGCGCATGTGGTTTTAGATGTGGTTTTGGATTTTTTATTCAATCCTTTTTTAAGGAGTCACAGCCCTTTTGGACCTAGAATTTGTGTTTGCCACCCCTTCTGAAACCCTTTTTTGAAACTTTGCAGGTTTTCAAGAGCAATAAGAGCAACGAATCCGCTTTTCAATCCCACGATATGTATACTATGTTCAAGATTCTAGTTTTATTAATTTCTGAGAACAACTCTCACACAAACTTTCAATGTTTACATGCATTTCAATGTTAACATGCAACATAGGGAAAGAAAGAATAATGAATAAAAATTAGAAGAATAATAGCAATGAGCCTGAGTCTCAATCCCACAACACAATCACTCATTCTGCATAATATATATACTTAGCAAAAATAAAAACTTGACAGTCGTTTTTTTTCATCCTATGGTAGTCGGGAAAAGTGAGACATGAAAATTCTTTTAGTTTAAGGTGATGATTTATGGTAAATGTAAAATTCTGCATAAAACCATAAAAAAAGTAACGTATCACCCTGAAAGCTAGCAGACTTCTTATTTTTGTTGTTCTTTACAGTTTAGAATACAAAATAGACGTACATGCTGCTTAAAAAAGTGTTTTTATAAGGAAAGATCAAAGGGTAATTTTCTGCGAATAAATCTGAAAAAAATAATATCGTTATTGAAAATTTACTTTGTGCTGAAGTTGCATTATTGCATAACGAATGGCGTCCTAGCAATTATTTATTCCTACTCTTTCTCAAATTGTAATGTAGACCAGATGAAAACGGTAGCTTTTTCTCAAATGTTCAACCATGTACAAGGTAATGTACACTGGATGCATTTATCAAATACAGGGTAGGCAAGCATACCTATGTAACACCTACAGTATAAATAATACATTACTTATATGATCACTGGTGTGTAGATGAAATTGTTCAACCTTGTTAAAATAGTATCACCTGTCTCACCTGTGTGTTTTGACAAAAAAATTGGACACAGACTGCATCTTTTTTCATCTGCTCAGCCTGATAATGTGTGAAAGAGTTTGAAAAAATAATTGCTAGGACGCTCTCCATTATGCAACAAGGTACTCTAAGCACTAAGTATATTTTCAATAATGATATTATTTTTTCAGATTTATTCGCAGAAAATTACCCTTTGATCTTCTCTTATAAAAACACTTTTTAACATTAACAAATGCTGCATTTTGGGATTCTAAATCATGTGAAACAACTTAAAGAAGGCATCTGCTAAGTTTTGGAAAGATCAGTGTTATTTTGAGTATTTTATGCAGATTTTTGTCTTTGTCCCAAATCAGTGATTATCACCACCTTAAAACAATGTAATCATTATGTAATATCATAGTCACACAAATTTCAAGATTCCTTAGATACAGCAATATTGAGGCTATTGTAAACGTCACAAGGGTACTTTCCTGTTTTCTATGCTCAAAACCAAATACCGGTAATTACCAAATTTAAAATCGCCGAGGTCTGCTTTAATGATAAAAAAAATCTGTTGGCAACGCTTTTCAGTTATTAAATTCAATCTGTATGGACTCATATGCTAAGATTATGCCGATGCACGGTCGGCCAGGAGGCCGTAAGGACCAGACGAAAAACCTCAGTCCACACCATTATGAAGTCAGAAATTCAGTTTCAGTGGAATTCCCATTACACATTTAAATCTTTATGGCAGTTTAAGAAACGGGTTTCAAATAAATTTAGTAATAAAGACATTGTGTTTGCAGGACAAGCAAACTAATCTCGAAGAAAATAAGGAAAAAGACGCATTGGTATAGAAGATACGGCATCTCATAAATCTCTATATGTTTAATTCAAAGGGAGATAATCTGAAAGTTTTGAAACTTTAAACGTTATTTTCAGGTCGTGATTACAATTGACATAAGCGTTTAAAGTGTTTTCCATGCGTACTGGAACTACAGTTTATTGCGTACAAGAGAACTTTCTTCTGAGCATGCGCAAATTACAATTCTGTTCTGAATCATTAAAATAGGAATAAGTTAGATAACTCCGGACAGAACAAACATTTACCAATATTATTTCATGATTTAAGTAATCAGATGTCTGTCCAACACGAAAACATCCATATATACATTACAAATTTGCTAGGTTGGCTGGAACCGTCAAGTTTTTATTTGTGTTCAGTATATATACCAAACTTGAAGATTCTACAAAGCTTGCACAGTTTCTGAGAAAACTGTGACACGAATTTAGCCTGAAAAGACAGAAAAATGGACAAACGAAGGGAAGAATAAAAGCATCGAGTCCAATTCTTAATCCCATGATACAACTCATTGTTCATATGTATACCAAGGTGGAAACTGTGACAGAAAAAGTCTTGCAGAATTACGAAGTTATGGAATTACGGACAGACCAAATCCAGTATAGCCCCACTTTTTCAGAGCCCGGCTATAAATACTGATCTACCGTATTTCTTCTAATAAACATATCTGGGCATTACAATTTACAAGTCCTATAAACAGAATTCTGGAGACACAGTTTGGACCAAAAAAACCAGTTTAATGGTCTAAAGCAAGCTCTGTTAGAATTTGGCCATTAGTGAGTGGGGTGTTTATAAGAGAGGGGTGTTTATTAGGAAAAAATATGATATGCATAGCAAGTATTTTTGTCTCTTAAAATTGGAACATAAATATCATTTCTAAGAATAGTGACATCATTCTGCAATAAAATCATATTTTTGTATACCATATTAATCCTATTAAAGGCCCCGGGGGCGTTGCATTTTAAGAAAGGGGGCTGGGGTGTATTAAGAGCCTAAAAAGTGGTAAACGGCCTCTGCCATCATACATCTAATAAATACAATTAATGGGAATGGATATGCATTCAGATAAAGAAGTTCTTTGCACAACCCGCAGGTTTGCACTATAATCACTCTGTGAGTCCGTCCGTCCGTCCGTTATCAGTTAGCGAAAACGCTTATAACTCTTGAACCGCATTCTATATTTTGATAAAATTTTGCATACTTATACATGCCAACATTATCTAACGACTCACTTTCATAACCGTCTTTTTTGATGGACGAGGCTTTGCTGAGCACAAGTTGAAAATTTACGGTCAAGTAGTGAAAATGCTCATAACTCTTGAACCCCGTGGTATGTATGGTTCAAATTTTGTATACTTATGTATTTTAACATTGTCCAGCCATCGGCATGCAAATCAGTGACGGAAGTCTAAACAGTATTGCACAACCCACAGTGTGCACTTTAATCGCTGTGCAAGTCCATCAGTCTGTTTGTCCTTCCGCTGTAGTCAGTGAGTGAAATTGCTCATAACTCTTAACCACATCATGACATGGGGTAGTTTGATAAAAATATGCATCATTCTACAAGAAATGACCAAATTCATTTCCATACATTCCTTCTGGCACCAGAAACTGATTATTCTACATTCACCACGGGTTGTGCACATTACCATCAGTTGATTATTTTTCTTTTTTGACCCTTCTCACTATGGGTCAACTCTTCAAGGAAAGAATTTGCTTCTCTACGAACAAATTCTTTCCTTTAAAAGTGAACCCCATTTGGCAGAGCTGCGTCCTCCAGAGAAACTATTAGGAATTCATGTAATTCTCCTTTGTAAAATTGATGGAAAACATGGAGATTGGCAATTCAACACAGTATAACAGATGCAGGGGGCATTCATAAGTATAACTTAAAT
This sequence comes from Ctena decussata, assembly GCA_963989385.1. NCBI lineage: Eukaryota > Metazoa > Mollusca > Bivalvia > Lucinida > Lucinidae > Ctena > Ctena decussata. Next base: position 20,883,993 of record OZ022515.1, on the reverse strand, counting down.
ATAATTTTCTTAACCCATTTATGCCCAACGAAATGCACTGTTCTAATTTTGTCAATTAAAGGCTGTCTGGTCAAGTTTAGTTTTATCATTTTATTTCATTTTAAGGAAAAATACCCATTTGTCTTATGCGAATGGTATAGACCTGTTATGCAGAAGGTGATCGAGGTCAGCACGATGGATGGATGACTTGCGATTTTACGTCCTTTTCAACAGTATTTCAGTCATATCAGGACGATGGGCTTGTGATAATGAAAGGCTGTGTGCAATGGAACCCCGTTTACGATGGAAAGAACTCCGCCTCCAGCGGGGCTCGAACCTGCGACCGCTAGATCAGTAGACCAGCGCTTAACCCACTGAGCTACCGGGGCTCCTAGGTCAGCACGAGGGTGACAACATATGTATTGAGAAGAAATTAGAAACATATCTAATCCTTGCTGAAAATGTGTACAAAACGTTAATTGAAACAGACAGGCCAAATGCCTTTTAATCTTTCACTATCTTCTTTTGCGGTTACAGTCAAGTTTTAATGATAATTTATTTGACATGCTAACAGATTGTAGAAAAGAGGGTTTCTTATGAAATCTTTGCAATGGGTGATAGAGTGAAAATGGCATTTTAAATGCGCAGAAGTCCAGGAAAAGCCTTTCGAAGGAAAGATGGCGCATATTTTGGAAGAACCGAAAGTGTGTTCGGATTTGAACGGGATTTTTGTTTCCAGGAAACCAAGATTAAGCAATAAAACAGAAACCGCGAAAATTCTAAATATTGGGACAGCTGCGCCTGAGCAGGCAGGTCAGGCCCCTGAGACCAGACTGATCATGATCTACACTGTTTGCCATTTCACCTGTATCTTTAAAACGCATTTTGGCGGTTAAATACCAAACTGTTTAAGTTTGGGAAAAATACCCCCCTTGGACACACAAAGTTGAATCAATATTGAATCAACCTTGATTCAACGTCATGACGTTGGATCAAGGTTGATTCAATATTGATTCAGCTTTGACTAACAAAGTTGAATCAATATTGAATCAACCTTGATTCAACGTCATAACGTTGGATCAAGATTGATTCAATATTGATTCAATTTTGAATCAACGGCTTCCACAATACTTTTATCAGCCTGCACATTCAAACAACGTGATTGCCGACACAGAGATTCAATTTGATTCAAACACTGTTCGCGCTTCAACGTAGAAGATCCTAATCAGCCAGACCTTCTGTAAATGATCGGAACCGTCCCTTCAGTCTATGAATTCATGTTATTATATGCAGCAAAGGGAAGACTCTGGTCAGAATACGGCAATGTGCGGACAGAACAGATCCTTAGCTATAATAATTGGTTAAATCTGCACGTATAAGATCTTTTTTTTTATTACTTTCTTTCTTTCTTTTGTAAATACTACATATATAAGATCTGTTATTTTTCTTTCTTTCTTTCTTTCTTTCTTTCTTTCTTTTGTAAATACTACATATATAAGATCTGTTTCTTTCTTTCTTTCTTTTGTATATGCTCCATAAATTGGGTCTTGTTTCTTTCTTTCTTGTTTTTGTTTAGTACTATACTGAAAGGATTTAAAAACTTCCACTTTTTAATTGCTGGCTGCTGGTCCTTTCACGTGTGACAGCGTTTAACGTTTTATGACAAAATACTTGAAACTCATCAAATTTAAAGATTATGCAGTTTATTTGAATTATTTACTTAAATGACGTCAATAAAAGAGCGTTACATTTCTGAAATGCATAAAAAGATGACGTTGTTATCTTATGCAACATTCTTTTAGACGATTTCTTACTGTCTATATATTGTTACGTCATCCACGTTGGTTTGCAATTATAATTGCAGCCGATGCTGTCGCGCAAATCCTATTACGGAGACGGCGTCGACGTACGTTAACGTCATAGCCTCTGGTTCCGCGGAATGCAATGTCTCTCTTGTCTGCGCATTGTAACAAATCAGCTAAACCAGGAAACTAGATGCAAAATCTACGCCACCGCCTCCGGAAATAAACTACATATGCAGGCGATACATTGTTCTATTTCCTGCAGTCACTGGAATTTTTGCAGATAAAGGCAAAAAGTAAACAAAAACGATAAAAAGAAAGAAAGAAAAGAAAACATGAACACACAGCAAAACTGCGGACAATGATCATTAACATAACAAGGATATTTGTTTTCTCGTTATTCATCTTACTTTCAATTTGCGCAAAATAGGATTCATCACTTGCGATTTTGTGACACACATATTTGTGTAGAAAGTCATCTGATTTCTTTTAATAGCAACTTTTCCGCGAAACGATGACGTTACAATACGTTCATATTTTATCACTGACAGTTTTAACTACTTAGCATAAACAGATAGGGGGATATTTTGCAATTATACGACCCTTGCCAGAAAATCCTATCTTTAGCACGAAGTTTCGCAATGAGCAAGGTCTACACTGGTACATGTAAGGGTGGTATAAAATAGTTAAAATAGTAAAATGGTTAAAATAGTTAAACCATGGTTTGTCCGCATGTACGGGAGATTATCCACTCGCTAAGGCTCGTGGATTATCTCCTCATACAGGCGGACAAACCATCATTTAGCTAATACTTCTTATGTCTCTTGAGACTCATGAATTTAGCAGTCATAAAACATGTTTTTCTATTTAAAATTCTTTTTCTTCTTTTCTGTATATGCACCTACATATGAGCATGCACAAAAGCTAGTACCTGCATATAAATCTTGTTAATACTTGCATTGATCGGATATAAAAGGCAAAGGTTTCCCATAGCCTGCTGGGGTTAGAGTCCCACTGTATCTTGGGCACACCATATGAAAAGCGGAGCCCATCACTCTCCTTTCGCTGCCATATCTTTCCCAGTTTCGAAGAAAGTACCCATTTACTGCTTGGTTGACATAGAGATTTCCAGTTGCCAGTTGACCAAAGCCAGTTTTGCCTTTAAAAAATCCCAAGAAACCTGTGCTTGCATGTACCGTTAAAATCTAAAACTTGGGGCACCAAAATTAATTATCGTAATTTTACTAAATTGGAACAGTTTGGTTTTAAAATGCAGTAATTCGTCCAACGGACGCAGATGCAATGGCAAACAGTGTAGGCCTTGATCAGCCTGCTCCCTCCAGGAGCAGTCTGATCTGAGACTGGTCTGTTTGCGAGATGCATCTTTCCCAATAGCTAGGCTTTTGCCGGTATTTTTTTTTTTTGGCGGTTTCCACTTTATTAAATGACAGTTCCATGAATCCACTGGAAGTTCCTAATAGCTTAATATGACTTACGGAAATGAAAAGACATTCATGTGCTGGAGATATGAATTTAAATAGAAAATGTGTACAAAGGTATGAAGGAATACATTTATTTTAGGAATACAAAAATGGAGATTTTTTTTTTCTTATCCAAATGGTTTATAGCTCTTTGGGCTAATTAGCTGGTATAATGGTTTGAATGCCCCCAATGTTTCTATTCAGTAGCTTTCTACCTTAACATTGATAGTTGAGAAAATTCTCTATGGCATTATTTGATGACTCACACATGTGGCTCGGGTTCAATTCACAGCATTGGAACAAAGGGACCTAGTATGATAATGACCATATTTACCCATGTTAAACTAATCTCTTCATTTGTATCATCCAAGCCCGACGATGTGACACCTATATCGATAACGCGTATGTCTCTTTACCTGTTGAAATCTATGACTCAATTTGTATAGAAATTAATGTCAAAACAATTTTTGACAACGTAAATCATTTCTTTAACAAATTGTGCCAAAATTTATTCTGATATGACCATATAGCTCATTTTACGCTCTTTAAGGTGATGTAATTTTCATCAAAATAAGTATGTGCCTTCATTCTTCCAGGTGAAGTGGAAAATAAGCTCATCGCCTCCTATTTAGCGTACATGTATATAAAAATTTGACAAAACGCGTGTTCCTAGACTTTGTTAGTAAAAACTTATTTTACTGTGTCTAGTTTAAATTGTTTCCCTGATATTTTCTTAAAATTTGCATTGCATTCTTTCCACAGATATGAAAAATTCCGAAATAAATTATCGTTAAGATTCTTCCCTATTAACTTAAAAATACATTCCATGCGCCTTCCGACTGCTTAATTCTTAGGCGTAAAATTTCTAAGTCCAACCTGATGTCGCACTAAACCTCGAGGCCAGACAGAGTATGCGAAATGTTATTTGTTGCCTATGCGAAATTGCTTTTATTATCAATCCGGCGGTACAAGAAAGACAGAAAATGTTAAGAAATTCCAAAAAAAAAAAAAAAAAAAAAAGATGAATAAAAAATCAATAAATAAAAAGTAAAAATAAGACAATAAATACAAAACAAACAAACAAAACTGCCATATATCAAATGTGTTATATGTCATCTTACGTTCTCTAGATAAACAAATATTTGAATGACTAGATTATCTTATTTTTTTTTCTTAACAGGTTGGTAAGCAGTTATTTTGATAATGATCGTTTAAAACCAATTAAACACTTTGTTAGTTAATTGGCATTAAATGGCTTCATTCTCAACGTAACTGACCAACTGTGAAAGATACACTATTAAGTTTGCTCATTTTAAGGTCAGTTCGTACTTTGTTCATCTATCACAGAATATTATGTGGAATTTAGTGTTTTGTGTTGCCTCTGGATTTATGTTCCAATCGCTATGACAAAGCCGAACCCGGGACCGCTAGATCAGCAGGTCAGCGCTTAACCTACTGGGCTACCGGGGGTCCTCCGTTTATTGAAACATACCTCGGAAATAAGACTTTCTAGAAGACTTCAAATACAGGTATTGGACCAAATCAATAATCATGGAAAAAGAGAAGAGAGAATATGCTTATAGACAGATTATAGCTAAAAATGTCGGATTATAACTGGACCAGACTTAGTGTGTTGCTGTAGATCCGCACACATTCTCGACGACACTGGTTTACACATAGAGTGATAATGACTATAGGGACATGTAAATAAGTACTCGTACATTACAACATTCGCTCACCGAAGACTCAGCTCAGCCATTGCAGCCTAGTCAGAGTATTCTCGGTTCGCATGAACAGTATGCGATTCAGCGAAAAAGAAAAAAAAAATCTGATCCATCTTAACAGTATTACGGCTGAATCGAGTATTTACAAAAAACGATAACCCTGGTCAGTCTACACAGAAGTGACGACTACATTAACCCATTGCATTCTGGGTATTTTTTGTCGTCTGCTGAAATCGTCGTCTGCATCAAAAATCAAGAATGTTTTGACAATACTGGTCTAACCAACTCTTGTAGAAATGATGTCTAGGCAGCAAACAGTTTGGATCTCAGATCAGCCCCCACATTTGTGGGGCCTGATCTGGATCCAAACTGTTTGACCAGATATCCCTAAAGGGGTATCCCGAATGGAATGGGTTAAGTTCACTTGAAAAGTCTGCGATCGTTGAAATTTAAAAAACAGGAATGAAGACCCTGATCAGTTTTCACAAATTAATAACGGATTTGAATATGAATTGTTCTCATAAATTTATGCCAGCAGTGAGTATTCAAATCAGCCTGCACACCCAAACAGCAAAACCAAAGGCTTTGATCAGTCAGCAAAGAAAAGAACGCTGATTTGAATATCTACTGTTCACACAAAAGTTGCCAACAGTGAGTTTTCAAATCAACCTGCACCGCTAAAAAGCGGAACAGTCTAAGCAGACTGATTTGATCAGATAGTGAAATATTGCCGGAGGTCTGAAATGTAAAGGTGACCGGGAGTGTCATCACTGATTATACAATATACAGTGTGAAAAGTGTCAAAATTTCATATTCCCTTGCATAATTTCTACTGATTTCTAACTGCATTCACTTCTGAATGAAACAATTATTTAACATTTAAGCATTGTGAAAATAAATAAATAAATAAAAATAGAACAAATTGAAAAAATAAAAAAATCTTGACTCTTTTTGAACAAATTTCTGTAAAATCCTTTCTGTTGGGAAAACATAACAGGGTCTTGGATTATGAAGCGCATACTAAGCCTGCGTATCTGCGCAAACGTATCATAGTCTTTTCAATGCAGTGTGTTTAGATTTCTAAGGGTTCATAAATACTTTTTGAGAAGAAAGAAAAAAAATGAAAGAAAACCCCACCAGAAATGCGAATTTGCATATGCAAATCTGCGTCTTCAGTGTTTGCACATGTCGTAACAGATTTTTACGCGACGATGGCCATTATCATAAGCTTCAACCACACATGCCCCATGTACACATTTGATTTTCGAGTAAGTGAAAGAGTGAGATATATGATGGGTTTTACCGCACACCAGCACAAAAGGGCTATTTCGCACCGAAAACGCTTTAAAGAATACGTTTTATATGCATAAGGTCTGGAACGATTTTCGAATGCACAGTTGTAATTATTTATTACGTCAGCTTACATGTTCACACATTGTTGCTATGTCATAATTTGCAATATAATGTCATAGTTTGGCAATATATTACAAAAATGTACCTTATTTGTTGGTGTCTACCATTTATCAATTGATTCAGCGAGTTCGATGAAGACTGAAAAAAATGAGGCGATAAATAAAAAAAAAAAGAAGAAAAAATCTTCAAATGATAGACTGGCCGTCCGTACGTGTATATTTTTCCTGTTTATCAGTTAATCAACATGAATCCAAGTTCAAGGATAGCTTCAGCAATTTTACCAGTTGTCAGTTATTCCCCGGTATTTGGGGTATAATAATAATGAAAATAAAAAAAATAATAATAAGGAGCTACGTCACTTCGCACTAGCATCTGGACATCAGAGGTGCTATATATTGAAAATAATAAGTTCATTGCAAATTATTTTTCTTCTTCTTCTTCTTATCATTATTATTATCATTATATACTACCGCACATAATTTTAAAAGTATAACTACTGTAAACAATAATTTAATCATACTAATTCATAGGAAATAAATTAATTAAAAAAAGGTGAATAAATAAAAGGTGCGAGGGAAAAAAGGGGGTGGGGGGGGGGGGGCGGAAGAGAGCTGAGGTTAACGAAGTTGAATAGAGCTTTTCAGAACTGATAAATTTTACTGTTGCTTCAATATCCGATATTGTGTAGATTACCTTGATCTACCTGTCCAGTCACGGCTGCCGCAGTCCCCTAATCTAAGGGATACAACTGCACTTACACTACAGACAGGTGTCTTTACCTGTACGACTTACAGGTAACTTCCCTTGCATATGGTATGAAATAGAGTGGTTTGCCGCTCCCGCCCCCTCCCCCACCCCGCCCCGCTCCCGCTCCCCGCCCCTCCGCGTCCCGCCTAGAAAATCCAATTTTCAAAATTTTTATTTTGGTAATAAAAATGTTTACATAGGAAAGTTCAATCCAAGCGTGAAACAGCAAACACACAATTATTTAGGTCTCGCATAAAATGTTTGTGTTTCTTGTCTTGAACATACCCGTACCCGAGCGAATTTTGACAAAGCAAGAGCAACAAATCTCATCATTTGAAAAATCGATATTTTGTACGGGAGTGGATGATACAGGCAAGTTTCTGGGTAGACATTTAATATTTTATAAATATAGTTAAATTCCCCCAATTATCCTATCTTTTTCCCATTAAAGTACATGCCAAAAGACAAAACAATATTGCAGATCCGTTTGCATAAAATATGTAACCTTGTATTTAAAATTGGTATTGCGAAATAAAGAGAGTTGTCCTCTGCATTTTCGGTGCAATTTACTACATGAGTATGCCATTTTGGGGGTGTTATTTACACCTTAAAAATCCCCGAATTCAATATTAACACAAAATTGCACGAAAAGTCGGTGATAATTGAAGTTTTGATAATATCGTTTGAAACGTGACTTTCCTATACAATACAATGCATTTCCCGCTGTTGATTTTGTTGCTACCTGTTTAACCGAATGATGAGAAAAGATGCGATTGATGACGAATCTGGACGCCTCTGCATCTATAAAAATATGAGTCCAGCCTCCAGCATAATTTATATTCTGAATTCAGACAACGTTTTGATATTTCAACATGCCATGAAAACATTGATTGTGCTGAAGACCGGGCTCAATGTTTATTTTTTATCTTTTTTGTTTTTTCCAAACTGGCAGCTTATGGACCAATTCTATGGCGGATTTTTTTCAACATAAAAATGCCCATATCCACCTCCCCCCAACCCCTACACCCCCCTAGACAAAATAATCATGTGTTGTTGGTATTTATTATCTTAGTAAGAAAGCAAGGAATAATTTGATTAACATTTAATTTGATCTAGTTTTTTTTTGTTAGCTTCTCTGGACTTTCCAATCTGTGTGGGTGGCGTACCTGGACAGGCTTGTGCAGTATACAAGTGGTTAAAAGTGCTATTCAACATATAAGCATTTCATGAAAAGGCTATTATCAAGAGCTTTCAAAACCTATTGTAACTGTTATATTTCTTTAAAGAAAAACATATTAAACTTAGTTTGTCTTGCAATTTATTCTAATATTATTGGAAGAGCATAGGCATGTCGGAAATCATGTAGTACTACTACGTTATTCTGAGACTTCACAAAGACGAAACATATTATTTCTGTTTTTTCCCATACACAAAAATGATATGCTATAGAAACTACGCAATTTTAAGAGAATTTGAATGAGGCTACAAATGGCCCTTATCAGACCAGGTCTGTTTAGACAAAATCATGTCATCTACGAACTGAAGAAGACAATGATTGACTCGGCGCCAGGAGATGAAAGAGCAACAAATCTAATCATTTCGAGGGCTCAGTGCAAGACTATGCTAATCACTATTTTTCACAAATTCACTTTTTTGCAGTTTTGAGAACTTGAGGGACAAATACACATTCTTTGAAAAAATTAAGATTCATGTTTTTGCGAAAAATGCTTTTATTCCTAATTTAAAAATAGTGTAAGTGCCAGATGAGCTAAGTCTTTAGCGCAAGACCAGTCTAACTTCAGTGAGAGGAGTTCTGATTTTAGAGGGCGTACCATGGATAAATGGCTAAGTTTTCAGTCTTAGTGTAAACAATATTTTATTCAGTATACTGTACAAATGAATATAAGTATAACAATCTTTACATGACATAGCAATATACGGTAAGATGAAGGGGATACAGAAGTAAGTCATTGACTTGTATAAAATCTGTCTCCCAAACCATTCATACAGTCATTTTTACTTTCAGTAAGCTTTAAATGTCAATTAACAATACAGTATAATTAACTTTATGAAACACACACAAGAGAGAGAGAAAAGTGAAGAAAAGCAAAACAATTTAGTACGAGAAACGCCTAGATATAGCCGAGGTTCATAGAAGATAAGAAAAGAAATATGTTTATGAGAAAATTAGGGAATACGACAGAAAGAATAAGATATAGAAGGTAGAAAGTCACAGTATCAGATCATTTGTGAAACCATTTCAACTACACAATTGCAAGTAGTCTACGCGGTAACAGACACACATTTTCACAACATTAAAATATTTGTTTACGCATTAAACAGTATTTCACTCATTCACTAAGGAATAATAACAAACAAATTCCATGATAGCTGTAAGGATTAGGTTCGACGAAAAGAAAAGGAAAGGGTTGTTTCTGTTTAATTTCGTCATGCAATTTCAAATCGCTTTGTCTTTACCAAAAAATCTTGCACTGCTAAGAATATTTGTCGATTTTCAGAAAGTCGTTCGCTGCCAAAGAGAAGTATATTAAGGGTAGGCTGACAAATATGAATAATTTTATTGAAGAGTTCTTGCCTTAAATTATGAAAACGCCCACAATGGAATAAAAAATGAATAGTATCCTCTACTGCACGACAGACACATAACGGACTTTCGACTATATTTTTGGAGAAGAGATGTTTCTTAAGAGAACTATAATTCGTTCTTAAACGTGAGTGGTAAATCTGCCAAAGCCTCTTTCCAGTAACGAAATATGAAGGTTTTTCGTAATATCTGAATTTAACTCATTCTTAAAGGTATTTATGCTCGGTAGGTAACGTATATGTTCCGGAAGTTCATTCCAGTCTCTTACTGCAGAAGGTAAGAAAGAATTATACTAAAGCTGAGTGTTTGTATGAAGTGTAAGTAAATTTGTAGAACTCCGCAGCTGATAATTAACAGTATTCCCAACACTTGGCGGCACTAAAGAAGACATATCATTTCAAAATACTTAGTGCAAGACTAGTCTATCTTGAGATATTGTGCTTTAAAAAAATTAGTCAATCTCAAGTTAGACCACTCTGGCACTAAACTTTTCAGCGCAAAAGTAGTCTAAGTCACAAAAACCTAATTTAACAAAACTAATTTAATAAAATTGAATAGTGTAAGCATTTCTTCCCGTATTTTTATGTAAATGTGTCAAATTTCATATCAATATTTTTTTACGCACTGTAATAATCAGTTTTTTGCTTCTCCTGAAAAGTTTCAAAATATGGAGCTAGACTAGTCTTGCACTATGCCCTCGATTTGAAAAGTCGGTTTTTTATTTGGTAAGTTGATATACAGGTAAACTGCGGGTTTTAAGTGAAAAAAAAAAGGGAAAAAAAAAGAATAAATAAATAATTTAAAAATACAGTTAGATAAATTCCTCCAATCTATTCAACTCATTTCCCGTTAAAATACATATAAAAAAAAAAAAGAATATTTATAACTGCAGATTTCGAATACGTTTGCATAAAATATGTAGCTTTGTATTTAAAAATGATCTCGCGAAATAAAAAGGGATGCCTCCCCCCCCCCCCCCCCCCCCGCCCCCCCCCCCCCTGCAGTCTTAGTGCAATTTACTATATAAGTACGCCATTTGAGAGGTCATATTTAACTCAAAAGTCCCCAAATTTATTATGAACATGACTAATGAAAAAATATCAAAACAATGAAGAAAATTTGAAATCTAAGCATCTGTATGCACAAGAAATGGGTGTTAATTAATGTTTTTATAATATCGCATGAAATGTGGGTGTCCTATACAATTCAATGCATTTTCCGCTATTGGTTCTGTAGCTAATTGTTAAAGCGAATGGTCATAAAATATGAGAATAGGATGTAAAAACAAACGACTAATTAACGAGACAGTCTACGTTGCAACAAAAGTATAGATCCCATCCGAGCACTATTAGCAGAGTCGTATCTATGGACCCTGAGGCAAACCAAGACTCATAAATATGATCCACGCAGACGAACCCGATTCTTGATTTTCACACATGCCGTAAATTAACTTTTTTCGTAATGAGAATTATTATAACAGATTTTCTTCCTTTGTTTGTTTGTTGTTGGTTTGTTTGTTTCTTTCTTTCTTTATTTCGTTCTTTCTGTATGCATTTTGTCCATGTTTGAAACGTGCACGCGCGTGTGTAAGGTGATATGTTAACGAGGGGATGCCACGTAACTGGGAAACAATATGCGCGACTCGGCAAACATGTTGAGAGATTCTACTTGGGCAAATAAAACGTACTACTACAGCCTAAAGTTAAATTTTTGTATGTATTTTTTGTCATGTACTTTTCTATATCCTTCCAGTTCAGCCGTGCATGCAAAAGCCTTGACATAAATTAACTTAGAGCAAGAAGCACATCACACGATAGGCTCTTGCTTAGAGTTTATGCACCGCAAAATTCCCCTTAAACAGAACAAGGAAGAAAAAAATGAATAAATAGATAATATCAGCTACATAAATACGTAAATATACCCATAAATTCCTTGCGTCCAATAAAAACGACCTTTTCAAAGCGTGTAGGTTCAGACTAGATGTCGCAAATAGCGAAATATAGGTGTCTGACCAAGGCTTTTATCGCTTAGAGTAAATACAGGAAATTCTAGAAAAAAATCAGATCAAAACTATTAATATATTGGAGATGGTGTTACTTGGACTGTAAGGAAAAGGAGTCCACTTAGCACTAATGGGTTAAATACAAGAAATAGTTATCTGTTCGGGACTAAATATGGGGATACAATCCGCTTATGATGCAAAATCAAACATTTGTGAAGGCACGACCATACCCATTTGCAATTAAGGGACGAGTCATTTATTGCCAGGTGGGGGGGGGGGGGGGGGGGGGGCGGGTACATTTAGGGGGGGGGGTCGGAATTTTTTTTGGTGATGTACTGGGGGGTCGGAAATAAAAAAGCCATGGAGCAGGGGGGGGTCATATATTTTATTCGGCATATTGGGGGGGGGGGGGGGGGGGGTCAGAATTCTTCCATCAGTCTTCTTTTTTTTAAAAAATCTCTCAACTTCTGGGGGGCAAAGCCCCCAGGCCCCCCATTACTTATATTCTTGTAAACTTAAACTCAAGCTTAGAGACATTTATAGAAATGACACACAAAAACTTTGGCGCTTCATATCCAAAAAAGATATTTTTCATAAATTTGCTAGTAAGACAGTATGCAATTGTTTATAAAATCATGTCTCGCAGATGATTTTGTTCTGAATTAAATTTAATGCAGGCATTTGTGATATCAGATCTCCAGTTGCCTTGTCATGAGAAAAGTTATTGTGGCTTCTGGGGGCTGCGCCCCCAGACCCCCCTCCATAACTATTATTAACATTTTTATTGAACATTCAACAACAGATTTCTTGATGGCCATATGCAGGAAGAAAAGTGCAAAATATCAAAATATGCTGACAAAAATTAAAGACCATTAACCTGCATGATTTATCAACGTGTCAAAGTAAGAAAATGATCTTTGTGTTTCATACAGGTTGGATTAAGGTCAATCTGACTTAAACAAAGGTAATACAGTATGTGGGTGAAGGGTAGCTGCGGTATTTGGATGGTGGGGGGGTCATAAACTTTTTTGTCACTTATCTGGGGGGGTCGGAAAAAAATTCTGGTGAAACTGGGGGGGGGGGGGTTGGAAAAAATTGGGGACTCGAATAAAAATGTACCCGACCCCCCCCCCCCCACACACACACACCTGATAAAAAATGACTCGTCCCTAACAATAAAAATCAAACTTCCTCAAATGGATTGCTATTCCACTCATAAGGAAGGCGAGTGGGTGGGGGTGGTTGTGGTCGGGCAATGGTGCTGGGTAACTTTGAATGCCGGGGTGTTCTACTAGTATTTTGGACTATAGTAGGGCAAGGGCCTACTGTGCTTGCAGTAGGTACGGGTGGGGGTTGTTTGGACATTTTTCTCCCGCTATCATATCTCTTTTCTTTCTCCCTCTCTCTCTGGAAGACGGCTCGATATAGACTGAAATCTGTCTCAAAGAAACCGTTAAACCAAAAAAACAGCTAACCAAGCAACATCGAATCATGTTTGCAAAGTTATTAGTACTGAAGTCTCAACTTTTCACATTGTAAAAGGTAAAATGGTGGAGTTATCACAGAACTCCTGAAAGTGGCCAAACCGAAATTGGAGTTATCACAGAACTCCTGAAAGTAACCAAACCGAAATTGGAGTTATCACAGAACTCCTGAAAGTGACAAAACCGAAATTGGAGTTATCACAGAACTCCTAAAAGTGACCAAACCGAAATTGGAGTTATCACAGAACTCCTGAAAGTGACCAAACTTAAATTGGAGTTATCACAGAACTCCTGAAAGTGACAAAACCGAAATTGGAGTTATCACAGAACTCCTGAAAGTGACCAAACTTAAATTGGAGTTATCACAGAACTCCTGAAAGTGACCAAACCGAAATTGGAGTTATCACAGAACTCCTGAAAGTGACCAAACTTAAATTGGAGTTATCACAGAACTCCTGAAAGTGACAAAACCGAAATTGGAGTTATCACAGAACTCCTGAAAGTGACCAAACTTAAATTGGAGTTATCACAGAACTCCTGAAAGTGACCAAACCGAAATAGGAGTTATCACAGAACTCCTGAAGGTAGCCAAACCGAAATTTTCGGTTTTGCCACTTTCATGAGTTTTGTGATAACTGCAGGCATGATAACTTAACAAGGCGCTTACATGGCTGCTAATCAAGAGCCTTATTCTTCTTGCTCTATGTCCTTGTTTCTAATGAATAGGCTTTCAGAACTTATTTACATACATAATACATAAGCGTACACGTAGATAAACAGATAAATGCATATTAGCTTATTAAACTACAAAAATGAACATTGACCAAAATGTCGTTTTAACCATGCTGGTTACCTTTCTAGCTGTCTGCTGCGGTTTTTGGAGAGTTAGTTCTGGAAAATGTACCAACGGCTAGATTGTCACTGATGATGAAATCTCCTTTCTGCCACTAAAATAAAGTAATAAAGTAAATGTTAGACGTATTTCTATTATATTATTGTGTATCCCATAAACTTGTAATGTCGTTTGGGCACCACAGACGACCCTGAAATAATCTGTGTCTACCTGGTCCTGTTTTCAGCTGCCCTAGTTGTGCTTGCAAAATCTATTCCTGTCCAATATTAGTAGTTTTTTCGCAACAATATGTTCGTCTGCTTCTTCTTCATTTTCCGTTTTTTAGCCCGGCAGCATTGACCCTGGTCAGGTAATCGTCACGTTCTTTAATCGCTGTTTTAATCTTTTTGCGAACATTCTCATTAGGTACTACATATATGATGTTCATTTACTTGCGGTATCATCCCATCTCGAAAACCTGTTTTTCATATATTTCATATACAAAACACACGTTTACCATAAGGATTAAATGTATCTCTGCCACCAATCCACCGATCATGTCGTCCATGGCATCAGCTCACTAACTCCAACGTTGTTCTGAACCATTGTCTGTGCCGCCATTCACCTGGACTGCACTTATATCCTTGTCGTAGAAGTGCTAAACAGCATGGACTAGAATTGTTTTTGATTTTGTTGTTCAGCATGGTGACCAACAAGGCTGTATGTAATACCCAGTCGGAATTCTATGTATTTTTGTATCCATTTATATTTTGATATATGAAGACATGATACAAATTATGCTTTTGTTGAGGGTATTTCTCATAGGATTCTGAGTTTGAATATCTGATCTGTCGTGTTCATGCTGGCTCTGAACCCACCTGTTTTTCGGCAAGTATCTTTTCAGCTTAGGGTTTAAACCTGGTCAAGATGGCTTTCAGCATGACTTTTTTCGACTGACTGATGAGGCTGACGGTTCTGTAGTTGTGACAAAGCATGGTATATGACCCGACCTTTTTAGTGCTGCTACTGCAATCTTATCAGTCTCACAAAGAATTGAATGTAGTTCCTATTCTGACTGCATTTTGCCGCTTCTCTCATGATTGTATAGTTCTGAGCAATATTCTCCCCATTTACTGAGAATCAATTTACTTCTGTTAGACATTTCCTGAAATTGTCCTGGATAGTTGTGTGCCTATCCTGTTTCTTTGAAGATAGATTATTCCCCAGCGCCTTTTTTCTATTGTTTTTGTACAGGTAAGTTTGTATCGTCTCACGCTGAACATCTATCAAGTCATCCTTTAGTCTCCTCGGAGCCTCTGAATGCTCTTGTTAGAGTCTCTGCATTTTTTCACTTCTTTTGCTTCATATTCCCTTTTTTCAAATCCCTACCCTCGTCTCAGAGGCCAAGAACATCTATTGTGACTCACAGTACTTTTCCTGCGACGTTATTTTCCAATTATCTCTCTGGTTGTGCCAGTCACTGCTGTATTGTAGGTGGCAATCATTCTATCTACAAGTGGTGCGAGTTTCCCTCCTTGTAACAGCCCGGTCATCTAGCTTCTCAAGATCAAACCTCAATATTGGCTGGATTGGCTTTCTGACAGTCTTCTAGAGACAAGAATGATTCTAATGATATCTAATCATTTGAAAAATTGAAACCCCTTTGCTAAAATCAATAGTATAATGTTACTCACTTCTAACATTTTCTACTCAACATAACCATACAAAATGTCTTTTATTTAAGAAGTAATAATTATTTTTGGACCTTCATGGAATAATGAAGTCAAAATATCAGATGCAAATGACAAGCAAAACGCAATTGAACGATTTTGTCAACGCCAATATTTTTAGAATGGATAAAGAAACTTGCAAGTGCAATGCTGATCCGAGTCTTGGTTATTCTTTAACTTATAATAATAAATAAACACAATGACTTAGTACGTTACCTTGTGTACGTATACTAATTTCTTCTCATCTTTTTCAATTTCATTTGCTATTTCTTCTATCAACTTTTCCGTCTCTTCTTTTCCAGTTTTTCTCTCTGTAACTTTGTCTTTGACAATAATGAAAGAGTTGGTCATCCCTAGGTGCATACACATCACCTGGTAAAGATCAGATGTTAACATTAATATGTATCCAGCCAGCAGACACAGGCGAGGGCTTTGAAGGTGTAACACCGGTTCCCTAACCCTCGCCTCCCCATGCACCATCACCCTTATTAGTACATGTACCTGAGGTACATGTATGGAGAAATACATGCAATTCAAATTTTTTTATCGTTCTTGCTTTTAAAATAAAACAGTTCGTCAGAGCTCTTTTCATCGTTTTTTTCCCCCCATTATTATTCTTTTAACACTAGCGGATTATAATTACTATGCAGCAACTACACTCGATATACGGGGCTAGCAAAATGAATATGAAAGCCAAAAATATGCTGCTAAAGGATAAATAATGAAAAGACGACAGAATATAAATATTGGAAAAGTAAAAAAAAAAGTACCTGCAATCCCGTGACGGGATGGCTGTAAATTAACGGGCGGACGAATTTCTCTTCAGTATCAGGAACAGACCAAAGTCTCTCCCACCGTCTTCTCATCTCTACTGGAATGCTTTCTAGTAACTCACTGAAGCCAATGAATTCTGAAAAACTTTGGTAAATGAGCCGCGACACGAGAAAACCAACAAAGTGGTTGTTGTCCAGCGTAGACTCAGATCAGCCTGGGCATCTGCCTAGTCTGATCAGACTCGTTGCTAAGCGCTTTAAGGGTAGCTAAGGACCTAAGGTACCTTCATGCGGACAGCGAAGGTTCTGATCAGACTGGGCGGATGCCCAGGCTGATCTGAGTCTGCGCTGGGCGCACAACCATTTTGTTGGTGTTCTCGTGTCGTGGCACAAATGATGATAATGTCAGCAAAATAGGTGAATACGACCGACTGAATATTTTGTGAGTAATAAGCATTGCATTTCAAACAAATTAGAAGTATGGACATTTATCTTTAAAAAAGTGAATTTACGATTTTCAATTTATGAATACTTTGAAAGCTTAGTTACTGTGTCATCTGCGTAGTAATCTCGAAATAATATATCCTATTTGATTCAATTTAGGTAGTCTCTATAAATTGAAAGTGCAAAAATGCGGGCTAATCTAAGTCCTCGCTATCCAAAAAGAAAAAAAAATGATATATACATATATATACACATCAAACGCTCATTGTCTCATTAAACACATTTAAAGAATAACTACACTTCAGAAACTGACTGAATCAGATCCCAAACCCTATCCCCAACATCCATAAAATTAAAATCTTCATCAAAATTAGTTTTTATATTTATTAAAACATATATTGACGTATGTTTTTTGTTTCAAAGTTTGATAATGAAAGAGAAGCTTCACATGAAAGAAATTACTTTGTATGGACAAACAGAAGAATCAGCCAGCGCATTTGCCCAGTCCGACTGCAGTCTTGCCTGGTCTCATAAACATACGCATGAATCTTGAGGCAAATACTGATGCCAAGAGAAACGTGAAGACTTATCATATTGTGCAAACGCACAGAGTTGTTTGCTATTTTCTATTCTGAAATAACTTTTTTGATGTGAGGTAGTTAAAATGTTGTAAAACCTTTTGTGCCTGCCTTCGATGTTCCAATTGGACTATACAAAGCATATCTATATGGCTCTGGGCAAACATATCCATCTATACACCAGCCAGGCCGCCCCGTATCTGTAGACTCCTCCAATACACAGTTTGATACTCTGTGAGCAATTGCATGCGTAGATTTGTAGTAGGTACTTGGATTACTTCTGTTTGGTTCCCTGCTGCCCAACAAGCCTAGCCATTGGCTTACTTCGTTAAGTTTTTCTTGGTCTCTGAAAACTACAAGCCGTTCTTCAAGAACTAGTTTTCTTATTTCTTCCTTCAAAAATGCCGGAAATTTGTTGACATCTTTTAATTGAAGCCCTTTAACTTCAACGCCAAGTTTCATCCTTGTAACCTCTGTCTGCGGTATTTTTGCTCGCACAAGTGGGCGGAGAGCTAATGTGTCCGTTATGTGTTTACAGTTACAATAACGTCTCAGAGGCAAAGTTCTTCGAAAACGCTTGGAATATTTCAGTCCTAAGTCCAAAGAAAGTCTCAGACAATAACGGAGTACCATTCTGTAGCAAGCAGTTAGTCTCTTTGTATACGTTTTATGTGTCCCTTAAATCGACTATACTGTATCAAACTCCTAAGTGTTCGAATATTATGTCACATATGGTGTCAAAACTGGAACAGATTTAACTCTGAAACAGAATGGAATGAAATGGACAAGATAATCTACATTCAATGGCCCTGGCTACATTTTTCACAAAGCCTGGGATGGTACTTCTACAGGAAAGAGTTTTCTCTCTCAGAGGGAGCAATTTTTTCCTGTAAGAGTACCATCCCAAACCACCCAAACCAATGAAATGACGTTTAGGAGAAAATCTCTGCCAGTCCATTGAATTCCATTCCACTCATTTTTATTTCATGTGTTAAAATACGCCAGAAAATTTTAAAAGAGTTACATGCACGCATTAGAGAAATGATCAGTAACTGGAATCACAAATTATACAGCAGTCATTTGTTTACAAGTGTATATAAATAAAAAAGAACCAGAAAGAGACAATCGTTTTACGTATTTCAAAATAATTAAAACCACAAAAACTCTGTTGTATTCATATATAACCAAATATGCTAACTTTAAGGAAGAAAAGCTCTTTGAATAAGTGTAGGGTGAAAATGAACCTTACGCAATATGCTAAAAGGAAAACGCAGTCTATACTAGTCTGTACCAGTCTGATCAGTGTTTCCGTTTTGCATAATTAATCCATAATTGATAAGTGTACAAGGATGCGCAGATTAAATTATGTATTTTATTGTAAGTAGATTACTTGGCTTAAGATCACTTTGTTACGCATTGACAATAATGATCGATTCATGGAAAAGACGCAAAGTCCCCCTCTTCTTTTGCAAACTGGTTCCGCTGTTATCCACCACAGTGTGTGACGACTGGTAAAGACTACTGTTACGACGGCTGTCATTGGATAATGCATTAGCCAATCAACTAGAACGTAACAAATGAAATTCGGCGATGGTTCCAAGACTCCATCACTCCACTATGGGAATGAACTTAATTCCTGCATTTTCAGAGAAATAATTATACACATATGTTTATGAACTAAGCTGAAGAAACACTGAAAATCGAAAACACGCCATCATAAAAACAACCTTTTTTCAGTTTTAGTTTCTTGGAGTTAATTTCCCTGATCTCGTTAATTCTCACTAAAGTCTCACGGGCAGAATTCTGCCCGTTTGGATTAGTCTTTACCGATCCGTACATGCGGTAGCTATAAGGGGAAATAACCAGTCTATTTCTGTTGCTGAGTTGTCAGAACCGCAATGCGTGACAGACTGAACTTAAGTACAGGGTATTTTTCATCAAAATCTAATGCCCATATCGAGTTATTTTTATTGATAATATGTGAACTATTATGTTTTATGGTATCTTAAGGTTGATTTGGCAACAGTAAAATTATTATGTGCTGTTTACCGTAAAATTCTTAGTATTGGATCAGATAGGTCTGAGCAAACAGTACAGACTCAAAATAAGACTGCTCCGAATGGCCGAAAGGAGCCGTCTT
The DNA here is from genome assembly GCA_963989385.1 of Ctena decussata. Lineage (NCBI taxonomy): Eukaryota > Metazoa > Mollusca > Bivalvia > Lucinida > Lucinidae > Ctena > Ctena decussata. The sequence goes on along the minus strand of OZ022515.1, from coordinate 20,864,259 downwards.
ATCAGGCCCTACAGAGTTCGATACTTCCCCCTCCTCTTTTGAATTCATTGCTGCATTGCAATGCCAAACACTTCTTTTTTAAGGACAGTTACGATAATTAATTTTGGTGTCCCAGTTTTAAGATTTTTTTTAAATCCTTCAGTTTCTACTGCTACATTCATCTTGTCCATGTTTTTGCACATACTGCCTGTTTCTTGTCTACTGCTTACCCTTGTCTACTGCTTACTGTTACTCTCCGTATGTGCAGTAGCGTGGGTGGTGGTCGTGCGATGCTGCTGGTTATAATTTCCAGTGTCGGGGATGAAAGTAGGGCAAGGGCCTACTGTGCTTGCAGTAGGTGCGGGCGGGAGTTATGATTTGTTTCTCTCGTCTTTCATTTCTCTTTTCCCTTTCTCCCTCTCTCTCTCTGGGAGACGACCCCATATAGACTGAAATACTGTCTCAAAGGGCCCTTTAACCACAAACTACCAACCAACCAATGTACAATAGCATGGTTTCATCATGCCTGTACTGTTTACTGCTTATGTATACTTTGAAATGAATTTGCACAAGCTGAAAGATTTTGTCTATTATGTTTCATGTACACGTAATTTAGACTGACCTTTTGTTGCTGTTTATAGTGATGCTTTTTGTGTTGGCTTTAGCAACTTTCTCCGATTACAGCCCTCTGCGACCATTACTTTGCATATTTACAAGTGCGTGTGCAAAACCGGTGCTTTAGTAGCTTCCTCTACCAGACAGGTACATGTACATGCAAATCTTACCAGTTAGCTTAACATTACCAATAGCAATTCAAAGTCATCTCATCCCATGTGCTCCCTCATTATAATAAACTATTTTAAATGCCTAATAGACTTTTCCGTGTCTCTGTTCAACTGGTCCATTTGCAGTATAAGTGGCATTAGATATGATTTGATTTATATAAAGTAGTTGTGCGTCTAGCGAAGACTCAGATCAGCCTAGCCATTCGCCTAGTCTGATCAGAGTCTTCGCTAAGCGCTTAAATGGGAGCTGAAGATCTAAGCTACGTCCATGTGGACAGGGAAGACTCTGATCAGACTGGGCGAATGTCCAGATTGATCTGAGTCTGCGCTGGGCGCACAACCACTTTGATGTGTTTTTCGAGTCCCGACTCATTTTATCCAATACGTCCTTTACTTAATGCAAACAGTGAAGGAAAAGATCAAAAACCACGTCTTGTGGCGTCTGATCATCATTAAAGGGATTTATTTTGCTTCCATTCCAATCCCAGTAACTATTATTTGTGTATATCTTATGTTGCATGTGAGTGAAATTATGAATAAAATATGTTTAAACTAAAGGGATTTATGGTTTTCCATCACGCATATTTGTGATGGTTAAGCATGCACTTTAAATGAACTGACATGATGGCTTACCATAACATAATTACTGATTTTTTTACCACAAGACGTCACTACATGTCCGATGGATGAAACGTGATGGAAAGCCATAACGTTGGTTTCTTCTGGTGTTATGGCTGACCATAACAAAATCAAAACCCTCAAGTACTTATCAACTGAGTAACTGATGCAAATCCTTGAGTAGCTAATACAATTTCCATCTGTTGCGAAAAAGCAAGCATTGTAGACAATTTTGATCGTAACAGAATAGAAAAAATAGAAAGTAAACATGTATTTTTCATGGAAGTAAAACAAGCCAAAACAAACCAATATTTACCTTATTTTGACCACAATTCTGCAGAAATAACCAAAATACAGACTGCTTATACTGAGAATATTTACATGTAAGGGTTGGATCAAATATCAATTTTAAGTGTAGACAGGTCATACTGAACACTGCCAGTGGGTTATATAAATTGCCATTTTATTGAGTTGGACTGAGAACTGTAAGAGTTATGGCTGACCATCGCGAATGTGCGTGATGGAAAACCGTAAATCCCCAGACTGGTTACAGACCATGTCTCCGCAAGAGAGGTAAGAAGAATGCATTGCTGCATCTCAAAGGTCGGCGTAAAACGGGAAAGTATTAGACTTTTGCAGCTCTTAACAGCTCCAGGACACTACAACGTATTATACAGTTAGAACACATAACCTGCTTTGGTCCCAAACCATGATTAATCTAGTAGTGCATTTCAATCAATTGTCTAGGGTAGATGGATATACCTTCGTTCTAACAACGGTTTACAACTTTTCTGACACAGGAGCGGCTGTAGCGTAGTGGATAACACTCCGGACTACCAATCCAGGGGTCGCAAGATCGATCTCCCGCTTCTCCGGTCTCTCGGATGAGACTTTAAACCGAGGTACCGTCTCCATATGACCTCGTTGTTGGTTGGATGTTAAACCCGAGTTCACTCACTCACTTTTCTGACATCCTGTTTGCTTCCTGAGACGAAGAAGCCTCCCTTATATGAGCCGCGACACGAGAAAACCAACAAAGTGGTTGTGCGCCCAGTGCAGACTCGAATCAGCCTGGGCATGCGCCAAGTCTGATCAGACTCTTCGCTTGGCTGATTTGAGTCTGCGCTGGGCGCACAACCACATTGCTGGTTTTCTCATATAGAGGCTCTGATAGAGTCCTTATCTCAAGGAAAGAATACGCGTTAGGAAGAAGTTTATCCTTAATGGGTTTATACCCATTAAGAAGGCAGACAACAAATAAAAATGGTGGAGTTTGTTTCCCCGATAGTATACTTATTTATATTTATATCAAAAGATGGTGAGCTAGACATAAGTAAGATACATAAAGTGTAAAATCAAGCTGCCTGTTTTGAAGCCTTATCCTGATCTACCTAATTCGTCTGCAACAGAAATGTTAAATTTGTTTCTTTGAAATCGGTGTGTTCGACAAAACAACGCCCAAATATCGTACGTTCTTTTATTTTCTCTCCCACGTCATTTTAAAAACCAAAATCGCGCAAAAGAGTATTATAAAAGGACCAATCTCATCTATTCATTCAATTTCAAAGACATTATAGCATTTCTGTTTTTAGAACAAATTACTCAGCTGACTTCCTTGAAAAGAGTAGGTATGTTGCAAAACCTAATGCACTTATTGTTATTGATCAGGTTCATTGAATTGGTCAAAAGTATAATTGTGGTAATCTTCGCCCAATATGCTTGCAGTAGGTGTGGGTGGGGATTGTTTGGACATTTTTTTCAATCGTCATTTATTTCTCTCCTATTTCTATCTCTCTGGAAGACGACCCAATATAGACTAAAATACTGTCTCAAAGGGTCGTTGAACCCAAAACAATCGATCAATGGGATACATCCAGTTGTCAATTCAGAAGCGCCTGGTTTAGTTAATTTTTATCTTTTTTTCTTTTTCATTTAACGGAGATATGCCCATTTGTCTTATGCAAATAGTGAAGACCCTGATCAGACAACAACATATGTTTTTTATGTCTATGAGCGGAGATACGGGCATGTGTCTGTCGAAATCACTGGAAAAATGTCCAAGAAACTGCCATTTTTTTGGGAAAAAAAAGAGTATGAAATTAAGTGTCAGCACAGTCAAGTGCACAACTGACTTTTTCACATATTGTTGATGTTATTAAAATGCATCGTTTGAGCAAAAATATGCACTTTACTGCGCTGACGTATTTTTTAGTATAAATTCAGGAAAAAGGTGGTCGAAAATGTCAAAAATTACCTGAGTAGGGTGCAACTGGACGCGCAGAAAAAAACGAAAATCGCAAAATATTGTAGAAAATTTGAATAATACATGTAATAGATAGTTAAAGGTTTCAACTCATATATAATTAATAGAGGTTAAATTATACAATTTTGAAAATCCATAAATATCGGGGCCAAATATGGCATAAATCATTCAAGGTCCTTTGTGATTCAAAATGTATATTTTCCGTTTATTCTTAGCAGCAACACAATACCCATTTACGGTCACAAAGTACTTGTCTTTCTTTAATTTGTAAGTTTCTTTTATTTCCTTGTCAATTTAAATACCAAATCTGCGCAAAAGAATAATAAGAAAAAAAAAGTTTAATCAATCTTATTTATTCATTTAGTTCAAAGAAATTAGAGAACTTCCGTTTCTAGAACAAATTAGTCAGCTGAATTCCTTGAACAGAATGGTCGTAAAACCACGGTGAAATAATTATTATTATTGATAAGGATCAAAGAATCGATCTATATTACGATTGAAGTCATCTCCGTAAGTCCTTAAAGATTGTCTCCCTAGTTTATTTCATGTTTTCAGACACAAATATTTTAACAAAATTTCGTTAGATAATATGTAATAGTGTCATTATTAATCATACAAGTTTCGAGAAAATACACGTTTTTTCGATAAATGTGGAATGAAAAATAACCTCCAAATTAAAATGCAAATTACCTGTTTCCTCATGGCCTGTAAGAATATCGATTTTGACCACGTGTGTCATGTGATCATGTACAGGTATATTTCTTATTCGCGCACGTGATTGTGACGTATGAATAAATTATTTTTGTCCAATAATGCGATTTCGACCGCGGTCCGCCAACGTTTAAAAAAATAACTTATTTTTTGTTTAAAGTCACTTTTATCAAATAATATTATCCAAACTCTATTTCAAATGTATAGTTAGACCAAGTCGGAGGTATTCCATGAAATATTTCATCAAGGCATTTTTTGTTAATATCATCAAGGGAGTAAATCTTTAAGGCGTAATTAAGTTATTATATTCCAATACGTAAATTTATCTTACGGCCGATATGATATTACTGTTTATTAACCAAGTTTGCTATTTTCATTTGTTTGATGTATTTTTTGCTTCCAGAGGATCTAACTATTCAGAACTTATTCATGTTCACCGCAACAAAAGTCAACCATTGTTTAATAAAAATTAATAACAAGTTCATTTTAAGGAACTGTCATTTTAGTAAACTTGACATCAAATTTTGGTTGACGTTACCGCAGAGATTTTAAGCCATTAAGACGCCACGATATGAACCATGCGACTTTTAGTCGTAACGTCTTAACTTTGTGACACGAAGTTATGTCTACCTCACGTGATTAGCTTCTGAACCAACGAAACAAATATATTTTGATTATGTAATGATAATCTAAAATAGGCGCCACCGTTATTACAACCAACATACATTCTAATGCACTTACGAATATAACGTGACGCCTGATTGGATTACGTAAAAAAATTGCGACAGTATATCACAGAATATACTGTCGCAATCCGGACGTCATTAAGTAAAGTCGCTTTTTCATTGGCTGACGTTTGGTTTGACGTTGCTGACAGCGCTTGATATTGGTGCAAACTAGCACATTATGAAAGGTTAAAATGTAGAAAAGCGCATTAAAATGGAGAAAACTGTATTGAAAATTGTCAGTTGGGGAGGTAAATTATCGGTTTTATGGTTGCAAATTTCGTTTTACGGCTCCGCTGGCGCGTAGCCGTAAAACGAAATTTCCGACACAAAACCGACGATTTACCTCCCCATATGACAATTGTGAATCGAGTTATCCCCTAATAATGACTCCTATTAAAAAAAATAGCAAGAGCTGCATGGACAGTTCCTTTTTTTAAGTATTTTATGCAGCGCAGAAATTCTGGGACTGTATTTATAAAACAACTTAAATGGTTGCTAAGCTGTTGCTAAAGCTAAATTTCTTTGAAGGAGATTCCCTACAAATATGAAATTTGCTTTGGAGGAACAGTCTGAAAGGGACTGTTCCTCCAGAGCAAATTGCATAGTTGAAGGAAATCTCCTTTATAGAAATTACGCCTTAGCAACAGCATAGCAACGACTTAAGTGGTTTTATAAATACGGCCCCTGGATAACTTAATTACATGTAGATTAGATTAAGAAATCTAAAATTAAGGACATCTAAGATAAAAAAATGACATAATGACGCCAAAGGGAAGACAGGATGGAATATTATCCCTTTGATACTAATAGTGCTTCTGCCGTCTGCACCCATACTCTCTAGGCCAATAGCTCGCGTTGTCACATTCGTATTCATGTATGATCTTTGAAGTCTTGAGGAAACAAATGAAAGTAAAAACTCTTGACTAATTTGCTAAATTGCGTAGGCTGATTCAAGTATTCGATGTATTCACATGGCTTAAGGCACCGTTTCAGGCGACGCCAATCAGTACCCAGTGGACACACAACGCTAAAATGGCGTCGTTTTGATGGTAGAGCGACGTCATGATCTCCCAAAGACGCTTTAAGTCATAATTTTGTCGTTTTGAGGCTGTGTGCCTCTCGTCGGTAGATAGGATTACCGTCCTGATGGAGAAGATGAATAAAAATGTAGAAAAAAGAAAAGAAAAAGCAATAATAACATCGGTTTCATTTATTTATTCATTTATTGGGATTTATTTATATGCTTGTTTGTTTATTCATTGGTCATTTTCGGTCGACATCCGTACAACACACCCGCATCAAGAGATATTAAGCATAGGTGTAAGAAGAAGTTGGGTGAGGGAGTGGGGGGTGGGGAGAGGACTGTTCAATAAATATGAAATGCATGGTGTCCCTTATCTAAGGCTTGCCCCCCCCCCTTCCCCATTTCCCCGATCCAACAATATTATGAACCCTCGTATGCCACTGTTAGGTATATGATAATGAAATAAGAATAAAAAAGTAGGTCTAGGCCTAGGCTACAGACGGGACAGTAGACAGATGATTTGAGAGAGAGAGAGAGAGAGAGAGAGAGAGAGAGAGAGAGAGAATAATTCAATAGTTTATTCACAAGAAATCTGCGGGTCACAAAGTCAGGGGCATACAAAGAGATGATTTATGATCTGCAATATGTTGGTGTGCAGCCTTCAATATTGATAATATCAATTTTGACGTCACACTTCAAAGATGCAACGTCACACTGAAGCAGCAACCAATGGATTACTAGGTTAGTTATATTACTGAGGGAAAACCAACAGTGAAAGCCAAAAGCTGTTTTGCAGACAGACGCCGTTCCTCTGTCAGCTCATTTGTTTCTAGAAAATTGTTAAGGCTTGCTGGATACATCACGTATGCACCTACCTGCTGTTGACCTGGAAATATTGACCGTGTCACTAATAGGTAGCTGCAGAGAAGACACAGAGAAGAGGTAAGGGTTTTTTTTTTCTTCAACGAGGTCTTCTAGCCTAATTCTGACCGTTATCATAGGACGTTTTATGGAAGACATTCGTTTATTGCCAGGGAAATGAAGGCGGAAGAGGAATGCATTTTCTGTTTTTATTTTCCGAGCATGCGAGTCAAGCGGCATTCTGGATTCGTGGAAATAATTTACGAATCAAAGGATCAATTTCTATAATGAAAACAGGGAAATAGCAAACCAAGTTTATTCAAAAGGTCAATCGGATAAATAAAACTTCTAACCGACCACGTAGTTTTTATCATTTTCCTCAATGCTGTTAGCAATCTCATTGTTCAGTTTTCAGCCATGGATAGGCGAATATGTCGGTAAATCACACCACTGAAAGGTTTAGCATTATTCAGAACATTATATCCAGGAGGCACAGAAGAATACGGGTACCCCCATTTTCAAAATTAACAAGAATTTTCATTGAGTGATGAGGTAAGTTTAAACATTTTGACTCAAAGCGACCACGGCCATGCAGGAAGAGTGTTCATTTCTGCATAGGTCTGTTTCTTCAGTCAGTTGCTTTAGTTATAAAGTGGTTTTGCTCACGTAAATTGGATGTTTCAAAAGTGATTTTTTACAAATTGTGACGAAATGCTGAATTTTGTGAGTTTTAAAAATGGGGGTACTTGTGTTCATCGGCGCATCCTGGCTGTAATTTCAAGAATTTTGTCAAACCATTTGATGGCTAAGTTGACTGACACATCTGCCTATTTGGGAATGTAACTAAAACTGTAAGATAATTTGGAGGTTTAAAGAAAATCGATAAAATGTAAGTGGCCGGTTAGAACTTTTGGCTAGTATATATACAGCATTTAGGTAAGCAAAGCAGTCGTCCCTCTCTTGGTTTAAGCATATTTTATTTCATAACGTTTCAATCAAACATGTATATACATAATATGAAACATTTAAATGACCAGAATTGAAGCTAGAGCTTATCGAGTTCTTCCTGTAAAACACTTATACATGGCGGCAGCAAAATTTGCGTTTTCATAATTTGACATTTTGGCGGATTTTCGTTTAGGCCAATTTCACGGTTTGAGAAAAGTTTCTGGTTTCTGATGTCGTCATTTGAGCCACGTGAGTCCGGATTCTTTATGTAATGTTGGATGCAGTAATTTAGAGTTTTTCTAAATTAATAAAGCATAGTGAAACTGTTTACCACGAATAGAATTTTGTTTTGCTTCTGAATTTTACAACTTGGGATAGGTAGCAAGTAGTGTGGCATGCCTAATAAGCTTTTGCACACTCCGCTTCCTCCCGCTTGTCTTTTTTTTTTGTTAATGATCTTCGTATATCATGTGTATTGGCTTTGATATTTTGGTAGAGGGATATAAGAGCATGCTAAACGATAGTCGTCTTTTTTTCTTTCACAACCATCAACTTAATTTTGCGGCATTTTAATTAGGCGATTCTCTTCTTTTCCGTCATAATCGCCAAAATAAAGTGACCCCAAAGATAAGTGTTTTACAGTATCGTCAATATTTTTGTAAAATTTGTATCAGTGTTGGCGGACTGCATATCCTTTTTAGTAAATTTGATACCCTTTCTTGATACTATCACAATTCTAAATAGGACTTAACAAACATATAAAAACATAACATGAAAAATACCTGTAGCAAGTGGTCACGAAGACTTATAAAGAAAAACAGAACTTGAACAATAGAAATAACAATTAAATACATGTAACACTAATAATATCAGAACTACCCTCTTACAACGGTCAACAGCAAAAATACCACTTGCGGTTTAAATTTGTTTACAAGCACCTAATCTTTACCCTGTGTTCCGATATTCTTAAAAATCCAAAACTAAATAAAAAATCAGTTAAATATGTACAGTATCATAAAAATTGTTGCGTTTATTTTGCTTATTGCTGAAGTATAAACAAACTGGCCCAGAGGTTATAAAACTTGAGTACATTTTCAAACTCAAAATAAAGCACACTGATTGGCTGCTTCCGAGCACATGCTCGGAAGCAGCCAATCAGCATGCTTTATTTTGAGTTTGAGATTATTCTCAAGTTTGATAACCTCGAACCCTGTTATAGAAACAATAAAATTTTACAAAACTATAAAGTGCGCTTCAAAAATAATGTTAATCAACAGATGATACATCTAAAATGTAACTAAAACGTTTTACCTTTCACACTGAAATAAACTTAGCAAGACAAAGAAACTTGACGGTTCTTATTTTTTTGTTCATTTCTTGAGTTTTTAAAAATGACATGCATAGTTATGTCAATATATTGCTGTTGAATATGTCCATCGCATGCACTAATTAATTTGCCACTCGACTGAACTTGTGGAGTTCAGTGTTTGCCATAGTTACATGTTTTGCATGTTTTGCACGTGCGCATTTGCTAGCAAGCTGATCTTCAGACGCTCCACAATGATAGCCAAAATAAATCTGGCATTACTGTCATCTTGTTACGCTTGTATGAAAAAAAAAGAAAATCGTGAAATTCAAATTCGTACACTGACGTTAACGCCACTGAAAGAGTTGGAGAAATCAGCATAATGAATATTGTCTGCAGATTGGGCGTTTTTCTAACGACACAGAGCCTATGCATGAAAAAAAAAGCCGAACACGAAACCTTGACTTGCACTACGCTAATTACACGCGATGTCAGATCAGACGTCACGCCACAGTTGACATAATTTTGTGATAACATCTTTAACTATAGTTTTCATAAGACAAATTAAGTACACTTTCATGTCAAATTATTATTTGTTTATGATTTAATTACAGTACTGACTATTTCGTTTTTCAGTTTTAAATTTGACCCCTGGCCTTTTAGAGCACGCTTTAGCTCAACCATTTTTTTCATATTACCTGAATTTTTACCAGAATTGGCCAAAATAAATATTTGTTCAATTTCAAACACAAAATATTAGTACAAATCAGTCTAAACTTGCTTAGTTACCAACCTTCAAGTTTTTTTTTTGCAGAGTATAGTATAATAACCCCTGGAGAAAATGCTACAACAACTTTGACTCAATATAAGTTGTGATCTGCCGAGTTATATAGGTACCTTATTATAATGACATGCCACACAAGTATATACTTGAACCAGCTCAAACTCGAAAGCTAGAAAATGAAGTTACTAATCATGATCAGCATTGGTTCGTAGGTTTCCGGAATATAATGCTTGCCCAAAATCACTGTCTAAAGCTTGAAACATTTTCTAGCTTATTAATAAAGTCTATGCTTTTGAGGGTGCTAAAAAGAAATGTCTTGAATCCGTACGCCTGTACGGCGGATAATCCACTTACTCCAAGTCTTGGATAGGCCACATACAGGCAGGCAATCAGTGGTATGACTATTAACAAGCCTTATAGCATTTATTTACATGCATACATCCCAGCAGGCAAGTGACGTCATTAACATAAAAACATATGTCTAAGATATGACGTCAAAAAGACTTGTTGACGTTATTCCGACGTCATTTAGTTAATGTCATAATGACGCCTATGCAACGTCATTACGTCATATCGACGCCAGTACAACGTAATTTCAAAGAAATGTCTCTCATGCTTTACATGGAATGTTGGTTCCTCTAGTAGTTATGCGGTGTAGTACCCGGAGGCCGATATCTGACCTTGGTCTCTGTGAGTTGGCGCTGGCAAAGTGACCAACTGCAAGGTTGTCACTGATGATGAAGTCTCCTTCCTGCCACTGCAATTAAACGATATGCTTGATAATAAAAGTGAATGGATACACCACTATATTATTCTGTCACTGGGTTTAGAGACATCTACAGGACATTTACTGGATTCTTTGCTGTAAATAGTGGCCCTGTTCAAAATGGGATCTGCCTCAGGCAAGGCAAATGATTTTTATTTAAGAGTTTATCTTCTCTGAAGGTCGCTTAAGAGACAGTGTGTGTTAGATGAATGAATAAATTTTCAGAAGGAGCAATTCTGTTGTCTGCATTTTTGATTCCCTTCAAAATAGGAATTAACTCTTAAACGACTCGGACGACCTTTATTCCAAAGAAGTGATTCTTTTTTTTTCTTGAAGAGTAGATCCCATTCGGAATGGCTTCCTTGTCCAGAATATTCAACATGAAGCCACAAAAGTTATTCTCGTTGAAAAACTGGCGAGAAAAACTTCTTAGAAGAGTGGTTAAGTGTGATTAAGTGCACTATAGCTAAAGAGAATCTGATTTGCAAGTGTTTGAATTCCTTCCTTTAAATAACAGAACTCAACTGATAACAACTGTTCTTCCATTTTAGAGCACAGCTTTAACAGAAAATATTTTTTTATAAGCTTTAGTCTCTCTATCAGATCCTGTTCCACATATGTAAAAAGTATAAGTAAAAGGTAAAGGTTTCCCACAGCCTAGTGTCCGTAGGGACAGTGGGTGTTAGAAGCCCACTTTATCTTGGGTACAGCGTATGAAAGGAGGAGCCCATCCCTCTCCTTTCGCTGCCTTATCCTTCCCTGATTCGAGGCAGGTACCCATTTCCTGCTGGGTGGACAGGAAAAAAATCAAGTCGCCGAATGGTAAAGCCCTGATTTGAACTTGCGACACTCCGGCGACTTTCTGGACAGTAACCGAGTCGCTCTAGCCACTCGGCCACGCCTCTGTATAATCATGTGTATACATGTACGTATAAATGTACATGTAAATGTTGTTTGTAAAGATGCCTTAAAACTTGTTTAAATCAATAGTATATCTTCCCCGCCCCTGTCCTCCACCGAGGATAGTGCTACATTCTTTTGGGTCGAAGTCCGCTGATGGAGGGGATACACATATGTGAAAGGGGTTATATGTTCTACCCAGGATATAGAAAGTGGGAATAAGACGATGTCTCTGTTTGCATAGATGTGGCATAATGAGTGGTTCCTTACTCAGAAAAGGGGGAGAATAGAATTTCAGAACCAAATATAGCAAAGAAACGATTATGTTATGGAGCGGTCCATGCCCCAAAAGATCTTTATTCGACAGCAAAGGTCAAAATTTGGATTGGGGGAAGTGTGTGTGTGTGTGTGTGTGTGTGTGTGTGTGTAAGGGGGTGATTATGGACATCGCACATGATTTTCATATAACTATTACCTCATGTGCGTATACTAATTTCTTCTCATCTTTTTCGATCTCATTTGTTATTTCTTCTATCAATTCCCAAGTCTCTTGTTTATCCGTCTCTCTCTCGAGTGCTGTATCCTTATCATAGATAAACGCCTCAATCATTCCTAAGTGCATACACATCACCTATAAAATATAGAGGATATTACATGAGTGCTCCTGTATTATTGCATTTATTATACGAGTTAGGGAAAAAGATAAGATGCGAGTCTATGCCGAGCATCTTATCGGTTTTTCCCAGCGAGTTCAATAAATTCAATAATACAGGAGCACGGCTGCAAGGTTCTATTTATCATATGACACCAAAATCGCATTTTATTAGCAAATTTTGCAATAAAACATCACGATTTCGCCATTAGAAAATGCGACATTTTATGGACGTCAACGCATAAAGTTACGACGTAATTTGCATAGTTTTATTTAATCTACTAGTGGATTATCGTTTTTAGTGCATGGCTTTATTACACTCTCAGATGCGACGTCATATGATAAAGATTTTTTGATCATAGAAAAATGCATTTAAATGGTGGTTGAAAAGTTACAGGTAGGCTTATTGTATTTATACGTCCATAAAATAGATTTTTCTTCTCTCTAGCAACACCACAAAAAGCTAAATCGGTCTTTTGAAATTCTGCTCAATTATCGGAAGAAATTGCATCTGCATTAAATGATTTTGGTAATCGTTGGTGTAAACGAGAGGGTGTTGAAAGTAACGCTTTAAAGAAATGGAAACTAAGTATCTTTAATATTGTGGATAAACGTATAAAGTTTTATTCACACAATACTAATCTTTTACCCCCTAAGCCTAAATCTTCCTTTAGATATTTGAAGCAGGGTATCCAGGATTTTCATAGGAAGTATGTTTTGGTTCCTGCTGACAAGGCCGCAAACAACATTGTTGTTGTTTGTCGGTTGCACTATATTAACACTTTGAAGCAGGAACTTAATGGCACCACGGCTTACGAAGAGACTTTTACAGATGAGAAGACTGTCGTTAATAGCCACTCAAATGATTTGCCTTAGATTCATTGCCAACTCTAGCTCTTGTACTACTACAGAATTATCTAAATTATTAACTTTTTGCCTCACTGCTGTGAAATCTCGTGTCATTTGGTACTATGAGACAGTGTATGAGAGGTCAGGGAAAAATATGTTTTGGTCTATAAAAAATACTGGTGAGGTACTTAGTAAACTGAAGTCAAGAGGGTTCCGTGCGACTAGTTTGTCCACGTATGATTTTTTTACTCTTTATACCACATTACCCCATAATTTAATAAAGGAAAAACTTGTTGATTTGATTGAGAGGGCCTTCAAAAAGTTCTCCAAAAATGAAGATACCCTTATATATTGCCTGTAACGATAAGAAAGCGTTTTTCACTTCTACTGCCCGTAAAATATATAGAGGATATGAACGTTGGTCATGTCAGAATGTATGTGACGCCTTATCATATCTCTTAGATAATATTTACATCAGATTCGGTAATAAGTTATACAGACAAATTGTTGGTATTCCGATAGGTACAAATTGTGCTCCTCTTGTGGCCGATTTGTTTTTATTTTGTTATGAAAGAGATTTCATGACTTCTCTTTCTGTTGATAATCAAGCTGATATCATTGAGGCATTTAACTCAACCTCTAGATATTTAGACGATCTTCTGAATATTGATAATCCTTATTTTGAAAGCATGGTCAACCAAATTTACCCACCTGAACTTAAATTGAATAAAGCTAATACTTCAGATACTGAGGCCCCCTTTTTGGATTTACATCTATCTATTTCTAACGGTTTTGTATCCTCTAAAATTTATGATAAACGTGATGACTTTGACTTTGATATAGTTAATTTTCCATTTTTGGATGGTGACGTTCCACGTCGTCCCTCTTATGGAGTGTATATTTCTCAACTTATAAGATTTGCTAGAGTGTGTCGTCATGTAGATGACTTTAATGCTCGTAATAAATGTTTAACTGCTAAACTTCTTCAACAGGGCTATCGGTATCATAAGCTTAGAAAGGCTTTTTCTAAATTCTATCGCAGACACCATGAATTGGTTTCAAAATTTGATGTCGGATTAAAATTTCTTTTACACCAAGGCCTATCGGAACCAGAATTTTATGGTGACTTAGTATACAAATTCAAAAAGATTAAGGGTAGGACTGATTTTTCCGATCAATTCCGAAAAATAATAATACGTCACAAACGTATTGGCTATAATTTAAATGTTATGCGACAGTCTGCATGCTTAGTGATTAACCCAATCACGGTTGATAACTTTGCTGCACTCTTTAATTGCACACCGGGGTATCGGGCGTCAGACTCTATGATGGCCCCGACCTAAAGCTATATATTTTAGTTGGTTGGGACCGGGGCATTTTTGTCTGTTGCTTGGTCTACCGGGGCTCAACTGGTGACCTTCTTTGGCTTCAGATTTCCAGTGGGGTTGTTTGGCAGGCCAGGGATCTACACCTGTCAGACGGCCCGTTGTATCTGTTGAGTCCTCGTCTTTGCTTCTTCGTGGTGTTGAAAATTGATTTATGTGTTTACCGTGATGATTCATTGACGAGTTAGAGGGTTATCATGTGAACCGAACAACCAACTAAATGTTTTGTACCACTTCAGAAACTGAGGGTGAGGTTGGGCCTGTAAAATCGATTTAAGCCCCCCCAGTAATTCATTACTGACCGTTCCAAGGCGGTAGGTCTGTTGTGGTTCTCTGTTGCCTGTTTTTTGGTGTCAGAGTTTCTGTGATGTTTTACCTTATGTATGTTCTTATTATTTTTGGTTCGGTTTGGGTTGCTGAGTGTCCACCTTTTGGGAACAAGCTGCTCACTCGGTTAGCCATATGTTCTCTGTATCTTGATTATTTGTAATCTTAGTTGTTTCCAACTATGGTTTGAGGGCTGGATTTGGATTTTGATTGTTTCAGTTCCTGGTCTTTGCATACTTTTTACTTTTACCCATACAAAACAATTTCCAAAAAGGCTAGATCCACCTTAAACGGAGCTAGATTTTGAAGATTGTTTTATGAAGGGAAAAAACATCATTTGATAACTAAAGAAATACTATAAGTTGCTTTGCGAAACGGTTTTTTTACACCTCACAATCGGTCTACTTTGTGTGATAAATCATAGACATGCTAAGGTAAACTCTTAATTATTGGAAGCAAACTGCGAGTTCTGAACAGTTGCTACTAGCATATGCAATGATAAGTACCCTTTCGAGTGTCGCGGGTCAAATGATCCATGTAATGCTTTTTACCTATTCTGCATTTGTGTGTCTTCTATCATTTATTATTTGTTTTATTAACCAAAGATATGAAATTTGCTCATTTATTTAGAAAGAATATGCGATTACATGTACTGATATTGTTAATAAATACTATTAAGGAGAGGAACACTACACTTATAAACATGTGTGCTTCCGTTCTAATCCTATTCTTTGATTTGTAATTATGTTTGTATGTTCCGTAGAAAAGTTTGAAACAAAACAAGTGTTTAAATTAATTGCTGATATTGGATATGTTTGTCCAAGAAAGGTCCATTTTACCGAATTCTTTGAAGGGAAGTATGAAACCGACATTTTTACAATCATAATAATTGAACCGCGACACGACAAAACCAACAATGTGATTGTGCGCCCAACGCAGACTCAGACCAGCCTGGGCATCCGCCCAGTCTGATCAGAGTCTTTACTGTCCGCATGGAGGGCTTAGACCCTTAGCTTCTCTCTAACAGCCTAGCAAATGGGTTTAATCAGACTGGGCGGATGCCCAGGCTAATCTGAGTCTGCGCTAGGCGCACAACGACATTGTTGGTTTTGTCGTGTCGCGGCTCAAATTATTACGATCGGTTCAATAGGGAGAGGCAATTTACAATATTCCTGTACTTTTATCGATTGTAATATACATAGTGTTTTGACAAATGTACGTTTAGATAAATTATCATACCGTGAAACGTGAAATTCTTTTCTTAACCATACGTTTGAAGTTGATCTTCCTGGTTTATTTAAACTATGATATTTACGAACGAACTCTTGTAAACAGTGGGAAAAGAGTAACTGGCTGCTTTCTTAAGTCAGATATAAAATATAGGAACCAGCGGATGAATATATACACAACACAACTTCTAACCGACCACTTGCTTTGTCTTGAACACTGTCATTGGAGGATCGTGTCCGGACATAATTTCTTATGTTCAGTTCACCCAATTAGTCATGTAGACATTTTGAAAGAGTTGAGCGTAATACAGTATTATCTTTTTCTTGGCAGCAGAGGATGCACATGTACCCACATTTTCGAACTTAGCATGGATTAGGACTGTGGCTGGGAAGATTTTAAAATCGTAACTGAAATGTTGAATTCTGTAATAAAATGATGTTTTTGGGTGCATTCTTAAGTTCAGTTAATCATTTTCTAAATATTCGCACAAGTAATAAGCATATGCTAATACGACTCCGAATGTGGTATTGTCCGAAGTATGATAAACTGCTGAAATAATGCGATTTTAGGAAACAGGGGTACCATCATCTTTCACTTATTTAATAGTGTACTAATAAAATTTTTAATTAAAATGTTATCCTATTAATTTTACCATTATATCAATTTAATCATAGATGGAAATATATGTTCAATAACACTTTTTATTTTGCGGACAAAAGGATTGAAATCAGTGGTCGGTTAGAAGTTGGTTCTTTTATATATATGTTGTGGTTTTACGGTCCTGTGGCCACAACCTCATTTGAGCCGCGACACGAGAAAACCAACAATGTGGTTGTGCGTTCAGCGCAGACTCAGATCAGCCTGGGCATCCGCCCAGTCTGATCAGAGTCTTCACTGTCCGCATGGAGGTAGCTTAGACCCTGAGCTACCCTTTGAGCATTTAACGATGAGTCTGATCAAACTGGGCGGATGCCCAGGCTGATCTGAGTCTGCGCAGGGCGCACAACCACATTGTTGGTTTTCTCGCGTCGCGGCTCATTTTTGTTCTACGCAAATAGTATAGAAGAACAAGAAATGAATCAGTTCAATCTATAGAGGAAATTAAATAATGACTTGCTACATTTGAGCCGGGACGCGACAAAACCAACAATGTGGTTCTGCGCCCTATGCAAACTCAGATCAGCCTGGCCATCAGCCCAGTCTGATCAGACTCATCGCTAAGCCTTTAAATGGTAGCTAAGAGTCTAAGCTACCTTATTGCGGACAGCGAAGACTCTGATCAGACTGGGCGGATGCCCAGGCTGATCTGAGTCTGCGCTTGGCGCACAACCACATTGTTGGTTTTCTCACGTCGCGGCTCATTTAATGCCGTTACTCGGGGCAAAATGTCAAGTCAAGAACAATCGTATTGAGCATGAAATCACACGAGAATTGAATCTATTCCTGTATGACAATAGAATATACATATGATACAAGTACCTCTACTTCATAACATTATAGGTTGCAGGTGAAGAAAATGGGACGGGAAACGTCCAGTAAATGCGAAAAACTGAGCGGAATGCCAACGGCAAAGACAGCTTTGCCTATAAATAGTCGAATGTTCTCGACAAGTGTATTTATACACATATCATTTCGGGTAATGCTTTTAACAATGAGGAAAAACGCATGTGCTGGTATCTCTGATTCAAAGGATCATACATTTTACTGTCACAGCTACTGTGCAAACAGCAGCTGGTACCCGAAAATGATCATGAAACTTTACAAATCATAGGCTGAATGCTATAGTGTTCTATGTCAATTTGCTGGAAGCCCAAGAAAATGGGGTTCAAAGTTTGCAGCCTTAAATTTAGTTAAAAAAGTTCATAGAAATATTGATTTGTTGCTTAACGTCCACGGTAAGCAACTATGGTCATGTCGGGACGGTCAGTTAGCCTAACCACACTATTCCTGGACAGGCTTAGACCTCCTAAGCGGTTAACCAGTACTAAGTGCACATCACTTTGTCAGTAACATAGGAATAACATAATTGTAGTGCAAATCATGCAAATAATTCTAACCATGATAAGTTCCAAATTTTACTGCTGAAAACCAATTTATTTAGAAGAAAATGGACTTTTTTGTTTGGACATAGGTCTATTGTGCTTACAAAATCAAAATGTTTTTCAATAACCAGGAGATATAACAATTGCATGACCCATATCTCATTACCAGCAATGCAACCGTTTACGCTTCTAATTTAGATATAAATACATTATCCAAATAGACTCAACAAGGATGGCTACAGCTTTCTTTTATAATGTAAATTGAGTTTTTTCATTTTCTCTGTTATATGTCGCCTCAGTCTCAGATAATCGCTTAATAATTGTAATGGCTTGACAGGATTTGATCATGTAACTACACATGTGATATCAAAAGTCAAGTTATCAAATATTTCTTAATATTTACATTCTCAGTGTACTTATTGAAAAACCCCTATAGTAAACCATTATAATGTAATGTAGTTTATACTTCAATAACTACATCGGTTCACGCGACATCACATGCCGTTAAGTGACGTAAATAATCCATGACTCTCTACATCTGATTGGACGTAGGCGGCATTATGACGTCGTTAACGCTGTTTCGCTTTGAGCAGAAAAACTGCGTATAAATGTTTTGGTGCTTCAACTGTAGCCCCTTACGCAAATTTGTGGTCAAGTTATAGATAGAAAAGAATGTAAATATAAGCAATGAACTTAATTTTTCTGGTGTTTATCAAAGTATAAACTACATTGGGTCGCTAGCAAAGTTTACCTGAACCCCTTCGGGGTTCACTTACTCTGCACGCGACCCAATGTAGTTTATACTTCGATATTTACATTGTTGGTGTATTTACTGAAAAGCCCTATAGTAAACCATTGGAACGTAATGTAGTTTACATTCCAATAATCAAAATAAACAATGGCTCTCTCCAACCTGATTGGACGTCACCAACGTCATGACGTCATGCATGCCGTTCTGCTGTTAGCAGAAAAACTGCGTGTACATTTTTATTGCTTCAATTTTAGCGCTTATATAAGTTTTTTTCATAAAAGATTTGATTGAAACGAATGTAAATATAAGCTTAATGAACTTAATTTTCTGATGTTTATGGAAGTGTAAACTACATTGGGTCACTAGCAAAGTTTAAATGAACCCCTGGGGTTCATTCCCTTTGCACGTGACCCAATGTAGTTTACACTTCAATAAACCTCGGAAAAATGAAATTCATTCCTTAAATAAACACCACAAAAATGAAATTCATTCCTTAAATACTTTCTTGTGTTGAGAATGGACATAGAACATTATAGCATTAACGAAGTTATTTTCCGGCAAAGAAGCCAAAGTGACTAGCCTGTACATCACACAAAAACGTGATATGTAGATTCTAAACTGTTATGGAGATAGAACATTTGATTCAAATTCCAAGGGTATGTGATATTCATTTCCTTTTAAACAACTGGAGACAGAACGATAAAACATTCAGCTGACGAAATGTCATTGGACTTCAACGCCTGTTCTATCACTTTCTTTGGACATTTTCTCCAGCTCCCATCACTATTGCTTTTACTTACCGGTAGGGTTGTATACGTAGATCAATAGTACAACAGGGATTTTTGCGCGTTACACAAGTGGATATAGTTACTTTCTGTAAATTCTATAATGAGAATTCACAAAAAATCACATGTCAGTCATTCATCTGTACCTTGCGACCTTATGCTACCTTGTGCCACAATATGCGATTATGACCGCTCACGACATCTATGCGAGTAGCGCTCACTTGCATAAAGGTCAAGCTGCATTGTGGGTAACTGTAACTAATGGCTGTACTTCCGTGTTAAAGGCAAGATAGTCTACGCCCATATAATAGTAATAATAAAAAAATGAAAAAAAGACATAAAATACCGGTAATCCCGTAACAGGATGTCTGTAGATTAATGGGTGAATATGTTTCTCTCCTTTATCGGGTACCGACCACAACCTATCCCATCGTCTTCTCATCTCCGCTGGGATACTTTCAAGTAATTCACTGAAGCCGATAAATTCTGTAAGAATGAATTAAGGTCGAGTATGGTAACTTCGGACAGCGGGTAAATTCGGACATACCATTGCAAACAGTGAAAATCAAGATGAGACGACTCATCATGAGCCGTCTCATCAGGATTGTCACTGTTTGTCAAATTGATTTTGTTTAAATTCCAAGCAACTGACATATGAAGTAAACAATGCCATTGTCCGAATTAGCCTGCTGTCCGAATTTTCTGGACTCGACCCTACATGCATGTCTACGTATTGTCTGCATGTATATCTTGCAAGGCTCCCACAAAACGTCTGTCTTTGGCAGCAATGCATTTTCTAATGAACAAATCAAGCAGCTTGCGTTTGATGTAAGACTAGCTGGCAACACGGATAGGTGTACAAACAAATTTCAGTTAAAAAGAAATAAATAATAATAATAAAAAAGAAAAAAAACGAAAATAGAAAAAAAAAAAAAAAAACGCTAGGAATTGCTTATGGTATGCCCTGGATAAGTTGTACATAGTGCGGTTTAAACAAAGTTCTATCTTTCATATTTATCTAAAAAATGTTGAAAGCATAACCTATACTAAACAGTTTCCATTGCAATCAATAACAAACGAGCTTCTTATGGCTTTATTTTCTTCTTCTTTTTTTCCCTTTGTTTTCTGTTTCATATATATGTATATAAACAAATGTCGGGTTTCACTTTCTTAAGTGAAAACTGACACTTGTGTATGCACATATGTATGAAACAAATAATAATAATAATAATAATAATGATACTTATCATTATTATTATTATTATTATTATACTTATAAATTTGAATAAATAAAAGCAAATAACAACAATATCTAAATAGATTCTAAATAGATGAATAAATAAAAAAATAAATAATTGGTTGGTTGTTAGTTGGTTGGTTGGTTTTGGTTTAACGGCCCTTTGAGACAATATTTCAGTCTATATCGGGCTGCCTCCCAGAGAAAAGTAAAAAGAAAAGAGAAATGACAGACGAGAGAAAACAATTTCCAAACAACCCGCGCCCGCACCTTCTGCAAGCGCAGTTGGCCCTTCCATACTTTTATCCAAATATGTAGGACGCCCCGACACTAGAAGTTATAACCAGCACCATAGCCCGACCACCATCCCCATAAATAAATTAAACTGAACATCAAGAAACCCATGTCGTTCATAAAATTGCCTCAATTTCAAGGCATAGAATATTCATTATTCATAAAAGGCCTACCATATGTAGTCGGTTATAAGACGAGGGTTTCCTTCCTCCAAGGCAACCCCCGTCCTCTCCCCCCCCCCTCCCCGAAAAGAAAAAGAAAATGAAACAACACTAAACTAAATGAAACAAACAAAAAAAAAGGGGGGGGGGGGCAAAACAACAACTTGATATTAGCGTCTTTTTGGGAAATAGCCCATTTTTATGGCCGAATGGTTACACTACATATAAAATATTTCACTACCTGTTGCCCCAGTCTCTGGCACCTCCGCCATATGATACAAAGCGTATCCGAACGGCTTCTGCAGCAAACTTCCATCTATATGCCATCCAGATCGACCCGCATCCGTACAGCCTTCCGCAGCGTCATTGGATATCCGATGAATACTCGGGTGCGGAGATTTCGGGTGCGTATACAATGGATCACCCTTAGGCACGCTGCTGTCCAACGAACCAAACCATTGGCTAATTTCAATATGTGTTCGTCCACTCACTTTTCCCTGGTCTTTGAAAACTACAAGTCGCTGATCGTGAACTAGTTGTCTAATGTCTTCCTTCAAGCGATCCGAAAATTTATCCACATCAGCTAATTGAAGACCTCTAACTTCAACACCAAGTTTTACTCTGGACACATCCGTAATGAATTTATCTTTTCTGGCAATTGAGCGAAGGGCCAATGGCAGCAAATGACAGGTTTGACTGTTAAATCCCCGGCAGTGTCCTGCTGAGTGTAATTTACTACAGGATCTAGCCCCGTGGTTGAAAGCCAGTTTCAACAAATAATTGCTCAATACCATAATGGCCTTCTGGATGACAGAGGTATTAAGGGTGTTCAGTAAAGTCAAGAAGTAAATCGGGCTTAAGTTGAATGATTCTGCGATGTTACAGCTTTGCTTTATATATTCCAGGCCAGCCTTTTAGAGGAAATTGACTTACCGCAAAATATATAATTATTTGGACAGACAAGTGTGAACAAACAGTGCAGATCCAGATCAGACCGTCCCGTAATGCATATTACAGTTCCATCTACATATTTTAGACACATTACTGCATCGAGAATTTTTTTTTTAATATTTAGAATATTTACAGTTATTACTTAAGGTGTCCCAGTTTTTTAGTATTTTACGGTATACCTATATTTATCGCACTGTACAAAGCCGGGAATTAATATGTAGATATAAACAATAAAAAACACTTCCCATCCGGGAAAACCCATTTTCACTACTACCGTAATAGTGCTACATAATTGGACGGATAGAGCTGACCAAACAGTGTAGACCAAGATCAGACTGCTCCTCTAGAACAAACAGTGTAGACCCTGATCAGACTGCTCCTCTAGAGGAGCAGTCTGATCAGGGTCTACACTGTTTGCCATTATGTCTGCATCTTTTGGACATATAACTGCACTGTTATATTAAACGGTTCCATTTTCCGGGCTTTTACGGCAATTAGCTTAGGTGTCCCAAATTTCAAATTTTGACGATAATTGTTTCCCTGAAATTCGCAAGCCTTTTCACTGATTGGATTACTTGAAATAAAGAACACATCAATAAAACCATTTTTATTTTGAAATCGATTCAGAAATATGTTAATGCGTATAAATTTTGAATAGAAGACGATTGACTTACTTCTTGCGAACTAAGTGGCAATTGTTATTTTGCTTTAACTTCTTGCACTCTTGACAAAGTAAACTAGAAAAACTACCGTACGATATGCATCAGATCATAGGCGCTTGAAGTTCTATGCTAAAAAAACCCTCAAGACCCTTTAAACTTGACGCAGTCTGTAGGTAAGAAATGGCTCATAGCCTGGATGTTTAGCGGCATCATTGAAATATATGTTTAATAGTATAAAACTTCAAGCGCCTGTGATCAGATCTACGAATTGTTCCAAATACATGTACTCACCCATGTTACAAAATCAAAGTTTGGAAAAAATACAGAAAGATAAATAAACTCAGTATACATGCTTTCTATATGATTTGACGGCCCTGTCCAGAATACATGTACATGCATTTCACATATGTCGAGGTGGGCGAGATCCCGGGGGAAAAACACCTGACCTTCCGGAGGCAGATTTTAACTTTCTCACATGTGCGCGGCCGAACCTTGAACACACAGGGGTAAAAGACCTAATATTTAATAGTCATCGTTCAGAAAAAAGTAAATCAGAGTAGCTCCCCTTCGTAAAAACGACGAAACATAGGGGTGTTCTCACACACCATGAGTAGAAAAGAGAGAATTCTTCATGGGGAAATAAATTCGACAGGCATTTTTTTTTTTGCTTTCACCAAGACGGAAGAACACGTGTCAGATCCTCATTCGGAACACCGCTCGGCCAATTCCGTGAATCACGGAATTGGCCGAGCGAAGTTTCGAATGGTCAGATCCTTAGGTGAGTTGGTATATCTCCATGTTTTTCCGCCAGTTTGATAAAAGGGAACAACTCTCATGGCTTCAAGTTTGGTTCCCAGGGCGGCGTAGCCTTAAAAACGGGGTCAACTCTTCCCTCCCACTCACACAGTCACGTACTGTAAAACAAATCCGTAGACTTTACGGTAGAATACCTGGCAACCAGCTGCCAGTCCATTTTCTGTTATTTTTACGGGCGTCTGTCTGTAGAACATATTTGGAAATTACGACATGGTAGAGTTATGTTAACTGACCACACTCGAAAATACCATTATAGTGCTGAAGGGCTATATGACCAAAACAATGCGTGGTGATTCCTGCCAATGATTACGGGCGCCATTACATGTAACCGGGATATGGACTTGCAGCTGGTTGCCAGGTATGCAAAAGTAAAATCTACGGAAATGTTTTACAGTGCGAGAGTGAGTATTTTTGTGTGATTTGGAAAGCCGTTTGAAATTCAATAACGTCGCATTTTCAGTGTCTCTAGCCCAGAAGGGCAACCATAAGTGGGCAGATCTCGGCAGGAAAAAACACCTTCCTCCGAATACACACTTATCCACATGCAATCGGCGGTCATACCACTGTGATGTAGCCATAAATCTTAACCCATTTATGCCTAGTGGAGTGTCCTGCCCTTAAAAATTGGATGAGTCCATTCATTAATTTAGGGGTATCTGGCTTTTTTGATGATTTATATAGTCATTTCTGTAGATTTTATAAAAACAACTGTGTAGGCACTGCTCAGATGTCCGATCCGGGCATGTACTGTTTGCCTCTTTAATGGCGTAAGAGTCTGAGCAATTATTCGTATAACAAGAAAACCTTACCCCCAGAAAAGGTTAATTGCAATCAAAATAAAATTTATGAAAATCTATCGTGGAACTATATATACGGTGGATACGGGGTTTTATGGGTATCTAGACTTGTTATGCCGTATTTCCAAATTGATAGTCTAAATTGACCAAATTAATAATAACAATGGTTAAAAAGTAATGAAAAAGCAAACTGCGCAGGTAGTGTGCGCTTTGCGTACTTTGGTTCGCACATGTACTGTTTATCTAGACAGTAACTCGAAATGGCATAATTTCTTTAAAAAATGCGTATTCAATTCATACATGGCATATGCATAGGCTGATTTGCACCGCGAAAACATGATTCAAAGCAAGTTTTCTTCCGACTCAGCATTTTTTGCAATGTCATAAAAGTCTTTCCGAGAATTAGCTGAACGGTTTTCCATAGCTATTATTTAGTTATTGTTCCATGGGACCCAATTTATTTATGTACAACTTTTGTGAATTTGCCTAAAGCGTCAAAATTTTCCGTCGTTAAATGTAGCAACGACATAACCGTCGGAGTACCTGAACCAGTTACTTAAATTACCGCAAAAATTCTTAGTACTGGGACAGACAGGTCGGAGCAAACAATGCAGACCCAAATCAGACTGCTCCTAAAGTCTGATTAGGGGCTACATGTACAATGACTGACGCCCCGATCTGATTATTGTGGACGCACAACGGTCCCATTTTAGGACTAGTAATGTAATATTTTACTTGTCTCAAGCTTTAGAATTTTACGGTATCTTAATTAATAGTTTGAACAAATGGATTTTAGCTCCCCTCAGCCGAGGACTCCTGAGGTGCTTACCTCTTATCAATAGTTGTTTCTGATACTGTTTCCGACAGCATTGAACAAAATATTATCATAAAACGAAGTCATTCTCGTACCAGCATCATACGGCCGCAGATGCGCATTACTCAACTTTCCGTGTTAGTATATTTAATTACTTCTTCTGATATCGTACTCCAAAGGTACTGCATTATAACCGTTTCAATGTTCTGATTCACATTCCTTCTTAGGAACAACATAAATGGGCAAGATAAAGAAATGTAATTAACTTTCTTTACAGAATTTGACATAGTTTTCTCGATTTTAACTGAGAAATATCGGTTGGAGTATCCCAATAGTTCGGAAAAGTCAGTGTAGTCTGCTGAAGGTCTTAACATTTGCTTTGACTGGTAACATTTTGTTTCTAAAATCTTTAAATGGTAAATTACAGTTTCTTTCTTTTCGCAATTATTGTCAGCAGTTGCATGCTCTTAACACCTAATCTGTTTAATAACCCATGTTCTATTTCCAGTAAGATTATAACTCTACTTGAGGACAAAAGCTCTGCACGGATGTTAATTTAACATCCGTGCAGAATTTTTGTCCTTAAGTATATAGTTTTGTACTAAATGAACAGCCTGATTATGTTTTCAGAGTATCAGTCTCATCACATCATCATGACTAAAAGTATATAGAAATTGTTCACCCGAAGAAAGCTGCAGTATTGCAACTCAAACTGGGTCAGGCGTACGGTGTGATGCATATTTTTGCATTGAATGGAAACCAAAGACGTGATTGATTGATTGATTGTTTTGGGTTTAACGGCCCTTTGAGACAGTATTTCAGTCTATATCGGGCCGTCTCCCAGAGAGGTGGAAAGAAGAGAAATGATAGACGAGAAAAAAAATGTCCAAACAACACCCATCCGCACCTACTGCAAGCACAGTAGGCCCTTGCCCTACAATGTTCCAAATTAGTAGGACGCCCGGCACTGGAAGTTACACACAGCACCATCGCACCACCCGACCACCCCCGAAACCAAAAACAGTGAGGGGCCATACTTTTTTTTGATGAATTGACTGATAACATAAACTTTCAATCGTTCATAACGACCAATGCATTCTTGATATAAACAACTCATTAAAACTAGCCACTGAGTGCCGTTTTGATTTACAGCAGCGTGTTTTGCTGTTCTGCATGCTACCTCTTTCGAAGAAATCAATGTCGATGGCCGGGCTAGTAAATCATACGTATATTTAGGCTTGCTAACAACAGTCTCATGAAATGCTTCCGATTTTTCCTATTAAGCTTAATATCACGTACGTTAGTTCCATGAGAAGGGTAGCAAGGAAACGGATTGGCTATCATGACAATTGTAAAGGAGTGTCTGTTGAGTATTTGACATTTTTCTTTACCTGCCCCTTAAACTAAACATTGTGGCATCCCATTATAGTCGCCTCAGAAAGGCGATACGAATAAATGTTGTGATCTATAGCTTAATAGATAAGTATGAAAATTGTCACAAGCTCACATCAAATTGCTTTTGGTATCTGAACGCATGGTATGTTATAAACGCCATTAATTAACCGTAAAATGTTGATACCGCAGATATATAGTATTTTACATTAGTCGAGAAAGAAGAAAAATAACATAACTCGAGTGTTCAGAGTTGACTTGTTAAATGTAAGCACATTCTAACTTTGAAATACTTAATTCTTTGTCACGTATAAAACACACCTAATAGAACGCTAAAGCGCTAACAGCATTTACTATAAACTGTCAGAGTACAATAAGACGCTAGTCTGTCGGACATCCCTGGAAATTTATAATAACATTTCATACAACTATAATCAGCATTGATACTTTCCCTTTCATCCATGCGTATCGGGTATCGGTATCATAAACTTCGGAAAGCTTTTTCCAAATTTTATCGTAGACACTTTGAATTGGTTTCTAAATATAATACAGGGTTAAGGTCACTTTTGCAACTAGACCTATTGGAACCTGAATTTTATGGTGACTTAGTATATAAATTATGCAAAATCGTAGGGTAAACAGAATTGCCTGATCAACTTGAGAAAATTATCATGCGATTTAAATGCATTGGCTTTAACATAGATGTAAAATTAAAATCTTAAAGAGTTCCTCCAAGAGCAGAGAACACGTTCACAAGAAGGAACATGGGCCAGACTACGTAGTTTCGGCTAATAAAGCCTCTTCAGTGACCCTGACAATATCTGGTGACGAAACCAGAGAAAAGCATACTGTAATTTCTTAATGTTAACTGGACAGTCGATTCAAAAATTGATTAGTATCAAAAAGGGTCCAAATAATATATAAAACTATGGTTTAGAATATGAGTATAAACCAGTCTAAGATTTCAGATATCTCAGAATATATCCTCTGATCTCAAAGGACGAAAAAAAATATAATCTGCACTATGGATGATGTACTGGGAGACGTTTTACGGCCGCCACACGGCACAACACCAGCTGCAGTGAAGTAAAATTAAAATTTTTAAGAGTTCTTCCAAGAGCAGAGAACATGTTTACAAGAAGGAACATGGGCCAGACTACGTAGTTTCGGCTAATAAAGCCTCTTCAGCGACAGTCTGCATGCTTAGTGATTAACCCAATCACGGTTAACAACTTTGCTTTCCTCTTTAATTGCACGCCGGTGGGTCGGGGTTCAGACTCTATGACAGCCTCAGCGTAAAGCTATATATTAGTTGGTTGGGACCGGATGTTTGTTTGTTTCTTGGCCCACCGGGGTCCAACTGGTGGTCTTCTTTTGCTCCAGTGTTCCAGTGATGTTGCTGACGCCCCAGGGATCTCCAGGTGTCTCAACACGTTTTGGCTGTCGAGTCCTCGCCTTGCTTCATCACAGTCTTTTCTTGATTTTAATTGTTGCCCGTGATGACTCACTGATGAATTAGGGGACCTCCATACGAGCCGAACTACCAACTAACTGTGTGCACCGCGGCGGAGGGTGAGGGTGAAGGTTTGGGCCCAGTAAAACCGCTTTAATCCCCCCCAGTAGTTATTACTGTCCGTCCCAAGGCGGTACTTTCGTTGCGGTTGCATTTGTGTTATGTTCGGTGCTGTTTAACCTATTGTGTTTTCATTTTAACCCTTCTTTAATAAAATACAGAAAATAGGTAAAAATAGTTGTTAAAATTTTTACGTATAATTTGTTTAGTCTGTTGTGTGAAACATGAGTGCATCCCGGGGGAGGGTGAGGGTGAAAATTTGGGCCCAGTAAAATCGGTTTAAACCCCCCAGTCCCAAGGCGGTACATTCGTTGCGGTTGCATTTGTTTTATGTTTGGTGCTGTTTAACTTATTGTGTTTTCATTTCAACCCTTCTGTTGGTCTAAATTATTTAGTTCAGTAAAGATAGCTGAGTTGCCACCTATTTGGGAAAGAGCATCTGACTCGGCTTATCACTTGTAATTTATTGTTTGTTGGGATGTCTTTTTCAATCTTTCCCTTTGATGTTGGGGATAGGGTTTGGGGTCTGATTCTGTCAGTTCCTGAAGTGTATTTACTCTTTAAATTTACCCTCAATTTGTGAAATATCTGCACTTGTATGTAATTTGTGACAAATCTGCTCTTGTATATTATAAAATCATTTGATCCTCAATCCATTTATGCCTAGTTGACTTTCCCAAGCATATAAATAATATAAATTCGATTTGTCCATTCATCACTTTAGTAGCTTCTAGTGTATCTATTTTTAATAATTATAGTAGAAAATGCTGTAAATTGTATGCAAATAGTGTACAACCTGATCAGACGCCGCGTTCCGCGGCGGCAGATCTATGTCTCCGCTGTTTGGCTAAGTCCTTTTCATTGGATGCTAGCCATTAACGGTTCAAAGCCAAGTCATATTCCAACAAGTTCACGTCCAATGATAAACGGATTTATCTATATATACATACTGTTCACTTTATGTCCAATGATAAACGGATTTATCTATATATACATACTTGCAGATCGTAAAGAGAATTCTGTTTCTATGCTACCTGAATGTGTCTTCTATAATTTAAACTATGTGGAAAGTTCCACAAACATTCCTGAAGTTCTATCAGGAATATAAGTATATAGTCGTCTTTCCTAATCCTCACAAACACGTTACAATTTATTTTTGAAATAATTCAGTTGAAAATACTCTTAGATGGCTTCCGCAAAATCAGCCTTATTTCTCCATGTATTTACTAGAATCAGGAGAAGTCTCTGTGACCGTATGAAAAGCAGTTTGTCACAGCTACTACACTTTTAAACGACTTCTCTTATGAAATCGCTGTTATAATTTGATCATATTAAGTCCATGTGCCAGAGGAATCCAAGTAGTATAAAGTGATATTATCACAGCTTCCGATGTAAAGTTTCTCCGAGGGAAAATGCTGCAAAACAGCTAACACAACAATTATAGTATCCTTCTGTAGAATAAAATATTTTAAACCATAAGTATTGGGACAGATAGGTCTGTGAGAATATTCCAGACACAGTTCAGCCTGAAATTAAAGGAGCAGTTCGATCAAGTACAATAACTGCTATTCTATCCGCACCTTCAGAGCATCATTACTCCTTGTAAAGCCAAACTGTTCCATTTTAGGACAATTACGATTTCGTTTTTTTAGGTATTCCATTTTGTTTTTAAATTTTAACGGTATGTCCTCACTAATTGTGCCCATCGCCAGAATTATGGTCGTTGTCCTCTTCATCTTCCGTCCTATAAAAAAGGAATAAACGTACATCATAAGCAAGAGTTTATCATGGTTGTATCGGAAAGGTCAGGATATGAATAAGCTCTGTTTCCAGGTATAAAAGGCTGAATATACAAGTAATCAAGCCAATAGAGCGTTTAAGCTTACCTTGCGTAGCATACATTTTATAACGTATTGTAACGTGATACAAGTGAAGTCTGTTTTTTTCCAGTAGTGCATGTTTATACAGGTCACAGTCCCTGGGTATTTGAAAAGATAACATGCAATTTTCCTCAGTGTAAGTTTTGTTTTGCGTACCCGTGTACAATTTACAATTTTGATGGCTTGATAAGGCGGGCACCGACGTTCAGCGACTGTGCATTTACGATTTACGACCCCCCCCCCCCCCCCCCCCCCCCCGATTTCACTTTTTCGAGCTCAGGACACAAACTGCACATTTTCTGGTTAAATGGATTGAAGGTTGAATTGATCGGACATATGCCACCCGCGGGAGTTGAACCAGTTACACACTGCTTGAATTCATGTGACCGAGCGCTCTGCTTACCTAGCGTTTGAGTGTTAAATATATATACTTACTCGCTACTTACTGATCTAGGATTGTTTTATACACTTTAGCTCAGAGACAGCATCGGCTATAATTCTGTTTAAAATTTATGCATAATGAAGTTTCTGACTTTTATTTTCTGACTATTGTTTCGCTCGTACTTAGGTACACTTCGTATATCTTCCGAATACTTCAGAATACAGCAAATAGGCACTGGATTATATGTTTAACTAATTCTTCTGTAAACACATGAATTGACTGTACGCTACGCTGTTTCGATGTCACATAACATACTTAGATTTTATACGGTATACCTATGCACTGTTATTGTAGCATTTAATCAAACCTTCGTTTCAATCAGGAATTTTAAGATGTGAATCAAATGGCCTTTAAGCGCATATACCGCAAAATAGCTAATATGTTTATCTGTTTGAGAGAAGAAAATCAGCTACTGAAGCATTAATAATCAAACCTTCGTTTCAGTCAAGAATTTTAAGATGGAAATGAGATAAGACTTGGCCCTTAAAGCGCATATACCGCTAAAAAGGGAAAATATTTTTATCAATTTGAGAGTAGAAAATCAGTTCCTGACTTAAAGACTAGCAAAACTGAGCCACGATACACGTCTGATCAAAGGTCTTGCTGCTAACATCGAGTGCACACCACAAGAAATCTGCAGACGATACAAAAACGATTGTAGCTAAACAGCTTTATAGACAGGTCAAAATCAGGCTGACCGTTTATAAAAACGAGAAATCACCTTTATGCTTGGCGCGGCTCAATAGTCCGCGGCTTCTAGACACATGTACAATAAAATCAAATCCCACATTACTCTTAAAACTAATAGGAAAAGAAGCACATACACACAGAAACTGACAAAAGTTTACGAAAGACACGCACAGTAAACCGAAGGAGCAGTTTTTTCCCAAACAGATGGTCATCCAGCATCAAAATCTATTTTTATTTTTTTTTATTTTTTTTTTTACAAAACAAAGCAAAACAGAAGACAGCGTGGGCAGCAATACAGGCGCCAGAGACCATAGACAATCGGACACAGCACAATATAACACTAAGGAACCGCAACAGATGTACCGCCTTGGAACGGTCAGAAAAAGATTACTGGGGGGCTTAAACATGTTTTACTGGGCCCAAACTTCGCTCTCTGCTTCAGTAGTGCTTAGAATCATTAAGTTAGCTATTTGGTTATCCGCATGAGGATTTGCTAACTCATCAATGAATCATCATCGGAAACAAACAAATCACGGATAAGGCCTCTGATGCATCAGAGGTGAGGACTCAACGGAAAGAACGTATTGCGACACCAGGAGACCCCTGGGAAGTCAGACACCACCACTGAAATACTGGAGCAAAAGAAAACAATCAGTTGAACCCCGAATAAACAAGCAACAGACTAGGCAAACTCCGGCCCCAACCAACTATATTAAGTAGCTTTATGTCGAGCCCATCATTGAGTCTGATGCCCGACCAACCGGCGTGCAATTAAAGAGGGAAGCAAAGTTTTTAACCATGACTGGGTTAACCACTAAACATGCAGACTGTAGCATTACATTTATATTCTATCAAATATGTTTGTAACGACGATAATATTCTGGAACTGATCAAAAAAGACAAGTCAGACTTACCTACATTTTTTTTTTGAATTTATAGACTAAGTCACCATAAAATTCTGGTTCCGATAAGCCCTGCTGCAAATTCCGACATTGAATGTAGAAACCAATTCATAATGTCGGCGAAAAACAAATTAAAATTGCTTTTCGAAGTTTATGATATCTATAGTTGTCCGAGAAACTTAGCAGTTAAAATTATTACGGGCA
This sequence comes from Ctena decussata, assembly GCA_963989385.1. NCBI lineage: Eukaryota > Metazoa > Mollusca > Bivalvia > Lucinida > Lucinidae > Ctena > Ctena decussata. The sequence goes on along the minus strand of OZ022515.1, from coordinate 20,831,750 downwards.
TTGAAGTCAGTTGAGTCACATGACTAGACACTCTAGCAAATCGAATAAGCTGAGAAATGTAAACCCCGTAAGAGGTAGAACGGGGAACATCACCATCCAAAAATGGAAAATTTACTATGTCAAAATCAAAGTCATCGCGTTTATCATAAATTTTGGATGAAACAAATCCATTTGAAACAGATAACTTTAAATCCAAAAATAGGGCTTTAGTATCGGCTGTATTACCTTTGTTTAACTGCAGCTCAGGTGGATAAATTTGATTCATTATGCCTTCAAAGAAATGATTGACAATATTTAAAAGATCATCTAGATATCTAGATGTAGAGTTAAAAGCTTCAATAATTTCAGAGTGTTTATCATTAAACAGAGAAGCCATGAAATTTCTTTCATAGCAAATTAAAAACAAATCCGCTACAAGAGGAGCACACTTAGTATCAATCGTAATACCAACAATTTGTCTGTACAACTTAGTACCAAATCTAAGGTAAACATTATCTAAAAGACCTGTTAATGCTTCACATATGTTTTGACATGATCAAAGTTTATATCGGTTTATCATGCGAACCGAACAACCAACTAAATGTTTTGTACCACTTCAGAAACTGAGGGTGAGGTTGGGCCTGTAAAATCGATTTAAGCCCCCCAGTAATTCATTACTGACCGTTCCAAGGCGGTAGTTCTGTTGTGGTTCTTTGTTGCCTGTTTTTGGTGTCAGAGTTTCTGTGATGTTTTACCTTATGTATGTTATTATTATTTTTGGTTCGGTTTGGGTTGCTGAGTGGCCACCTTTTGGGAACAAGCTGCTCACTCAGTTGGCCATATGTTCTCTGTATCTTGATTATTTGTAATCTTAGGTGTTTCCAACTATGGTTTGAGGGCTGGATTTGGATTTTGATTGTTTCAGTTCCTGGTCTTTGCATACCTTTTACCTTTAGTGTTCAGAAGCAAAGGTGGCGTTTATTTCGTTACAGGCAAGAAAAGGTGAACCTTGCCTTTTGAAGGTCCACTCAATTAAATCTATAAGTAATTAAGTATAAGTAAAGACTTTATTTAACGAGGGTGACACCATTTAGCATACGTAGCTAATCTTCCATGAGACCCTCTATAAGTTTTTCCTTGATCAAATTATGTGACAAAGTAGTATGGAGTGTAGAAATATCATAAGTAGACAAACTGGTCCCACCAACTTCAATTTATTAATTATCTCACCAGAATTTTTAATAGACCAAAATAAATGTTTACCTGACCTTTCATCAACTTTCTCACAATACTTTATGACATTATTTTTAACAGCAGTGAGGCAAGAGGTTTATAATTTAGAAAAATCAGTTGTAGAAAAGGAATTAGAATTGGTAATAAATCGTGAGCAGAACAGAACAGAAAACAGAACTCTCTTCTGCAGATGTGTCTTTGTATGCCCTTGTACCGCCAAGTTCCTGGTTTAAAGTGTTAATATAATGTAGCCGTCAAACAGCAACAACGTTGTTTGCGGTCTTGTCTGCTGGAACCAAAATTTACTTTCTTTGAAATTCTTGGATACCTCGCTGTAGATGTCGAAAAGTAGATTTCGATTTTGTAGATATAGGTATAAGGGTAAAAGGTGAATGTTTCGCGAATAAAATTTTATAAGTTTATCTACTATATTGAAGATGCGTACTTTCCATGCCTTTAAGGCATGATGCTCAACATACTCTCGTTTACATCATCGATCACCGAACTCCTTTAATATAGATGCTATTTCTTCCCTATACTTTTTGAAATCAATGCGGTAAGGAAATCTGTATTTAGGACCCATATAAACTATGTAACGAGTTCTTGAATCTGAAATGATTTTTAAATTTCCAGTTATAACATGACCAGCTGCCGGATAATAACTGCTCATCTCTGTAAAAAAGAAAATACTCGAATCTGCCTGTCCAAAGTAAAAGTGCCAAATCTTGTACATTGAAACGAAGGGTTTAAGAAACCCAACATTAACTAGGTTTTTCACAAGCAATTCTATGATTTAGAGAAAATGTAGAATTATATGTCTAGTGTATCAAATTAATAGCCTAATCATGTAAGAGAGAGAGAAAAATAACATACTGAAGCGTGTGTTTTATATTTAGGAACTGACACGTAATAGTTGTAAAATTTCGCGAACTTCCTAAATAGCAGACCAATTGTAAACTAAGCTAAAACACTTCAGTTTAGAATAAAAATGGTTTTTGTTCATTGGATATGCATGTAAGTCAAGTTCTTTTTCACAAGTTTATTCAGAAGTTACAATGTATCTTTTCTAGTATCACTCGCATAAAGGTCACCAATCATTTGCTGATTAATGAATAAATCTGTTACTTTGAGTACAGACTTTTTGCACTGTCATCTGATCATTCTATACACTTTTAAACGTATAATGAAATCACATATAATCGCAAGCATTTAGTTGCTCAGCAAATATCAGTCTTTCCTATGGTTTGAGGGCTGGATTTGGATTTTGATTGTTTCAGTTCCTGGTCTTTGCATACTTTTTACTTTCCAGAGTGTCAACTACTGAAAAAAGATACAAAACAGTGGTTTGACCACGAGTGTCCAAAGTCAAGTATGAAAGCCATTGGAAGTGTTCGACATGCTAAAATACAGGTTGCACTTAAGCAGTGCAAGAAATCAATTCCGCGTATAAAGAGTGGATAAAGATAAAGAAACCTTCAAGATTACACGTCGATAGAAAAACACGGCATTTATGTTGAAATTGTTACATTATTTGTTTGCTTTTTTGTCGATGATTAAGTTGTGTTCTCGGAAACTGTGATTGAACTACATCGATTATTTAACCGCTCGCGGGAATATTGCGATACCTGGCGTTTGAAGATCAATCTTGAAAAAAAAATAATGGGGGTCCGCTGCGTGAGAACGAAATATGAAAATATTGAAATCGTGACATATTATAAATATCTAGGTATTTTTTTCTTCAAGGAACATTTGGTTAATGTGCGAGAAAACGTTAGCCAGCCAAGAATCTAAAGTACTGTATTATGTCCAGTCAAATCTATTACAGTATGGTCACCCTGATATCAGAATAAACGTCTTGTTTAAAATATTTGATGGTTAACTATTACCAGTGCTTTTGTATGTCTCTGAAGCTTGGTTTAAACATGTCGCATTGACCAGCTTCACAAACAGTTTTGCAAGTATGTTTTGCACCTTCCTTTACATGCATCAAATGCATTTGTTCGTAGCGAACTAGGACGAAACAGACTTGATGATTTTAAACGTACGAAAGTAATAAAATATCGGTTAGAATTATTTCATTGCCAGATTATAGACTACCTAAATTATGTTATAAATTTCAGTTGCGATGGCTTGCAAACGACACAGACTGCTGGGCATTTAATATCAAGCAATTATTCTTTAGGATAGGATTCATCGAAGTTTGGTTGAATCAGGTGGTGGGGCAAGAAAACGTATTTTTTAAAATACTGAAACAATGATCGACTGATATGAACATATAAATGCTTAATTCGGACATAAGATAAGGACAAGTAAAGGACATACAAACTTATCAAATATTATTTCAGTCGCGAGCAGTTTCTTTAGAGATTGATTATTGAATGTGGGTCGATTTAATGATGTCTTCTTCAATGACAGGCTGTGTTCACTTTGTAAGACAGATATTGAAGCTGAATTTCATTCTTTGCTTGCTTCTGCAAAGTTATAAGAGGCTAGAATTAACTATTTTTAAGCAATCTGGTATATATACCAAACATTGTGTACCTTAAACAGTGATAAACTTATATTGAATGTATCAAAATATATAAATATATATTGTAAGCTTTGAAAGTTCGAGAGAAACTTACATTCGACGATGTAAATTAATGATGGGATCTATCCCGTTCGGCGCGCAGCATTGAAACGTCATTGAATAGACGTTGATTCAGTGTTATGACGTTGAATCAGCGTTGATTCAAGATTGATTCGGCGTTTTGTCTGAGATGGTGCGCTATACGTATTAATACATGATTGGCAGAGCGTGAAATGGGGCGTCTGGGTACGCTTGAGGTGAAAGCTGGGATCAGTCTGTGCATTTGCGCAGATAGATCAGAGTCCTCAGATTTTATTTTGCGGACACTCCGGGATCCATGAGTTTGGTGTGCGAAGATGAAAGACTCTTCTCATGTTGTGTATATGCCCAGGCTGATTTTGGTCTTTTATCCTCTTACACCATGGAGCACCATTTTGCATAACACCAATGTAAATCTTGAAGAGTTCCTTCAAGAGCAGAGAATACATTCAGAAGAAGGAACATGGGTCAGACTATGTAGTTTCGGATTAATCTAGATCATAAATATTATGTATTTTCTGTTAAAATGCGTAACTTATTTTGGTCACTCTTGTGATGTTTATTTTTAAATACATATATCTTATAAGGGTCAGCGGTCTATGTTACTAAAGACTAATCTATTACAATAACTATAAAGTAGTTATGGTTACTTTGCCAAGAAATCTGAATTGTAATCTATTACATTTACAAAAATGTTATTTAAATTATAATATGTAATCATGATTTTAGAAAATAAGGCCCGATTTCACGTCGAACGTATAACACGGATTAGCATTCGGAACATCAAAAATTTACATTGCGCCTTACGGTAAAATAAGCCACGGACTCGTGAAAATGAGTTCTAACTGTGACGTGAAATCGGGCCTGATTGTAATTATTGTAATCAACTATATTGTCATGTAATCTGCCCCAATTCTGACAGTAGTGGTGATACATTAACGTCTCGTTACTAACGACATTGTTAGTTTTGAACAACTGGGCCCAGATGATGTTACCAAGAGAGGCTCACAACCCCCACGAAACACTGAAAAGAAGTGCGTAAATTGCAAACTACCAAACGAACAGTACATTTTCTAAATCAGACACCTTTAGTCTAATGAAGAACAATAGTAAATGCAGAACCAAGTTGAAGCACTAATGGGAGATTACAATAGTGTTATGCATTTAATCGCACTAGTTTTACGTTCAAACGCCTAATAGGACAAAATCTCTAGTACGCGTAAAAGCCTCGTAAGTCATCATCGCGTAATTACAGTTATTTACAGTGGTTCAGACAAAATCTAGCATGATGAAATAAAGTTAAGGACTCACCAATACTTTCACAGCCAAGGTAAAAGAAAGCACTCACCGGAGAACGAAGGCCCTCATCTAAACTTGTGAAAAAGAATCATGATTGAACTCACCCAGGTCTCATCAAATTTACTTTTGTGCATCTCTTTTTTATCAAATATCCACCAATGCCCATTGCTCCACTTAGCGCGGCTATGCTCACAACAGCTATAGCGGCAACATTTCCTGATATATCAAGGACACTTTTGTATGTCGTATAAACATCCTTCGTAGTATATAATGAAGCCTTGGTCGAAAAGAAGAATATGAAATGGCTTTCTGATACAGATGAAAGTTTGCTAGCATGCAAGGTTCCTTGTTTGGTTTTCGTGGTAATTGATGACTTTAGTCTTGTAAATTTGGACTGAAGATATTGGGGAGCAATATTAACTGATGTCTGAACTTGCAGTGTTGATCGGTTTATTAGAGATGATTTGGTTGATAACTGAAAGCGAGCAGGTGACGGGACTGTCCATCGCAGCTTTCCAGTCTCGGAAGTTGAAATAACCAAAGGAACTGTAGTCTTTCGAATGAAGGCTGTAATTGTCCGTTCTGAAGAAGGAACTGCGGATAAAAAGAGGGTTTACAATAGCTTTATCTATGTTCTCTTTGACCGCTGCAGAACTGTGAAAGTAAGACTAAAAAGACAAAATATTATTAATAAAACAAAATTATACTGAATGGTCTATGGTAAATCACTGTATATTCATGAGAATCCAGAATTATTTTCATAAATATTTGCGAATATATTGTCTCGCAAAAAAAATCATCGTGTTTATATGTTATCACCAAATTGCCGATTCAAAACGGCGAGATAATGAAAAATATTAATAGAAAAAACAAAAACAACAACAACAAACAAACAGAAATTAAGCGACGTGTTTCCTTTTTGTAAAATTATGAAGAGATATCAAATAGTGCGAATGGCTTATTCCTATTTCTTATTTTCAATTTACATAAGCATTCGGAGGCTGCAGATGTGGCATGATTTTCGGGAAGAATATTTCTTCGCGAAATTAGGACGTTAATGCTTATTGAACATCATAAAAACATATAAGAAGAATCATACTTCTTTCTTAAATACAACCGCATCTGGATTAAAGAACGAAATTGCGATCATAACAGTTGAAGTAGAAAAATCATAAACTTAAAAAGAAATAGAGATATTGTTCGTGATGATATTGGTCAGCCGTGACGCCGTCTGGGTATAACATACACTACACACACTAACAATCTCTACCGTAAAATTCCTAAGTTTTGGTGCAGATATGTTTGTCCAAACACTGGAAACCGATACCAGACTGCTACTTAGGAGCCGCTCTGATAAGGATCTAAACAAGGGTCATTCCATGTGTGCATTTTATAGGCATTAATCTATGGTATAACCGGAACAAAAGGGCAATAAATAAGGCAAGGGCAGTGTGCTTGCAGCAGGTGTGGAGTAGGAGTCGTCTGCTTTATTGTTGTTCTTTTCTACCCTCGATCTATCTATTCCTTTGCTTCTGTTCTTTCTCCATCTGTCTCGTTGACGGAAGTAGACTGATATTCACAAAGAGCTAATCCAAAACAACAAACCAACCAGCCATTCAGAAAAATTAGCTCAATAAGTACTAAATCTGACATTGTCTCAAATATTGGGATATTTTTAACTTTGACATTGTTTTGCCAGGAAACGAAACGGTGATTGTTTTTGTCTTAAATCATTACATAAAATGTATGTTTTACTAAAGCAATATGTGTAAACATGCCCCATCGATTAAATATATTTTGCCTACTTTTTCATGAAATTCAAGTGTCTTGCATTATTTTTAATTTATTTTACCATTTTGTTTGAAGTATACTGAATCATACATTATATGATTTTCGGAAATGAAAGTACATTCATATGCTAGAAATATGAATTTAAATAGAAAACGTATAAAAAAATATGTAGAAATAAAGTGTTTAAAAAATGGTGATTTTTCATATCAAAATGTTTTATAACTATTTGGGTTATTTAGCTAGCTGGTATTATGGTTTGAATGCCCCACCAATATTTCTATTTATGATCTTGCATACTCACTGGTTGGGAGCGTACAGTACGTGTGACCCGTTGCACCGATGTGTATAGTGTACGCAGCCTTGTTCAAATATGGCGACTAAGTTTCAGAACTCTTTATTTCTGTGTTTTAAAATTTTAAAGTGAGGGAGTTTCAACTTAATACCGGTAGTTAGACAAGCCTAACTATAAATGTTTTTGACATACTACTTTGATTTTCTGTAGATTGTTATGATGTGCTCTGTTTTCACTTTTCATTTGAGAAAATCACTACTCTACTTTCGATTTCAAAAGGTGCATCCGTACCATTTCTTCAAATCTGTGCATCAATTTTACATGAAACGACCGTATCTTCGTTGCAATTATTTTATGGTGTATTTCGGCTCAGGTTCATTGATCTCGTTAGATATCATGCTATGTAAGGGCAATTATTTTCATAGAAAACGATAGAGGGGTCAAAATCTGTTCTGTATCGTGTGTCGCAAAACCGATTCTCAGTACTGTATGCTGTGTCTCAGTTATACTGTATAGTGTGTGATAACATAGCACAGAACTGTTTTCAATATTGTCATAGGATAGGCTACATATATGTTACAACTAATGTTTTGGGCATGTTGAAACTGGGCCTTACAACAGCTTATAAACCGAAGTAGGAATATAAACTGTCAATTTCGCTGCTTACACAAAACAATCTGGATGTGTGTAAACACTCTTTAAACATAGACTTAGTACTGTGACACGGCCATTATTTTTCTTGTTTGCCCCACCTGATGATTGGCTAAGGGACGACTCATTTGTTACCAGGTTTGGATGGGTTGGGGGTCGGGGGCACATTTTCATATGATTCACTTAATTATATACGACCGTGTCAGTCTCACCAGAATCCCCCCTTTCTCCCCCTCGATAAGTGAGGAAAAAGTTTATGACCACCCCCCTACCCCTTCTCCCCAAGCGACCCCTCACACAAACAGCATATTACCTATTTTATGTCAGACTGGCCTTAATCAAACCTGTATGAAACACAAATAACATTTTCTTATTTATACAGAATAATTTGATTTCTGTATGAGCATAAGCAGCAAAAAAGATGCAGGAGAAAATTAATTAACAGAAATCTGATGCTGAATGCCCTATAAAGCTGTTAATAATATTAAGTGGGATCTGGGGCGCAGCCGCCACAAGCCACAGCAGCTTTTGCTTATGGCAAGGGACCTCAGGAGATCTGATACCGCAAATGCAGGAATCAATTTTACTTGAAAACGAAATTTTCTTCTCGACATGATTTTTATAGACAATTGTACACTGTCCTACTGGCAAATCAATGGGCATATAAAGCTACCAAAGATTTTTGTTTGTAAACGTTTTGAAGTGTTAAAGTTGAAATAACAGATTCTGAAAATGTGGGAGTAATAGGGGAGAGGGGTCTGTGGGGCGAATTTGAACTGGTGGAATAATTCTGAACTAATCCCCATATGTCAAACAAAACATACCACCTCACGCCTGTTCGCCCAAGCACCCCCCCCCCTCCCCCTCCCCGCCGCTCCGAGAACGGCTTGTTGTCTATTACATTCTATCTTATCCCATAACCTGTCTAAGTCGTTGGGGCACCACGGATGACTTCGAAACAATTCCTTTCCACCTTGTCCTGTTTTCAGCTGTCCTAGTTGAGCTGGCCAAATTCATCCCCGTCCACTCTTTAATATTGTCTTCCCACCTCTTCTTCTGCCTACCTTTTCTTCTTTTTCCTTTCACTGTGCCCTGTAGAATCGTCTTTGCTAAACCAGAAGACATTGAGACGTGGCCAAACCACCTTAGTTTCCGTTTCTTAACCAGCGTCAGCAGTTAATCATATTCTCCAATGGCTGATTGGATCTTTCTACGAACCTCCTCAATGGTTATATGGTCTTTGTACGAAATGTTCAGTAACCTTCGGTAGCATCTCATCTCAAAGGCCTGCGTTATTTTCTAACTCTGCTGTCAAGGTCCACGATTCACAGGCATACAGAAATATGGAAATGACAAGGGAGCGCATAAGTTTCAACTATGATCCATAAGATATGTTGTTATCTGTCCAAACTGAGTTCAGCTTGGTAAGAGCTGAAGTGGCTTGTGCAATCCTTGAGAGAACCTCCTGTTTTGAGCCATCATCTGAGACAACTGCTCCAAGGTATTTGAAGCTTGATACTGTACTCAGTTTGTGCCCTTTTACTTTGATCTCCCTCTGGATGCCATCTGCGCTGTTTGTCATCAGTTTGGTCTTCTCCTCACTGATCTCCACCTTATACCTTGTGCAGCTTTGGTCGAGACTTTCAACTAGGGCTTCTAGTTCCTGCTATTCCCCAGCTAGAGCATCCATGTCATCGGCAAACCGCAGATTGGTTATGTGTCTGTCGCCTATGCTAACCTATCCGTCATGTTCTTCCAGAGCATCAGACATGATCCGTTCGAGAAAAATGTTGAAGCGGGTGGGTGACAAAAGACATCCTTGTCTTACTCCAACTGTTGTTCTGAACCATTCTCCTGTGCTGCCATTCATCAGGACTGCACTTGTAGCCTTGTTGTATAGCTGCTCGATGGTGCGATTTAGATTTGCACTGATATTGTACTTCTGCAAGGTGACCCATAAGGCTCCATGCCATACCCTGTCAGAAGCTTTTTTGAAATCAATGAAGACTTGGTACAGATTCTCCTGATGTTGGACATACTTTTCACACAGGCATCTAAGGTTGAAGATATGTTCTGTGGTGCCCCTACCTGCTCGGAACCCAGCCTGCTTCTCAGTGATTATCTCTTCGGCTTGTTGTTTAACCCTTTTCAAGATGACTTTCAGCATGACTTTGCTTGAATGACTGATGAGGCTGATTGTTCTGTAGTTCTGACAGAGCTGTAGGTTGCCCTTTTTAGGGAGTGTAATAATCAGCGACTGAGTCCATGGGATAGGCCATTCTCCCGTTCTCCAGATGGTGTTATAAATATTAGTTAAAACATCAATCATGGTCTCCCCGACAAGTTGAACAAGTTCTGCTGGTATATTATCAACTCCGACAGACTTCCTCTTTTTTAGTGCTGCTACTGCATTCTCAACTTCCTCACGAAGGATCGGTTTTTGATCTTCTTCTGGGGGCTGATTGCAGTCCAGAACCGCATTGTCTCCATGAGTCTCAATGTTGTATAGTTCTGGGCAATATTCTGTCCATCTGCTGAGAATCTCTTGTTCCTCTGTAAGGCATTTCCCAGACCTGTACTGGATAGTTGTGGATCCACCCTCTTTCTCTGAAGTTAGATCCTTCACCAGCTGGTATACTTTCTTGCTGTTGTTTTTGTTCAGGAAAGTTTAATTATCTTCGCATTGTATACCTATCCAGTCCTCCTTAACTTTCTTCATTGCCTTCTGAATCCTCTTTTTGCTTCCCTGTATTCTTTTGCTCCACCTGCTTCATATCGCTTTTTCTTCAAATTTCTACTCTCATAACAGTTCTCAGTTTAATCCTTCTATCATAAAAATAGAAAATAGGTAAAAATAATTGTTAAATGTTTTTCATATAATTTGCTTAGTCCGTTGTAACCCGTCTGTTGGTCTAAATTATTTGGTTCAATAAAGATAGCTGAGTTGCCATCTATTTGGGAAAGAGCTGCTGACTCGGCTTATCACTTGTAATTTATTGTTTTTTTTGGGGATGTCTTAATCAATCTTTCCCTTTGATGTTGGGGATAGGGTTTGGGATTTGATTCAGTCAGTTCCTGAAGTGTAGTTACTCTTTAAATTGGCTGGATTGGCTTTAGACGAACTCGGAAGGTCGTCATCACCAGGTCATTGTCACTTCTTATGCTTATTGTAGATCACCAAAAATATTCCGATCCCTCCCCTCCCTCTACTGCCCCCCCCCCCCCACACACACATCTGAATGCACCCGCCACTTCTCCCCACCGCCCCCATCCCAACCTGATAATAAATCTTCCCATAGCACGGCAATACTATAAGCTCCCAAATAAGCATAAAGGCCAAGGTGGGGTAAAAATCATACCCCGTTTTGAGTGACAGACAGTGAAAATCCCATTACTGGCACCTTTTGAACCAAGATATTGTGTAGAATAGGCCATACTTCATGCTTGTGGTCATTTCAATAGACAAGTACTTTTCTCCAAGATTTTGTGAATTAATAAGTAATTGCTATTGTAACAAAGCTTAGCTAGACGTTTAAATATATATATTTAATTGAATAAAAAAACAGCAAAAAAAAACAATAAATCTTTGAATAAGTATCACACCTAAATAGGACACCCCATACAGTCACAACGGCGTATCATATCACAAACCATACAGCAAATATGAGAAATCCCACACAGTCAGAAAAAATGGGGACCGTCAGTATTGCTAGTCGTGTGGTTTTGACCCATACTTTAAGGATAATTATCATGAGTAAATCTCTTTATAGATTATTAATCGCTCTTAAAAAGGGATTTACTTACAAGTTTTTCGAATAAAAACGCTAAATCGGTCAATTTTCTGGTTACAGTTGAAATGATCTTATTACAAACACAAGTGATTTGCAGATGAAAAAAATACATGTAGAGAAAAGAAAGCAAAATCTAGCCATCTCCAAAGACGTCCGTTATAGCTACCAAGCTGTTTAAATCCAAAAAGTATTAAATTAATAAACGAAAACAAAGTTCACGCAGACACGTCCTGAAGGTCACAAAACGGACAAAGATTTGTCCACTATACAAATCCGACAACCTGGTCACATGTACTGTACGCTCCCAACCCGTGATACTTAACGGTTTATTTTTGCTCTGTCGTAAAGCGTATGACACCGGTCAGTAAAGTTGCTCAGATTGGCAGCAAACTCCGGTGATTTAATTTATTGTATTAACGTTATTAAACGTGAGTGGAACACGCCTCTTCTTTTACTTCAGTCAGACGACTGCATCGTATATTTGTAATATATCGACAGGAAAACTGGCCAAATGCGTCTGCACACGTAAGTCTAAATGCGGACTTCGTTCTTAGGAATTCCCACCTCGAGCACGATTAAAGTATACAGGTTCGATAAAATCATTTGTCAATGTTTGATTCCTTCAATTTGAACATCAGGAAATTGCAGTTATACCTTCACCAAATGAAATATACTAATAAACACTGAACTTTCTTTTCATTCTACAGATAGCTTTCGCGTACGCCGAACAAAACTCGTTCTATTAATTTACCTTCAATAAAGAAAAACAAAACAATGAGTAAAGGGTGCAAACGGTAAAAAATCAGGCAAAGTGTGTATTGAATTATAATTGCATCTGCGTGTTTTCCTTGACAGGTCGGCGAGAAAACTATGGTTTCTCTTGCAACTGGATGCAGTGTTAAAAGAAGGATGTATTATTGAGCTACCTAATTATATCAAATATCAACTCTTGCCTTGATTCTGAGGTTAACATCTCGTTAAAATACACAAATACACTTGTTACAACTTAGAAGTGGTAACAAGAAAGGTAAGAGTAAACCTTTGGATCTTAACAAACTATGTACATCAAAATAAAAAGTCAATAACTAATCGAATAACATGCAAGTTACAGTTCCTTGTTTTATCCTAAATGTCCCTCAGAATGTCTTTAATACCTGTCCTTAAACAGTTTCTGATCCTAGAAGATATAGTCAGTCCCGAATTCAAGAATAAATCCAAGAATGTGAGTCACAAAGTAATCCAATATATAAATTTAAAATTCCAGTGAAAGAAATTTTAACTAGTGACTGGTGAAATTTTACAAAGACACCGGTTTGAAAAATTGTGCTTTTTGTATATGACTATATATTAAGAGCATTCGGGAATTAACCAGAGACTGATTTTACCAAAACGTTCTCAGCCCTGAGATAATTTACGGTGAAATGGACTGTCAGTCAGTTTATGTTTAGGTTGGCATTTTCCTCGTTTTTCAAAAGCGATACTGTTCAAGTAACATTCTTCCGATTTTGTGACGATATCTAGGGCGAAAGATTAAGGACTTGTGAATGCCATTTCTTGGCATGCGAAATGTCGTTCGTGCGTACTTCATTATGAAGAAACTGATGAACTGATTTGTCTAAACGTAATTATTTCACTAAGTGTATCTCATTCTTACATGTATACATTAGACGCTTATGGTGTCGATTTTTCCTTTGTTTTGACAGGAAGTAGTAAAAGGCGATTGCAGCTCCCTCATATTTAGGATATACAAATATTTACCTACAACTGGAACGTTGAATCGCCACTCCCCAGTATTCCAATTTGTTGTTGATATTGACACGGAACTAATTTGTCTAACATCTGCTCTTGTGATTTTATCTAGTGTGATAGTAGACAGAATAACCTTTTCAGATACTGCGTGCCCTCTGCCGACTTCAACAATCAATCTATTCGCATTCCACAATATCCAGAAATACCTGTGAGGAGTATATATGAAACAGTAAACCAGCTTCAGTTATAATATGATTTCATCAGCTTCTAATAATTTCCATAATGTTAAATGTTTGCTAATTTTGTCAAACACACGTGTGTGAATTCCACTGGCTGATGATTTATTGTCTTCTTTTTAAATTCCTTTATTTTTTAGTCCAATATGACTGATAAGAATCTATATAAGACGTATAGACAATTGACAACACTTACACAAAACCGAAACAAACTCATGTCAGAAGGCATTCTTCTTTTGTGATAATAGATACGCAAGTTTTTCATAGTAACTAACATAGCCAACAAATCACCATTAAATGATTTAAAACCGAGGGTTTGAGCTCTGCCGCTGCTTCAGGATATATTTGAATATTTCAGCGTCTGCTCTTGATATCTAAATATAAAAGTAAAAGATAACTCTTGTAAAGATATTTATTATTTCTCTCAAGTAATCAAAACTTTAAGTATGAGACCATTTTAATCAATTTCAAAATGGAGTAAAAGCAAAATAGTAAAGGCAGTTTACAAAAATTGTGCTCTCCCTGGCTCTCTTCAGAGATCTTAGATAATGACTCTGTTGAAAACAAATAGCTATTTGATATTTAACAAATTTTCTGAAGCATTTAAAGATTGTCTCCCTCGTTTATTTCACGTTTTCAGAAACAAATATTTTAACAAAGTTTCGTTAGACAATATGTAATAGTCTCATTATTAGCCGTAAAAGTTTTGAGAAAATGCATGTTATTCGATAAATGTGGAATGAAAAATAATCTTCAAATTAAAATGCAAATTACCTATTTCCTCATGGCCTGTAAGAATATCGATTTTGACCACGTGTGTCATGTGATCATGTAGAGGTATTTTTCTTATTCGTGCACGTGATTGTGACGCATGAATAATTTTTTTTGTCCAATAATGCGATTTCAACCGCGTTCTGCAATTGTATATTTTTTTTGTTTAAAGTCACATTTATCAAATATTATTATCTAAACTCTAATTCAAATGTATAGTTAGACCATGTCGGAGGTATTGCATGAAATATTTCATCAAATCATTTTTGTTATTATTAGAAAGGGAGTAAATCTTTAACATATTCTGCATAAACTTGTTTAATCGAAATAAATAGATTCGATTAAATTCGATTAATATGGATTTATACAAATTAGAATAGTGTACATTGAGTAAGATTCTATTGCACTTATACAGCCTTGGGTCAAATAATTTAAAATGATATAAATCATCTAAGCCAATTCAATTATATGTTAGGCAATAGCGTCTAGATAAAACAAATAAATAAATAAATAGATAATAATAATAATAATAATAATAATAATAATAATAAAAGAAGAAAAACTGGCATTTTAAAGCCCATCAAATACCTTCGAATGTTAAGAAATATACGTAATCCGATCAGTATCAGTTAAGATACAATGCATACCAGTCTGTTTCAGGAACAATTTTTTCTGCTCAATACCAGTCCAATGACTGGACTCGTACTGATCAGACTGGCTGTATACAGAATTGCTTATGAAAAAGACTGTCATGAAACATATACAATTGACTCGAATGGGATCTGTATAAATTCAAATGAATAATTGATACAGCGCATGTAATGTAGTCTCTTTTGAAAGAATTTCAGTTTGTAATGTCGTTTAAAATGGCTCAGGATGGCCAGCGACGCTACCGACTGCACTACTCGGCACGGCAAACATAATAGCAGGGGATATTTAGCAATGACAAAATGTAGCATCTACTACAAATGTGATATCCATATAAATTCTAAGTGTTGATAAAATAGATATATATTTAGATACTTATCATGAAAATTTAAAGAGAAACTACACTTCAGGCACTGACTAAATCAGATCGCAAACCCTATCCCCAACATCAAAGGGAAAGATTGACAAAGATATCCCAACAAACAATAAATTACAAGTGATAAGCCGAGTCAGCAGCTCTTTCCCAAATAGATGGCAACTCAGCTATCTTTATTGAACTAAATAATTTAGACCAACAGACGGGTTACAACGGACTAAGCAAATTATATGAAAAACATTTAACAATTATTTTTACCTATTTTCTATTTTTATGATAGAAGGATTAAAATGAGAACACAATAAATCAAACAGCACCGAACATAAAACAAATGCAACCGCAACAAAAGTACCGCCTTGGGACGGAAAGTTTCAACGATATATCCTGTCACGTGATCTGTATAAACATTGTTTCTGACATGTGGTCGTATCTCAAATGTGGCAAATTTGAGCGAAGTATTTTAAAAGATTTACTTTTCTTCTTCAAAACAGTCATTTTCACAAGAAAATAAACAACAGAAAACAAAATTGTACAGGTAAAACGAGTCACCGATTCATTTGGACATTTAAGGCATGCACTCTTTATGTTGTCGATTTTATGTTGACTAAACAGTGTGTAAAACCAATTTTCAGTTTGTTAAATGAATCATGGCGATTGTTTCTATGCATTTAATAATTTGAAAAATAAAAATAAAGGCAATGATTACGAATTAATACAACCAAATCCCACATTCCGCTCTCAAAACCAATAGGGAAAGAAGCACACATACTCTGAAAAATTGACACAAGTTCAAAAAAGACACGTACGGTAAACCGAATGAGCAGCTCCTTCCCAAACAGGTTGTCATTCAGCAACCCTAAACAAAATTAGCATCAACATCTTTTTTATCTATTTTATTTTCAGTTTTAATTTAACTCACAAGAGAAAAATAACCATCAGAGGAGATGACAAATCCCCAGACCGAAGACCCCTATGGGCCTTGGTAAAAATGGTGCACTCAAAACACATTTAAGTAATATATTGGCATTCTTTTATGCTTCTGTTTGACATTATGCGTTTAACAGGTGCATGATTATTTAACACTCAGACTAAAACAGTATGTTTGTCTGCTAAAAAGAAATACTATCTCAAACAGCCACCATGTACACAAATATATAGCATATGATACACTCAACTTTCAAAATGTGTGAATAACTTCTAAAGAAGTACAAGCCCCACAAACCTAATATTGAGCTCTCTAGTAAGTGAATTTGGAGAAAGAATCAATCTGGATGTTTTTCGTGGAGGGGGGGGGGGGTGGAGGGAGGGGCCAGAGAGAGGAACACAAATAAGATAACACAGTATGGTCATCAACATTGTAAAAAGTATAAGGTTATTAAGATTGTGGAGCAACCCAGATTTATACAGATAAGGAAGAGAGACCCAACTTGCAGCTGAAACTACCAAAGTGAAATAACTCACAAAATATGAATGCAAGAGTCGTCGTTTAAGTGTGAAACAAATTGTCATTACCAGTTCTGCACATCTGTGAAATATCATGAAAATATTTCAAAAGGTATTGAAATTATGGAGCGGACACCTATTACCATCAAAGGGAAATAACTCAAAAAGAAAGAAAACAAGAGTTGTCATTTGCATTCGCGACACATTGTTAAGACCTCTTCCAGAAATCTGTGAAGTATCATGAAAATATTTCAAAAGGTATTCAAGTTATAGAGCAGACACGAAATCACAGCTAAAACCATCAAGGGGAAATAACTCAAAAAGTAAGAAAGCAAGAGTTGTCGTTCTTGTTTGCGACACATTTACCTGTTCTACATATCTGTGAAGTATCATGAAAATATTTCAAATGGTACTCAAGTAACAGAGCAGATACAAACCTGCCAAAAACACCAAAGGGGAGATAACTCAATAAGTACAAAAGCAAGAGTTAATATGCTTGTACGCGACACATCGTCATGACCTGTTCTATATAACTGTGAAGTATCATGCACATACTCCAAAGGGTATTTAAGATAAAGAACAGACAAGAAACTGTTTACAGACGGACAGACGGAAGGACGGACGCCAGGCTCATCGCTATATCCAACCAACCTTTCTGTCGGGGGATAAAATCATCTGTTGCCATACCAGATTCGTTCGAAATTTGAGTGTCCCCCACCCCTATCCAAAGCATGCCGATCACGTGACAGGACGATTCATCCAAATTCTAATAGAAATGATTCTCTAATATTGTCCGATTGACACTTGCCGTTTCAGATGAATTTGTGTTTTTTTTCTTCCAATTTATATATTTTAATAGCTTATTTTCCCTTACTTTTTATGAACAGTATATAACATGGCAGTTTCTTCCAACTGTCTAAGAACGGCTGTATTGTAGTGGATAACACTCCGGAATGCCAATCCAGGGGTCGCTAGATCGAACCCCTGCTTCTCCGGTCTTTCGGATGAGACTTTAATCCGAGGTTCCGTCTCCAGATGACCTCGTTATTGGTGGGACGTTAAATCCGAGTTCAGTCAGTCAGTCCAAGTGTCCACTCGGGTTTAACCAGTGTCCACTCGGGTTTAACTTCACATCTTTATATTTTATATAGGTTAACAATACGTTCTAATAAGATAGGCACTTTTCTATTTTATTCTTTACAACAGATATAAAATTACACGTACAGTTGTAGGATCTATGATTTGCTATCCTTTATATATATAAAAAAAACGCACAGCTTCTACAGCGCTGAAAACCTTACAGTTGCTTACCAGACTTAGTTTTTTGTCAAACAAAGTGGACAAATACTTTATTTTGAGTAACGAGACATTTGCAGTAAAGCCATTGAAAACACCATTACAGTCATACTTAACTTAATGCAACTTAAGCAATGATAATCAAAATACATGTATGCAAAGCAGTGCATTGTTAAATCCATTACATATAAAGTGCGTACAAATATAAATGTTTTACGATGTATGTTAAGAGTGGTTTTGTAGTAGTCTTTGAGCAGCAGCTTGTATGTAATAATGATAATAATAGCAAGAGGTGGTACAGAACTTTTCCACAAATGTTTTGTTATAGTTTTCAAAGTATGCCGTTCCTACCCCACAGATTGGCAGAAAGGCAAAAATTATAAAATTGTTCAATTAGGTATTGTGATAGCTAGAGGAATATGAAATAGAAAGGCAGGCAGAATGACCAAATTGGAAGAAATATCAAGGAATAGGCAGATCTCCCTGTGGGCTGAGAGATACAGGCGCCGGTGAAAAACATTGTTGCAAATGCGCTTATAAATCCAACAGATCAAGACAGGAATTTTGCAGTGTAAAGAAGTGATAATTGAAAAAAAAAATATCGAAGAAGAGACAGCAAAAACATTCAGAAAGACATAAAGACAACAAAACAAAAATAAACGAAAAGAAAAAAATATAGATAAATACAGATTGACAATTGTGGTGAATGACAAAGGCGTACGACATTGATAAGAGTTAATCATGTGTGAAGGAAATCTGATCAAAATATGCTAAAATGGGGTATGTACAATTCAATTCTTAGAGCCCTTATTATAAATATGTTTCAATCTGAGTGTCCACTTTGTTGCATGTGTAATCCGACGTTGGGCACAAAATGATCGTTTACCTGTATTCACCTTCACTTGTTACATCTTGAACGGTCATGGACGTCACTGCGTTAGTACGAACTATGGATTCGTATATACTAACTCTATTATTATTGTGACCTCCGCCAACTTCCACCTGCGGCAATTCAAATAATTAATAATAAAAGCATACAAACATGGATCCACATACATAATAATTGTTTCAATATTACATCTTTCAATATGTATGGGATGAAAAAGATAGACAGATACAGTTACACATGTACAGTTGGATAAAGTTGCAATGAAAAACATATTATTACCTATAAACTATTATCAAAACGACCTTAAAAGACGTTGTTTTGCTTGAAAGAGAATCAGGAAAAACCAATGCATTGACATTAACAATTAATATTCAGGTAAACACATCTAATAATAGACAGATTAATTGTCCTTTTCAACAGTGTTTCAGTCAAAGCAGGACGATGGGAGGGTGATAATGAAAGTAAAACGATAGACAATGGTCAGGAATTAATTCAATCAAATCTCACATACCTCTCTCTGAATCAAACGCAAAAGAAGCTCATACACAAACAGTGACGAAAATTCACAAAAACACACACTGTAAACCGAATAAACAGCTCTTTCCCAAACAGTTGGTCATTCAGCTACCCTAATCAAATCAGCAGTAATATCTATTATTACCTATGTTTCTTTATTATTTTAAATTACAAAACAAATAAAAAAAGAAAACAGAATGGGCATCTATTCAGGTGACCAGACTGCTAGAGACAATACACAAGTGAACATAACTAAAACTAAATTACTGGATCCAAACCTCACCATTTGCCTCCGTTATGGCTGAGCTCCACGAAAACAGTTATAACCAACGGAACATATCAAGGAAAGCATCAATTAGGACAGAAAGACCAAATTACACTAAAGGTTAAACATCCATTGTTTTCCTATTTTCTGTTTTTTTTATTCCAAAACACAACAGGAAGCAGGGTCAGCAGCTTTACATGTGACCAAACTTGCTAGCAGACCACAGACTAATAGACACAAGAACAACGCTGAATAAACACAACAGAAGTACGACCTTGGAACGATCAGTAATAATTTATATGTACTTGGGGTGGGGGTTTCTTAAACTAGTTTTACTGGATCCAAACCATGCCCTCTGCTTCCGCGCTGGTTCGGAACATTTAGTTTCGAATGAAAGACTGTGTGAAAGGAACCCTGTCTACGATTATAAAGATTTCCACCTCCGGGAATCGACCTCGGGACCGCTAGATCAGCAGGACAGTGCTTAACCCACTGGGCTTCAAAGGCCCACACGTTAAATAATAGTTCCTACCTATTATTAATAATAGTTTTTGTTTAAAACAAATCTTGTGGAAGGTCATATCAAACTAACATGGAAATGTCATCACTACTCATATACTGGTTATTTTCAACACCTCTACATACCATAAAAACGTCGATCAATACGTCATCGGCTGATTCTCTCTGGAATAGAATAAGTGCATTGCCGACACCTTTGAACTGGAATATGACATAGCCTTCTTCAAATAGTACTGGATCCTGCACCACACCACCTGAATACACAGAAACTGGGTTAAATTCCATATATTTTTCCATGGTTTAAGTTGAAAGGCTATACTTTCATAATTATGTCATTATGTCAGCCGTTCACAATTTTCATAAAATAGAATATTGATATAATTGTACTTTTTAACCGAAATCAGTGCGACATACACGCGTTTCCGTATGTTGCCGTATCAGAGCCGCTAAATTTAAATGTCTGAAACAAATATAAACGTATTCATACCAAATTTAGTGGGACAGACGCGCGTTTCTGTATTTAACTTCTTCAGTGACGTAAAAGATGGGCAATGATCAGGAATTAATACAATCAAATCCCACATTCCGCTCTCGAAACCAATAGGAAAAGAAGCACATACACACAAAAATTGACTCAAGTTTACGAAAGACACACACACAATAAACCGAATGAGCAGCTCTTTTCCAAACAGATGGTGATTCAGTTACCCCAGTAACAGCATTAACATCTATTTTACTTATTTTTTATGTTATTTACAAAACAAAACAGAAAACCGATGGGGCAGCAATACACGTGACCAAACCGCCAGAGACCATAGACACAGCACAATATAACATCAAGGAACCGCAACAGAAGTATCGCCTTGGAACGGTCAGCAAACGTTTATTGGGGAAAGAAGGCGGGCTTAAACATGTTTTACTGGGCCCAAACCACGCCCTCTGCTTCTGTAGTGGTTTGAAGCATTAAGTAATCTGTTTGGTCTCATGAAGGATTCTTTACTCACCAATGAATCATCACCAGAAACAGACAAATCACGGATAAGGCCTATGATTAATCAGAGATGAGGACTCAACGGAAAGAACGTATTGCGACACCAGGAGACCCCATGGGAAGTCAGACAACACCACTGAAATACCACAGCAAAAGAAAATGATCAGTTGAACTCCGACTAACCAAGCAACAGACAAGGCAAACTCCGGCCCCAACCAACTATTTTAAGTAGCTTTATGTCGGGCCCATCATTGCGTCAGATATCTAACCTACAGGCGTGCAATTAAAGAGGGAAGCAAAGATTTTAACCATTGCTGGGTTTACGACTAAACATGCTGACTGTAGCCTTACATTTATTTTATATTCAATACGTTTGTAACGAACGATAATTTTCTTTAACTGATCAGAAAAATCAGACTTACTTGCAATTTTTTTTTGTATTTGTAGACTAAGTCACCATAAAATTCTGGTTCCGATAGGCCCTATTGAAAAAGGCTTTTTAATCCGACATTGAATTAAGGAACCAATTCATAGTGTCGGCGAAAGAGTTTTGAAAATGTGTCGCTAAACCTCAACGTTTGAAAGAAAGAGATGATGGGCAGCTCTCGGCAGGCAAAGAGCATCCCTCTCCGAGCCACAATTTCTGTCACATTCCGCGAGACACATTAGCCGTAGACATCAGGTAAGAGACGCCTACGTATTAACTCGCGAGCGCAGTCGTCCCCCATCGAGCCACCTCAATTTCTGCGTCAGTCTGGAGAAAGGCGACAGATGAGGGCACCTGGAAAGATATGTTCGATGCATCAAGAACCCGCAAATGGCAAAAAAAAAAAATCAAAAGAATGGAAGCCAAACTCCGCTAAGATTCATATCGCTATGACAAGGACAGGTGCCGCCATGCAGCCCTCCCCGATCTACACTTATTTCCTTTTTTTGCAAGACAGTGGAGCTGCAGATACAAGGTAGGGAGATTCGCGAGCGCAAGTGCCCCCAAAGAACCACTACAATCCCAGTGACCATAGAAAGATGACACGTAAAGGTATCAGGACGTAGATGTCTATTTCAGTGAACACTTCAAAAGAACAAAATATTCCCAAAGAATAGAAACTACACTGCTAAGAATTCTCCCTATGGCAAGTCGGGCTTACTATAACTGATTTCGAAGAGGTTCTCCAACTTAAATCAGATTTATGTATGAAGAAGGATTTGCATCCAAACACGAATGCAAACTAAATCACATTCATGTAAGGTTGAATTTATTTTTAATGAAGAAAACTATTCATCATATGACGTTGCTGTTATTCAGTGGATAACGTCGTGTCATAAAAATCTATGGTGTACCAAAAGGGTCAAAACTTCCGATACCGGTCCACCTATTAATACATATAGGTGCACCGCTAAAAATTAGCGGCGCACCTGTAAATTTTATCGATGGACCGGTAACTTTTATCGGTGGAGCTGTAAATTGTGGATGTACCTATGATTTTATCGATGCACCTATAAGTTCTAAGTATCGATGGACCGAAAAAATGTAGGTGGACCGAAAAAATAGAGGTCCACGTATAAAATTTATCGGTCCATCGATAAAATTTACAGGTGCACCTATATTTTTAAATACGTGGACCGGCATCGGTAGATTTGACCCTCTCGGTACACTTTATCCGAATGAACACACGTGGAATAACACTTTGCGAGTACACATAACGTCACTGACAACGCCCATGTCAACAATGCGTTTTATTCTAAAAATAATGTTGAGTTTGAAGGCGTTAAAACCCATTTTAAAGGGCCTTATGATAAACAGAATCTTACACTCGTGGTCATTTGATATGAAATTCATGAAACTCGCCGATGGCTCATTTCATAAATGTCATACGAAATGACAACTCGTGTAAGATCCACTATTTAATTTTAGACGTTTTGAAGTCTCTAACAAATGCAGTGCATGACCACTCGCTATTTTCGTAAGCGTTTGCTGTCAATGACTATATATACTGATACCAAGTTACAAAGTTGTGTAAAACTTGAAACTAGTGCATCGAATGACAGCGAGCTGTTGTTTTATTGACCGTGTCCCGATAGTTACTTTCAGAAGGCGGTGTATTAGAAGCTTTATTTTGTTACCGTATATCTTCTATTATAGGGCAGGATTTTCATTATAAAAAAACTAGATCTGTCTTATAAGACGGATATAACTTTTTTAGACATCATGTGTACATATTCTTGGAGAAAAATTAACAAAACATTATGCCTAACTGATAATGAGACCAGATGTTTTACCCATCCCCTAATTATCAGGCCACTGCAGGTAGCAGCTATGGTTGTACTCCACATTTTTTTTATTGCTCAGTGACCCAACAGGGGGTCACTTAAACAAAAAGACATTCGAGCCCGACTGAATGAATAAATCATTGCTTTTCCTCTTTGAATGTGCTGTACATATGCCTAAATATACTTTATAGCCTTTTATAACCCCTACATGGCCCTCATATGCATATTGTTGCAGAGAAAATGACACCCCACACTTTTTGAGGCCTGAAATTTCTTAAAAAAATGGCATAATTATCCATGCTCTACTCAAGACCAGGACAATTGTTGACACCTAAAGCTTGCAGAATTACCTAGAGGGCTTTCAGCTGATTACTGTCAGCTGCAACTGAATACATGCCAGCCGTCTAGATTTTCTGCTATTCTGAATTGAAAACGAGCACCATCATTTTGACATTTGGCCTAGGAGCTTTCTCAATGAGCCACAGTTTTTCATCAATGCTACACAGCGATTGGATGGT
Source organism: Ctena decussata (assembly GCA_963989385.1). NCBI lineage: Eukaryota > Metazoa > Mollusca > Bivalvia > Lucinida > Lucinidae > Ctena > Ctena decussata. Next base: position 20,807,618 of record OZ022515.1, on the reverse strand, counting down.
TTTCGAGGTTGGAAATAAATTCACTTTTCACTTTCCGGACACATGCTCACTCAAAGGGCAGAAAAGTTTCTTGCATATAAGGAGGCAAAAAGAATTTATAACCAACATACAACCCTCCCCCCAAATATTAGCATTTTTGTCCACTGCCAGAAATGCGAAGATGTGAATGGCAACCTGTACATGCTCTGTGAACTACTTTTTCCGATAACTCTGGTTCCCGGTAAATATTACAGGTAATTCAAGCTTATAGTATTTTCATCAGCAGTGCGAGTTAAACCTGTTTCACGGTATTAATGCGCCGATTAAAGAACGCTCTCATAAAATACTCTAGAAAATCTCATATTCAGTGATAAAGCCTTGTGTATTTTTATTCTAAATACAGCCAGTGTGTTTGAGGACATGTTTTGAAGTACCACACGAAAATAAGTTTGCTATACTACTGAAACTATTTTCATAAACGCTGTAAGCAGGGAGTACAGATATTAGATAGTTGTGTCGCTGGTTCCCGTCTCATTATAAAATTGCTATATTATAAAAATGCTTAAATTTTAACGGGAGAAACCCATTCAAAACGCCTAAACAACATACATGTAACTTTTAACGAGTTTATCAGATAAGAATGCGGGATACTTATGTTTTACCTTTAACTAGAAAAAATCGGTTAATAGCGTTATCTTCACCACCTTGAGCACTGCTGCGAAATTGCGTAGGCCTGTATCATTTATTGGTATATCGGAGGATTATACGACCGATTTTATCAGAAACACATGTGAAATCGATACCCCGAGCAATCCGAGTTTATACAGCAATAAGTCGGGTCGGTCGGGGTCAATTTTCTGCGAGCATGTATACAGCATGGTTTTTTTTGAGTGGGAAAAACCCCATCTTATATCAAACTTTCATGAGACTGAATCAGGTATTAGGGTTCATTCTAGAAAGGGAAAATAAATTCATGAGTGAGTTCCTTTGTCAGCAATGAAAATATTCATAGTAAAGAATATAGATCAGACTAGGTAGGTTCGGCTAATAAAGCCTCATTTCAACATCTGCTTTATAGCCGAATGAATAAGGTTATTCAGATGAAAGGAAAATACAGCACCATTGTGTCTTCATCTCGCAAACTTACCTCCCTCGGTACCATTTTCTGGTAAGGATTTAGTTATCACGAAGTTTTTAAACTGGTCGTCTAGAGCTGGGGTTCTGTAAACGCTGAGCCCATCAGTATCTGCAGGGAAAGAGAACTATGCGTTTCAGAGGACCGTTTGAAATACCTGTAAGACTGTCGTTTATTGATAATTTTTGCTCATACCTTTTTCTATTACGATCAGCCATACCGAGAAGGCAACTTTAAGAGAATCAGTGCAAAAATGTCTGATTGCAGACGTGTCGTAAGACCGACCGTTTCGTGGATCCTACACCATGATAAAAGAATAAAGTCGCATAGTGGATTTTAAAAAAGTGGAGAAGTCTAAGCATACACATAAACATTTTGAAATTGTAATTGTGCAAAGATCACACTGACATATTTCACACGAAGATACCAGTTTGAATCTAATCGGAAACCACAAAGTAAAGCTGCCCGTACCACGAATCTTTTTTCACATTAAAGCTATTCTGGCAACGATACATACAAGTAGATGAGCCCTGACTTACATTTACATTTATGAGAGGTAATAATTTATATAGCAAGTTTGAAATTGTCATTCATTTGAGTATCCATTCCATATGCAATGATTTATTTGCAAATGTCTTTCTGATATCCTTATTTAGTAAAACAATATACTTACCCTTCAAGATCATTAATAGTGGTATGTAGAAGTTAAACACCATCATTTTACATCTCGTAAGAATCTTGTCTAAACAGTGTGTACAAATACTTCCGCTTTCCTTTGAAATTATACTTTTGTCAGTGTCAGTAGGTCAATCGTTTTATAAAGTATTTTGCTTACCTGAGACTCCTTGGACTTGCCCCTGATATAGCTATACAGTTTTTATTAGACCACAGGCAGTCTTTTTATTATTACGCTCCCAACTTTTAAAAAGGTTCGTGGGGCATATTGCTTTCGGCTTGTCCGTCCGTTCGTCTATTACGCTTTCTAATGTCTCCAATTACTCTAGAACCTTGCATAATAGGGTCTTGAAATTTTGTATGTGAAGTTTTCATAAAAAATAGCAGACCCCTTTTCCGAGATTGGCCCCTTTTTGAGAAATGCCCATGTTCAAACAAGGAGATGAATATATTGTTAGCAAGAGATCTCAAATAGTGTTTTAGTTATGGCCTTGATATTTAAAACACTGATCGGATATGGGAAATATTTTACCTGATAGCCTTTTCGAAGAATTCCGTAAAATTTGATGAGTTATGGCCCTTGTTTGAATTTGGAATGAGCCTTTTATTCACTCCATGTCATGAATCAGTGGATGGAATTTTACCAAACTATCGCAGATTAATTATTTAGACATGGGAAGGAAGTGATTAGACTTTGGTGACCTTGGCCTAATTTTCAAGGCCACACTGGCACTTTGAAGCTCAAATTGTGATAGAATAAAGCTTGTGTTGAACTAATGGCTGTAATTTTACCAAACTAGCACAGATACATCATAAGGACACGGGAAAGATTATATTAGATTTTGGTGACCTTGACCTCATTTTCAATGTCTACGGTATAAAGACTCTAAAACTTAGCCTAGTGTGCACTCTATCTCATGAATCAACTGATAGAATGAGATACTTCCTTGGGATCAGGGAAAGAAGTGATTACATTTTGATGATCATGACCTTATTTTCAAGATGTTTTTTTGGGGTATATTTTTTTGTCCGGAACAAGTGAGTTTCTTTCTGACCATTACTGTGCGAGGGTATCTAATAAGCATTGCTTATTGACTTTTTTCATTTACAGCAAATTACAAGATGTGGACTATAGTAACAGTTTTCCTATTCGTTTTCCAAGAAAAACTGCATATAATTTTTATTGAGTTTTAGCATAATAAGAATTTTTAGTTTAATAATTGAGCGTTAGAGTTCCCGGCCAGTGTATTTCTAAGGTATTTTATTTTATGTTAATTAAATTTCGCTGTAATCCTCAATTTGTTTTGAACACATTTTTTTTTCATACTGAAAATATGTTCGTAAGATGTTTCTATTTTCATTTTCTATAGTGATTTGATAGCCTCTACATAAATCTAAAGGCAAACGCGCTTAGGTTAAAAACAAAAATGATCTTTAATAAATATATTTTATGCAATTATGGACGTCTACGGCATCCGCTTTTTAGTATACTTGTTATGACTTAAGTTATTCAGTCCATGAGCCGGAGAATTAAACGTTAAAATAAAATCCATATAAAGGCGTCAAAAATATTCAATAAAGAAAGACGGATTTCGCTCTTATTACCTTGTTCATATATACAGCTTAATACTTGCAATATTAACCAGAATAGAATACACGCATTTTAAGAGTTTTGATCTGTATTTTTAGAATCTTCAGAAATAATACTGTTGATGATATTTACACTCTAAATTGTTTCTTTTAGAACTGAAGGCAGTTCAATTTCGTGTTGCTTCATATATTTGAATAAACCAATCTTATTTGTATGTTTTGTAATAATGACATCTCATTTTATAACTGATATCTTCACATGGTGATTTATTGGTCGACAAAGTGAAAAAAGAGAATTAGTAAAGTGTTTACCCAACAGTTGCCACTAACCCTTATTTATCATATGACGCCGCATCTGAGTGTGTAATAAAGCCATGCATTAAAAACGATAATCCACTAGTGGATTAAATATGCAAATTACGTCCTAACGTTATACGTTGACGTCCATAAAAACGTCGCGTTTTCTAATGGCGAAATCGTGACATTTTACTGCAAATTTTGCTAATAAAATGCGATTTTAGTGTCATATGATAAATAGAATCTTGCATTCGTGCTCCTGTATTATTGAATTTATTTAACTCGTTGGGAAAAAAGTGATAAGATGCTCGGCAAAGCCTCGCATCTTATCTTTTTCCCCAACTCGTTTTATAAATTCAATAATACATGAGCACTGATGTAAGATCCTCTATATTCCGATGAAGATGTACAGAACTACGAGGGTCGTTCAGAAAGTTCTGATCTAGCCATATAACTTTATTTAGCGGCATGCTGGGGACAAATGCCGTGCATGTATTGAAAGCACTACATTTCGTCTTTACAATGATACCTAACACTATACAAAGGTATGTTTTCTTATCGAGTTACAACGCATGTTATAAGGCCCCAGTCATACCACTAGCTAATTTCATATGTGAATTTATTTTCAGTGTGTCATTCAAATGAAAAATCATTGTAAATACAAAATAATTTTTTGTCAGCTTCTTGTCATTCGTTGCTTTCAATATCCATTCAAAAGTAAGAAGGGCAGCAAACATTATCGAATTCGTCCTTGCAAAGCAATGCACAGTTTTTATGACGTTTTTGAAAACGACGTCAACGTCATTTTCGAAAGCTCTTAGCGGCTTTGTTGTTTATATTAATTTTAATTTTTCGACGGTTTCGAATTGGCTCATGCAGAGGCTCTTCCTAACAAGATTTTGAATGTAAAGACCCGGGTTTTCGTTACAAAATCATTATAACTTTAGTAGAAAGGAGAATTTGCTACTACATAAAATGCTAAAAATCTAAATTGAACGGACAGTATGAAACCTAGATTAAATATATTTTCCGCGATATTTACAGGTTACAGTTGCCTTGGGACTAAGTTTAAGCAGCAATGATGAAAAAGAATCAAAGATTGCTCATATATGAACTATGACCTTCATAAGTGAAAATCTGCAGTGGGTGTAGGGTATGTCTCTTTCAAAAACGTTCAAAAATATGTCCTTTAGAAAATATACACCACGTTTGCAGAGTTGTCCGGATATATGATCCCTTTATATATTTTCGCTATCAGAAATTCTGTATTTATGATGGTTACCAAAATAAGACGTCACAATCAGAACTTTCTGAACATCCCTCGTATTATTTCGCAACAATTGTGTTTGAAGGAAAGGCTCAAACCGTTCCACCTAGTTTCCAATAAATCTGGTCTTGAAGGTCAGTTAAAAGAGTCGTAAGACAAAATATTTGAACGTTCGCACAAAAGCACTTTACTACAATAGTCCTCATCATACGACACATGAAGGATGAGACCAATTAAATTTAAGAGTCTTGGGTCTTCATGTCTGATTCAAAGTTTTGTAGGAGCAAAATATGCAAACTTACTGATAACAAGTAAAGTCATTGAAGTTATATCCCCTGCCGTAATGGCTGATTTATTTATGGCTTATATTTTCAGTTTGATAAAATGTCGTTCTCTGGCTGTTTGGTCCACTGAAGCTGTGGACTTTAAATCAAGGAGGCAATAACCCATGCGTAAGGGAGTCCATTCTAAACAACTTGCCCCAACATCACCGTACTGTGATGATATATATCTATGTCAAGTTTCAAGAAAATTTATTCATAGGCAACTAAATTATGACTTATATGTGTATTCTATATCAAATCACGGACAATAACTCATGCATTACTTCTGCCATCACGAAAAAAACTTAATGTGCATTGCCATGTTATGATGATACAGAATTATTTAAAGTTTCATGAAATTCCGTGCATTGGTTATTTAGTTTTGACTCAATTTGTCTATTTTAAAGCAATTCCAGAGCATTAACTCATGTTTACTGAAGCAAGTTCAACAAACTTAACATGCACCACCCTGTTTAAAATAATACATAGTATAAGTGTCATAGAATTTTATTCCTTGATTACTTAGTAATGGCTAAATTTGTTGATTCTAAATTGATTTTAGGGCAATAACTCATGCACTACTGATGTCAGTCTCACAGAACTTTATGTGCACAATTCTTTTATGGTGATACACATTTCTTTTCAGTTTCATCAAATTCTGATAATTGGTTACTTAGTTTTGGCTCATTCTATTGTTTTGAAATCAATTCAAGGGCGATAACTCATGCGCTACTAAAGCCAGTCTGACGAAACTTCACGTGCATCAGCGCCTTATAATGATACATACTTATTATTAGTTTCATGAAAGTCCGTCTAGTGGTTACTTAGAAATGGCTCCGGATGGACAGACGGAGGGAAGGACGGACGGAAAGACGTACGGACGGACGAAAGGACGGACGGACATGTACAAAACTATATCCCTCTGCCTTCGGCGGGGGATAATAAAGAAAATAAAATAAATGTCTTCTTGAACCTGTAGGTTTAATTGCCGTAGTCAGAGCTAAATTGCATTTATTGTTTAGAACAACAAATGAGTACACGCATGCCTTTAAATAGGGGTATTAAACTGCGTCATAGCGCGCGTGTCATACTAATTACTCGACAGCCACTTCGAAGAAACTCGGACAGACTTTTCGTTTGTTTCATATCATATACAGGATTGTAGCACATGGGAATACAGCGGAAATGCGTCTGGCCCAGATATATAGGACACGACTCTTTAAAAGATGAGCAATTATGAAACACCTCACTACGATTTCTGATGTGCACATTTGAGATAAACTTGTATTAAGCAGAGTTGATACAGATCAGTTTAGTGTTATACCCCTCCATTGTTCTCATCATGCTGCACATCCTCTTCAAACAGTGCACCCGGCAGTTCAGTGGTTAAGCTCTACCCAGCTAAGCTAGCGGCCCGAGTTCGAATCTTGCTGGAGGAGGAATGCTTTTTCAAAATTAACCGAGGTTTAAACAAAATTAAACGAGGTTAGACGACCACAAACCAGTTAAGCCCACAGTTATTTCACTACTGGCCGTCTCAAGGCGTCATTTCTGGTTTTGTTCTTCTTGGTTGTTTTATGTGTTGTTTGTTGCTATGTCTGGTATTGATATAGTGTTTGTGATGTTAAGGCTAGCCCGGTGACCCCCTATATTGGAAATGGTTGTTCACATGTCTGCTTCTGGTAATGTCATTGGTAGTGACCAAATCTGCGTAGTTTTTTTTTCCCAGTCTATGTCTTCGAAGTACCATAGGTAAAAGTTATTTTTAATCATAAGTCGCTGTTGGGAAACAAATTATATTACTTTTTGACACTTTACAATGATATAAATGGGTCTGTTAGCAGATTTTAATTTTTCATAAGTCCCGGATTTTTTCCTACAAGTCCCTACAACAGATTTTAAGCGCCTGATTTTTTCTGACAACGCAAACTACAAAATGAGTTGTCAGTATGATACTTTATTACGCATAGATTGAATAGCAAGATTTAAGCATGTCTCAAATTTTGATTGTGGTGCTTAAATGGAAGACGCAATGCGTGTTGGTCATTAAAAGACCAGCCTTTTCATTATATACAGACCATTCTTTTGCTCCATATATAAAATTGTGCAATGGAATACCATGAAATAAAGAGCTGAGATTAAAACAATATTCCGTGGCCTTCCCAATGCAGGCGAGACTGCTGTACTAACTCTACCAACTGAACGACGTGGTCACATGGCCGTCAAATGCCAGGAAAGCTCAGTTGGCAGAGCAGTCCTGTCTTTTTACTCCGTAGTACCGAGAAGGTTGAAGACTCGAGTTCCGCCGTGGCCAGGGTGTTTTTCTCGCTTAGGCGGCGTAGAAGATTTATATATTTTCTTCAAAATTGTGCGTGCGTGCCTCTGTGTGTGTGGGGGTGTGGGTGTGTGGGTGTGAGATTCCAAAGCATCAGTTTGTACTATCCTTGGTGTACAAAAGCTACTTGTTCCTCACTATATCGTTGTTAATGCGAGGCTCATAATTCTCAAAGCAGTGCACATGTCCAGAGGGTCCTGGAGCCCCGGTAGCTCTGTAGGCTAAACGCTGGCTTGCTGATCTAGCGGTCCCAAGTTCGATCTCCGCTAGAGGCGAGAATCTTTTCAAACGTAAATGGGGTTCCATTGCACGCAGCCTTTCATTATCGTCCTCCCAACGTCCTGATATGACTGAAATACTGTTGAAAAGGACGCAAAATTGCAAGTCATCCATCCATCCAGTCAGTACTTCTCTTGAGGGCCTGTACAGTTTTGTATACAGCACTGCAAAACTTTAACAGAAAAAGTTCTGAAAAGTCAGATCCTTTGAAAGCAAGGAAACACCAAAGAAATGAAAATAGCACACTCTGTTTAACTGCGGCTGGTTATTGACCAGTCATGGAATGTGCAACTCCGGCCATGCCCCTAGCAGCGGCTACTGTATTATTTAAATGAGTCGAAATGAAATGTTATTCCAAAGGACCGGAACAATATACACTATGAGTGAATACCTAGGGACGATTAAGGGCCGTCACACGGTACCTAACACCAGTTTCAGTGAAGTTTCAACAAAATGTGCAAACCCAGCCATGCCCCACTGGTAGCAGCTGGGCTACTCTATTTTCAGAATGACTCGAAATGAAATCATTGATTCGAAATGACTAGAAATTATATACTCTGCACTATGATGGAGTACGGGGAGACTTAACGGCCGCCGCACAACACCTCTAGTATCCTGTGAAGTCAAATAAGATTTGAAATGTTAGAGTTTATGAAAGCAAGAATAGGTAATGAAGAATGAAAAAAACAGACTATGCTTATTGAGTCTGCACTTGAAAAGAGGACTCAAGTAAACAAAGACTTCTGATGTTATGTCTTTTACGTATTATTTGCTGCTAAAGGGTCTATATTTTCGATTTCATCACCATGACAAGGAATAAATGACAGAAATGCTTTTGATGTTCATTCGGTGAAGTAAAATTAGTTCCCACACTGAAAAAATCTAACTGCTGTTACTATGCTGCTAGTTTAAGACTCAGAAATGAAGTATAAGTGGTAGGAAAAAATCCGGGGCACTGTGGGAAAAAATCCGGGACACTAAAGCTGTTGTAGGAAAAAGTCCTTGACATTTGCAGTAATTTTTGTCCTTTCTAATTTTTGTTATTTCACAAAGAAAAATATGACAAACGACAAAATACGCCTATAGAATGCTCAAGTAAACAGTCTGATTGCGAAAGATCCCAAGAAAGTATTGAAAATAAGTGTGTTTATTTACCTTATTGCTCCGTCACGCTTATGAGAAATAAATTGTCAGAAAAAAAATCGTTGAAGATTGTCAGAAAAAATCACCGCCTACCGGGACTAAGCAACCATCCAGTGAGTATGGTGATCTTTAACAAAATATGAAAAAAATAGGCTTACTCTTGACTTATTGGGCTAGCTTATTATTATTATTTTTATTATTATTTATTTAGTATAACATATGCCTGTCTTGTGCAACCTTGAGCTACCTCTTGCCATCATGGGCTGCCTTAAATTGTGCTATCTCGTGTTACCTTGTGGATTTAGTTCAACCCATTACCGGCACCACCATTTAGTCTATCACCCTTATTGATTAAGCACAGACTAAGGTTATCTGTATATATTTGAGATATAGAATACGGACAGCAGGTAAATTCGGACAGTGGCATTGTTTTCTTTATATGTCATTTGCTTGGAATTAAAACAAAAATAAATGGGCAAACAGTGAAAATTCAGATGAGACGGCACCTAATTTGGGCAAACAGTGAAAATCCTGATGACATGGCTCATTAGGAGCCGTCTCATCTGGATTTTCGCTGTTTGCAATGGTATGTCCGAATTTACACGCTGTCCGAAGTTACCTGACTCGACCCTAGTCTTCTGAGAAGGAAGTTTTGGTACCGTATAAAAATGAAAAGAAAAGTAATGACCTGGAGCTAATATACAATCAGATACCAAAAACTTCCCTCAAAACCAAAAGAGAAAGAGAGATATACACATAAACTGACAGTACACGAAAAGCTCGCACGGTAAACAGAATGAACAGCTCTTTAGCTAGCCAAACTAAAACGTTACTCGCACAACAAGTGAACGAACCCACTGGGCACACAATGTTGAATCAATACTGAATCAACCTTAATTCAACGTCATGACGTTGAATCAAGGTTGAATTAATATTGATTTTAACCTTGTGTGCCTGCTGGGAATGCACCGATATGGACAGAAAGAACAGTAACAGCGAGGAGCCACAACAGAAATGCCGTGTGGCGGCCGCAGAACGTCCTTTCTTACTTTATATCATAGTGCAGTTTAATGTAAGTTTTTTGTCCTTTTGGGATTACAGAGTTTATCTAGAGCTATTTTGAAGATAGTGTCCTGCATTTAGCAGGTGCTATTGGCGTGGTCGGTATTGCGCATTTCATGACTTGTTATGAACATGCTCACCTATTAAAATGAACCTGCTATTCTATTAAATTAAACCTGCTATTCTCCTTTCATTTGGTTTATTTCTTGCAGCCAAACAAACTTATTTGCACGCGACCCAATGTAGTTTATAATTCGATAAACCTCAGAAAAATGAAATTCATTACTTAATTAATAAATTTTTACATGTTTTAAAATATAAGTTACAGCACGCCAAGTAAGCCATCCAGCATGTCAAGAACTATAAATTCTGATTCAAATTGTGACTTTGGATCTGAAAGAGATGATGCCGAATATTTTTTCCTTTCAATGTCATAAATACGATGGGAGAAGCAAGTGTTGATATTGTGCCAAGATCCGTACTTTACTAATTTACAAAAAAGGTTTGTTTAACTTCGTTCACACGAGCAAAGTTTCTTTGTCAGCAAATGCAGTTTGCGTTCCCATGGAACAAATTAATTGTCACCGAAAAATGTAACAAAGAGTCTGTGCAGTAGTGGTTACACTAACAAACATTTCGCGTCAAGGTTACCGGGACAAATAAACTTGACTCGTGTGAACGGCCAACCATACCCAATTTTCTTTGTTTAAAATATATACAGTATACTTTATTTAAAATCAAACTGATTTGGTTATGAGCCATGTTTTCTGGGTTCATCTCCATTGCTAGTTTCTTTGTTACATATTCTGATTACACAGATAAAAATTGAGTCCAGCCTCCAGCACATTTCATATTTTGAATACAGTCAACGTTTTGATATGTTAACATGCCATGAAAATATTATCTGTGCTGAAGACCGGGCTCTGTGTTTATTTATGACCTTATTTTACCAAACTGGCGGCTTCTGAAACATTTCCCCGGATTTTTCAACATTAAAATGCCCACATCCCCTCTCATAGACAAACTAAACATATGTTGTGGGTATTCATTTTCTTAGTAAGAACGCAAGGAATAAGTTGGTTCACATTTTATTTTGATTAGTTTTTTTTGTTGTTGTTTAATAGCGTCTCTGAACTTTCAAACCCGAGTGGGTGGGGTACCAGGATAGGCTTGTGCAGTGTACATGTGGATAAAGTGCTATTCAACATACAGTCAACTCTCGATATCTCAAACACTGATATCTCAAAGTACCGCTTATATCAACGAATGTAGTTTGGGCATACACCCTATTTTTATTAACATTTTAACTCCTGCTATCGCAAACTACTAATTTATCAAAGAAAATTTCCTGGGACCAGAAAATTATTTACTTTGAGATATCAGTAGTTTTGATGGAATTACGACTTTGAGATATCCAGAGTTGACTGTATAAGCATTTCACGAAAAAGCCATTATCAAGAGCTTTCAAAAGCTATTGTAACTGTTATATTTCTTTAAATAAAAAAACTATAAAACATTGTTTTGCAATTTTTTAATATTATAACCATGTCAGAAATTCCGTGCGTTATTCTGAGAATTCACAAAGACGAATCATATTATTTCTGTTTGTTTCCTTACATACAAAATTAGTGTAAGCAATAGAAACTATGCAATTTTAAGAGAAATTGAATGGGGCCAAAAATGACCCTTATCATACCAGGTCCTTTTTAAACAAAATCATCTCGTCTTCGAACAGAAGAGGACAAGGACTGACTCGGCGCCAGGAGATGCAAGAGAAACAAACCCACTCATTAATGAGCCGCGACACGAAAAAACCGACAAAGTGGTCGTGCGCCCAGCACAGACTCAGATCAGCCTCAGCATCCGCCCAATAGGACTAGACTCTTTCCTAAGCACTCAAAGGTAGCTAAGGGTCTAAACTACCTTCATGCGGACAGCGAGGACTCTGATCAGACTGGGCGGATGCCCAGACTGATTTGAGTCAGCGCTGTGCGCACTACCACATTGTTGGTTTTCTAGTGTCGCGGCTCATTAAATTTTGAAAAATCGAAATTTTGTATGTAGATATACAGGCAAACTGCGGCTTTTACGCGAAAAAAATATTAAAACAATAGTTAAATTTCCCCAATTTATTTAACTCTTTTCGCGCTAAAATACATTATCGAAATAAAGAATGATTATTGAAGATTTCGAATCCGTTTAATCAGTTTGCATAAAATATGTAACTTTCTATTTAAAAATGATCTCGCGAAATAAAGAGAGAAGCGTTCCTCTTCCCCCCCCCCCTCCACCCCTGCAGTTTAAGTGCATTTTTCTATATAAGAACGCCATTTGAGAGGTCATAGTTACAACTAAAAATGCCCCCCCCCCCAATTAAATTTCAACATGACTAATGAAAGAACAATCAAAACATTGAAGAAAATTTGTAAGGCGATATGTTATCGAGGGGATGCCACCTGGGAAACAATATGCGCGACTCCAAAAACATGTAGAGGGATTCTACATTCAGTTTGACAAATAAATTGTACTACTATAGGTTAAATTTTTGTGAGCATTTTTTGTCATGTACTTTTCTATATCCTTCCAATTCAGCCATGCATGCAAAAGCCTTGACATAAATTAACTTAGAGTTTATGCACCGCCAAATTCCCCTTAAACAGAACAAGGAAGAAAAAAATGAATAAATAGATAATATCAGCGACATAAATACGTAAATAAACCCATAAATGCCTTGCGTCCAATAAAAGCGACCTTTTCAAAGCGTGTAGGTTCAGACTAGATGCCGCAAATAGCGAAATATAGGCGTCTGACCAAGGCTTTTATCGTTTAGAGTAAATACAGGAAATTCTAGAAAAAAATCAGATTAAAACTATTAATATATTGGAGATGGTGTTACTTGGACTGTAAGGAAGAGGAGTCCACTTGGCACTAATGGGTTAAATACAAGAAATAGTCATCTGTTCGGGACTAAATACGGGGATACAATCCGCTTATGATACCAAATCAAACATTTGGGAAGACACGACCATACCCATTTGCAATTAACAATAAAAATCAAATGGATTCCTATTCCACTCATATGGAAGTCGAGTGGATGGGGGTGGTTGTGGTCGGGCAATGGTGCTGGGTAACTTTGAATGCCAGGGCGTTCTACTAGTATTTTGGACTATAGTAAGGCAAGGGCCTACTGTGCTAGCAGTAGGTACGGGTGGGGGTTGTTTGGACATTTTTATCCCGCTATCATATCTCTTTTCTTTCTCCCTCTCTCTCTGGAAGACGGCTCGATATAGACTGAAATCTGTCTCAAAGAAACCGTTAAACCAAAAAAAAAAACAGCTAACCAAGCAACATCGAATCATGTTTGCAAAGTTATTAGTACTGAAGTCTCAACTTTTCACGTTGTAAAAGATAAACTGGTGGAGTTATCACAGAACTCCTGAAAGTGACCAAACCGAAATTGGAGTTATCACAGAACTCCTGAAAGTGGCCAAACCGAAATTGGAGTTATCACAGAACTCCTGAAAGTGACCAAACCGAAATAGGAGTTATCACAGAACTCCTCCTGAAAGTGACCAAACTTAAATTGGAGTTATCACAGAACTCCTGAAAGTGACCAAACCGAAATAGGAGTTATCACAGAACTCCTGAAAGTGACCAAACCGAAATAGGAGTTATCACTGAACTCATGAAAGCGGCAAACCGAATTTGAAGTTGTCAAAAAACTCAACCGAAATTGGAGTTATCACAGAACTCCTTAAAGTGGCCAAACCGAAATTGAAGTTATCACAGAACTCCTTAAAGTGGCCAAAACGAAATAGGAGTTATCGCAGAACTCCTGAAGGTAGCCAAACCGAAATTTTCGGTTTGGCCACTTTCAGGAGTTTTGTGATAACTTCAGGCGTGATAACTTAACAAGGCGCTTACATGGCTGCTCATCAAGAGCTTTATTTTTCTTGCTTTATACCATTGTTTCAAATGAATAGGTTTTTAGAACTTATTTACACATATAAACGTAAACGTAGATAAACAGATAAATGCAGATTAAAATATTAAACTACAAAAAACAAAAAAAACAAACAAAAAAACAATTATCAAATTGTCGTTTTAGCCATGCTGGTTTCCTTTCTAGCTGTCTACTGCGGTTTTTGGAGAGTATGTTCTGGAAAATGTACCAACGGCTAGATTGTCTCTGATGATGAAATCTCCTTTCTGCCACTAAAATAAAATAATAATGTAAATGTAAGACGTATTTCTAGTAATATTGTGTATTCCATAAACTTGTAATGTCGTTTGGGCACCACAGACGACCCTGAAATAATCTGTGTCTACCTGGTCCTGTTTTCAGCTGCCCTAGTTGTGCTTGCAAAATCTATTCCTGTCCAATATTAGTTGTTTTTTTCGCAACAATATGTCCGTCTGCCTTGTCTTCATTTTCCGTTTTTGAGCCCTTTTTAGTGCTGCTACTGCAATCTTATCAGTCTCACAAAGAATTGGATGTAGTTCCTATTCTGACTGCATTTTGCCGCTTCTATCATGATTGTATAGTTCTGAGCAATATTCTCCCCATTTACTGAGAATCACTTTACTTCTGTTAGACATTTCCCGAAATCGTCCTGGATAGTTGTGTGCCTATCCTGTTTCTTTGAAAATAGATTCTTCCCCAGCGCCTTTTTCAGTTGCTTTTGTTCAGACAAGTTTGTATCTTCCCACGCTGAAGATCTATCAAGTCATCCTTTAGTCTCCTCGGAGCCTCTGAATCCTCTTGTCAGAGTCTCTGTATTTATTCACTTCTTTTGCTTCATATTCTTGTTTCTTCAAATCCCTCCTCTCATCTCAGAGGCCAAGAATATCTATTGTGACTAACAGTAATTTTCCTGCGACGTTCTTGTCCAAGTATCTCACTGGTTGTGTTAGTCACTGCTGTATTGTAGGTGGCAATCATTCTATCAACAAGTGGTGCGAGTTTCTCTCCTTTTAACAGCCGTGTTACCTAGCTTCTCAAGATCAAACCTCAATATTGGCTGGATTGGCTTTCTGACAGTCTTCTAGCGACAAGAATGATACTAATGATATTTAATCATTTGAAAATTTGAATAAGTTTCACTAAAATTAATTGTATAATATTATTCACTTCTAAATTTTTCTACACAACAGAACCATCGCAATTTAGAAGTAATAATCTATTTTTCGATCCACGTGGAATAATGAAGTCAAAATATCAGATGCGAATGACAAGCAAAACGCAATTGAACGATTTTGTCAACGCAACTATTTTTAAAATGGATAAAGAAACTTGCAAGTGCAATGCTGATCCGAGTCTTGGTTATTCTTTATCTTATTATTGTGGTTAAAGGTAGGTTCCTGTACTTTGGAATGCATCATAAGTTTGATGATCTTTCATCCAAGTTGTTGGAAAGCACTTATAAAAGGGAATGAATAAGTTTCACTAAAAAGTGTAAATCAAAAAAATATTAGAAAAGTTGTTTTGCAAGGGATTTCCTAACTCTGCTTCGCAAACCAGTTAGCGCTATTTTTAGTTCGCACAAAAATAGATAACGCAGCTGACGTCATGCTGCATTGCATTGTGGGATAGTTTTAACCCATCCGCCATGCCAGGACCTCTAGGAGAGCTTGCGGCAAGGGAAAATCGACCTTTGGAGAATGGCATCAGAAATCGCGCACTAGTAGACATAATAAACATAGTTATTTTTAGAACTGGAATTCCAACGAAAGAAAATAAACCAAAAGGGAAAACGACTATTTTCTTCAACATCTGACGAGTTTCTCAGAACCAACAAATTCAGAAAAATAAGAGAATTCAGTACTGCTCAGAAAAAGACGAAATTGTTTTGCGGACATAATTGTTATCGCTAGTCCAGGAACCTACCTTTAAACACAATGACTTAGTACGTTACCTTGTGTACGTATACTAATTTCTTCTCATCTTTTTCAATTTCATTTGCTATTTCTTCTATCAACTTTTCCGTCTCTTCTTTTCCAGTTTTTCTCTCTGTAACTGTGTCTTTGTCAATAATGAAAGAATTGGTCATCCCTAGGTGCATGCACATCACCTGGTAAAGATCAGATGTTAACATTAATATGTATCCATCAAGCAGACACAGGCGAGGGCTATGCGTGGGTAACATCGCTTCCCTAACCCTCGCCTCCCCACCCACCCTTATTAGTACATCTACCTGAGGTACATGTACTGAGACATACATGTAATTCAAATTTTTTATCGTTCTTGGTTGTAAAATTAAATAGTTCGCCAGAGCTCTTTTCATCGTTTATTTTTTTTTTTCATTATTATTATTTTCTTTTAACACTAGCGGATTATAATTACCGCATAGCAACTATAGTCGATATACGGGTCTAGCAAAATGAATATGAAAGCCAAAAATAGGCTGCTAAAGGACAGATGATAAATGAAGACGACAGAATATAAATATTGGAAAAGTAAAAAAAAAGTACCTGCAATCCCGTGACGGGATGGCTGTAAATTAACGGGCGGACGAATTTCTCTTCAGTATCAGGAACCGACCAAAGTCTCTCCCACCGTCTTCTCATCTCTACTGGAATGCTTTCTAGTAACTCACTGAAGCCAAGGAATTCTGAAAAACTTTGGTAAATGAGCCGCGACACGAGAAAACCAACAAAGTGGTTGTTGTCCAGCGCAGACTCAGATCAGCCTGAGCATCTGACTTGTCTGATCAGACTCTTTGCTAAGCGCTTTAAGGGTAGCTAAGGACCTAAGGTACCTTCATGCGGACAGCGAAGATTCTGATCAGACTGGGCGGATGCCCAGGCTGATCTAAGTCTGCGCTGGGCGCACAACCACTTTGTTGGTTTTCTCGTGTCGTCGCTCAAATGATGATGATGTTAACAAAATAGGTGAATACGATCTATTAAATATTCTTGAGTAATAAGCATTGCATTTCAAGCAAATTAGAAGTATGGACATTTATATTAAATATGAATTTACGATTTTAAATTTACAAAACTTTGAAAACTTAGTCACTGTGTCATCTGCGTAGTAATCTCGAGATAATATAGCCTATTTGAATCGATTAAGGGAGTCTTTATAATTAGACAGTGCAAATATGCAGGCTTTAAATTAAGTCCTCGCTATTAAAAAAAAATACATTAAACGATCATTGTCTCCTAGCAGACTTAATCAATTCCACAAAATTAAAATCTTCAAGAAAATTTAGTTTATATATTTATTAAAACATAAATTGACCCATGTTTTTTGTTTCAAAATTTGATAGGAGAAGCTTCAGAAGACAAAAAAGTACTTTGTATGGACAAACAGAAGAATCAGCCAGCGCATTTGCCCAGTTCGACTACAGTCTTGCCTGGTCTCATTAACATACGCATGAATCCTAAGGCAAATTCTGATGCCACGAGAAACGTGAAGACTTATCAGATTGCGCAAACGGACATATTTGTTTGTTATTTACTATTCTGAAATTACTTTTTCATGTGAGGTAGTTTAAAAGTTGTAAAACCTTTTGTGCCTGCTTTCGATGTTCCAGGTGAACGATACAAAGAATATCTATACGGCTTTCGGCCAAAAAATCCACCTATACACCAACCAGGCCGCCCCGTATCTGTAGATTCCTCCAATATACAGTTTGATACTCTGTGAGCAATTGCATGCGTAGATTTGTAGTAGGTACTGGGATGACTAGTGTTTGGTTCTCCGCTGTCCAAAAGGCCCAGACATTGGCTTACTTCGTTAAGTTTTTCTTGGTCTCTGAAAATTACAAGCCGTTCTTCAAGAACTAGTTTTCTTATTTCTTCCTTCAGAAATGCCGGAAATTTGTTGACATCTTTTAATTGAAGCCCTTTAACTTCAACGCCAAGTTTCATCCTTGTAACCTCTGTCTGCGGTATTTTTGCTCGCACAAGTGGGCGGAGAGCTAATGAGTCCGTTATGTGTTTACAGTCACAATATCGTCTTAGAAGTTCCTCGAAAACGCTTGGAATATTTCAGTCCTAAGTCCAAAGAAAGTCTCAGACAATAACGGAGTACCATTCTCTAGCATTTAGTCTCTTTGTATACGTTTTATGTGTCCTTTAAATCGACTATGCTGTATCAAACTCCTAAATGTTCGAATATTATGTCTCATATGGTGTCAAAACTGGAACAGATTAAAACCTGAAACGGAATGGAATGAAATGGACAAGATAATCTACATTCAATGGCCCTGGCTACATTTCTCACAAAGCCTGGGATGGTACTTCTACAGGAAAGAGTTTTCTCTCTCAGAGGGAGCAATTTTTTCCTGTAAGAGTACCATCCCAAACCACCCAAACCAATGAAATGACGTTTAGGAGATAATCTCTGCCAGTCCATTGAATTCCATTCACTCATTCTTATTTCATATGTTAAAATACGCCTGAAAATTTTAAAAGAGTTACATGCACGCATTAGAGAAATGATCAATAACTGGAATCACAATTATACAGCAGTCATTTGTTTACAAGTGTATATAAATAAAAAAGAACCAGAAAGAGACAATCGTTTTACGTATTTCAAAATAATTAAAACCACAAAAACTCTGTTGTATTCATATATTACCAAATATGTTAATTTTAAGAAAGAAAAGTTCTTTGATTAAGCGTTGCATGAAAACGTACCATACGCAATGTGCCAAAGGAAAACGCAGTCTACAGCAGTCTGTACCAGTCCTACCAGTCTGACCAGTCTTTCCGTGTTGCATAATTAATCCATATTTGATAAGTGTACAAAGGTGCACAGATTAAATAATGTATTTTATTTTATGTAGAGTACTTGGCTTAAGATCACTTTTTTACGCATAGACAATAATGATCGATTCATGGAAAAGACGCAAAGCCCCGCTCTTCTTTTGTGAACTGGTTCCGCTGTTATCCACCACAGTGTGTGACCACTGGTAAAGACTACTGTTACGACGGCTTTCATTGGATAATGCATTAGCCAATCAACTATAACGTAACAAATGAAATTCGGCGATGGTTCCAAGACTCCATCACTCCACTATGGGAATGAACTTAATTCCTGCATTTTCTGAGAAATAATTATACACATATGTTTATGAACTAAGCTGAAGAAACACTGAAAATCGAAAACACGCCATCATAAAAACAATCTTTTTTCAGTTTTAGTTTCTTGGAGTTACTTTCCCTGATCTCGTTAATTCTCACTAAAGTCTCACGGGCAGAATTCTGCCCGTTTGGTTGGTTGGTTGGTTGATTTGATGCTTAACGTCCACGGTAAACAACTATGGTCATGTCGGGACGGTCAGTTAACCTAACCACACTATTCCTGAGCAGGCTTAGACCTCCTAAGCGGTTAACCAGTACTAAGTGCACATACTTTCGCCAGTAACTGACAACTGCCCTTCTTGAATCAGCGGAAGGAGAAACGAAAGTATGTGGCCAGACCGGGATTCGAAGCCAGGACCTCTGACTTACGAGTCAGGTGCCCTACCGATTGCGCTACTCGGTCCGGCTGCCCGTTTGGATTAGTCTTTACCGATCCGTACATGCGGTAGCTATAAGGGGAAAGAACCAGTCTATTTCTGTTGCTGAGTTGTCAGAACCGCAGTGCGTGACAGACTGAATTTAAGTACAGGGTATTTTTCAACAAAATCTAATGCGCATATCGAGTTATTTTTATTGATACTATGTGAACTATTATGTTTTTATGATATCTTAAGGTTGATTTGGCAACAGTAAAATTATTATGTGATGTTTACCGTAAAATTCTTAGTATTGGATCAGATAGATCTGGCCCCGAGGTTATAAAACTTTTTTCGTGCTCAACTCAGCTGAGCATGAAATTTTCTCTGCTGATAAATATGAAAATTCCAACTAATGTTGGCATTTTCTATTCATGAGCAGAGAAAATTTCATACTCAGCCAAACTGAGCAAGAAAACAACCGCACTTATCAGTAATTTGCTATTTATTAGCAGGTAAAATTTCATGCTCAACTCAGCTGAGCATGAAAAAAGTTTTATAACCTCGGGGCCTGAGCAAACAGTACAGACTCAAAATAAGACTGCTCCGAATGGCCGAAAGGAGCCGTCTTATCAGGGCATACAGTTCAATAGGGTCGAGTCTGCTAAATTCGGACAGCAGGTAAATTCGGACAGTGACATTGTTTCCTTTATATGCCATCTGTGTTTGGAATTAAAACAAAAAAAAACAGCTGGGCAAAAACAGTGAAAGTCGGGACTTTCATTGATTGCAGTTGTTTGTCAGAATTTACGTGCTGTCTGAATTTACCTGACTTGAACCTAATGGGTGCGCGAGAGAGGTAAAAAGAATGCATTGCTGCATCTCAGAGGTCGCCGTAAAACGGTTAACTGTTAGACTTTTGCAGCTCTTAACAGCTTAAAGCATCAGAAGATAACACCGTATTTTACAGTTAGAACAAATTACCTGCTTTGGTCCGAAACCATGATTAATCTACTAGTAGTAGTGCATTTCAATCAATTGTCTAAGATAGATGGATACACCTCCGTTCTTTTCCGTCATTTAAACAACGGTTTACACCTTTCTGACATCCTGGTTGCTTCCTTAGACG
Source organism: Ctena decussata (assembly GCA_963989385.1). NCBI lineage: Eukaryota > Metazoa > Mollusca > Bivalvia > Lucinida > Lucinidae > Ctena > Ctena decussata. The sequence continues at coordinate 20,786,958 of OZ022515.1, read as the reverse complement.
ACAAGCCTCTCTTATATAGAGTCTTAACCTAAGGGAATGAATACGCTCTAGGAAGAAGTTTTTCCTTAATGGGTTTATACCCATTTAGAAGGCAGACAACAAATAAAAATGGTGGAGTTTGTTTCCCCGATAGTATACTTATTTATATTTATATCAAAAGATGGTGAGCTAGGTATTTTGCAAAACCAAATGAACTTATTGTTATTGACCAGGTTCATTGCATTGATCTATAGTATAATTGAGGTAATCTTCGTAAGGGATATTCTTGTCCAATATGCTTGCAGTAGGTGCGGGTGGGGGTTGTTTGGACATTTTCTCTCTAGTCTTTCATTTCTCTCCTCTTACTCCCTCTCTTTGGAAGACGGCCCGATATAGACTGAAATACTGTCTCAAAGGGCCGTTAAACATAAAACAATAAATCAATCTATCTTTCTCAAATGGATAAATCCACTTGTCAATTCAGAAGTGCCTGGTTTAGTTTATTTTTATCTTTTTTTCTATTGTCATTTTACGGGGAAATGCCCATTTGTCTTATGCAAATAGTGTAGACCCTGATCAGACCACAACATATGTTTATTTTGTCTATTAGCGGAAATACGGGTACATTTATGTTGAAATCGGTGGCAAAATGTCCAAGAAACTGCCATTTAAAAAAAAGTATAAAATTAAGTGTCAGCACAGTCAAGTGCACAACTGAATTTTTCACATATTGTTGACGTCATTAAAATGCATCATTGTGCAAAAAATATGCACTTTACTGCGCTGATGTATTTTGTAGTATAAATGCAGGCAAAAAAATAGTCGAAAATGTCAAAAAGTGCCTGAGTAGGGGGCAACTGGACGCACAGAAAAAAACACAAAAATCGCAAAATATTGTAGAAAATTTGAATAATAATAGAAATTTAAAGGTTTCAACTCGTATATCATTAAGAGCGGTTAAATTATACAATTCTGAAAATCCATACATATGGGGGCCAAATATGGCATAAATCATTCAAGGTCCTTTGTGATTCAAAATGTATATTTTCCGTTTATTCTTAGCAGCAACACAATATCCATTTACGGTCACAAAATACTTATCTTTCTTTAATTTGTAAGTTTCTTTTATTTCCTTGTCAATTTAAAAACCAAAACTGCGCTAAAGAATATTAGGAAAAAAAGTTAAATCAAATCAATCATTTATTCATTTTGTTCATAGAAATTAGAGAACTTCCGTTTTCTAGAACAAATTAGTCAGCTGAATTCCTTGAACAGAATGGTCGTGCAGTAAAACCAAGTGAAATAATTATTGTTATTGATAAGGATCAAAGAATCGATCTATAGTACGATTGAAGTCATCTCCGTAAATCCTTAAAGATTGTCTCCCTAGTTTATTTCATGTTTTCAGACACAAATATTTTAACAAAATTTCGTTAGATAATATGTAATAGTGTCATTATTAATCATACAAGTTTCGAGAAAATACACGTTTTTTCGATAAATGTGGAATGAAAAATAACCTTCAAATTAAAATGCAAATTACCTGTTTCCTCATGGCCTGTAAGAATATCGATTTTGACCACGTGTGTCATGTGATCATGTACAGGTATTTTTCTTATTCGCGCACGTGATTGTGACGTATGAATAAATTATTTTTGTCCAATAATGCGATTTCGACCGCGGTCCGCCAACGTTTAAAAAATTAACTTATTTTTTGTTTAAATTCACTTTTATCAAATAATATTATCCAAACTCTATTTCAAATGTATAGTTAGACCAAGTCGGAGGTATTCCATGAAATATTTCATCAAAGCATTTTTTGTTAATATCATCAAGGGAGTAAATCTTTAAGGCGTAATTAAGTTATTATATTCCAATACGTAAATTTATCTTACGGCCGATATGATATTGCTGTTTATTAACCAAGTTTGCTATTTTCATTTGTTTGATGTATTTTTTGCTTCCAGAGGATCTAACTATTCAGATCTTATTCATATTCACCGCAACAAAAGTCAACCATTGTTTAATAAAAATTAATAACAAGTTCATTTTAAGGAACTGTCATTTTAGTAAACTTGACATCAAATTTTGGTTGACGTTACCGCAGAGATTTTAAGCCATTAAGACGTCACGATATGAACCATGCGACTTTTAGTCGTAACGTCTTAACTATGTGACACGAAGTTATGTCTACCTCACGTGATTAGCTTCTGAACCAACGAAACAAGTATATTTTGATTATGTAATGATAATCTGAAATAGGCGCCACCGTTATTACAACCAACAGACTGTTCCTCCAGAGCAAATTGCATAGTTGAAGGAAATTCTCCTTTATAGAAATTACGCCTTAGCAACAGCATAGCAACGACTTAAGTGGTTTTATGAATACGGCCCCTGGATAACTTAATTACATGTAGATTAGATTAAGAAATCTAAAATTAAGGACATCTAAGATAAAAAAATGACATAATGACGCCAAAGGGAAGACAGGATGGAATATTATCCCTTTGATACTAATGGTGCTTCTGCCGTCTGCACCCATACTCTCTAGGCCAATAGCTCGCGTTGTCACATTCGTATTCATGTATGATCTTTGAAATCTGGAGGAAACAATGAAAGTAAAAACTCTTGACTAATTTGCTAAATTGCGTAGGCTGATTCAAGTATTCGATGTATTCACATGGCTTAAGGCACCGTTTCAGGCGACGCCAATCAGTACCCAGTGGACACACAACGCTAAAATGCCGTCGTTTTGATGGTAGAGCGACGTCATGATCTCCCAAAGACGCTTTAAATCATCATTTTGTCGTTTTGAGGCTGTGTGCCTCTCGTCGGTAGATAGGATTACCGTCCTGATGGAGAAGATGAATAAAAATGTAGAAAAAAGAAAAGAAAAAGCAATAATAACATCGGTTTCATTTATTTATTCATTTATTGGGATTTATTTATATACTTGTTTGTTTATTCATTGGTCATTTTCGGTCGACATCCGTACAACACACCCGCATCAAGAGATATTAAGCATAGGTGTAAGAAGAAGTTGGGGGAGGGGGGGGGGGGAGAGGACTGTTCAATAAATATGAAATGCATGGTGTCCCTTATCTAAGGCTTGCCCCCCCCCCCCCCCCTTCCCCATTTCCCCGATCCAACAATAGAAGAGGACAAGGACTGACTCAGCGCCAGGAGATGCAAGAGTAACAAATCCAATCATTAATGAGCCGCGACACGAGAAAACCGACAAAGTGGTCGTGCGCCCAGCACAAACTCAGATCAGCCTCAGCATCTGCCCAATAGGACTAGACTCTTTCCTAAGCACTCAAAGGTAGCTAAGGGTCTAAACTACCTTCATGCGGACAGCGAGGACTCTGATCAGACTGGGCGGATGCCCAGACTGATTTGAGTCAGCGCTGTGCGCACTACCACATTGTTGGTTTTCTAGTGTCGCGGCTCATTAAATTTTGAAAAATCGAAATTTTGTATGTAGATATACAGGCAAACTGAGGGTTTTACGCGATAAAAATATTATAACAATAGTTAAATTCCCCCAATTTATTTAACTCTTTTCACGCTAAAATACATTATCAAAATAAAGAATGATTATTGCAGATTTCGAATCTGTTTAATCAGTTTGCATAAAATATGTAACTTTCTATTTAAAAATGATCTCGCGAAATAAAGAGAGAAGCGTTCCTCTCCACCCCCTCCGCCCCTCCACCCCTGCAGTTTAAGTGCACTTTTTCTATATAAGTACGCCATTTGAGAGGTCATATTTACAACTAAAAATGCCCCTCAATTAAATATCAACATGACTAATGACAGAACAATCAAAACATTGAAGAAAATTTGTAAGGCGATATGTTATCCAGGGGATGCCACGCGCGACTCCACAAACATGTAGAGGGATTCTACATGGGCAAATAAAGCGTACTTCTACAGTCTACAAGTTAAATTTTTGTAAGTATTTTTTGTCGTGTACTTTTCTATATCCTTCCAGTTCAGCCGTGTATGCAAAAGCCTTGACATAAATTAACTTAGAGCAAGTACATGTAGCACATCACACGATAGGCTCTTGCGTAGAGTTTATGCACCGCAAAATTCCCCTTAAACAGAACAAGGAAGAAAAAAATGAATAAATAGATAATATCAGCGACATAAATACGTAAATATACCCATAAATTCCTTGCGTCCAATAAAAGCGACCTTTTCAAAGCGTGTAGGTTCAGACTAGATGCCACAAATAGCGAAATATAGGCGTCTGACCAATGCCTTTATCGTTTAGAGTAAATACAGGAAATTCTAGAACAAATCAAATCAAAACTATTAATATATTGGAGATGGTGTTACTTGTACTGTAAGGAAGAGGAGTCCACTGGGCACTAATGGGTTAAATACAAGAAATAGTCATCTGTTTGGGACTAAATACGGGGATACAATCCGCTTATGATAGCAAATCAAACATTTGGGAAGACACGACCATACCCATTTGCAATTAACAATAAAAATCAAACTTCTTCAAATGGATTGCTATTCCACTCATATGGAAGTCGAGTGGGTGGGGTGGTTGTGGTCGGGCAATGGTGCTGGGTAACTTTTAGTGCCGGGGTGTTCTTCTAGGGGCAAGGGCCTACTGTGCTTGCAGTAGATACGGGTGGGGGTTGTTTGGACATTTTTCTCCCCCTATCATATCTCTTTTCTTTCTCCCTCCCTCTCTCTGGAAGACGTCTCGATATAGACTGAAATCTGTCTCAAAGAAACCGATAAACCCAACCAATAACCAACCAACATCCAATCATATGGGCGCAAAATTATTAGTACTGAAGTCTCAACTTTTCACATTGTAAAAGGTAAACTGGTGGAGTTATCACAGAACTCCTGAAAGTGACCAAACCGAAATTGGAGTTATCACAGAACTCCTGAAAGTGACCAAACCGAAATTGGAGTTATCACAGAACTCCTAAAAGTGACCAAACCGAAATTGGAGTTATCACAGAACTCCTGAAAGTGACCAAACTTAAATTGGAGTTATCACAGAACTCCTGTAAGTGACCAAACTTAAATTTGAGTTATCACAGAACTCCTGAAAGTGACCAAACCGAAATAGGAGTTATCACAGAACTCCTGAAGGTAGCCAAACCGAAATTTTCGGTTTGGCCACTTTCAGGAGTTTTGTGATAACTTCAGGCGTGATAACTTAACAAGGCGCTTACATGGCTGCTCATCAAGAGCTTTATTTTTCTTGCTTTATACCATTATTTCAAATAAATAGGTTTTTAGAACTTATTTACACATATAAACGTAAACGTAGATAAACATATAAATGCAGATTAAAATATTAAACTACAAAAAAAACAACAAAAAAAACAATTATCAAATTGTCGTTTTAGCCATGCTGGTTTCCTTTCTAGCTGTCTGCTGCGGTTTTTGGAGAGTTAGTTCTGGAAAATGTACCAACGGCTAGATTGTCACTGATGATGAAATCTCCTTTCTGCCACTAAAATAAAGTAATAAAGTAAATGTAAGACGTATTTCTATTATATTATTGTGTATCCCATAAACTTGTAATCATACCCAGTCTGAATTCTATGTATTTAATATCTGCAGACATGATACAAATTATGCTGTTGTTGAGGGTATTTCTCATATAGGATTATGAGTTTGAATATCTGATCTGTCGTGCTCATGCTGGCTCTGAACCAACCTGTTTATCGGCAAGTATCTTTTCAGCCCTGGGTTTAAACCTGGTGAAGATGGCTTTCAGCATGACTTTTTTTCGAATGACTGATGAGGTAGACGGTTCTGTAGTTGTGACAAAGCATGGGATATTACCCGACCTTTTTATCAGTCTCACAAAGAATTGGATGTAGCTCCTATTCTGACTGCATTTTGCCGCTTCTCTCATGATTGTATAGTTCTGAGCAATATTCTCCCCATTTACTGAGAATCACTTTACTTTTGTTAGACATTTCCTGAAATTGTCCTGGATAGTTGTGTGCCTATCCTGTTTCTTTGAAGATAGATTCTTCCCCAGCGGCGCCTTTTTTCTGTTGTTTTTGTTCAGGTAAGTTTGTATCTTCTCACGCGGAGAAGTTTATATCTTCTAACGCTGAACATCTATCAAGTCATCCGTTAGTCTCCTCGGAGCCTCTGAATTCTCTTGTCAGAGTCTCTGCATTTATTCACTTCTTTGGCTTCATACTCCCGTTTCTTCAAATCCTTCCCGTCATCTCAGAGGCCAAATATGTCTATTGTGACTCACAGTATTTTTCCTGCGACGTTCCTTTCCAAGTATCTCACTGGTTGTGTTAGTCACTGCTGTATTGTCTATCTACAAGTGGAGCGAGTTTCTCTCCTTTTAACAGCCGTGTTACCTAGCTTCTCAAGATCAAACCTCAATATCGGCTGGATTGGCTTTCTGACAGACTTCTAGCGACAAGAATGATACTAATGATATTTAATCATTTGAAAATTTGAATAACTTTCACTAAAATTAATTGTATAATATTATTCACTCCTAAACTTTTCTACACAACAGAACCATACACAATTTAGAAGTAATAATTTATTTTTCGATCTACATGGAATAATGAAGTCAAAATATCAGATGCAAATGACAAGCAAAACGCAACTGAACGATTTTGTCAACGCAACTATTTTTAAAATGGATAAAGAAACTTGCAAGTGCAATGCTGATCCGAGTCTTGGTTATTCTTTAACTTATTACTGTGGTTAAAGGTAGGTTCCTGTACTTTGGAATGCAGAACTTATTTACATACATAATACATAAACGTACTCGTAGATAAACAGATAAATGCATATTAGATTATCTAACTACAAAAAAGAACAATGACCAAAATGTCGTTTTAACCGTGCTGGTTTCCTTCTAGCTGTCTGCTGCGGCTTTTGGAGAGGTAGTTCTGGAAAATGTACCGACGGCTAGATTGTCACTGATGATGAAATCTCCTTTCTGCCACTAAAATAAAATAATAAAGTAAATGCAAGACGTATTTCTATTATATTATTGTGTATCCCATAAACTTTCACATGTAATGTCGTTTGGGCACCACAGACGACCTTGAAATAATCTGTGTCTACCTGGTCCTGTTTGTTTTCAGCTGCCCTAGTTGTGCTTGCAAAATCGTTTCCTGTCCAACATTAGTAGTTTTTTCGCAACAATATTTCCGTCTGCCTCTTCTTCATTTTCCGTTCTTGTGCCCGGAAGGATTGTCTTTGCTGAGCATAGCGAAGACTGTGAGACGTGACAAAAACAAACCAGTTTCCATTTCCTGACCATGGTCAGTTAATCGTCACGTTCTTTAATCGCTGTTTTAATCTTTCTGCGAACATATTCATTAGTAACTACATATATGATGTTCATTTACTTTCGGTAGCATCCCATCTCGAAAACCTGTTTTTCGTATATTTCATATACAAAACACACGTTTACCATAAGGATTGGATTTATCTGTGCCACCAATCCACCGATCATGTTGTCCATGGCATCAGCTCACTAAATCCAATGTTGTTCTGAACCATTTTCTGTGCTGCCATTCATCTGGACTGCACTTATCTCCTTGTCGTACAAGTGCTAAACAGCATGAACTAGAATTGTTTTTGACTTGTTGTTCAGCATGGTGACCCACAAGGCTGCATGTCATACCCAGTCGGATTTCTATGTATTTTTGTATCCATTTATGTTCTAATATATGAAGACATGATACAAATTATGCTGTTGTTGAGGGTATTTCTCATATAGGATTCTGTGTTTGAATATCTGATCTGTCGTGTTCATGCTGGCTCTGAACCCACCTGTTTTTTCGGCAAGTATCTTTTCAGCTTAGGGTTTAAACCTGGTCAAGATGGCTTTCAGCATGACTTTTTTCGACTGACTGATGAGGCTGACGGTTCTGTAGTTGTGACAAAGCATGGTATATTACCCGACCTTTTTAGTGCTGCTACTGCAATCTTATCAGTCTCACAAAGAATTGGATGTAGTTCCTATACTGACTGCATTTTGCCGCTTCTCTCATGATTGTATAGTTCTGAGCAATATTCTCCCCATTTGCTGAGAATCACTTTACTTCTGTTAGACATTTCCTGAAATTGTCCTGGATAGTTGTGTGCCTATCCTGTTTCTTTGAAAATAGATTCTTCCCCAGCGCCCTTTTCTGTTGCTTTTGTTCAGACAAGTTTGTATCTTCCCACGCTGAAGATCTATCAAGTCATCCTTTAGTCTCCTCGGAGCCTCTGAATTCTTTTGTCAGAGTCTCTGCATTTATTCACTTCTTTTGCTTCATATTCCCTTTTTTCAAATCCCTACTCTCGTCTCAGAGGCCAAGAATATATATTGTGACTCACAGTATTTTTCCTGTGACGTTCCTTTCCAATTATCTCTCTGGTTGTGCCAGTCACTGCTGTATTGTTGGTGGCAATCATTCTATCTACAAGTGGTGCGAGCTTCTCTCCTAGTAACAGCCGGGTCATCTAGCTTCTCAAGATCAAACCTCAATATTGGCTGGATTGGCTTTCTGACAGTCTTCTAGAGACAAGAATGATTCTAATGATATTTAATCATTTGAAAATTTGAATAACTTTCACTAAAATTAATTGTATGATATTATTCACTTCTAAACTTTTCTACACAACAGAACCACACAAAATTTAGAAGTAATAATTTATTTTTCGATCTACATGGAATAATGATCTCAAAATATCAGATGCAAATGACAAGCAAAACTCAATTGAACGATTTTGTCAACGCAACTATTTCTAAAATGGATAAAGAAACTTGCAAGTGCAATGCTGATCCGAGTCTTGGTTATTCTTTAACTTATTATTGTGGTTAAAGGTAGGTTCCTGTACTTCGGAATGCATCATAATTTTGATGATCTTTCATCCAAGTAGTTGGAAAGCACTTATAAAAGGGAATGAATAAGTTTCACTAAAAAGTGTAAATCAAAAAATTTTAGAAAAGTTGTTTTGCAAGGGATTTCCTAACTCTGCTTCGCACACCAGTTAGCGCTATTTTTAGTTCGCACCAAAAATAGATAACGCAGCTGACGTCATGCTGCATTGCATTGTGGGATAGTTTTAACCCATCCCCCATGCCAGGACCTCTAGGAGAGCTTGCGGCAAGGGAAAATCGGCCTTTGGAGAATGGTATCAGAAATCGCGCACTTGTAGACATAATAAACATAGTTATTTTTAGAACTGGAATTCCAACGAAAGAAAATAAACCAAAAGGGAAAACGACTATTTTCTTCAACATCTGACGAGTTTCTCAGAAGCAACAAATTCAGAAAAATAAGAGAATTCAATACTGCTCAGAAAAAGACGAAATTGTTTTGCGGACATAATTGTTATCGCTAGTCCAGGAACCTACCTTTAAACACAATGACTTAGTACGTTACCTTGTGTACGTATACTAATTTCTTCTCATCTTTTTCAATTTCATTTGCTATTTCTTCTATTAACTTTTCCGTCTCTTCTTTTCCAGTTTTTCTCTCTGTTACTGTGTCTTTGTCAATAATGAACGAATTGGTCATCCCTAGGTGCATGCACATCACCTGGTAAAGATCAGATGTTAACATTAATATGTATCCAGCAAGCAGACACAGGCGAGGGCTATGCGAGGGTAACACCGCTTCCCTAACCCTCGCCTCCCCACCCACCACCACCCTTATTAGTACATCTACCTGAGGTACATGTACTGAGACATACATGTAATTCAATTTTTTATCGTTCTTGGTTGTAAAATTAAATAGATCGCCAGAGCTCTTTTCGTCGTTTTTTTTTTTTTTTCATTATTATTATTTTCTTTTAACACTAGCGGGTTACAATTACCATATAGCAACTACAGTCGATATACGGGTCTAGCAAAATGAATATGAAAGCCAAAAATATGCTGCTAAAGGATCAATGATAAATGAAGACGACAGAATATAAATATTGGAAAAGAAAAAGTAAAACAAAATGAATACCTGCAATCCCGTGACGGGATGGCTGTAAATTAACGGGCGGACGAATTTCTCTTCAGTATCAGGAACCGACCAAAGTCTCTCCCACCGTCTTCTCATCTCCACTGGAATGCTTTCTAGTAGCTCGCTGAAGCCAATGAATTCTGAAAAACATTTGGTAAATGAGCCGCGACATGAGAAAACCAACAAAGTGGTTGTTGTCCAGCGTAGACTCAGATCAGCCTGGGCATCTGCCTAGTCTGATCAGACTCGTTGCTAAGCGCTTTAAGGGTAGCTAAGGACCTAAGGTACCTTCATGCGGACAGCGAAGATTCTGATCAGACTGGGCGCATGCCCAGGCTGGTCTGAGTCTGCGCTGGGCGCACAACCACTTTGTTGGTTTTCTATCGTCGTGGCTCAAATGATGATAATGTTAGCAAAATAGGTGAATACGATCGACTGAGTATTTTGTGAGTAATAAGTATTGCATTTCAAACAAATTAGAAGTATGGACATTTATATTAAAAAATGAATTTATGATTTTCAATGTACGAAACTTTGAAAGCTTAGTCACTGTGACATCTGCGTAGTAATCTCGAAATAATATAGCCTATTTGAATCGATTAAGGGAGTCTTTATAATTAGACAGTGCAAATATGCAGGCTAATCTAAGTCCTCGCTATCCAAAAAAAAAAAAAAAAAAAAAAAAAATACATTAAACGATCATTGTCTCCTAGCAGACTTAATCACGTCCACAAAATTAAAATCTTCAAGAAAATTTAGTTTATATGTTTATTAAAACATATATTGACCCATGTTTTTTGTTTCAAAATTTGATAACAAAAGAGAAGCTTCAGATGAAAAAAGTACTTGGTATGAACAAACAAAAGAATCTGACTGCGCATTTGGCCAGTCTGATTACAGTCTTGCCTGGCCTCATAAAAATACAAAAAAATCCTGAGGCAAATACTGATGCCAAGAGAAACGTGAAGACTTGTTAGATTGCGCAGACGCACATAGTTGTTTGTTATTTTCTGTTCTGAAGAATTTTTTGGCGTGAGGCATGTAAAATGGGGTAAAACCTGTTGTGCCTGCTTTCGATGTCCCAGTTGAACAATACAAAGCATATTCATATGGCTCTGAGCACAATATTCCATATATACACCTGCCAGGCCGCCTTGTATCTGTAGACTCCTCCAATACACAGCCTGATACTCTGTGAGCAATTGCATGCGTAGATTTGTAGTAGGTACTGAGTTGACTACTGTTTGGTTCCTCGCAGTCCAACAAACCCAGCCATTGGCTTACTTCGTTAAGTTTATCTTGGTCTCTGAAAACTACAAGCCGTTCTTCAAGAACTAGTTTTCTTATTTCTTCCTTCAAAAATGCCGGAAATTTGTTGACATCTTTTAATTGAAGCCCTTTAACTTCAACGCCAAGTTTCACCCTTTTAACCTCTGTCTGCGGTATTTTTGCTCGCACAAGTGGGCGGAGAGCTAATGCGTCCTTTATGTGTTTACTGTTACAATATCGTCTTAGAGGCAAAGTTCTTCGAAAACGCTTGGAATATTTCAGTCCTAAGTCCAAAGAAAGTCTCAGACAATAACGAAGTACCATACTGCAGCAAGCAGTTTCTCTGTATACGTTTTATGTGTCCCTTAAATCAACTATACTGTATCAAACTCCTAAGTGTTCGAATATTATGTCTCATATGGTGTCAAAACTGGAACAGATTTAACTCTGAAACAGAATGGAATGAAATGGACAAGATAATCTACATTCAATGGCCCTGGCTACATTTCTCACAAAGCCCGGGATGGTACTTCTACAGGAAAGAGTTTTCTCTCTCAGAGGGAGCAATTTTTTCCTGTAAGAGTACCACCCCAAACCACCCAAACCAATGAAATGACGTTTAGGAGATAATCTCTGCCAGTCCATTGAATTCCATTCCACTCATTTTTATTTCATATGTTAAAATACGCCTGAAAATTTTAAAAGAGTTACATGCATGCATTAGAAATATGGTCAATAGCTGGAATCACAATTATACAGCAGTAATTTGTTTACAAGTGAAAAAAAAAAAAGGATCAGAAAGAGACAATCGTTTCACGTATTTCGAAATAATCAAGCCACAAATACTCTGTTGTATTCATATATAACCAAATATGCTAACTTTAAGAAAGAAAAGCTCTTTGAATAAGTGAAGGGTGAAAACGAACCTTACGCATTATGCCAAAGGAAAACGCAGTCTATACTAGTCTGTACCAGTCTGATCAGTGTTTCCGTTTTGTATAATTAATCCATAATTGAAAGTGTACAAAGATGCGCAGATTAAATTATGTTTTTATTGTAAGTAGAGTACTTGACTTAAGATCACTTTTTACGCACTGACAATAATGACCGATTCATGGAAAAAACGCAAAGTCCCCCTCTTCTTTTGCTGAGTTGTCAGAACCGCAGTGCGTGACAGACTGAACTTAAGTACAGGGTATTTTTCAACAAAATCTAATGCGCATATCAAGTTATTTTTATTGATACTATGTGAACTATTATGTTTGTATGGTATCTTAAGGTTGATTTGGCAACAGTAAAATTATTATGTGCTGTTTACCGTAAAGTTAAAATATAAACATGCAGCGGTAAAGAATTCATAGTTACATAGAAAGTAAGGATGTACTGGTTATATGTGATAAATGTTTGAAATGTTCTTTCTCTCTCTCTCACTTGGCACGCACGAGGTTGGATCAACCTTGATTCAACCATGATTCAACGTCACGACAATGAATCAGGGTTTATTCAAGGCTGATTCAACCTTGCGTGCCTGCTGGCTGTCTCTCTCTCTCTCTCTTTCTCGGAATAGTTAAACTTTATTTTCAGCTCTTATTATATAATACCTACGATGTTGCCCTCAAGTATGTATGTTTAAATTGATGTGAAAATGTTCGCCATAAAGTTGTTTTGAAATGCACATATAGATTGCTCCTTATGTTGTTACATATATGTGTAACCTAAGAGTAATAAAGAATTTGATTTGATAAAATTCTTAGTATTGGATCGGATAGGTCTAAGCAAACAGTACAGACTCAAAATAAAACTGCTCCGAATGGCCGAAAGGAGACGTCTTATCAGGGCCTACAGGTCGATTGGGTCACGTCTGCTAAATTCGGACAGCAGGTAAATTCGGACAGTGACATTGTTTCCTATATATGCCATTTGCGTTTGGAATTAAAACAAAAAAACAGCTGGGCAAAAACAGTGAAAGTCGGGACTTTTATTGTTTGCAATTGTTTGTCAGAATTTACTTGCTGTCTGAATTTACCTGACTTGACCCTGATGGGTCCGCGAGAGAGGTAAAAAGAATGCATTGCTGCATCTCAGAGGTCGCCTTTTAGACTTTTGCAGCTCTTAACAGATTAAAGCATCAGAAGATAACACCGTATTTTACAGTTAGAACAAATTACCTGCTTTGGTTCGAAACCATGATTAATCTACTAGTAGTAGTGCATTTCAATCAATTGTCTAGGATAGATGGATACACCTCCGTTCTTTTCCGTCATTTAAACAACGGTTTACACCTTTCTGACATCCTGGTTGCTGCCTTAGACGAAAAGCCTCCCTAATATAGAGTCTTAACCTAAGGGAAAGAATACGCTCTAGGAAGAAGTTTTTCCTTAATGGGTTTATACCCATTAAGAAGGCAGACAACAAATAAAAATGGTGGAGTTTGTTTCCCCGATAGTATACTTATTTATATTTATATCAAAAGATGGTGAGCTAGACATAAGTAAGATACAAAAAGTGTCAAATCAAGCTGCCTGTTTTGAGGCCTTATCCTGATCTACTTAATTTGCTGAGCAAAAAAGAAATGTTAAATTTGTTTTTTGAAATTTGTGTTCAACAAAACAACGCCCAAATATTGGTCGTTCTTTTTTCAAACCTGTGTCATTTTAATTACCAAAATCGCGCAAAAGAGTATTATAAAAGGACCAATCTCATCTATTCATTCAATTTCAAAGACATTATAGCACTTCCGTTTTTAGAACAAATTACTCAGCTGACTTCCCTGAAAAGGGTAGGTATGTCGCAAAACCTAACGACCTTATTGTTATTGACCAGGTTCATTGAATTGATATATAGTATAATTGAGGTAATTTTCGTAAGGGATATTCTTGTCTAATATGCTTGCAGTAGGTGCGGGTGGGGGTTGTTTGAACATTTACTTTGTCTATCATTTCTCTCCTCTTTCTCCTTCTCGCTGGAAGACGGCCCGATATAGACTATGATACTGTCTCAAAGGCCCCTTAAAACCAAAACAATTGATCAATCTATCTTTCTCAAATGGATAAATCCAGTTGTCAATTGACCTTGACCTCTAGGTCACAAGCGTGGAAGGGGGTAGTACAGAATGAAGCTTTGGACAAATATAAACCCAAATATAAACCCAACCCAACAAAGAGTTTGAATTAATAAGATCTTAAAAACTTTTACATAAAACTTTAACATGAAAAAGTCAAAGTCCGTGACCTTGATCGCTTTGTTGGGTGGTATAGTATATGGAACTACATTTATCATTAAGCCAAATATAAACCAAATCCAAGAAAGGATGTAGACCTCAAAATTTTAACGCAAATGTTAGCTTAGGGATTGACAGACGGACTTACGGACAAACGGGCAACGGGCAAAATCTATATGCCCCTAGACTGGCATCAGTCTATTAAATGATAATGTGACAGCAAATGCAAAATTTGACTAATTTCACATCTTCTGATAGCTGAATTTAAGGATATGAAAATTTTAACGCCACCACCAGTGATGGCTCTTATTATAGAATAGAACAAAAATGTGATGATTTTTTTAACTTGCTTATAGTCATTACTGGAGTCTGGAGCCAGTCTAATATGCCCTTCGTCATACTTCATATGCCTGGGTTATAAACATATTGCTACTTTTGGCTACAATGGTAATTATATATAATAAAGATGATATTACTGAGAAATCCAATTATAAGATGCTCCTGGGTACCCCGGGCTCTAAAAAGGGTATGAATAGTTTGTCTTTGACAAAGTCTCTCTCTCTCTCTCTGTCTCTCTCTCTCTTTCTCTCTCCTCTCCTCTCTCTCTCTCTCTCTCTCTCTCTCTCTCTCTCAGTCTTTATCAGTGCACATGAAAAGATTTTAGTGTTTAAAGATATAGCCCCCTAAATCGAAAAAAACATTCATTTATGAGACTACGGTCCTAGTGTGCGAAACCAGCAGGTACGTTACGTCGGTTTATGCATGCACTGTAATAATGTGTTTAGAATCAATGCAAAAAATGCAGTCCGATTTTTTATGTGTTTAAATCGTTACATTTTCAATTTGCAACATGTTTATGTTTATATTTAGAAATTAAACATGTACAAAACTGGCTATATTTACCTTTTATTTTGAAAATTTCCTCTGTCAACATTTTCGTCTCTTTTTTTTTCGTTTTTCAACGGGGAAAAGAGAGAATGGATTCATCCGAAACGCGTAACAGAATAAAACGTGTTTAGCAGACTTTGTCGGGGAAAATAATAGAAAAGGCGTACATGTTTAGCTATATGACATATTCCTAAACATGTTTACACCTAAACATGTAACCACTTTTGTTTATAGCTAAGCGCGATTTTACAGTGTGGTGTGTGCATGCATTATTACAGCATTACAGCATTTTCTTGTACGAAACCAGCAATTGCATTATGTCGATATATGCATGGTGTGTGCATGCATTATGACAGCATCGTCTTTGCAATTCTCACGCTCACACTTACAAGTGCCGCCCAGGCACCTTCATACTCAGATCGCGATACCCGAGCTGGATCGGATAAACTATTGGTCAGATGTATGCTTTCGCGACTGATCGAACCTAGATCTCGACGTTTTAACCAACAGGTGGCTCGGCCTCTTGAAACTAGTAAAACTACAGCTTGAAAAATAAGCAACATCCCGCATCCAGTTCTAAAGTGTTGTTATAAGCCCAAACATGAATAAGGCAGCATTCTTGGCTTTTCTCATGCAGCACGAAACTTTCCAAAAAAATCCCCTCAATAAAAACTGCATCAAAATAAGTTTGATGTTCTCTTTTTTCTTCTTTTTTATTTTGTTCCTCTGTGTAGCAGGAATATGTACCCGCCTCCATCTCTCAACTTGAATACAGAATACCGCTTAATTTTGAGCGTAAATACTGAATACTCTCTAAGGAGTGACCAAATATAAAATCCTACTAAAATTAAGAAGACAATTAGTAGTTGGCTTAAAAGGGCTGTTGTTACTAAAGAGATGACCTTATGTCAGTTTTTCAGGAACATTACATGTGACTGCTTGCTAAGTAGTATTCTAATTCCACCTCGTTTGTACGAGTATGCGATAAATCTCCGTTTCTAACGATTAGATAAGGGACACTTTCTCAGATCCGCTATTTTGCGACGGTCCCCATCGTACTTATTACAATCTAAACCACTGCAGCTATGCGCATTGGCTACGATGACTATCGATTTATTTATTTATTCATTTATTTATTTATTGGCGAATACGCGTACGATTTTGCTATTTTTATTTAATACTGCAAACCATGACCCTATTTACTGAATACTCTCTAATTTGGGGTGAATACTACATATGATTTGGGGGTGGGGGGGTTACACTCTCAAAATTGAACCTTGAAAGTTTTAAGCAATGTATTCACAATGTAAGAGCCTGAGAGGCAGAGAGAGGGAGGCAGAAGAGAGAGAGAGAGAGAGAGAGAGAGAGAGAGAGAGAGTGAAAGTGAGAGAGCGAGACGTTCAAGCACTGCTCGCTATCATTGATCCGTTGATCTTTACTTGCCATAATGTCAGTCTTTGAGTAAGAATTCATTTCTCGGTGTGTTAAAACCGAATATTCAAAGAACGGACTGAATCGTTAGGTTTGACACTCCGCGAGTACATAAATTGCCGCTTACATCAAGCACAAAATACGTTATCTCTCTCTTTTGTCCGTTAGAGTTTCGGTATGACTCCGTAAAATTTTCCGAAGACGCCACCTTAGTTAAGGTGATGTTTAAGGTATTGTACAGACGCACTTTTTAGGTTACTCCTTAGTAAAGGTATGACTTAGACCTTAAATAGTTAAGTTATACCTTAAATTAAAGATTGATTGTGAACCTGGGCCCAGAGGTGCCTGGTTTAGTTTATTTTTTATCTTTTTTACGGAAAAATGCCCGTTTGTCTAATGCAAATAGTGTAGACCCTGATCTGACCACAACATATATTTATTTTGTCTATGATCGGAGATACGGGTATGTTTATGTTGAAATCACTGGCAAAATGTCAAAGAAATTGCCTTTTGTTTGTTTTGAAAAAAAAAACAACAACAAAAGTATAAAATTAAGTGTCAGCACAGTCAAGTGCACAACTGAATTTTTCACATATTGTTGACGTTATTAAAATGCATCATTGTGCAAAAATATGCACTTTACTGCGCTGACGTATTTTGTAGTATAAATTTAGGCAAAAAGTGGTCGAAAATGTCAAACATTACCTGAGTAGGGGTCAACTGAACGCGCAGAAAAACAAACACAAAAGTCGTAAAATATTGTAGAAAATTTGAATAATAATAGACAATTAAAGGTTTCAACTCATATATCATTGAGAGAAATTAAATTATACAATTCTGAAAATCCATAAATATGGGGGCCAAATATGGCATAAATCATTCAAGGTTCCTTGTGATTCAAAATGTATATTTTCCGTTTGTTCTTAGCAGCAACACAATACACATTTACGGTCACAAAGTACTTGTCTTTCTTTAATTTGTAAGTTTCTTTTATTTCCTTGTCAATTTAAATACCAAAACTACGCAAAAGAATAATAAGAAAAAAAAAGTTTAATCAATCTTATTTGTTCATTTAGTTCAAAGAAATTAGAGAACTTCCGTTTCTAGAACAAATTAGTCAGCTGAATTCCTTGAACAGAATGGTCGTAAAACCAAGTGAAATAATTATTGTTATTGATAAGGATCAAAGAATCGATCTATATTACGATTGAAGTCATCTCCGTAAATCCTTAAAGATTGTCTCCCTAGTTTATTTCATGTTTTCAGACACAAATATTTTAACAAAATTTCGTTAGATAATATGTAATAGTGTCATTATTAATCTTACAAGTTTCGAGAAAATACACGTTTTTTTCGATAAATGTGGAATGAAAAATAACCTTCAAATTAAAATGCAAATTACCTGTTTCCTCATGGCCTGTAAGAATATCGATTTTGACCACGTGTGTCATGTGATCATGTACAGGTATATTTCTTATTCGCGCACGTGATTGTGACGTATGAATAAATTATTTTTGTCCAATAATGCGATTTCGACCGCGGTCTGCCAACGTTTAAAAAAATAACTTATTTTTTGTTTAAAGTCACTTTTATCAAATAATATTATCCAAACTCTATTTCAAATGTATAGTTAGACCAAGTCGGAGGTATTCCATGAAATATTTCATCAAGGCATTTTTTTGTTAATATCATCAAGAGAGTAAATCTTTAAGGCGTAATTAAGTTATTATATTCCAATACGTAAATTTATCTTACGGCCGATATGATATTACTGTTTATTAACCAAGTTTGCTATTTTCATTTGTTTGATGTATTTTTTGCTTCCACAGGATCTAACTATTCAGAACTTATTCATGTTCACCGCAACAAAAGTCAACCATTGTTTAATAAAAATTAATAACAAGTTTATTTTAAGGAACTGTCATTTTACTAAACTTGACATCAAATTTTGGTTGACGTTACCGCAGAGATTTTAAGCCATTAAGACGTCACAATATGAACCATGCGACTTTTAGTCGTAACGTCTTAACTATGTGACACGAAGTTATGTCTACCTCACGTGATTAGCTTCTGAACCAACGAAACAAATATATTTTGATTATGTAATGATAATCTGAAATAGGCGCCACCGTTATTACAACCAACATACATTCTAATGCACTTACGAATATAACGTGACGCCTGATTGGATTACGTAAAAAATTTGCGACAGTATATCACAGAATATGTGACGCGCCATGACATTTTGGGTCCAAATGAGGTTTGACGTCATTTGAGAAAAACACGTTCGAAACGTCACGACGTGACGTAGTCCAAGTTAATTTACGTCGCACCTGTTTAAACGTATCTTCGTATTAACGAGTATCTAGCTTCAATAATTTGGGAAAACAAACGCTTAGAAACTAAAATTATTTATTCAAAAAGGAAATCAGACCAGATACATGGCGAAAAATATGGAATGTGTTCTCGCGGGATCTGTATTTCACCACACCGGATAGGCGGCAATCGAAAACGCTAAATGCAGTCGATGAAAGCGGATAAAAACCATTAGAAACAGCGTTTTCGATTGCAAATTTGCGCCAATTTGCAATCAAAAACGCTGTTTCTAACGGTTTTCGATCCACGTTAATCGATTATTCCGAGCGTTCTCTATTGCCGCCTACCCGGTGTGTTCACGCTACCGATAAATTTTAATCCAGAAATTGCAGTTGCAGTTGTACCTATCTGAGCTCTTACAAGAATTATCTATCTACTTTGATTATCATCCGGCTCGGCCTCTTTCTTCGAGATTCAAGAAAAAGTGTCCATTTCTTTTTTTTTTTTTTTTTCTTTTTTTTTTTTCTTATGCATTTGTGCTTAAGGATCAGGTAATTACAGATTGCTAGTAATATTTTTGACCAAGGTGTTTTATGTGTGGAGAACCATTTTCTCATTGCGGTCCCAAAAGTTTGTGGTCATCGGATGATGGCTTGCAATTTAACGTCCTTTTCAACAGTATTTCAGTCATAGCAAGGCGATGGGAGGATGATAATGAAAGGCTGTGTGCAATGGAACCTCGTTTACGATTGAAAATATTTCCTCCAGCGGGACTCAATCTTGGGACCGCTAGACAAGCTGGCGAACGCTAGCCTAATTATTCTACTGAGCTAGTGGGGCTCCTGTGGCCATCGATCCTGAAACTTTGTGGTCATTAGGGCACCTCAGCTGATCTTTTTTTTTCAATTTCTGTTCTGTAACCTTGTGGTCTTTTATTCCCCGAAGACTGCTACTGAGCAAAATACACAATTTGCAGAGAAATACTGATCATAGAATGGAAGAGCCTGATTTTTGTTCTTCCTTTCTTTTATGCATTATTTCGTCAAGAAGTAGATTCACACTGGTCTGGCATTCATCACAGGCAACGAAGGCAACGTACTAAAAACTTGATTTTTTCGCATATCTCTTAGATTAATTTCGAACTATTATTCTTACGGACCCGGCAGTTTGTTATACCTCTTAGTCAGACTAGATTTTTGAAGAAATTCCGTCTAGTATATATGCAGTGTTTGAATAAGTTTCTTTACCGATTCGTTGCATAGACGTTGTAATCCAAAAATTGTTTTCAAGCATTTCTTGAATATGCATACGAATTCAGTAAAACTTTTGATTCCTATTTCAAGAGCCGGGGATCGGATGGTCCGTGAGACTATACTTCTGAAACAAACTTATCCTGATGAGCGGAACAAGCAAGATTCATGTACGTTGTCTTCGTTACCTGTGCTGAATGCCAGACCAGTGTGAGATTTAAGATGTACTTCTTACATTAGGTACCGCTTTATAGGCAATTTATTATTCCCGATAAAGCATAAAATCATAAATTTTTCTTCTTAAAAATTGGGATACCCTGAAGATTTGGACATCGCTATAAATACTTTTAAAGTGATTCTGTGGACAGAGCAGTCTTGTTTTGGTATAGTTTTGCGTACAACCCAAACACAGTATGTGTCCAGAACCTTTCGGAAATAGTTTATGTTAGTGCAGAAATATTAAGGCTCGTATGCAAAGTACTGTACCAGGCATTGTCTCAAACTTCTGAATACCAAGTTCATGCTCCGTTCAATTATTTTTTATGCTGCCGTCAAAAATGCTGAAACGTTTACTTAAAAATTCAAGAATAATTGCATTTTAAGCTGATTGGAATTTATCCGAGGAAGCCACTCTGCATCATTTAGCCTCCTTCATAAATCTCAAAGAAAATATCTCGTGTGCAGGAAACTGTAAAATTAGCAATTTGATACAGGATGGCTGGTTGATTTAAGGTATATTGAAGGTGTATGGGCACACTTCCGTGATTTTCTGCCACTTGGTCGCACCTGCTGCAGCTAGTGTGGTAGTTACCTCGCCTTAACCTACGCAATGGCTGCGGTTAAATCTTGTAGGTCATATATGATAAGACTACTGCTGCAGCAAGGAGCAATATAGGAGTTCACTTTTTCGTATGTCTGTCAGTTTTCCGTTAGTTCGCACGTCCTCAATTAGGCCCTACCTCTACTCTAACCTTATTTCCATTATTCCGAAAATATGATACATACAATCACCAAGCTTGGTTACACTGGTGTCTTCATGATTAAAACTCTGCTAACTTGGTAAAATTTTACAATCAAAATTACTTTATCTCTGGCACTTAAGTCCATTTCTCTTAAAGTATGACACATGCAATTTAACAAACCTGGCATAAAGTTTCTTTTTAGAATTACAGGGATGATTACTCTTGACTTATATTTCAAGCTCTGATGACTTTATAAAATTCTGAACGACCTTAGCATTTAAGTCCATCTATTATGCCTATTATCATTTCTTCTGATGTCCTTCTGGATGCTGCGGTTATTTGTACATTTACCCTTGACTTATATTCTATGCTATGCTGGCGTTGATACATTTAAAACCAACTTTGCATCCTCAGTTGCATAGCCTCTAGTGTTTAAGCTCATTTCTCACTATTTCACCTGTACTCATAAGACACAGCATAAATATTTTTCTTGTCATCTGAATCATTGGACTACTGAACACTCTCAAAGCTTATGTACTCACACATTGTTGACTGTGGAATTTTACATCATGAATTGCATCCTTCCCAGCTTGTAAATTTAAAGCCAATTCGCTTCAAATGTTCTAAATAGAGCCATTAAACCAGCCATGCAGTTTCTTTTAACTATGACCCTTACTAACTACGGACGCGAAATGCAGGTACATGTACCAACTAACATTCTGTGGAATTCTTATTTTCAACGAGAAACAGCGTTTTGACTTCCTGGTGCTTCCAGCCTCTTGTACAATGGGTCCACATTGAATAGAAAAAAAGTATCCTCTTGGCGCAGCAAATTCTCGCCTTTAAAGACTTGGCCTCAGTTGAAAAGGGAGACAAAAATGAAAGTAGTAGAGATGTTTCCCCTAGAGATGCACCAATCTAGATTAAAATGTGATACAGTTTTGTGACTGTGAACGATTTGTTTTGGTTAGAAAGAAAATGGTTGCCTTATTGTTTTTAAGTTCCGGCTCTGACAATAAATGTGTAGAATTGTCATATAAACGCGGCTACAAAAGTTTCTGAGAAAAGAGACCGCACATCCAACGCATGTTTGCACTTTTTAATACTGAACAGCCCTTCAAATGCCCGCGAGTTCATTTTGTTTTACAGGACAACAGAACCCGGGCGTTGTTTATTTAAGAAAATATGCCGTGGAACAAGTATTGGTGCCTTAACAACTTAAGATGCCATTTTTTCAACTGCGTGTGTATGTGCAAAGAGTTATCAGGAATCATCTCCAGGGACTCGATGCGCGAAGACAATGGTATATTTATGAAGAGGCTGCTTCATACTGTTCAGGTGCAGAAGTGTGCCTAAGACCAGCTGCCTAAAACCAAATATGAAGGCGGAACCTAAAACACTATAGGATTATTTCAATGACATTTAACAAGAGAAAGTTTTCAAATTCCAAAATTTTAAAAATTGCAAATCAAAAAGTGCACTATTAGTATCAAAGGGATAATATTCAATCCTGTCTTCCCTTTGGCGTCATTATGTCATTTTTTTATCTTAGATGTCCTTAATTTTAGATTTCTTAATCTAATGTACATGTAATTAAGTTATCCAGGGGTCGTATTTATAAAACCACTTAAGTCGTTGCTATGCTGTTGCTAAGGCGTAATTTCTATAAAGGAGATTTCCTTCAACTATGCAATTGCTCTGGAGGAACAGTCCCTTTCAGACTGTTCCTCCAAAGCAAATTTCATATTTGTAGGGAATCTCCTTCAAAGAAATTTAGCTTTAGCAACAGCATAGCAACCATTTAAGTTGTTTTATAAATACAGTCCCAGAATTTCAACGCTGCATAAAATACTTCAAAAGGAACTGTCCATGCAGCTCTTGCTATTTTTTTTAATAGGAGTCATTATTAGGGGATAACTCGATTCACAATTGTCATATGGGGAGGTAAATCGTCGGTTTTGTGGTCGGAAATTTCGTTTTACGGCTACGCGCCCCCCCCCCCCCCCACCCTTCCCCATTTCTCCGATCCAACAATATTATGAACCCTCGTATGCCACTGTTAGGTATATGATAATGAAATAAGAATAAAAAAGTAGGTCTAGGCCTAGGCTACAGACGGGACAGGGGACAGATGATTTGAGAGAGAGAGAGAGAGAGAGAGAGAAAATATTCACAAGAAATCTGCGGGTCACAAAGTCAGGGGCATACAAAGAGATGATTTATGATCTGCAATATTTTAGTGTGCAGCCTTCAATATTGATAATATCAATTTTGACGTCACACTTCAAAGATGCAACGTCACACTGAAGCAGCAACCAATGGATTACTAGGTTAGATATATTACAGAGGGAAAACAAACAGTGAAAGCCAAAAGCTGTTTAGCTGACAGACGCCGTTCCTCTGTCAGCTCATTTGTTTCTAGAAAATTGTTAAGGCTTGCTGGATACATCACGTATGCACCTACCTGCTGTTGACCTGGAAATATTGACCGTGTCACTAATAGGTAGCTGCAGAGAAGACACAGAGAAGAGGTAAGGGTTTTTTTTTTCTTCAACGAGGTCTTCTAGCCTAACTCTGACCGTTATCATAGGACGTTTTATGGAAGACATTCGTTTATTGCCAGGGAAATGAAGGCGGGAGAGGAATGCATTTTCTGTTTTTATTTTCCGAGCATGCGAGTCAAGCGGCATTCTGGATTCGTGGAAATAATTTACGAATCAAAGGATCAATTTCTATAATGAAAACAGGGAAATAGCAAATCAAGTTTATTCAAAAGGTCAATCGGATAAATAAAACTTCTAACCGGCCACGTAGTTTTTATCATTTTCCTCAATGCTGTTAGCAATCTCACTGTTCAGTTTTCAGCCATGGATAGGCGAATATGTCGGTAAATCACACCACTGAAAGGTTTAGCATTATTCAGAACATTGTATCCAGGAGGCACAGAAGAATACGGGTACCCCCATTTTCAAAATTAACAAGAATTTTCATTGAGTGATGAGGTAAGTTTAAACATTTTGACTCAAAGCGACCACGGCCATGCAGGAAGAGTGTTCATTTCTGCATAGGTCTGTTTCTTCAGTCAGTTGCTTTAGTTATAAAGTGGTTTTGCTCACGTAAATTGGATGTTTCAAAAGTGATTTTTTACAAATTGTGACGAAATGCTGAATTTTGTGAGTTTTAAAAATGGGGGTACTTGTGTTCATCAGCGCATCCTGGCAGTAATTTCAAGAATTTTGTCAAACCATTTGATGGCTAAGTTGACTGACACATCTGCCTATTTGGGAATGTAACTAGAACTGTAAGATTATTTGGAGGTTTAAAGAAAATCGATAAAATGTAAGTGGCCGGTTAGAACTTTTGGCTAGTATATATACAGCATTTAGGTAAGCAAAGCAGTCGTCCCTCTCTTGGTTTAAGCATATTTTATTTCATAACATTTCAATCAAACATGTATATACATAATATGAAACATTTAAATGACCAGAATTGAAGCTAAAGCTTATCGAGTTCTTCCTGTAAAACACTTATACTTGGCGGCAGCAAAATTGGCGTTTTCATAATTTGACATTTTGGCGGATTTTCGTTTAGGCCAATTTCACGGTTTGAGAAATGTTTCTGGTTTCTGATGTCGTCATTTGAGCCACGTGAGTCCGGATTCTTTATGTAATGTTGGATGCAGTAATTTAGAGTTTTTCTAAATTAATAAAGCATAGTGAAACTGTTTACCATGAATAGAATTTTGTTTTGCTTCTGAATTTTACAACTTGGGATAGGTAGTAAGTAGTGTGGCATGCCTAATAAACTTTTTCACACTCCGCTTCCTCCCGCTTGTTTTTTTGTTAATGATCTTCGTATATCATGTGTATTGGCTTTGATATTTTGGTAGAGGGATATAAGAGCATGCTAAACGATTGTCGTTTTTTTTTCTTTCACAACCATCAACTTAATTTGGCGGCATTTTCATTAAGCGATTCTCTTCTTTTCCGTCAATATCGCCAAAATAAAGAGACCCCAAAGATAAGTGTTTTACAGTATCGTCAATATTTTGTACAATTTGTATCAGTGTTGGTGGACTGCATATCCTTTTCAGTAAATTTGATACCCTTTCTTGATACTATCAAAATTCTAAATAGGACTTAACAAACATATAAAAACATAACATGAAAAATACCTGTAGCAAGTGGTCACGAAGACTTATAAAGAAAAACAGAACTTGAACAATAGAAATAACAATTAAATACATGTAACACTAATAGTATCAGAACAACCCTCTTACAACGGTCAACAGCAAAAATACCACTTGCGGTTTAAATTTGTTTACAAGCACCTAATCTTTACCCTGTGTTCCGATATTCTTAAAAATCCAAAACTAAATAAAAAATCAGTTAAATATGTACAGTATTATAAAAATTGTTGCGTTTATTTTGCTTATTGCAGAAGTATAAACAAACTGGCCCAGAGGTTATAAAACTTGAGTACATTTTCAAACTCAAAATAAAGCACACTGATTGGCTGCTTCCGAGCACATGCTCGGAAGCAGCCAATCAGCATGCTTTATTTTGAGTTTGAGATTATTCTCAAGTTTGATAACCTCGAACCCTGTTATAGAAACAATAAAATTTTACAAAACTATAAAGTGCGCTTCAGAAATAATGTTAATCAACAGATGATACATCTCAAATATAACTAAAACGTTTTACCTATCACACTGAAATAAACTTAGCAAGACAAAGAAACTTGACGGTTCTTATTTTTTGTTCATTTCTTGAGTTTTTAAAAATGACATGCATAGTTATGTCAATATATTGTTGTTGAATATGTCCATCGCATGCACTAATTAATTTTCCACTCGACTGAACTTGTGGAATTCAGTGTTTGCCATAGTTACATGTTTTGCATGTTTTGCACGTGCGCATTTGCTAGCAAGCTGATCTTCAGACGCTCCACAATGATAGCCAAAATAAATCTGGCATTACTGTCATCTTGTTACGCTTGTATGAAAAAAAAAGAAAATCGTGAAATTCAAATTCGTACACTGACGTTAACGCCACTGAAAGAGTTGGAGAAATCAGCATGATGAATATTGTCTGCAGATTGGGCGTTTTTCTGACGACACAGAACCTATGCATGAAAAAAAGCCGAACACGAAACCTTGACTTGCACTACGCTAATTACACGCGATGTCAGATCAGACGTCACGCCACAGTTGAAATAATTTTGTGATAACATTTTTAACTATAGTTTTCATAAGACAAAGTAAGTACACTTTCATGTCAAATTATTATTTGTTTATGATTTAATTACAGTACTGACTATTTCGTTTTTCAGTTTTAAATTTGACCCCTGGCCTTTTAGAGCACGCTTTAGCTCAACCATTTTTTTCATATTACCTGAATTTTTACCAGAATTGGCCAAAATAAATATTTGTTCAATTTCAAACACAAAATATTAGTACAAATCAGTCTAAATTTGCTTAGTTACCAACCTTCAAGTTTTTTTTTGCAGAGTATAGTATAATAACCCCTGGAGAAAATGCTACAACAACTTTGACTCAATATAGGTTGTGATCTGCCGAGTTATATAGGTACCTTATTATAATGACATGCCACACAAGTATATACCTGAACCAGCTCAAACTCGAAAGCTAGAAAATGAAGTTACTAATGATGATCAGCATTGGCTCGTAGGTTTCCGGAATATAATGCTTGCCCAAAATCACTGTCTAAAGCTTGAAACATTTTCTAGCTTATTAATAAAGTCTATGCTTATGAGGGTGCTAAAAAGAAATGTCGTGAATCCGTACGCCTGTACGGCGGATAATCCACTTACTCCAAGTCTTGGATAGGCCACATACAGGCAGGCAATCAGTGGTATGACTATTAACAAGCCTTATAGCATTTATTTACATGCATACATCCCAGCAGGCAAGTGACGTCATTAACATAAGATCACATGTCTAAGATATGACTTCAAAAAGACTTGTTGACGTTATTCCGACGTCATTAAGTTAACGTCATATTGACGCCTATGCAACGTCATTACGTCAGATCGACGCCAGTACAACGTAATTTCAAAGGAATGTCTCTCATGCTTTACATGGAATGTTGGTTCCTCTAGTAGTTGTGCGGTGTAGTACCCGGAGGCCGATATCTGACCTTGGTCTCTGTGAGTTGGCGCTGGCAAAGTGACCAACTGCCAGGTTGTCACTGATGATGAAGTCTCCTTCCTGCCACTGCAATTAAACGATATGCTTGATAATAAAAGTGAATGGATACACCACTATATTATTCTGTCACTGGGTTTAGAGACATCTACATGACATTTTATTGGATTCTTTGCTGTAAATAGTGGCCCTGTTCAAAATGGGATCTGCCTCTGGCAAGGCAAATGATTTTTATTTAAGAGTTTTTATCATATGACGTCGCATCTGAGAGTGTAATAAAGCCATGCATTAAAAACGATAATCCACTAGTGGATTAAATATGCAAATTACGTCGTAACGTTATACGTTGACGTCCATTAAAACGTCGCGCTTTCTAATGGCGAAATCATGACGTTTTAGTGCAAAATTTGCTAATAAAATGCGATTGTGTTGTCATATGATAAATAGAATCTTGCGTTCGTGCTCCTGTATTATTGAATTTATTAAACTCGTTGGGAAAACCCAATAAGATGCTCGGCAGAGCCTTGCATCTTATCGTTTTCCCCAACTCGTTTAATAAATTCAATAATACATGAGCACTCATGTAAGATCCTCTATATCTTCTCTGAAGGTCGCTTAAGAGACAGTATGTGTTAGATGAATGAATAAATTTTCAGAAGGAGCAATTCTGTTGTCTGCATTTTTGATTCCCTTCAAAATAGGAATTAACTCTTAAACGACTCGAACGACCTTTATTCCAAAGAAGTGATTCTTTTTCTTTTCTTGAAGAGTAGATCCCATTCGGAATGGCTTCCTTGTCCAGAATATTCAACATGAAGCCACAAAAGTTATTCTCGTTGAAAAACTGGCGAGAAAAACTTCTTAGAAGAGTGGTTAAGTGTGATTAAGTGCACTATAGCTAAAGAGAATCTGATTCGCAAGTGTTTGAATTCCTTCCTTTAAATAACAGAACTCAACTGATAACAACTGTTCTTCCATTTTAGAGCACAGCTTTAACAGAAAATATTTTTTTATAAGCTTTAGTCTCTCTATCAGATCCTGTTCCACATATGTAAAAAGTAAAGTTAAAAGGTAAAGGTTTCCCACAGCCTAGTGTCCGTAGGGACAGTGGGTGTTAGAAGCCCACTTTATCTTGGGTACAGCGTATGAAAGGAGGAGCCCATCCCTCTCCTTTCGCTGCCTTATCCTTCCCTGATTCGAGGCAGGTACCCATTTACTGCTGGGTGGACAGGAAAAAAATCAAGTCACCGAATGGTAAAGCCCTGATTTGAACTTGCGACACTCCGGCGACTTTCTGGACAGTAACCGAGTCGCTCTAGCCACTCGGCCACGCCTCTGTATAATCATGTGTATACATGTACGTATAAATGTACATGTAAATGTTGTTTGTAAAGATGCCTTAAAACTTGTTTAAACCAATAGTATATCTTCCCCGCCCCTGTCCTCCACCGAGGATAGTGCTACATTCTTTTGGGTCGAAGTCCGCTGATGGAGGGGATACACATATGTGAAAGTGGTTATATGTTCTACCCAGGATATAGAAAGTGGGAATAAGACGATGTCTCTGTTTGCATAGATGTGGCATAATGAGTGGTTCCTTACTCAGAAAAGGGGGAGAATAGAATTTCAGAACCAAATATAGCAAAGAAACGTTTATGTTATGGAGCGGTCCATGCCCAAAAAGATCTTTATTCGACAGCAAAGGTCAAAAATTGGATTGGGGGAAGTGTGTGTGTGTGTGTGTGTGTGTGTGTGTGTGTGTGTGTGTGTGTGCGTAAGGGGGTGATTATGGACATCGCACATGATTTTCATATAACTATTACCTCATGTGCGTATACTAATTTCTTCTCATCTTTTTCGATCTCATTTGTTATTTCTTCTATCAATTCCCAAGTCTCTTGTTTATCCGTCTCTCTCTCGAGTGCTGTATCCTTATCATAGATAAACGCCTCAATCATTCCTAAGTGCATACACATCACCTATAAAATATAGAGGATATTACATGAGTGCTCCTGTTTTATTGCATTTATTAAACGAGTTGGGGAAAAAGATAAGATGCGAGTCTATGCCGAGCATCTTGTCGGTTTTTCCCAACGAGTTCAATAAATTCAATAATACAGGAGCACGGCTGCAAGGTTCTATTTATCATATGACACCAAAATCGCATTTTATTAGCAAATTTTGCAATAAAACATCACGATTTCGCAATTAGAAAATGCGACATTTTATGGACGTCAACGCATAAAGTTACGACGTAATTTGCATAGTTTTATTTATTTTAACTAGTGGATTGTCGTTTTTAGTGCATGGCTTTATTATACTCTCAGATGCGACGTCATATGATAAAGATTTTTTGATCATAGAAAAATGCATTTAAATGGTGGTTGAAAATTTACAGGTAGGCTTATTGTATTTATACGTCCATAAAATAGATTTTTCTTCTCTCTAGCAACACCACAAAAAGCTAAATCGGTCTTTTGAAATTCTGCTCAATTATCGGAAGAAATTGCATCTGCATTAAATGATTTTGGTAATCGTTGGTGTAAACGAGAGGGTGTTGAAAGTAACGCTTTAAAGAAATGGAAACTAAGTATCTTTAATATTGTGGATAAACGTATAAAGTTTTATTCACACAATACTAATCTTTTACCTCCTAAGCCTAAATCTTCCTTTAGATATTTGAAGCAGGGTATCCAGGATTTTCATAGGAAGTATGTTTTGGTTCCTGCTGACAAGGCCGCAAACAACATTGTTGTTGTTTGTCGGTTGCACTATATTAACACTTTGAAGCAGGAACTTAATGGCACCACGGCTTACGAAGAGACTTTTACAGATGAGAAGACTGTCGTTAATAGCCACTCAAATGATTTGCCTTATAAGTTTGCTGTAAACGTTAAGGAACGCCAAGACAAACTTTCTACGATGTATTGGTTACCTAAGCTTCACAAAAAACCGTATAAAGCTAGATTCATTGCCAACTCTAGCTCTTGTACTACTACAGAATTATCTAAATTATTAACTTTTTGCCTCATTGCTGTGAAATCTCGTGTCATTTGGTACTATGAGACAGTGTATGAGAGGTCAGGGAAAAATATGTTTTGGTCTATAAAAAATTCTGGTGAGGTACTTAGTAAACTGAAGTCAAGAGGGTTCCGTGCGACTAGTTTGTCCACGTATGATTTTTCTACTCTTTATACTACATTACCCCATAATTTAATAAAGGAAAAACTTGTTGATTTGATTGAGAGGGCCTTCAAAAAGTTCTCCAAAAATGAAGATACCCTTATATATTGCCTGTAACGATAAGAAAGCGTTTTTCACTTCTACTGCCCGTAAAATATATAGAGGATATGAACGTTGGTCATGTCAGAATGTATGTGACGCCTTATCATATCTCTTAGATAATATTTACATCAGATTTGGTAATAAGTTATACAGACAAATTGTTGGTATTCCGATGGGTACAAATTGTGCTCCTCTTGTGGCCGATTTGTTTTTATTTTGTTATGAAAGAGATTTCATGACTTCTCTTTCTGTTGATAATCAAGCTGATATCATTGAGGCATTTAAATCAACCTCTAGATATTTAGACGATCTTCTGAATATTGATAATCCTTATTTTGAAAGCATGGTCAACCAAATTTACCCACCTGAACTTAAATTGAATAAAGCCAATACTTCAGATACCGAGGCCCCCTTTTTGGATTTACATCTATCTATTTCTAACGGTTTTGTATCCTCTAAAATTTATGATAAACGTGATGACTTTGACTTTGATATAGTTAATTTTCCATTTTTGGATGGTGACGTTCCACGTCGTCCCTCTTATGGAGTGTATATTTCTCAACTTATAAGATTTGCTAGAGTGTGTCGTCATGTAGATGACTTTAATGCTCGTAATAAATGTTTAACTGCTAAACTTCTTCAACAGGGCTATCGGTATCATAAGCTTAGAAAGGCTTTTTCTAAATTCTATCGCAGACACCATGAATTGGTTTCAAAATTTGATGTCGGATTAAAATTTCTTTTACACCAAGGCCTATCGGAACCAGAATTTTATGGTGACTTAGTATACAAATTCAAAAAGATTAAGGGTAGGACTGATTTTTCTGATCAATTCCGAAAAATAATAATACGTCACAAACGTATTGGCTATAATTTAAATGTTATGCGACAGTCTGCATGCTTAGTAATTAACCCAATCACGGTTGATAACTTTGCTGCACTCTTTAATTGCACACCGGGGGATCGGGCGTCAGACTCTATGATGGCCCCGACCTAAAGCTATATATTTTAGTTGGTTGGGACCAGGGCCTTTTTGTCTGTTGCTTGGTCCACCGGGGCTCAACTGGTGACCTTCTTTGGCTTCAGATTTCCAGTGGGGTTGTTTGGCAGGCCAGGGATCTACACCTGTCAGACGGCCCATTGTATCTGTTGAGTCCTCGTCTTTGCTTCTTCATGGTGTTGAAAATTGATTTATGTGTTTACCGTGATGATTCATTGACGAGTTAGAGGGTTATCATGCGAACCGAACAACCAACTAAATGTTTTGTACCACTTCAGAAACTGAGGGTGAGGTTGGGCCTGTAAAATCGATTTAAGCCCCCCAGTAATTCATTACTGACCGTTCCAAGGCGGTAGGTCTGTTGTGGTTCTCTGTTGCCTGTTTTTTGGTGTCAGAGTTTCTGTGATGTTTTACCTTATGTATGTTCTTATTATTTTTGGTTCGGTTCGGGTTGCTGAGTGTCCACCTTTTGGGAACAAGCTGCTCACTCGGTTAGCCATATGTCCTCTGTATCTTGATTATTTGTAATCTTAGTTGTTTCCAACTATGGTTTGAGGGCTGGATTTGGATTTTGATTGTTTCAGTTCCTGGTCTTTGCATACTTTTTACTTTTACCCATACAAAACAATTTCCAAAAAGGCTAGATCCACCTTAAACGAAGCTAGATTTTGAAGATTGTTTTATGAAGGGAAAAAACATCATTTGATAACTAAAGAAATACTATAAGTTGCTTTGCGAAACGGTTTTTTAACACCTCACAATCGGTCTACTTTGTGTGATAAATCATAGACATGCTAAGGTAAACTCTTAATTATTGGAAGCAAACTGCGAGTTCTGAACAGTTGCTACTAGCATATGCAATGATAAGTACCCTTTCGAGTGTCGCGGGTCAAATGATCCATGTAATGCTTTTTACCTATTCTGCATTTGTGTGTCTTCTATTATTTATTTTTTGTTTTATTAACCAAAGATATGAAATCTGTTCATTTATTTAGAAAGAATATGCGATTACATGTACTGATATTGTTAATAAATACTATTAAGGAGAGGAACACTACACGTATAAACATGTGTGCTTCCGTTCTAATCCTATTCTTTGATTTGTAATTATGTTTGTATGTTCCGTAGAAAAGTTTGAAACAAAACAAGTGTTTAAATTAATTGCTGATATTGGATATGTTTGTCCAAGAAAGGTCCATTTTACCGAATACTTTGAAGGGAAGTATGAAACCGATATTTTTACAATCATAATAATTGAGCCGCGACACGACAAAACCAACAATGTGATTGTGCGCCCAACGCAGACTCAGACCAGCCTGGGCATCCGCCCAGTCTGATCAGAGTCTTTACTGTCCGCATGGAGGGCTTAGACCCTTAGCTTCTCTCTAACAGCCTAGCAAATGGGTTTAATCAGACTGGGCGGATGCCCAGGCTAATCTGAGTCTGCGCTAGGCGCACAACGACATTGTTGGTTTTGTCGTGTCGCGGCTCAAATTATTACGATCGGTTCAATAGGGAGAGGCAATTTACAATATACCTGTACTTTTATCGATTGTAATATACATAGTGTTTTGACAAATGTACGTTTAGATAAATTATCATACCGTGAAACGTGAAATTCTTTTCTTAACCATACGTTTGAAGTTGATCTTCCTGGTTTATTTAAACTATGATATTTACGAACGAACTCTTGTAAACAGTGGGAAAAAAGTAACTGGCTGCTTTCTTAAGTCAGAGATAAAATATAGGAACCAGCGGATGAATATATACACAACACAACTTCTAACCGACCACTTGCTTTGTCTTGAACACTGTCATTGGAGGATCGTATCCGGACATAATTTCTTATGTTCAGTTCACCCAACTAGTCATGTAGACATTTTTAAAGAGTTGAGCGTAATACAGTATTATCTTTTTCTTGGCAGCAGAGGATGCACATGTACCCACATTTTCGAACTTAGCATGGATTAGGACTGTGGCTGGGAAGATTTTAAAATCGTAACTGAAATGTTGAATTCTGTAATAAAATGATGTTTTTTGGTGCATTCTTAAGTTCAGTTAATCATTTTCTAAATATTCGCACAAGTAATAAGCATATGCTAATACGACTCCGAATGTGGTATTGTCCGAAGTATGATAAACTGCTGAAATAATGCGATTTTAGGAAACAGGGGTACCATCATCTTTCACTTATTTAATAGTGTACTAATAAAATTTTTAATTAAAATGTTATCCTATTAATTTTACCATTATATCAATTTAATCATAGATGGAAATATATGTTCAATAACACTTTTTATTTTGCGGACAAACGGATAGAAATCAGTGGTCGGTTAGGAGTTGGTTCTTTTATATATATGTTGTGGTTTTACGGTCCTGTGGCCACAACCTCATTTGAGCCGCGACACGAGGAAACCAACAATGTGGTTGTGCGTCCAGCACAGACTCAGATCAGCCTGGGCTTCCGCCCAGTCTGATCAGAGTCTTCACTGTCCGCATGGAGGTAGCTTAGACCCTGAGCTACCCTTTGAGCATTTAACGATGAGTCTGATCAAACTGGGCGGATGCCCAGGCTGATCTGAGTCTGCGCAGGGCGCACAACCACATTGTTGGTTTTCTCGCGTCGCGGCCCATTTTTGTTCTACGCAAATAGTAAAGAAGAACAAGAAATGAATCAGTTCAGTCTATTGAGGAAATTAAATAATGACTTGCTACATTTAATGCCGTGACTCGGGGCAAAATGTCAAGTCAAGAACAATCGTATTGAGCATGAAATCACACGAGAATTGAATCTATTCCTGTATGACAATAAAATATACATATGATACAAGTACCTCTACTTCATAACATTATAGGTTGCAGGTGATGAAAACTGGACGGGAAACATCCAGTAAATGCGACAAGCTGAGTGGAATGCCAAAGGCAAAGACAGCTTTGCCTGAAAATAGTCGAATGTTCTCGACAAGTGTATTTATACACATACCATTTCGGGTAATGCTTTTAACAATGCAAAACGTATGTGCTGGTATCTCTGATTCAAAGGATCATACATTTTACTGTCACAGCTACTGTGCAAACAGCAGCTGATATCCGAAAATGATCACGAAACTTTACAAATCATCGGCGGAATGCTATAGTGTTCTATGTCAATTTGCTTGAAGCCCAAGAAAATGGGGTTCAAAGTTTGCAGCCTTTAATTTAGTTAAAAAAGTTCATAGGAATATTGATTTTTTGCTTAAGGTCCACGGTAAACAACTATGGTCATGTTAACCTAACCACACTATTCCTGGGCAGGCTTAGACATCCTAAGCGGTTAACCAGTACTAAGTGCACATACTTTTGTCAGTAACATAGGAATAACATAATTGTAGTGCAAATCATGCAAATAATTCTAACCATGATAAGTTCCAAACTTTACTGCTGAAAACCAATTTATTTAGAAGAAAATGGACTTTTCTGTTTGGACATTTGTCTATTGTGCTTACAAAATCAAAATATTTTCAATAACCAGGCGATAGAACTATTTCATGACCCATATCTCATTGCCAGCAATGCAACACGGTTTATACTTCTAACTTAGATATACATACATTATCCAAATAGACTCAACAAGGATGGCTACAGCTTTCTTTTATAATGTAAATTTTGTTTTTTCATTTTCTCTGTTATATGTCGTCTCAGTCTCAGATAATCTCTTAATAATCGTAATGGCTTGACAGGATTGGATCATGTAACTACACATGTGATATCAAAAGCAAAGTTATCAAATATTTCTTAATACTTTAATTTAATGTGTTGAGAATGGATATAGAACATTATAGCATTAACGAGGTTATTTTCCAGCAAAGAAGCCAAACTGACTAGCCTGTAAATCACACAAAAACATGATATGAGCCGCGACACGACAAAACCAACAATGTGGTTGTGCGCCCAGCGCAGACTCAGATCAGCCTGGGCATCCGTCCAGTTTAACCAGACTCTTCGTTAAGTGCTCAAACGATAGCTAAGGGTCTAAGCTACCTCCATGCAGACAGCGAAGACTCTGATCAGACTGGGCGGATGCCCAGGCTGATCTGAGTCTCCGCTGGGCGCATAACCACATTGTTGGTTTTGTCGTGTCGCGGCTCATATGTAGATTCTAAACTGTTATGGAGATAGAACATTTGATTCAAATTCCAAGGGTATGTAATATTCATTTCCTTTTAAACAACTGGAGACAGAACACTAAAACATTCAGCTTACGAAATGTCATTGGACTTCAACGCCTGTTCTATCACTTTCTTTGGACATTTTCTCCATCTCCCATTACTATTGCTTTTACTTACTGTACCGGTAGGGTTGTATACGTAGATCAATAGTACAACAGGTATTTTGCGCGTTACACAAGTGGATGTAGCTACTTTCTGCAAATTCTGTAATGGGAATTCACAAAAAATTACATCATTCATCGGTACCTTGCAATACATTATGCTACCTTGTGCCACGATATGCGATTATGACTGCTCACGACATCTATGCGAGTAGCGCTCACTTGCTTAAAGGTCAAGCTGCATTGTGGGTAACTGTAACTAATGGCTGTACTTCCGTGTTAAAGGCAAGATAGTCTACGCCCATATAATAATGATAATAAAAAAATAAAAAAAAAAAAGACATAAGATACCGGTAATCCCGTAACAGGGTGTCTGTAGATTAATGGGTGAATATGTTTCTCTCCTTTATCGGGTACCGACCACAACCTATCCCATCGTCTTCTCATCTCCGCTGGGATACTTTCAAGTAATTCACTGAAGCCGATAAATTCTGTAAGAATGAATTAAGGTCGAGTATGGTAACTTCGGACAGCGGGTAAATTCGGACATACTATTGCAAAGAGTGAAAATCAAGATGAGACGGCTCATCATGAGCCGTCTCATCAGGATTTTCACTGTTTGCCAAATTAATTTTGTTTAAATTCCAAGCAACTGACATATGAAGGAAACAATGCCATTGTCCGAATTAGCCTGCTGTCCGAATTTTCTTGACTCGACCCTACATGCATGTCTACGTATTGTCTGCATGTATATCTTGCCAGGCTCCCATAAAACGTCTGTCTTTGGCAGCAATGTATTTTCTAATGAACAAATCAAGCAGCGTGCGTTTGATGTAAGACTAGCTGGCAACACGGATAGGTGAACAAAAAAATTTCAGTTAAAAATAAATAAATAAATAAATAATAATTATAATAATAATAATAATAAACGCTAGGAGATGCTTATAGTATGCCCTGGATAAGTTGTAGTGCGGTTTAAACAAAGTTCATTCGTTCATATTTATCTAAAAATGTTGAAAGTATAACCTATTATACTAAACAGTTCCCATGGCACTTAAACGTGCTTCTTAAGGCTCTGTTTTCTTCTTTTTTTCTCTTTTTTTTGTTTCATACATATAAACAAATTTCGGTTTTCACTTTTTAAGTGAATACCGACAATTGTTTATATACATATGTATGAAACAATCGATGATAATAATAATAATAATTACTATTATTATTGTTATTATATTATAATTATAAATAAATAAAAGCAAACAAAAAAGCAACAAAAATAAATAAATAGAAAATAAATGAATAAATAATTAAATAAATAAAACACAAAACGAACATCATGAAAACTCATGTCCTTCATAAAATTACCTCAATCTCAAGGCATAAAATATTTAATGTTCATAAAAGGCCTACCGTATGTATTCGGATATAAGACTAGGGTCTCCTTCCTCCTAGGCAACCCCCAAAAATGGATGTGTTTATCAATGATTAAACGGACCTTCATTAAATGACGAAAATAGCATAATTTGCAAACAGCGTAGATCCTGATGAGGCGGCTTATAATGAGCCGCCTCATGTTGAGCTACACGGTTTGCCCTCTAGTCCTTGAATTATCAATATGAAATGACTTGGATAAGACATTTTTGAATTTATGTAGAAGTAAATTTTGGCGTCTGCGTTTTTTTTTGGTGCTTAAAGAGTTAATACCCAGTGGTTATTTTGGAGGGGCAGTCTCATCTTACAACACAATTACACTACCCCCCCCCCCCCCCAAACAAAAAAAAAAAAAAACAAAAAAAAAACTTGATGTTAGCGTCTTTTTAGATGGGAAATAGCCCATTTTTATGGCCGAATTGTTACACTACATATAAAATATTTCACTACCTGTTGCCCCGGTCTCTGGCACCTCCGCCATATGATACAAAGCGTATCCGAACGGCTTCTGCAGCAAACTTCCATCTATATGCCAACCAGATCGTCCCGCATCCGTACAGCCTTCCGCAGCGTCATTGGATATCCGATGAATACTCGGGTGCGGAGACTTTGGATGTGTATACAAAGGATCACCTTTAGGCACGCTGCTGTCCAACGAACCAAACCATTGGCTAATTTCAATATGTGTTCGTCCACTCACTTTTCCCTGGTCTTTGAAAACTACAAGTCGTTGATCGTGAACTAGTTGTCTAATGTTTTCCTTTAAGCGATCCGAAAATTTGTCCACATCAGCTAACTGAAGGCCTCTAACTTCAACACCAAGTTTTACTCTGGAAACATCCGTCATGCATTTATCTTGTCTGGCGATTGAGCGAAGGGCCAATGGCACCAAATGACAGGTTCGACTGTTAAATCCCCGGCAGTGTCCTGCTGAGTGTAATTTACTACTGGATCTAGCCCCATGGTTGAACACCAGTTTCATCAAATAATTGCAGAATACCATAGTGGCCTTCTGGATGACAGAGGTATTAAGGGTGTTCAGTAAAGTCAAGTAGTAACTCGGGCTTAAGTTGAATGATTCTGCGATGTTAAAGGTTTGCTTTATATATACCAGGCCAGCCTCTTAGTGGAAATTTGACCTACCGCAAAATATCTTATTATTTGGACAGATAGGTGTGAACAAACAGTGTATGTCCAGATCAGACCGTTCCGTAAGAAGCATTAAGGAGAAGTCTGATCAGGGTCTACACTGTTTGCAGTTCCATCTACATATTTTAGACACATTACTGCATCGAGAAACACTTTTTTTTAATATTTAGAATATTTACAGTTAGTGTCCGAGTTTTTTAGTATTTTACGGTATACCTATATTTATCGCACTGAACAAAGCGGGGAATTAATATGAGCCGTGACGTGACAAAACCAACAATGTTGTCGTGCGTCCAGCGCAGAGTCAGAGTCAGATCCGCCCAGTCTGATCAGAGTCTTCGCTGTCCGCATGGAGCTAGCTGAGACCCTTAGCTACCCTTCAAGTGCTTAGCAAAGAGTCCGAACAGACTGGGCAGATGCTCAGGCTGATCTGAGTCTGCACTGGGCGCACAACCACATTGTTGGTTTTCTCGTGTCGCGTCTCATATGTAGATACAATAAAAAACACTTCCCATCCGGGAAAACCCATTTTCACTACTACCGTAATAGTGCTACATAATTGGACGGATAGGGCTGAGCATACAGTGCAGACCCTGATCACACTGCTCCTATGGATAGCAGTCCGATCAGTGTCTACACTGTTTGCCATTGCAGCTGCATCTTTAGGACATATAACTGCACTGTGAAATTAAACGGTTCCATTTTCTGGGCTATTATGGCAATTAGCTTAGGTGTCCCAAATTTTAATTTTAACGACAATTGTTTCCTTGAAATTCCCAAGCTTTTTCACTGATTGGATTATTTGAAATAAAGAACACATCAATAAAAACATTTTTATTTTGAAATCGATTCAGAAATATTTTAATGCGTATACATATTTAAATATTTAAATAGAAGACGATTGACTTACTTCTTGCGAACTCTGTGGCAATTGTTATTTTGCTTTAACTTCTTGCACTTTTGACAAAGTAAACTAGAAAAACTACCGTACGACATGCATCAGATCACAGGCGCTTGAAGTTCTATGCTCAAAAATCCCTCAGGACCCTTTAAACTTGACGCAGTCTGTAGGTAAGAAATGGCTCATAGCCTGGATGTTTAGCGGCATCATTGAAATATATTAAATAGCATAAAACTTCAAGCGTCTGTGATCAGATATACAAATTGTTCTAAATACATGTACTCTCCCATGTTACAAAATCAAAGTTTGGAAAAAATACAGAAACATAAATAAACTCAGTATACATGCTTTCTATATGATTTGACGGC
Source organism: Ctena decussata (assembly GCA_963989385.1). Taxonomy (NCBI): domain Eukaryota; kingdom Metazoa; phylum Mollusca; class Bivalvia; order Lucinida; family Lucinidae; genus Ctena; species Ctena decussata. Next base: position 20,747,060 of record OZ022515.1, on the reverse strand, counting down.
CCTGTCCAGAATACATGTACGTGTATTTAACATATGTCCAGTCGATCGTTAAGCCGAGAGGGGCGAAACCCGGAGATCCCGGGGTAAAAATATCTGACCTTCCTTAAGCAGTGTTACATCCTCTTTCGGAACACCGCTCGGCCAATTCCGTGAATCTCGGAATTGGCCGAGCGAAGTTTCGAATGGTCAGATCCTTAGGTGTGTTGGTACATCTCCATGTTTCCCACCATTTTTATAAAGGGGAACAACAATTATGGCTTCCAGATTGCTTCCCTGGACGGCGTAGCCTTCAAAAGTGGGATCAACTCTCCCCTTCCACTCAAACAGTCACGAGAGTGAGTATTAATGTAAGACTGGGGAAGCCGTTTGAAATTCAATAAAGTCACATTTGTCAGTGTCTCTAGCCCCAGAAGGGCAACAATAGGTGGTCAGATCATTTTAGGCAAAAACACCTTCCTCCGAATACATACCTATCCATGCAATCGGCGTCATACCATTGTGATGTAGCCATAAATCTTTACCCATTTATGCCTAATGGACTCTTCTGTCCTTATAAATTGGATGAGTCCATTCATCAATTTAGAGGTGTAAGTAATAGGGTTTTTGCTGAATTATATAGCAAGTTTGCAAATTAAAAAAAGGTGTACACACTGATCAGATGATGATTTGGGTCCGCACTGTTTGCCTCTGTCTGGCGACAATGGCGTAAGAGTCTGTGCAACATAAAACAAGAAAACTAAAAAAAAAGGGAAAAAAAGAAAGGTAAATTGCAATCAAAATAATATTTAGGAAATCTATCATGAAACTATATATACACGGTGGATACGGGGTTTTTAGGGGTATCTTGACTGGTTATGCCGTATTTTCAAATTAATAGTCTCAACTGACCAAATAAATAATAGCAATGGTTAAAATGTATTGAAAAAGCAAGCTGCGCAGGTAGTGTGCGCTTTGCGTTTTTTTGTTCGCACATGTCTTGTTTATCTAGACAGTAACTCGAAATGGCAGAATGTCTTTGAAAAAAATAAAATAAAAAAGTGCGGATTCAATTCATACTTGGCATATGCACAGGCCGATTTGCACCGTCAAAACATGATTCAAAGCAGGTGTTCTTCCGACGCGGCATTTTTTGCAATGTCATAAAAGTCTTTCCGAGAATTAGCTGAACGGTTATTCCATTGCTATTATTAGATATTGGTCCATAGGACCCAAGTTATTTATGTATAACTTTTGTGAATTTGCCTAAAGCGTCAAAATTTTCCGTCCTTAAATGTAGCAACGACATAACTGTCGGAGCATCTGAACCAGTTACTGTAATTACCGCCAAAATTCTGAGTACTGGAACAGACAGGTCGGAGCAAACAATGTAAAAACAGATCAGAATGCTCCTTAAGTCTGAGAAGGTACATGTCCGATTTTTCACAACCAATTTGTCCAATTATAGGACTATTAAGTAATGTTTTAGGTGTCCCAAGTCTTAGATGTTTATGTTATCTTAATAGTTTGAAAACAAAAAATGATTTTTAGCTCCCCTCATCCGAAGACTCCTGGGAAGCTTATATCACAAGCGTTTCTTGCTTCAACATTTTCTAATGACTCTGAAATTATAGTGCCCTATATTATCAAATTTTGCACAGAGTGTCAATAGTATGATTGGAAAAATACTGATGTTTTTATGTGAATCATTCCAGTGCTTTGGTTGCCATAGCAAATTGAAACTGCCACTGACCTTCACAGGGATAATTGAAAATTAGGTCTTGCTGTCCATACATCAGAATGAAAAGGGAGAGACAAAACAGACCTATTCAAGATTTCAAAGACTACTTATAAGCCCAAACAAAACCGCCGTGTTTCGAGCAAATCGGTATAAAACTCTATGATGTTGTAACTGTCTCTCAATATTTCCATCTGATCTCGTATGGTTTGAATTTTGGTAAAATCCGCTCAACTGGCTTGGTTGTTAAAGCAGCCGAAAAGCTGGAAATGCAAGATTACAAAAATCAAAGCCTGACACCGCACAAATATTTTAGGATAAGCCACTACAAAATAACTGTTTCTCCTGCCAGTCAGTTTAGACCTTACAACTTGTGCTGTTGCAAAATGTTTCTATTTAAGAAATAGAACAGTTCTATCAGGGAATTGTTGCTATAATTCATTGTTTGGAGGTCAGTTGTAAAGTAGATCATATCACGAGCGCAGAGCGCGACTGATGCATCAACTTACAACTGACCGAAAAACAGTGAATTATTACTCAACAATTCTATGCTAGAGCAAACTGTTTCGATTCTAACTCTCAAAACGCTGAAAAAGGAGTCTTTTCATTCGAACTCTCCAAACCTTCCTGTCAGCGCGTTCATGCTACCGCCAATATTCTGAACTTTATCTAAGGTAAATGTATGTTTTTTTTCTATGGTGATTTTAGAAAAAAGAGACACGTCACACCGTCTGACGTCTCAAAATGTCACAAAATACGTCGGTAATTGACAGCGACATTAGCAATTTGATTGATTGGTTTGTTGCTTTACGTCCACGGTAAGCAGCTATGATCATGTCGGGACGGTCAGTTAACCTAACCACACTATTCCTTGGCAGGCATAGACCTCCTAAGCGGTTAACCAGTACTAAGTGCACATATTGTCGCCAGTAACTGACAACTGCCCTTTTTGAATCAGCGGGAGGAGAAACGAAAGTATGTTGCCAGACCGGGTATCGAACCCAGGACCTCTGACTTATAAGTCAGATGCTCTACCGATTGCGCTACGCGACCCGGCGATATTAGAAATTTGCCTCACGCGCTCCGAAATAGAGAATTGTTGCAGAATAAAACAACACGGAAACTTTTTTATTAAATTATATGTTTTTCATATAATTTGCTTAGTCCGTTGTAACCCGTCTGTTGGTCTAAATTATTTAGTTCAATAAACATAGCTGAGTTGCCATCTATTTGGGAAAAAGCTGCTGACTCGGCTTATCACTTGTAATTTATTGTTTGTTGGGATGTCTTTGTCAATCTTTCCCTTCGATGTTGGGGATAGGGTTTGGGATCTGATTTAGTCAGTTCCTGAAGTGTAGTTACTCTTTAAATTTCCATTGCTTCTACAGGCGCACTGTTTAAGAATTCCATGTAAGTAGTCCTCTATCAAAGGTCATATTTTTTTCTGTTATTAGGACCAAAAATGTAATAAACGACCGGTAATGGTCAGACAACTTTTCAAAGTATGTTACTTCGGTTGCTGTTTAAAGCTGGTAGGAAGATTTTTACCTTTATTTCCAATAGCTCGACAAGGATAATTGTCACCAGCATTAAGACGTTTACCGCAACAATTTTTTGATTATGCATTTAAATGAAAACAGAAGGACGAGAGTAGCGTTTATTTATATTTGTTATAAATCGGAGTATATGATTTGTTTATGTGTTATTCAATAGCATTGCATTAGAGTAAGGTGTAAAAATATTGAAATGCGCATCAGCATGGTAGATGACGATACTTATTATGTTGTGCTACACTTTTTTTTTCATGCTGCCGAATACAACTGCGGTATCAGTCCATTAATGCCTAGCTTCCCATAAATGAGACATAGGCAAACACTGAAGACTCAGTTTAGACGCCACTAAACATGGGGTCTGATCAGGGTCTACTCTTGTAGAATAAGGCAAACGAGTATTTCCCCCTAACATAAGATATAAATGATAAGCATAAACTCAACCAGGCATCCCTTAATTGACAAATAGACTCATCTAACTGATACGGATAGTAAAGACAACTTGGCGAACAAGGGTTTTAAATACATTCCGAAAGTTGAACAATTTAGAGTTGCCTATAAAAGACTGAACTGCCATAAGTTGTTTTTAAAATTGTACTCGACAGCTTCGAACAAATATGGTAGCGGCGGTAGTGTAGTGGATAACGCGCCGAACTAACAAACCAGGGATCGCAAGATCGACCCCCCGCTTCTCCGGTCCTTCGGACGAGACTTTAAACCGAGGTCCCGTCTTCGCATGACCTAGTTGTTGGTGGGACGTTAAACCCGAGTTCACTCATTCGGACAAATATGAGCCGCGACATGAGAAAACCAACAAAGTGGCTGTGCGCCCAGCGCGGACGCAGATCAGCCTGACCATCTGCCCATTCTGATCAGACTTTTTGCTAAGTGCTTAAAGGATTGCTAAGGGTCTAAGCTACCTCTATGCGGACAGCAAAGATTCTGATCAGGCTGTGCGGCAGCCCAGGCTGTTCTGGGTCCTCGCTGGGCGCATCACCACTTTGTTTGTTTTCTCGTGTCGCGGCTCATTATCAGCACCATACCGCCGCAGAATCGCAACACTCGACTTCCTGTGTCAGCAGACTTCAGTAAATTCTTCTGATACTGTACTCCCAAGGTCCTGTTTTATTATCGTTCCAAGGTTGTAATTCACATCATTGTTAGGAACAGCATAAACGGACAAGATAGAGGCATGTAATAAATATTCCATACAGCATTTGACACAGTTTTCTTGATTTTAACTGAGAAATATCGGTTTGATTGGCATTAGGAAGTACCCCAATACTTCAGAAAAGTCAGTGTAGTCTACTAAAGGTCTTAACATTTGCTTTTACTGGTAACCTTTTGTTTCTAACATCATTAGATAATAAACTACAGTTTCCTTCTTTCGCAAATAGTTTTAGCAATAGCATGCTCTTAACACCTCATCTGTTTAATATAAACAAAGTAACTCGTGTTCATTTTCAAGCAAATTTATAATCTTCAGGTTTATCAGTGATACTGGTCTTCCCTAGACCGTTCAGATCCGGGTAAATTATTTTGAATGTGTAAGTTAGAAAAAGTCTTACATGGTTTCAGCAAAATTCAACCATATTTTTAGTGCATTTATGTGAACGTGCAATACAGCAGTTCCCATTCAAATGATTCTAACTCTGAAATAAGTTCGAATGCAGCCCGCGGGACAGTGACACCACTTTGTTTGAAAACATATATTCAAAATGGTCTTCGAGAGAAAACATTACAATGATGACGCAAAAAAAACCCACACATTCAATTATATTAGCAGAAGTTAGTTTTCGGTAAAGAAGAATGTCCTCATTGTGTGTCCTCATTGCCAGAATCTCGGTCGTTTTCCTGATCTTCCATCCTGTAAAATCATATTGAAACACATATCAATAACAGGTTTATCACTGTTACAGAGGCTTTAAAATCTGGAGTGAAATCCCCCATTACACCTCATCAATTTATAGGTACACAAAAGTTCTGGCATACAGTTTGAAGGCTAAGGAAACAGCACCTGCTGCCATTGGCTGAAAATGGATGCTAAGTTTTTGTTTTTATTTTCTCTTCTTAAGTCAGTGGTTGTGTATATAAATTGGAGAGAGATTTTTACTTTTTATTTGAAAGTTTCAGTTTCATAGACGGTTGTAGTGTTTGAGATTACGCGGCTCTCTAAAATGCAGCATATGATATTCTTTTCTTTTGTTCAGGAGGAGCAGAAGAATACAGGGAAGCAAACAAGAGGATACAGAAGGCAATGAAGAAAGCGAAGGAGGACTGGATAGCTAGTCAGTGCGAGGAGATTGAAACTTGCCTGAACAAAAACAACGGCAAGAAAGCAAACATGCTGGTGAGGGATCTAACTTCAGAGAAACAGGGTAGATTCACAACTATCCAGGACAAGTCTGTGAAATGGCATCACAGGAGAAAAACAGTTGGAGTAGGACAAGGATGTCTTCTGTCACCCACCCTCTTCAACATGTTTCTCGAACGGATCATGTCTGATGCCCTGGAAGAACAGGTTAACATAGGCGGCAGAAACACTACCAATCTGCGGTTTGCCGATGACAAAGACGCTCTAACTGAGGAAGAGCAGGAACTAGAAGCTCTAGTTGAAAGTTTCGACCAAACCTGCACAAGGTATAAGATGGAGATCTGTGCTGAGAGGCCCAAACTGATGACGAACAGCGCAGATGGCATCCAGAGGGAGATCAAGGTAAAACGGTAGAAGCTGGGTGCCGTTACAAGCTTCAAAAACCTTGGAGCAGTTGTCTCAGATGATGGCTCAAAACAGGAGGTTCTCTCAAGGATTGCACAAGCCACTTCACTTTGGAGAGATTACAACATATCTCTTGGATCAAAGATAAAACTTATGCGCTCCCTTGTCATTTCCATATTTTTGTATGCCTGCGAATCGTGGACTTTGACAGCGGAGTTAGAGAAAAGAACGCAGGCCTTTATTAAGAGATGCTACCGAGGGTTACTGAACATTTCGTACAAGGACCATATAACCAATGAGGAGGTTCGCAGGAAGATCCAAGCAGCCATTGGAGAATATACTGAACTCCTGACCCTAATTAAGAAACGGAAACTAAGGTGGTTTGGCTACGTCTCAAGGTCTTCTGGTTTAGCAAAGACGATTCTACAGGGCACAGTGGAAGGAAAAAGAAGAAGATGTAGACAGAAGAAGAGGTGGGAAGACAATATTAAAGAGTGGACAGGGATGATTTTTCCAGTTCAACTAGGACAGCTGAAGACAGGACAATGTGGAAAGGAATTGTTTCGAAGTCACCTGTGGTGCCCCAACGACTTAGTAAGGTTATGGATAGAATGAAATAGAATAGAATAGTAGATGGGACAATTAAATGTTTCCCTTGCATCAGCTGACATGTTTGTATTGGTTAACGAACTTAGTCGTTCAAAATTATAGGCCGGATGCTGTCGAAACCATGGAAAGGCCTCATTTCGAAAAAAAAAATCCAGGTTATGGTGTCGTCAGCAGAATTCACAACTGATAATAAAAAACGGCTTCCAAAATTTCTCTTCTCCTTAGCTTGCTAGATCAGCATTTAAAGTCTGCTTACGAGCAGAAATCTGCATTTATTTTTGATCGATTTTGAGAAAGTTTGATGGCCAAACTGCTACAAAATACTTTTTTTTCTTTTAAATTTAGAATATACTTGCAAGAATAAGTGTAATTTTCGAAGAATGACCAATATTTCATGTTTTGATTTGGGTAAGCTGCTGACCACTTAAAATTTTAATTGAAGGGAGAAAGAGTTGTATAAATATATCATCCACTAGCACGCGGTAAAACATTTTGCTTTCTTTCCAAATTTGTGTTTCTCTACGAATGCCGGAGAAACCTGACGCCACAACTTTAACACCAATGTTGAAGACATTCCGGTCATTTAAATGCCGCGAAACTGAGAATCTGTCTCGTAAAATGTCTTAGTTTGTTAGGCAGAATTAATTGGTTTCCAAACATTTGTGCTTATTATTTGGGTGAAAACACATATCACGTTATCAATTTAAACAATAGTTTGGCATACAATTTGAATACTACGGAAACATAAACTGTTGTCATTGGCTGAAAATGGATGCTGCGTTGTTGTTATCATTTTTCCCTTCTTACTTTAATGTTTGAACATGTCAATTCTCAGAGAAGACTAATTTGATGTTTAACATTATTTTTGTTTTGCAATTTTAAACTGTTGAGTTCGGGCCTCCGTGTTCTTGTGAATATGTGTCTGGTCCGCTAGCAATCTGGAAACCTGCATAGGTGCCCACTTTGCTTCTCGTCGTGCGTTGTAGTAAAAAAAGAAAATTAGTAAAAATAGATGGTACATTTTTTTGTATTATGCGTTATTATTGTCCACATTGTTGCATTCATTTGTCTGTTCAGTGAATTGCAATTGTTGTGGTTTGGTTGAACAATTACGGAAGCTAAGGGCGAGGTTTGGATCCAGTTAAACATATGTTAGCACCCCAGTAATATTTTGCTGACCGTTCCAAGGCGCTACTTCTGTTGTGGTTCCTTGATGTTACATTGAGCTATGTCCGCTTGTCTATGTTCTTTGGCGATTTGGTCGCCTGGTTTGCTACCCAACCTGCCGTTTGTTTTGTTTTGTTTTGTAAGTGAAAAATAAAATAGATAAACATAGGTGTTGTTTTTTGTTTTTTATAAGGGTGGCTGAGTGGCCTCCTGTTTGGTAAAGAGCTGCTCGTTCGGTTTGCCCTGCGTGCCTTTTGTGAACTTGTGTCAATTTTTTTCTCTGTGTGTGTGCTTCTTTCCCTATTGGTTTTGAGAGCGGGACGTGGGATTTGATTGTATTAAATCCTGATCATTGCCTATCTTTTTACTTTTCTTATGTGTACTGATTCCCGTTGTTTTCTCAGTGAATATAAATATGTTCTGAAAAGTAAGATCCTTTGGCAGCAAGGGTGTTATGTGCGACACCAGCCACGCCCCCCCCCCCCCCCCCCCCCTAGCATCGGCATAAGCGGAACTCTATTTTCAAAATTACTCAAACGAATTCAATGATCCCAAAAGACCAGAAAATATAATAAGCACTATACTATGATGATGTACGGAGAGACGTTTTATGGCTGCCACACAGCACAAACACCAGCTGCAGTGAAGTATATGCGAACAGCAAATCCTCAGTTAAGTTTGTGCACCATTACAGTAATGTATATTAAACCATGCAAAAATCAATCATGGTGAAGCAATGTTTACGACTCAACAAAACTTTCAAAACCACGGTAAAGGAAAACCACTCACTGCAATACGAGGGGCCACATCAAAAAAAAAAAAAAAATGAATAAGAACGATTAGCTCACCCAGGTCTCACTAAATTTACTTCTGTGCATCTCTTTTTGATCAAATATGCTACAATACCAATTGCTCCACTCAGGGCGACTATGCTCACAAGCGCTACCGCCGCAACATTTCCTGGTTTATCAAGGACACTTTTGTATTTCCTGTAATTGTCCCAATAAGCATATAATGAGGCTGTGGTCGAGTAAGTTGTTGATATAACGGATGTCAAAGGATTTGCTGATACAGATACAACTTTTATTTTATCAGTACGCAATGTTCCTTGTTTGGTCATCGTGGTGGTAATCAATGTTTTTTGTCTTGTAACTTTGGTAGTTAGGCTTTTGGAAGTATACACCTGAAAAAAGTTAAGCACCCCAGTAATTTTTTTTTTCCATCGCGCATCATACAGAGAAAAAAGCAGTTGTTGATAACGATTTTTGAATGCATTTAAAAGATCGGATCATATAACATGTTCTGACTGAATTTGGAGCCATGATTTGTCAAAATGATGATACTTTTTTCTGAAATAGGAAGACAGTCCTATTTTATGTAGGGGTTGAACTTGACACTCTTATTTACAGACTCATCGGTTTATATAACGTTTAAAAGCTTTAGACTTTATGAGTTTGTAAAATCGGTCACATCTGGATATAAACAGCCAATGAACCACGAAGTTCCTTGATTGCAGCCCCAAAATTAAACAAGCCGTTTTTTCGTTCAAAACATAGCGTACGATTCCAATCAAAATTTTGGACTGATTTACTTATAATTAATTTCAAGTCACTCGGATATTAAGAAGCAGTATATCAAGTCTTTAATAATTACGAAAAGAAATGGTTTGGAATACTATTAATAAAAAGTTGCATAAAGTTTAGATTAAACTTTTGCATTAATAACTGGGGGTGCTTAACTTGACATCTGAATTTTCTTCCGTTGTAAGGCTTATGAGCGGCGTGCCGGGTGATAAATGAATGTGAGTTGTTGACGAAATTGTCCATAGTGGTTTTCCAGTTTCTATAGTTGAAATAGTTAAAGGAATTGTTGTTCTTTTAGTGAATGCTGTCTTTTTCTGTTCTAAAGTTGGAACTGCAGATGACTGGAAATATTCAGCAAGAAAGCCGTTAGACCTGAATCGCTCACTTGGTCAAAATGTTATAGGTCAAACTAGGGTCATCATTTGAACAAACCTGATAGTATGAAACTGTCAAATATGAGAAACATCGGTGAAAAAAAAAGACCAAAATCTTTATTACTTGAATTTAGTTGTACCTCAACAGTGGTGAAATGTGTGTTCAAATAAACACAATTATTGTTAATTGGAATAATTAACTTCTTCGTTACCTTGAAAGGATGATATCAGTGAAATACTGAATATATCTGAATGATCTTCTCCATAGATGAAGAAATATCTTTTAAAATAATGTCAAATACAAAGCAGTGTTCCATAATGGAGTCTACATTACACCAGAAACAAATGAACTCCCCAGATCAAAGTCAGTCACAGTCAATTTTAACACATTTCTCCACACCAGTCAGCAGGATAGCCTGAAATGAACAGCATGAAGAGAAAATAAATGATAGGTTTAATGGTATTCTGTACCACGTTATCCCAAATGATGGGCAAATAAGCATACAGTTCTCCTCCACAGATCTTTATAGGAAATTCATTGACTCACTCAATAAAGAGCTTCATCCTAAGCAAATTAATGATGTTAAATCAAACTATACTACACAAATTCGTGGAAAGTGATGTGTTCTAACAAGTGACAACATTGCTTCTTCCATATCAGCATCAGGTCCTGGTCACAAGTTATGGAGGGAAACTGTCTTCCTCCGATTTGCTGTGCGTCTGTATCAGGAATATGCCAATGAAACCAATGAAGACATTAGGAATGCTCAGACATCACAGACATCAACCCCAACAAGGGCAGGTCAGGTGCACTCACCACCTCCCATAGCCCCAGTAACATTACAAGATTCCCATCATACAACACAACCTAGTGGACAGTCAATCTCAGAGATTTGCTTGCAAATTGCTGAACTTCACAAGATAAGCAAAACATTACAAGAACAGCTGTGCTCAGTAAATACTAAACTAGAAATTGTGCTGCAAAAGTCTTTAGAAGTTTCTCAGCAGTCTCCACTAAACAATGAAGTTTCTCAGCAATCTCCAACAATTAACGAAATATCAGAGACAAGGCTTGAAGAAGAGTCTCAATTTCTAACCATAAATGCCACCACTGAGGATGAACCTGAAGTAATACCAGGCACACAGACTTACAGGGATGCACTGACAAAAGATTTATCCGAGCCAAGCAAACAGGGACCTAGCCAAAATCACAAACAAAAAGGAAGCTCTAATGAGAACCGTTCTGCCAGTAGCAATAATAAAACTGGAAAAACATCTCACAAGAATCAATGTCTAAACAAGCCCCCATCTCCTAACACCAAAGTTAACAGAACACTCATAATTGGTGACTCTATTATATCAGGTGTAAATAGAAAGGGACTGTTACCTGAAGTTGAATGTCAGCCCATTCCTGGTGCAACAGTGGACACCATTATTGATAAGTTAGGGATATTTGAACTGACCAGTTTCAACAACATTATAATATATGCAGGCGGAAACAATGCTGCCAATAATTCAGATATGGAGTATTTTGAAGAGAAGTTGGAGCAACTTGTAACATCCATCAAACGTAAAAACTTAAGCTGTAAGGTATATTTGTGTTCATCATGTCCAAGAGGTGACACTGATGTAACTGAGATAAATGATATAATCATCAGACTATGTACTACACATGAAATTAAATGCATTGATACTAATGTAGCCTTTTATGACAAACATAATCAGCTTAGAACACATTTCTACAAAGCCCGTGACAACATACATTTATCACGGTCAGGAATTAAACGTATTCTTGGAACCATTAATCAACATGTAGACATATTGAAAAAATTTGAACAATGTGTTTACCAAGCAAATACTACTAACATCCGACCAAGTAACAGGCTGCTAGAATATAGACAAAATAGGAGAGAAGACAGTCAGAATCAAAGTACACAAAATTACCGCCTATATAATAACAGAAGAACAGACATTCAATACAGGTCAGACTATTATCAGGAACCAAGAAGAATAAATCGTCAAACCACTGACTTAGATAGAGACTCTCATGCGGACAGATATCAACAGAATTACTCAGATAGAGACTCATATAATGACAGATATCAACAGCCTTACTCGCATAATCAAGACACTGATTTATACAATTATCAGAGTGTAGAAAGATGCATTAAATGCGGACTTACGAACCATTTAAGCAGTGAATGCCGTCACAGAAATCAAGTGCAATGTTTCAAATGCAAACTATATGGACATAAAGACTCGTCAGGATTATGCATCAGCAAATAGGAAAACGGCAAATACGCCATAACTAATTCATGGAACTTGCAACAACTCTCTTTAACTAATAGTTTTATGTTATTAGACAGTGTATGTACAGACTGCAATCACATGAACTGTAAATGTGAAATAAATAAAACAGAAACAACTTTGACTGATGTAACAAATTTTGATAGTCAAGTTTCTGAATTATGTGACTCTGTAACAATAAATGATGACGACATGTCCAAAAATGAACCCTATGATGTATCAACAATAATGAACAGTTTTATCTCTCACTATGATACTGCATATAATGATATAACTCAAAATGATAATGTGCATGCTGATAGTAGTTCTTCCATGAGAGCCCAAAATTCTCTTAACTTAGGTTTGCCAGGTAAAGCTTTAAAAATTGGTCATATAAATATACAAGGTATTCAAAACAAAATGGACCAGTTAGATTTAATGCTGAATAACTCAGAAAATGACATTCATATATTTGGCCTTAGCGAAACAAAATTACGAGATGTTCATGTTGACACTTATTTCCATATAGACAATTTTCAGTTCTTTAGGAAAGACAGAGTTGTAACAAATGAGAGAAAGGAACAAGGGGGCGGTATAGTGGTATATGTAAAGAATGGTCTGAAAATGGAGAGACGATACAATTTAGAAACTAGTGAAATAGAATGTGTATGGCTTAAGGTATTTCCGAAGAATTCAAAGAGCTTTCTGGTAGGCATGTTATATAGGCACCCAAACGAAACAGTGAGGCGGAATGAACTTTTTTAGACTTTCATTGAAAATGTTCTTGAACAGCAGAAGGAAATATATTTGTTGGGCGACTTTAATAGAGATTTTATTAATGATCAGACAAAAAAGGCCTGGCTAGAATATATGGAACCATTTGGCTTTCAGCAGAAAACCAATACTGTGACCAGGAAAACTGCTTCTTCTCGAACACTTATTGATCACATATATTGTAATGTTGAGAAAAACGTCAGTAATATAAGTGTTCCACAAATAGGTTTAAGTGACCACTTCCCAATATTTCTAACTCGAAAAACCAATTGTGTATTGCCTAAATTTTCACATCTTACAATATCATATCGATCTTATAAACATTTCAGTAAAACAGCATTTCAAAATGATTTACAGTCCGCAACATGGGACATTATAAAAATGTTTGATGACACAAATGATGTGTTGGATACTTGGACATCTCTGTTTATGACCATTGTAGACAAGCACTTACCCTTGAAAACACACAGAGTTAAAAATAAACAACAACCAAAATGGATAACACCTGAGATTATTGAAGCTTTAAGACTAGGGACAGACATAAATCTCTCAATGATGATGTCCAATATAAAACTTGGCGAAACAGAGTGGTAAAGCTAATTAAGGAGTCCAAAAAAGCCCAATACTCAGAACTGATAACTTCAAATAATAATAAGCCTAATAGTGTATGGAAACTTTTCAAAGAGGTCGGTATAAACAAAAAGAAATGTACTGCAAATATTTCATCATTAAAAGTTGGTGATATTGATATTGAAGATTGCAGTACCATTGCAAATGAATTTAACATTTTTTTTGTTTCCGTAGCTTCCAATATAAAAGAACCCATATCTATTTCTGAATTCAAAGAATTAAAAGAATTTTGTGATAGCAAAGTCCCTTCAGACACATATTTTAAAATTCCAGAAATATCTGAGAAAACAGTGGAAACTTTCCTGAAAAATCTTGACGTCACAAAAGCAACTGGATGTGATAACATTGGAGCACGTTTATTGAAGTCTGCATCCCCTTATATTCTAGAACATATAACGTACATATGCAATCACAGTATTACGAATTCAATTTTCCCAGATCAGTGGAAAGAGGGAAAAGTGACCCCTCTTTACAAAGCAGGTTCCAAAGATGATGTAAATAATTACAGGCCCATCTCAATCCTACCAATTCTTTCAAAAATATTAGAAAACCATATTCATGACTCACTAATGGACTTTCTTATACATTTTGAACTTTTGCATAAAACTCAGTCTGGATTTAGGCCAAACCATTCTTGTGAAACAGCTCTTTTAGGAATGATAAACAGTTGGCTGGAAGCTATTAACAGTGGAACGATGATTGGAGTTGGAATGGTTGATTTTAAAAAAGCATTTGATCTTGTTGATCATAAAGTTCTATTAAAGAAAATGAAACATTACAAACTATCTGATGATTCACTTTCATGGTTTCGTCATACCTACTCAACAGGAAACAAAAAGTTTCAATTAATAGTACTGCATCAGATAATGCCTATATACTAGATGGGGTACCACAGGGCTCAATTCTTGGGCCCCTGCTTTTTATAATGTTTATTAATGACTTGCCCCTGTACACAAATTCTGTAAACACAGATATGTATGCAGATGACACTAACTTATATGTTAGTGGAAAGTCTAAATCAGCAATTGAAAGAAATCTCCAAACCGCACTTAACAGCTTATCTGCCTGGTGTAAATACAATGGTATGCTTTTGAATACCTCAAAGACTAAAGTCATGCTGATTACCACTTATCAAAAAAGATCAAGTCTAACTTCTGAAACTTTAGTTCTGCATTACAATAATGACGATTTAAATACAATTACCAGTGACAAAATACTTGGCATTTTCGTTGACAATAATCTCACTTGGTCTACCCATATTGACAAAATGTGCAAAAAAATATCAGCAAATTTATGGCTGCTGTCAAATATCAAAGAATTTTTGTCTATTGAGCACAGAACTATTTTCTATAAAACATACATTCAACCCCACATAGATTATTGTAACATTGTTTGGGGCGGCACCACGCAGTTGAATCTGAACAGAATTTATCGTCTGCAAAAACGCGCATGCAAAATAATTATGGATTATAATGTAGAAAATATTTCTGAGTGCATGCAAAAATTAAAAATACTAACTGTGTTTGAAAGACTATATCTGAGGAAAGCAAAATTTATGTATAACATTGCCAATTCAGCAATGCCAAGCTACATTAATGAAATGTTTCAACAAAGAACAGCACAGGAAAATTTTCCATTATTAAGATCCTCAACATCACAAAATTTTATTCCTCCTAGGCCAAATAAAGAAATATTTAAGCAAAGGTTTGCATATCCAGGACCCATTATTTGGAACAGCCTACCAGAAAGCTTAAAATCTTGTAGTACTCGTACTTCATTTCACTGCAATTTTATTAAATAGATGAAAGGTCAATAAGTAACCTCTTTCACTGTACCTTATGTTTGTTTATATTATGTATCATATATATGGTGTGAATATGTATGCTATTTCAGTGTTAGCTCTAAATATGATGTGTGTATGTATTTGCAAACAGAACTTAGTGTTTTTGTACTCTTAATACTTCCTGCTCTGCAATGTCTACAGACAGAGAGACATTGCAGAACAGAAAGAATTATACTGCCACTTTGTGTAAATAGTGTAGTTGTCAATAACTTGGATGCTTTTTGAGCCGATATAGTCTAATTAAGGTTTAATTTTTTGATTGTGCAAATTTGTTTACCAGTTGGTGTGTGTGTGTGCACAGCATGTCCTTTCAGGTTTTTATAGTATGGTGTTTCAGACATAGATTATATCATCATGGCATCCACCTTTTGTATCGGGGTGTGTTGCGCATGCTGATGGCATTGCTCTGAGCTTACCATGGCCGGTACGGTGGCTGGTGGGACTCACACAGTTGAAGAGGGAGTTCTCTGGATGACAATGTATATTTATTCAGAGATCGTTTTATTTTTTATTTTTTTTATTTATTTTTTTTTTTCAAATATGTTCATATATTATTGTTCTTTGTATCATGTCACTATATATATTTGTTTAGAGAGTAGTAGAGGGCCTCATGGAAGATTAGTTTGTAACTAAATGTGTTACCCTCTGTAAATAAAGACTATTATTATTATTATTATTATTACTTAAAACATTTCTTGTACTCATTCTGATGACTATGTATACCTAGTTTACCGCCAAAATAATCAACAATTTCTCCATGAACCATTTTGTTTTAGTATTTACCCATATAGAAACACCAGAAAGCAAGTTTGACATTGACGTTCAAAAAATCAAAGTCAATCCAAGGTTAGCATTTGAACACTCTTGGTAGTACTCGGGTCTTCAGTACCACATATCAAGTTTTAAGGCTATCGGTCAATTGGTTTTGGAGAAGACGATTTTTAAAGGTTCACAATATGAGCTGCAGTGGGTCCTACCCGCCCCCCCCACCCCCCACACACACACAAACACACACACTGACCAATCGGCAACTTAGCTATAGTAAACCTTTACCATAACCTGTATACCGATTTTAAGGCCAAAATCTTCTAAAATTTGATAGCAATTTCCCATATAAGAGCATAAGAAAGCAAGTTTAACATTACCCGTACAAAAATCCAAAGTCATCATTCGAACGATCTTGGTAGTGTTCGAGTACCCTCCAAAACATACAAAGTTACAAGGCCATCGGGCAACTTTTGACCCTTCTGTAGTAGAGATGGAAAATGGGTGGAAGTGATTGTTGAGTGTTTTTTCGTATGGTTTGCTTGGTCTGTTGTGGCCCTTCTGTTGGTCTGGGTAGTTTAGTTCAATAAAGATAGTTGAGTTGCCACCTATTTGGGAAAGAACTGCTGACTCGGCTTATAATTGTTTGTTGGGATGTCTTTGTCAATCTTTCCCTTTGATGTTGGGGATAGGGTTTGGAATCTGATTCAGTCAGTTCCTGAAGTGTAGTTACTCTTTAAATTAGTCTGGAGAGGAAGTTTTTTTAAAGGTTTTTTTTACCTTGTATAAATGTGGCAGCCATGTCGGTCATATTACCTGAACCATTTGAACAAATTTTCGTTGCCTCAATCCCTGGAGGCAATGCATGAAATTTGGTTACAAGTGGCCAAGTGGAGATGTTTGAAATTTTCAAAAACTGGGTCAAAGATCAAAGAATGGCATTGACCGCTTGCACCCACAATCTTCATCCACTCATTAAAATACCTTTTTATACCTATTTTAGGCAAAATCTTAAACAATTTCGATTAAATCATTTGTTATAGCATTTGCCCATTAAAAAGTAGCAGGAAGCTAATTCAAACTTGCCGTAAAATTGAAGTCAACCCAAGGCCATCATTTGAACACTGTTGGAAGAACTCGAGTTTCCAATGTTACATACCAAGTTTCAAAGAGATCGGTCACTCGGTCTTTAAAATAATCTTTAAGTTTTATACCATATACGGGCGTGGTGGCCATGTTGGCCATATGAACTGGTCCGTTTGATAAGAATTTCTTTCACTGGATCTTGCCGTACAAAACAATCAAGGTCATCCCAAGGTAATTATTTGAACAATATTGGTTGTACTCGTGTCTCAAATGCCATAAACCAAGTTTCAAAGTCATCAGTCAAACACTTCTGTAGAAGAAGATTGATTTATTTTACATATATATGGGTAGCAGCCATGTTCGTCGTGTGACCTGGACGGCTTGATTTGATTGATTGATTTGTTGCTTTACGTCCAGGGTAAACAACTATGGTCATGTCGGGACGGTAAGTTAACCTAACCACACTATTCCTGGGCAGGCTTAGACCTCCTAAGCGGTTAACCAGTACTAAGTGCACATACTTTCGCCAGTAACTGACAACTGCCTTTCTTGAATCAGCGAAAGGAGAAACGAAAGTATGTGGCCAGACCGGGTTTCGCCTGGACGGCTTGAACTTTTCGTTAAACAACTCCTAGAGGATCTATATGAAATCTCGTTGAATTGGCCAAGTGACTTTGTGGTGATGTTAGAAGTTTTGAAATATGAGAGACTTGGTTCAAGCGTCAAAGAATGACATGACCTCTTGCACGCACAAATCTTCATTTACTTATTGAAATGACTGGCCTCCACACTAGTCACCAATGCTATCGTCTAGAGTTCTCATTGGACTCAACATAAACACAAGATGTAAGGATAATGAATATTCAAATAATTATAATAATGATCAAACAATGATAAAAGAAAACATCTCTGGCATATCTGAAATATATGTAAAAATACATTTCTAATATCAAGTGACAGCAATAGCAACTGAAAAGTATACAACCTAACAGGTAAAGCGTTTAATGGAAAGTACATCAAGACTTGCATGAACATACATATGAATAAGGTTGGTGACTGCCATTAACGGTAAACGCATTGTTACATTCGATACAATAAAGGCCTGAGAACGTTTTCTGACGAAATGGCTTTTTCAAGCAGGAAGACACAGAACAGAACTGATTAGAATAAAATATCAACGCTGGACGAAGTTTCAATATTTCTTCCACTCAGACAAAACCTGGCCTATGACATCTGTACCAAGATTAGGTCAAAATTTTCAACACTTATCATGAAATATGATGTTCAAGCATTTTCCAGTATAATAGCATCGGAAAGGAAATTTGATTTGCCGTTGACAAACTTGGTAGTGCTTGAATACCCGATGCTATATACCAAGTTTCTAGGCCATCGGCCAATTGGATCTGGAGAAGAAAATTTTAAAAGATTTTACAATGGACCGTTTTAATATTTTTTTTCTTTTCCTCAACGCCGGGAGGCTTTATAAGAAATTTGATTGAAATTGGGCCAGTGGCTTCAGAGGAGATGTTTAAGATCGTCGAACTACAAGGAACCTGAAAGAAAGCTCAACGAATGATCTTGACCTCTATTACACACCAACCTGCATGTACTCATTAAGATGGACTGTATCTCTCAATCTTTAGGCCACACTCTTCAACAATAGTCGAAATATGAGGGACCTGGGTCAAATGTCAAACAATCATCCTGATATTTTGTACTCACAAACCTTCATTCACTCATTAAGACGACTGTATATACCAATATTTAGGTCAAACAAGTTAGCAGTTTCAATGAACTCTTATGCTTTAGCATTCTAGTCATATAATGTCAACAGAGAGCAAATTTGTTCTTGCCGCAAAAAGATCAGGATCAAAACAAGTTCATCCTTTGAACAATCGTGGTAGTACTGGAGTATCCGATGCAACATACCAAGTTTCGAGGCAATCGGTCAACTGGTCCTAGAGATTTTTTTTATAATTTTTTACCATGTATGGGCGTGGCGGCCATGTTCGCTAAGCAACCGTTGAATAAATTTTCGTCACTTTAACCACTTGAGACTCTATATGAAATTTGGCTAAAATTTGCCCAGTAGCTTTTAGGAATTTGCCTGAAAATATCGAAATATGAGAGACCTGGGTTAAAAGTCAAAGAATTACCTTCACCATGTATACTCACAAATTTTTATGGACTGATTAAGATGACGTCTACCAATGTTTACGCCAATATCTTCAACTATTTCCATGAAATCTTATGTTCTAGCATTCGTCCGTATAAGAATACCAGAAAAAACAAATTTGACCTTGCAGTGAAAAGGGTAAAAATCAACCCAAAGTCATTATTTGAACAATCTTGATAGCACTTGTGTACCCAATGCTACATTCCACGTTTCAAGTCAATCGGTCAATTGGTTTTGCAGAAGAAACTTTTAAAGCTTTTTACCCTATGTAGGCCTTGCGGCAATGGCACTCATGTAACCCAAACCAATTTTGAAAATAACATTTTGTTCCCACAAGCCCTGTAGGCCCTATATAGAATTTGGTTACAATCGGCCAAGCGGTTTCAGTGGAGAAGTTGTATGAAATTATGGACAGACGGACGGGCAACGACGGCGGACGACCTACTCTGCCTATCCTAAAAGCCCCAACCCCCTGCAACCTTTACCAGAGAATCATTCGTCCTGTATCTCACCTGAGTCCATTCATCCTCAGCTCTCAAGAATAAGTAACTCTAAGGCGAATTGTACAGTATGGCCGAATTTTGAATTAGTCCGAGATTTGATGCCTGTCCTATTTATCAGCAACTTTTATGAAGTGACAACAATGGATAAAGACGGTATGCCGGTAACAAGGTCAAATATGGGCTATCTAAGAACTCAAGGGCAAGTAACTCCAATGCAAAATGTACAATGTAGCCATTATTTCGAACTTGTCTGAGAGTTTTAAACTATCCTGGGTATCAGCATGTTTGATCAAAATCCAATAAAAAAATACAGCTTCAATCGTCACAGTGATTTCAGAGAAAAGAGATATTTGAAAAGGCTGACAGGCGACAGAATTTCATTGACCTAAGGTCAAATAATGACCCTGACTTTTAGCGCCAAACGTTTTCATTTTCATTTTCAGTTCTATCACATATTATAACTTAGACGTAAAACATTTCTGAAAAATGTTTATTTTTTTCCATTTGAGAACTTAGAGTATCAAAGTTGACCTTGCCATAAATAAGGTCAAGGTCAATGCAGGGTGATCATTTGAACAAACTATGTAGGCCGAGTCTCCAATGCTACATAAAAAGGTTCGAGGTCATTGGCCTTTTAGTTCTGTAGTCAGGACGCTGAAGCCGAAAAAATGCAACTTTAATGCCCCGGCAATTCGAAAGGAAAATTTTACCAAATTTGATAAGCACAACATTTGGGCTTTATGATACGGTATGATGTGGTCACTGAAATAGGATCCTGTGCTTTTAATTACCCCATTTTATCCCTACCCCTTTTAAATCTTAAAGTATGCTCAAAATGAAAACGATATATTTCTGTCCATTTAGGGGTGCTCTAAAGTTTTCTGATTCATTCATAAAATGACATATTTTTGTGCACAGTATCAGTTTCTGTAATAATTTAAAACATGCATGCTTAAAATATTAAGCAAACCGGTGTATACATATATTTACACAAGGATAATTCACCCTACCAATTGTTGGTGTTTGACGGTACTAAATTTCATTTTAAATCGCTGTCTTCCAGATTCTCATCAAACTGTGTATAGCATTATTGGGCAGCTCACTTGCAACATATCCAATGATAACGACACTGCACTCTGTACTCCATAAAACGTTTCTCTTTGGAGTCTAACCACCACCGTGGATCCCGTTTTCCTCAGAAGTTCATTTCAATTTGAATTTCAATTTGATTTTTTCCCCGTACTGTGCAGTTTTAACAAGAAAACCAGCCCAACCACTTTTGGGTCTGCAAAAACTTCCAAAAACTTACGCATTCACATTATCACAGGCGTTTAGCTGTTCCAGTTTGATCGTTACATACGTTGCTTAATATAATTTTGTTAGAAAGAACAATGAATGAAGACGATTCAGACGATATATAAAAATGTTGAATACAAAAAACAGGATAATATTTGTTTTACTGCATTAGAGTATAGCTGCTATAGTTTGTAACAAAAAAAGTTTCGAAAAGCTTTTCATCGCAAATAATACAAATTATATAAATATGTTACCCATGAAACGAAAATGATAAATAAAATGAGATAATATTTCAACGTTAATAAAATGAGATAATATTTCAACTTTAAATCATTTCGTCGTTCAAATATGTTTTTGAAAATAGCGTTTTTAAACTCTGCATTTCCATTGTCTTAAAAGCTAATTCAGTACTTTAATAAAATGAAGTTTTATACATGCAATTGGTATTTAGTGTGTAAATGAAGTATTTTGACAGCATCTGTAGATATGTTAAGTTGGATTGGCACTAATGTAATGATGGAAGTATCAAAATTGAAAAAGACAATGTATTAACGAATATTTGCACTTACTGACAGGCGGAAAAACAAACGGCATTCAAATTTATGTTCAAACAATAACCAAACGTCATGCTTTGAAGCAGTGTGTGTTGCACTTGCTATACCAGGTGAATACTTATAAAAAATTTTTTTCTAAGAAATCTAACATATGCCGGAAAACTTCGATATATGAAGCATAGATAGCCATAGATGCTACAGCCATTGATTATATTTAAATGTAGTGGGTGCACATGCCACCATGAAAATAAATAAAGAGGAAAACAAGTTTGTTAGAAGTATTTAACTTTCATCAGTTTTGGCATGTTTCGGAATAGACGTTATACTGAGTTACATAATTGTAATTTGAACATTGTTTCATTCAGTACCAAACGATAATATTTGTTTATGAATAAGCTACATTCAAGGCCTGAATGTCTGCATGCCTCAAGCCTTCAGTCTTTACAATTAACTTATGTGTATTTAACTGTACACTTTTATCATTATTGAGCATAAAGTCGCAACAATCAAGCACGAAAGCTTTTATAGCTAAAATATTTTGATTCTTCATTCCATCTCAACTTAAATCTAAAACAAAATCTCAAAATTGAATTTGAATAGCGTATTCGATCGTTAAGTACATATCCATTTAATAAACCTGTCAATGTTTCAGTTAAGTACCAAGGTTTACTTGCTGATATGTAATCAACGTTACCAGTTTGTAGCGCTCTCATCAGTTATAAGGCAAAATATTAAAAATATTCTTGTTGTTACGAGTTAACGAAAGAAGGAAGATACCGCAACTTATAAGATGTCCCATCATCAGTCTATTCCGGAGTTTTATCAGTGTTTACGTTAGAGGGACGGGTAATTCACAATATTTGCCACATTATTCCTATGATGTTATTATCTGCACTCAAAATGTTACAAAATGATACATTTTACTTACAGTCGGACAGCGAGTAGTTGACAGGAGGCTGGGACTTTGAAAAGACATTATCTCAACGTGTAGCATTTCGGCAGTTGATTACAGTAACATTAACTAATAAGAAGTTTTCATGCTTCCGATGCTGTACTACCAAGCACATGATGTATCACCGTCTTTAGGGACTCTAAAATTGGTCAAAAAGGTCAATGCAATGAAATATCTTAATTCATTGATATAATTGGGCTGTTTCTTGCTTTTAACTGAACTTTCACTTGAGCATTGTCGTTTTTATTGGTAACGAAAAATACCTCTATGCAAGTCTCATAAAAGAATGCGTACTTTGTAAGCAGATGCTTATTTTCGATTTGGCAGATACTTTTCTGTGCCTCATGTCATTAAATTCCAGTGTGTATTTTAGTTTTCTCACCTTTCTGGAGTCTTTCAATTTCTATGCTCTATGTACCGACTTCTTTTTCAATAATCAATGTAACAGCAGGTTTTGTAGTGTAAATTACTGGTAATTCCCTATCATTATATTTATTTATATTAAAAAGAACGACGATGTTTCATTGTCACTAGACTGACACCACTATAAATAACAATGTTCAGAGCATCGGTAGTTTTATTTCCCTTGGGGTAATATCTTCTCTATCTCTCAATTAATGTATTTGTTTCACTTTTATTGCTTTGACTAAAAGTCACGTATGTTAGTGTCATGAGAAGCGAAGCAACAAAATTGAACCGTTGTATAATCACATCAGCAAAAGTGTTGAGCGTTGCTACAAGAAGAAAGAAATGAAAAAAAATAACTGTTAGTTCAGTATTTGTCAAGTCTTTTAACACATAACAACTCTCTTTTCTGTTTCACGTATAAAACGCAGCTTGCGACGACCTTAAACTGCTTGGTGAAAATAGCGACAAACTTCTGTCAACAATATTTCTTACAAAAGGTCTGAATACCGTATTTATGAGAGTTTCTTGGGAGTTGGTGAAGGTTTCTGATTAGCTGTGATGTAATGGAATACATTTTGTACATTTTTAAATTGTTGTCTGCGTTAGTTCTACGTTAATTCAAGTAGTAACATAGGCCAATGACAAATTCTTCTAATATTTAAAGATGATTTTAAAGGAGGATATACTAGAAAATGAAAACAAAACGATTCTGTCTTCAATTTATTTACATTTTTGGAATATTCTCATATGTAACGTCTATAACCGAATGTTACGGGCTTAAGCCAAAATGGACAGAAAGCTAATAAGTATCAGTCTTTAGTAGTAAAATAGGCTTCTTCTAAAACTTATGTTGTTTGCTTATAACTCCGCGACAAATGACATAAAAATAAGGAGAAAGGCAGTCGATCATTTTTAGCATTTCTTTGGTACAAAGTTATCTCCCCTTATTTTACATCCCGGATCCACTTTTCAGGACCACATCATACCCTAAATTAAAGTTTGGATGATAAACTTTTATAGTATACCAAATTCATCCTTTCGAGTTGTCGGGCATTAAACTCGAAAAATAGGCCCTTTTTGAATTTCAGCGTCCTGACTACTGGAGAAGATTTTTCATTGGTTTTAAGATATATGGTCATGACGGCCCTCTAGGTAAATGATCAACACCACCTGAACAAATTATTATTCTCCTGACAGGGAAAGGCTCCACATGAAATATAATTTTAATCGGCCGAATGGCTTCAAGGGAGATGTCTGAAAATGTTGAAGGGCGACGGAATCTCAGTGACCATGAACAAAGCAGTGGCCTTAACCTATGGCGGAACAATGTTTGCATCTGCTCATATGGTTAATCATATATACCACCCATTATGTCTGAGACTTAAATAGTTTCCATATGAAAGCATATCAAGGTACCAAAGTTGACCTTGCCATACATTAGGTCGAGGTAAATGCACGGTCATCATTTGTTTCAAACGAATAGGGCTTGATTCAATGTTTCAAATTCTGCGGCCTTTCGATTCTCGAGAAGAAGAGTTTAAAAGTGGTTGTAATATATATTGGCATGGTAGCCATCTAAGGCATGTGGCAAACACCACCCGATAAAACTTTCGTCCCGCTGACACAGGGAGGCTCCATAGGAAATACATATTCAATCGGCCCAGTGGCGTTGGAGGATAAGATGTTTGGAAATGTAGACGGGCGACACAATCTTATTGACCTTGAACAAAGGTCAAAAAATGGTCTTGAGCTTCAGCAACATAAGATATTCGTTTGCTTATTCAGTTAAGCATATATATAAAATATACCTTAGACTTTAAATGTTTCTGAGAAATCCATTGTTTGATATTTTCCCATTTAAACGAATAACGTACAAAATTGACCTTCCACAATTTATGTCAAGGTTAACACAGGTTCTTCATTTGAACAAATCATAACGGGTTTGAGTCTCGGATGCTACAAACATGCCACAGCGTATTTGCTCCTTGGTTCTAGACAATAAGATTTTCAAAGCTTTTAACAATATATGGACGTGGCAGGCATCTTGGTCATGTGATCCAGACTCCTCGAACAAGCTTTCGTCCCCACGCCAATGGAGGCTTCACGTAAGATTCGGCTTCAATGGGCCCAGTGTTTAATATATAGAATGAAATGTTTGAAAATTTTGACGTACGACGGACGAAGCCTGCCTATACTTTAAGGTCATCTATTAGCCTAAAGGCTCAAGTGAGCTAAATAATCTTCGAATGCGTTCTTTTTCAATGATGTATTAATTGTTAAAATTAATCAAAATACAAATATCTGAAAAATAAAAAATAAAAATAAATAAATCAAATATATTTTGGCAGAAAGTAGGAAAAAAGGCAATAACACAACTGCAAATGTATCATCATTACTGCATTGTAATGTTACCTACATCTGGAATGTTGAAACGCCAGTCTCCGGTATTCGAACTGGTTGTTGATATTGATACCAAACTTATTTCACTAAGCTCTGCAATTGTCCTTACATCTAGTATGTAAGCCGACACAATCTCGTTTTCAGATACCGTGGTTCCTGTTCCAACCTGAATGGTCAATATGTTCGCAGTCCACAATATCCAAAAATATCTGAAAGGAAGGGGTAATGCGGGCAACGTTATTGAATTATTCTCCCAAAACAACTTCCTCGAAATAAGTCTGCTGCGAACCGAAACGTAGTAAAATGTTTATTGAGGATGTCCGCTGGTGAAAATCATTTATTCAAACTATTTTTACGTTTGTGTTATTTCAGTTTTTCCATCAATATGTAGTCCAAAAAATGCAAAATAATGTATAGGTTAATGTGGATTTTTTGCACTACATGCCATGGAAGCTTGTGAGGGTACCCGGCCATTATGAAATTTTTGAGCATAATATAAAAATATTTAACCATGTGTTTAAAGGCCCCATTGCTCTATCAGCATGAAAATTTGTATCATGAGCTATCGCTGCAAGCTTCTCGCAATAGTTTCGTAATTGTAAATGACCGTGATTAGTTAGCTTCAAAACACTAAAACACCATTCAGTTTTGCATACATATGGTTTGAAAACTTATTTGGGTCATTTTAATTGGCAACTAAAACGACCTACGTTCGATTTCATAAAATGGTAAAAATACAATGTACAGGCGGGAGTCCCACTCACTATCCCTCCTATGTTAATATAGCATTGCTTGACGGGAAACCAGAACAGGAAATTGTGTTTTGTGGAGCGATTTGTTATTTTTAAAAAAACTTGTTTTCTCTACTTTTTGCAAGTTATACGACTCAATATATGCACACCAACCCACATTTTATTAGCGAACGTAAAGGTTGAACCGCTTTTTACAATGATTTGAGTTTAGGCGTAAAGTGGTATCCCGACCCCTTGACTTTGGCCTATTTCTGAGGCCATAAAAATGAACCCAGGCCACTTTGTTAAAAAAAGCTACAGAAGGTTTTTGCGCAATATTTTTGTTTATAAAATTATATTGCTAGGGTCTTGTTTAAAGATAATAAAGCAACATATAATGTCCGAAAACACTCTGTTATTAAATAGCACTTGCGATATGTTGGTATTAAGGTATCTTCTCTTCTAATTGAATATAAGATTAAGTGTGGAAAAAAAGACAAAATATTGAATAAATAAAGATATTTCGTTTAAAATTTTACTATACCCGACACAAAGTTTATTATTAAACAAGTTATTGAAGATTTTATATCAAAAACTGTAAATGCCTTGGCAAAAAATGACAAAATTTATCCCTACGCCCCCAAAAATGCAAAATTTTTAATATTTTGTAATGCTGCACCAAAGTGATGAAATATAACAAAAGCAGATTCTAAATTTTTCTTAAACTTTGACAGTTTATCGTTCAGACAATTATCTTCAGGAAAATTAGTAGCAAAATATAGGTTAGTGTGCAATTAAGAGAGAAAACTTGAAAATTTTTAGCCAACCCCCTTTTATATTTGGCTGTGAGTTAATTAACAGAGAAATCACGGCTGCATCTGAGTAATCTATCTTGATGGATGAAATAATTTTAATGTAAAACTGAAAACAACCATGCTACTCTAAAATTATATAGCCTTTCCATAACCAAAGAGTACTTCATAAACAACTAATTGGATCTTAGGCTAATCGAAGTAGATTCTAAGCCACCCCATGTAGAAACAATGGCTGCCTGTTTTGGTAAAATACAATATGCTTCTATCATTTCCAAAGTCTATTTTCTTGACTAGGTATTAATATATCCTTAACATGCATACTGAAAAATATAACAAAAATAAGCTGTTATATGGAAAAGCAGCTTGAGAATGGTAATTACCCCACCCACTTCGGAACCCATTTCAAGACTGACTGATCTGATTTTAAAATGAGACACAGTCAACGTAAGTTTCTTGATCAATCTCTGGTACGTGTAAATTTATACATGTATAAATGCTCTTGAATGCATGCTCATGTGTAGACTCAACAGTTTTTTGATTTACATTATTTCCGAGCTTGAGCGAGCCATGATAGAGAATTAAAAAAAATGAATAAATAAAAGGTGAAAAGTCAGTCTGAATCTCTTAAACTATCTGTATGTGCCTTAAATTATTGACACATGTAAAATAGTCTTGGATGCAAGATACATGTAATATAAGCGTGACACTCAACAGATTTGGTAGATCTTATCTGCATATTTTCGAGTTTTGGGAGCATAAGTTGGAGATTTAAATAGGGAAAGCTACATAATGCCACATGAACGAATGCATAAGTTTCTTAGGTCTCATTATTCCAGAGGATTGGTTCCCTCTTCTATATGCAGTAAGGCTGGAATACAATCTATTATATAATGTTCAGTCAGCGTTTTTCTGGGGTATTTTTTCTGTCTTTTTTTTCTAAGATAGTGCCTATTCTAATTACCCCCCAGCTTGTATGCTACTATAGGGTAGCATTTTATTGCTTTACCTAAATCTTTTGAATCATTGAATAAGACAGTGTAATGAGCAGCTTGATCTCAGTCTACACGGGTCAACAATGCACTCGTTTGGACCACTGTCCGAGGAAAATAGTTAGAAACACCTGTCGTGTTGAAGAGAAAACTATAGTTTTGAATAATGTTGAACAAAACTGTCAGTTCAGTGACGTCACAATGACAAGTTGGCATGCGCGCACTAATTGACCGAGCGGAGACTATGACTGAGTTCGCATCAAATGCATTAAATCTCTCTACAAATTAGATTCAATAATTTCTACGAAAGCTAGTGTATTTTAAGATAATGTTGAATTTTCCACAGCGTACCTTAGTATTGGCTATGCTATTAATAACATGGGGAGACTGAGGCCTATAATGCATCATACAGATCTACGCCCCATCCCTTCTCCGGCAACGCCCAGACGCCCGCGCACCCCGAGATCTACACTGTTCTGATTCCTTTTTGTCAAACCGTTGAGCCATTTAAATAGCAGAGCGGTCAAAGTATCTAAATCTTATCTTAAGTCTGAACTCATTTAATCGAAATAAACATCGACAAATCCGAAATATTTAGATGCAAAGACATGGACCCAAAAACAGGAAGTGTGATCAGGTGCCCGCGAAAAGTAAGCATCGCCCGCCTATCATAATACTCCTGCCATGTCTATATATCTGATGGAAAAGTCAGTGAAAATGAAAGTCCGGTAACTTGACTTGTTT
Source organism: Ctena decussata (assembly GCA_963989385.1). Lineage (NCBI taxonomy): Eukaryota > Metazoa > Mollusca > Bivalvia > Lucinida > Lucinidae > Ctena > Ctena decussata. The sequence goes on along the minus strand of OZ022515.1, from coordinate 20,718,392 downwards.
AAAAAAAATAGCGTGCCTTGTTGCTTGCGTCAGTCCCCCCCCACCCCCCTCAAAATGTGTTGCTGGAAAATACCATCCCCCCTTATCCCGCCCCTTTGCATCTAAAATAAATAATTAGGTGTTATTTTCAGCACCAAGCTATATATAGCCGTCATGTTCCAAACGAGTTGAAAACACACACACACACACACCTAACCTACAGAGACTCAGAGGTTGGACAAAAGTGTTTGTTTAATCATAACATTGCCGTTAACATCGGTGCATTTCCACTTATGCTGACAAATTGATTATCTAAAAAGCACAACATAAACCATCATGAGAGTTATACTAATATGTAGATAAATGATTTATGCAATGTACAGGTGTTTGTTTAATCATATCATTGCCGTTAACTTCGGTGCATTTCCACTTATGCTGACAAAATGATTATCTGAAAAGCACAACATATACCATTATAAAAAAATTATATTAATATGTAGATAAATGATTTATGCAATGTAAAAGAAAAATAATTTTGCATGTTTGCGATCTCTAGTTGCAGAGTGTTTTAAAAATCGCCTAATTTTTATAAAACCTTGTTTCCTTTGACGTCTATTATTTCTGTTTGTTCCAATACGCCTAAATGATGAGCAATAAAGTCCATACAATTTTAAGAGAATCTGAACGGGGACCAAAAAGGGCCCTTATATATATATATATCTTGTCCAGGTCCTTCTCCACAAGAAATCTAATGCTGAATGCTCTGTAAAGCTGTTAATAATATTTAGGGTGTCTAAGCCTGGAGTTCACAGATTCCAAAAGCAATTTTGCTGATGACAGGCACCTGGAGATTTGATGTCACAACCGAAGACATTGAATTTACTGATCGGCACACTGTCATACTGTGTTCTACTAGCAAATAATGATTTTTTCTGGACATGAAGCATGCAAAGGGTTTTTTTTGTTTCGGTATATGTTTGGAAGACATATTTGATCGAATAGAACTAATCTGAAAATGTAGTAGTAGTGAGGGTGGTGGGAGGGGAGGGGGTGTCTGAGGTAGCCTCTCAACCCCCAAAGCTGAAACTGATTTTTTTTATGTAGACGGATACAAAAGTTCTGACCCCACTCCCATAGGCCTAACAAAATATATGACACCCCATCCTCACTGAATGTACCCAGTCCCCCACCTAGTAATAAATGACCTGTCCGTAGGAATAATCTTGTCGCTGTGAGCAGGTAACATCAAAACTTTTGATTAGTAAAATACCGCCCAAAGGATAAAGTACTAACCTCAAATTTTTGGTATGGTGTCGGGTCTCAAGAACATAGACTATTTTACTGTAACCTGCTTTCGTAGAGAAGATTTGAAGCAGCCTGATGCGTGCATTAGGCCCTAATGAAGTATAATGTAGGCTTTCAGCGCAGTGAGTTCACTAATGACAGAAACTTCACTCCGCCACTGTGGTCACTCTGGTCAGTTTTTGCTCTTGAATGTGCTAGCTGTTTGTTGCAGATGCGCGAAAAAACACTTTCTAACTGATGCAAAAGTAAAATTAAACACACCACCTAGCAATTCACTAACAGTTTCAGATGAATTCAGCTGTAGATTCGAATTGTCAGCAACATTACACGTCATCGTTACGTGTACCAACGAACCTAAACAAAACAGCTGCAGTGTATTTAAGAGATAAGAGAATTTCAGCCGTATGCCTAGGACTAGGCCTGCGTAGCAGAACATATTAGCTGAAGTAAGATTATATCTGTCAACAGGCATATTTTTTATATCATGTCTAGCCCTCAGACTCATCAGAGCTCCTTTGGTGTCTAAGGCATTTAGCCTCTCGCGGCCAAATGTGGGTGGGGTGTATGGGATGCATAAACTCCGAAACTCGTAAAGAAAGTCGAGCATTTTGTAAAGTAACACCAGAGACTGTCTGACGGATGGGATGTCGGATGACATAAGAACTAAATGCAGTGTGGTTAGAGCCCCCAAGATTATATTTTGCAAATTGTAAAGGCATAGTAAAGCGCCTGGTGTGCAGCCAAATAACGACATCACGGGTACGTGGGACCTAATATCTCTTGAGCGAATGAAAAAATGGTAGCGCTCGAATGAGAATTATAGAGCAGCATCCAAAGTTTTAAAAACATAGTAATCTTATATTATTTCTTAATTGTTAGACAGCAAAATTACGACAGTCGACACTTGACATTCCGAACAGTTGTTGGCAGTTCGCGTTGCGCAGAACTCTCAAATTTGTCACCAGCCGACATCCTTAAATGTTCAAAAATAGCTACTGGTAACTCATTTTGCTTGCTTCTGTTTTATCGATTCAAACTAATGCTATATATGACTTTGATAGTTAGCATACAGTTTTTCAAGCTGTTTTGTGTACATTCAACACAATGGTAATGAGTCCATATACCCTGTTATTTGGGCAAGGCGTGGTGGGCGGGGAAGGCCAGTAAAATGAGAGATTTCAGAACCGTATATTATATGGCGATTCAGATCACTTTTAGTAGTGTTTTTAGAATTTGTAATTTCTTTTTTTTGACAGCCTGGTTTGTTATCTCTGGTTGAAACTTAACTGTCTTTCAACAGTATACGGGGTGAGTTTATTAACGTAAAAGATCCTGCGAGCAATTTAAACAAAAATCAATCAAGTTTCTCTTTTTGTAGTTGAATATCTTGTTTCATCAAGAACAAGTGTTGGCACTTTTTTAGCAGTTATTTTCGTACATAGAGGCACTGCACTGCGTTGTAGCTGTCGAGTCCCCATCTCAAATTCGTCATAGGTCTGCCCATAATGCCTCGTTTCCTGACCTGAGATGATCCATTGGAGGATTAGGAAACTTTCATGAGGACCAAACAGCTTATGAAATGTTTGAATCACTGAAGAAGCAGTGGCCGAGGGTTTCGATCCAGGAGAACTACTTCTAGACCCCCAGACATCTATTGCCCACGGTTACAAGGCAGTACCTATGAATTGGTCACTTAATAATTCATGTGCCAGTGTCCGCTTGTCTGTATCTTCTAGCAATATTTTCACCTGCATAGCTGCCCACTTTGCATTTTAGTTTCTTTTGTACATTAAAATTCTTGAAAATATGTAAAATAGATTTTACTGATGTTCTCCATTGATATATGTGAATGCATTTTGTTGGCAACACATACTCGATAACATAATTAACAGTGTAACACTAGAAACACGTAGTGCAAAAATCTTTTGAATGAGCTGAGGAGGGGCTTCATTGCTATAGCTCAAACGTTATATAACAACCTGTGTAAAACGGAAGGATGGGAAATGATCGGGAATTAATAAAATCATATCCCATTCCGCCCTGAAAACCAAAAGTGAAAGAACTGTATACATAAATTGACAAAATTTCACGATAGACACACAAGATAAACCATTTGAACAGCTCTTTCCCAAACTGTTTGTCATTCCATTCTTTCCAAAACAGGTGATTATTCAGCTACCGATATTAACGCTGCTGAACGTATGTAACTTATGGGAGTTACAATTATAGTCTTTCAGCAGCAATAATTGCTGGTACTACACGTATATATTTTAACTATTTGATAGCATGATCCGGTATCGAACTGTTGATAATAACCGGGAGCGGTACCACTGCCGCGACAGAAGTTAGATTGCTCTGATGGTTGGTTAGCCAAAAGCGATATGGTACGCAAAAAAAACTATACTGCTGTGCATTAAGGATTTGAGACAGCTTGAGTTAAATGGAAATACGACAAAAAGTAATATCTACGAATGTACAGGGCATCTAATGTGTTGTTGAAAACAGGCGACGGTTAAAACAAATTTGCAAAATCAGGACGACCCGTTAGATAAAGACATACTTAAATGAAATTTCTAGCTGAAATACCGGTAGTTCCTGAGATGGATGGATGACTTGCAAGTTTACGTCCTATCTAACTGTGTTTCAGTCATATCAGGACGACGGATAGGTGATAATGAAAGGCTGTGTGCAATGGAACACCGTTTACGCTTGAAAAAGATTCCCGCCTACAGTGCGGCTTGATCCCGGGACTGCTAGATCAACAGGCCCGTGCTTAACCTACTAAGCTACCGGGGCTCCTCACATAAAAAGAAGAGCTCTGCTGAGTAGGGCAACATACGCCCATAGGGGCTTAAAATAGTAAAGAAAACAAGAGATGACAGAACTTTGATAGTAGCTGAAGTCTTTTTAAAAAAACTTAGGAAGCAAGTATGAAATCACAATACATGTTATACAAAACTACATAATTCTATTACAACTTCAAGTAGTCTCTGCATATTGTCTGATAAGGTCTTATCTTTGTTCAAAATAAATCAAATCTTATATAAAAGTTAGGGAACAGACATGAATCAGAGGGGAGAAAGCTTCCGTCGAAAATGAAAGTAGGGTTATCGTTCTTTTCTCAATGAATTGTGTGGTAGTGTTTCCATTGGTGCAAACTCATGTAGACATCTTAAACGGTTTACAAGATATAGAGCGGGCACGAAGCTAATAAAGCATTAGTTTACGAGAATTACAAAGAGTATTCTTCAATCAAAACGGAGAGTAGGGTTATGACACTTTTTCTCCGCACATTGCCTGACAGTGCTTTTTTATTTTCATGAAGAAATCTTATGCGGTTTGAAAGATATGGAGAGGCCACAAAGCGTATATGAAATAACTAGACGAAAAATACAAGGGGCACAAGTCTGTCAAAACTGAAAGTAGGGCTATGTTTTTATTTCTTTGCACATTTTCTGATGGTGCTTTATATATTTTACAAACTTTCAGGAAGAAATCTTAAACAGTTTTTTTAGATATGAAGTGGAATAAAATGTTACCTTTTGAACTTTGGCCTCTAAGTTAGATCTTGACCTTTATCGGACATAGCTAAAATATATGTCCTGTATTTGACCCAAGTTTCAAAAGCATCTACTAAGGGGTTAAGGATATATGAAGAGAATCCCAAGCTACGAACAAATACTGTAAAAATAAAAGGGACACGGTTCCATCAAAACCGTACAGACTCTGTTAAACTGAGCCTGCTATTTCATTCCTTTGGTGTATTCCTTGCTTCAAACGGATTTAACTATTCAGAGCTATTAATGGTTGCTTTTCTCTGCACATTGTTTGAAAGTGCTTTTTATTTGTACATATTTTCATGAAGAATGTCTTAAATGTTTTGAAAGCTATGGAAGGGACGTTAAGCTAGTATGAAATAACTAGACGAAAAATTCAAAGAGGCACAATTCCGTCAAAACTGAAAGTAGGGTTATGGTTCCTTTTCTCGGCGCATTGTCTGAAAGTACTTTATATTTATACAAACTTATGCCGAAATTTTGAACGGTCCTTGAGATATAGAGCGGGCCCGAAACGTTACCTTTTGAACGTCACCGCCTAAGTGTGACTTTGACCCTTGTCAGACATTGTTAAAATATGACTTCTACACATTGTCTCGATAAGGCAAACATTTGAATCAAGATTCAAAAAAACTTTTAAGAGGTTGTGCAGATTTGGAGCGGACACGATGTTATCGGGCGGACAGACGGAAGGACAGACAGTTGCCACTATATAATACGACCTGTCTTACGACGGGCATATAAAGAAAACGTCCAGCGAAAATGAAGCCACATTGTTCCATGTGTACGTTTTGTTTTCTATCATGATATGTTAATTCCAAATGTTAATTAAGGTTTGGCACAAACTTGATTTATTACCTGTACTGACTTTCACTTGTTACATCTGGAACTGTCATGGACTTCACTGTAATGGTACGATCTTTTGTAGCATATATGCCTACTCTGCTGTTATTGGCACCACCGCCAAACTCCACCTGCGGCGATCCGGATGTTTAAAAATGAAAGCAATCTTATCTGTATCCTCATATATCCTAACAGTCGTTTTTCCATTTACAGCGAAGATCCTCAAAGACCCGAACACTCATTGAGGAACGTTACACAGTGAAAGTATACAAACATTTACATTATTACAAATTACAAGGGCAACTTTCACCCTTATACCTTTCCCACTTTTACAAAAAAAAAAGAATCTTCATTCATACCAGGGAAAAGAAAATAAGAAAAAAAAGAAGATTTCTGTATCTCCTTTGTTTCTGACATGGCACTGAAAAAATATGTTTATTGTTTTGATGTTGCTTTCAGTGTTTGAAATTTTTATAACAGTAGTCTTATTAAATTATTTTCTGATAACCTGGTCTAAATGTGAATCTTTTGAAAATTAAACTAATTAGACTCTACAATCTATCAGTATCTGGTATGGCCTCCAGTCTTTATGGAATTCTATCAATTAATCATTTGATATGGAGATGTCCTTATGTATCGTATACATCAGGAGCATTTTTTTCTTATATACACATAAAAGTAGTCTTTGTTGATTGCAACGAGTGATATATGTATGTAATATTTGGCATATAATATTATTAATCTTAAGATATCTGGAACATTATTTTTCACTAAACCAAGGATAAAAAAATTTCTCTGATATTTCACACTGTATATTGTATTATTTAAGCCACTGTAACAAATCAGTTAAGAACTGATGGGTTTTGTTGCAGTGCCAGAACAAATGGGTTATACTTTCGTTATGCTGATGACAATAGTAGCACAACGGATCATTTTTTAACTTCATTTTATAAAGCAGACTATTTGTCACAAGAATGTTATGATTAATTGATGTTTGGAACCATTGAATGGCAGGATATATTGTTATGCAAAAAGGATCATTGAAAAGTTTCTCCCAGTCATCATCATGTATGCTATTTTTTTTTTGTTCCATGACATCACTCTAGTTGTGTTTTCATCATTTTTATTTAAAATTATTGTATATTATTTGCGCTCCTGTACTTTGTTGCAATAATGGATGGATATGACATGGTATAAACGAGTTATCAACATTTTGAGTTAATGTTACTTTTATTTTCTGTAAATACTTTTTATTGAATTTATAACACCATAGTATTGTAAATATTTACTTCTTTCAGTTTTAATCATTATTTCCTGCTGACTATAGAAGTCTCTATTTTTTTATCCTATCATTTATAAATCTGATTCCTTTGCTATACCACTCTTTATGAAATATTTTGCCCCGTCAATGGTGATATTGTGGCAGTAGAATAAAGGGCTTTTTAAAACAGATTCTTGTGATTCCTCTAAGTTTTCCTTATATTTCAATAGTGACACTAAGACATCTTTCCAGAAATGATTTTTATATCCTTTTTTTCTTCAACATATCAAGTATCTTAAGCTGTTAATTTTTCCAAACTAATGTAACTAGTGATATAACATTGCCATTTACTATTACTTATAATAAATCTTCTTATCCAAGTTGGCTTTAATGCAGAAATAAATGCTTGCAAATTACCATCCAAAGTCCGCCTTCGTAATATTGTTTTACTATAAATTACAGATGTTTTATCTTTGCTTTTTTATTCCGCAGAAAGTCATATAAGATTCCTTCGTTGATAATGTTTATTACCATCAGATCAGGGTTTGGTAGAGACATGAACAAAAGATTAAAAACTGGTACTATGAGCATTTTATAACAGTTATTTTATCTACAGGTGATAAACTTTTTTTATTCCACATATTTATTCTTATTTTTATTTGCTGAATCTTAGAACCATAATTATTTTTATCATTTTTTTCTAAATCAGTACTAATGTTTATCCCTAACAGTTTAAGTGTGCCTTTACCCAATGAAAGTTTCCATTTTCAATATATCACGTATCCCTAGAATCTCTCCCGGTTTGGGAGGCAAAAAATCTCTGAAATAATTTTGTGGTTTTCAGCTGGTTGTTACCATTATCTAATACCACTTTCCACAGTTGATTATTCTCCAGATGTCCTAGTATCAAATTTTAACCATTCAACCAGCAAATTCTATTTCATTACGTTTTTTTTTTCAATGTGTGTTAATTCTGTTTAGCAAGAAAAAACAAAAAAATAAATATATTTCTTTCAACAGGTATTTTTTATATCTATTTATTTTCCCTAGCAATACTGGACCAAAAAACGGTTGTTTTAAGGATCTAATACATGAATAAACTAAATGATTATAATAATCAGAAAAAACCCTATTAAGATGGTGAAAGAATATATTCAGAGGTTAAGCATCTTAGCAAGCCAAGGGTACTAAGTCCACTTTGTTCCTCACGAACGCCAAGAGTCCTGAGTCCACTTTGGTCCTTACGTACGTAAGAAACGAAGTAGATTTAGTACCCTTGGCTAGCGAAGATATTCATCGTAGCAAGCTAAGGGTAAAAAGTAAATTTTGTTCCTTACGTACATAAGAAACAAAGTAGACTTAGAACCTTTGGCTAGCGAAGATATATATCAAAGGTATTAAGTTCACTTTGTTCCTTACGTACACCAAGGGTACTATATTCACCTAAGCAAGCCAAGTTTACCGAGTCCACTTTGTTCCTTGTGTAGGCCAAGGGTACTAGGTTCACTTTGGTCTTTACGTACGTAAGAAACAAAGTGGACCTCAGGTGGAATAGGACAAAACCAAAATTTTCAGTTTTCTACTCAAACAATATATCATCAAAAACTTCAGTCATTTGTGACTCACTAAATGAATTTCTTCTGGGCATATATTTTCGGATATATATTTCGGAGACATTTTTTCTCTGTCAAAGCGTTTATGGGAAATTAGCTAATGAAAGTCATATTTGCCTAAATCAATATTTATTTCAATTGTTTTTATTGATCTTATACTATATTTTTCAGAACCTATCCACACAAGCTGAGTCTCATCAAAATTCACATTTAGACCAGATATCCTTGAAAATATTTCCAGCTCTGATAGTGTTTGATTGAAAGACTTTTCGGTGACATCAAAAATGATAGATGTGATATCAGAAACTCTGTATCATTTATTCTGATGCTATTAGTTTGTTTATTTGTTTTATTTTTTGTTGCCAGAAATTCTGCACAGATTATGAAAAGATATGGGGAGAGAGGGTCTCTCTGGCGACATCCACGACTAATACTAAAGAAGGATGATTAGTGTCCAGACTGTATTACTGCTGATTTTATGTTTTTTTATAAACTACACTAATCCATTTCCTTAGTGATTCACCAAACTTAAGGTGTTCTAAAGCTTTATGTAAGAAGTTCAAAGACAGGGAATCAAAAGCCTTTTCAAAACCTATAAGCAATATAAGTCCTGGAATGTTATGTCCATCGGTGAAGTTTATAATATCATATATAGTGCGTATATTTTCTACTATTGATCACCCTTTTACAAAACCTGTTTGTTCATTATTAATAATGGAGTCTAACACTGGTTTTATCATTTTGCAATTTTTGTGCCAGAGGCTATTTTATAAACTGTGTCTAAGAATGTAAAAGGACACCAGTTTTTTTAATATTGTTTTGGTTTATTTTCTTTGGGTATGCATGTTATTAACTCTTGTCTTTTGAGCGATTGATAGTTCCCCCATTAAGTAACCATTTAAGGATCTAAGAACAAAGTTTTCTGGATGTATCCAAACACTTTGAACACGTCTGCTGAGAAACCACTGAGACCTGGAGTTTTTTCACTTTTCATTAATTTAAAGGCTGCTGATATTTCTGTTCATGTTAGCTTTCCCTCTAGATTATCTGCTGCGTCTTATTTTAATTTATTCATACTGTTTTGTCCTATATATTCATTTATGTCTACATTATCCAAGGAGCTGTCTCTGTTAGAGTACAAATGTTTTTAAAAATCGATTTCTTTCAAAATAGCTTTTTGTTTATTTAATATTATTCCATCTTTTTTTCGAGCTCATGCATTGTTTTCGAAATGTAATTATGTTTCTCAAGACCACAGAAATTATTTGTTTGCTTTTTTCCTTTATCAATGCATTGTGCCTTTGACCTTACAATTTGTCCTTTCAAATTTTTTTTTGTCTTTAATCAGGTAATTCAGTTTTTTGAAGCATCTATCTGTTCTGTATTTTCATTGATTATGTTATTTTCTGAGTCTGCAATTTCACTTATTAGTCCTTTTTTTCTGGTGTTCATTTGCTAATTTTTAAAACTGGCATACAAAAGTGACTGTCCCTTAAGTTTCATTCACAATGTTTCCAAAAAAACACTGGTCATTTATTGTAAATTGTATTTCATTATCATGTATACTTTCTATTTTGTCCATATTATATACTGGCAGTGCGTATTGTTGTTTTACTTCGGTTATTTTCCTATTCATTACGTTAAGGTATTCTATGTCTATTAAAAGTGAATTATTGTGTTTCCAGTACGACTTTCCATGTTAATGAAACTGGGGCAAAGACTGACTGCAGAATGGTCAGACCTTTAACTTGATTCAATCATTAAGGGTTTAACAAATTGCACCATACATTCAGTCAAAACATAGTCCAACCTTGCCTGTTTTAGATGAATTCTTTTTCACCAGTGTATCTTTTGAGTTCTGGGTTATTATCTTTAAAAGTGTCTAATATATTTTTGTCATTAATAAATTTTAACACTGTCATTCTAGCCTTCGGATTATTCACAGATTTATAATTAGAGCAGTCTTTATCAGGATCTAGAATAAGGTTAAAATCTCCACATAAAATGAAGTCTGTATTCCCTATTACATCAACCTTTTGGAACAGTTCTTAAAAAAAATAGGGTTGTCAGTATTTGGTCCATAATATTAATTAATGTGAAATGTTGATTATTCACAGAGATATCAAGGATGGTGTAATTTCTTTGATTATCAGATATCTGATTCTGAATTATATAATTTACATTTCTAAAAGATAAAATTGGTTGCCATACTACACCTCTAGCATTAGATCTATATTTACTGAAAATATAGTCATTGTCCAAAGGGTTTCTTATCATTTTTTCAGCACTGTCTATAAAATGTGTACCTTGTAAGCAGTAAATGTCGAAATTCATCAGTCTGTTAATTTATCCCCACAAGACCTTAAGCATTGTATGTAAGTACTTTTAAACCAGGCATTCTTGCAATTCAGTGAAAAACTTTTAATGTTTTGCCTAAATGTTGCGAGGTCAGTAGCAAGGGACACACAGAAGTAACAAAATACAATAAACAAAAAGTGTATAAAACAGATGAACACAAACAAACATTGCAACAGTATACTATGGTTTAAGATGTTTTGGAATTTTGCTTACAAACTGTGTAGAAAAAAATATACATGTATATATATCGCTTTTTCTTTATTGTTTTTGCCTCTAATCTCAGTTAACAGAAATATTCTCTTCTTCTCAAGCTATATGTCAAGAATCTAACAGTGCAGACCTAAACAAGACATCTCATATTTAGGCCAGATATCTTCTCCAGGTATCCCTTGTGAAAAACATGTGGCATGCTACATTCTTTTGAAAATCCCTACCAGTTAATAAAATTTGGCAAAAATGAATTTACTTTATTTCCATACGCCTAACCTCTAACAATGTAGACTCCGACAAGACAGCCCATTGAAGGACAACCCCTCCAGCCATCCACTTTCCAGACCCTTTATGTTATGATGTTTAGTGTGAAGAGACTGACCAAGCAAAAATCTTTAAAATATTGCAAAAGCTCAAAAAAATTAAACTGAAAAGAAACAATTATAACTGTGCTATCCTAAAACGGGGCAGTCTTGGCCCCAGTGCAGAAAGCAAATGTAATGACAGAAATTGCATACCAAGATTACGCTTGTCTTTGGCATCCTGATCCAGGCTTGCACTGCCTGTTCAAACCCACCTGTCCCGATATTTAGAACTCAGACGATTTCAAATCAACGTTTTTGCTTAAATGTTTCTAAAGACTAAGTTCAATGCACTGGACCCAGATGAGACACTTTAAAATGATATATCTCATCCGACTCTCCAGTATCTACACAACTCACACAAATACATGAACTGAGAGCACACATAACAGTCATGCAATCATGAACAAATACCTGGAGCTACTTGTATGTACATCATAGGCTGAACATTTGAACTGTGGTATTTAAAAAAGAAAGCATGGAAGTACTGAATCTACACTTCTGGTCAGTCATTATAACTAGCACTTGACAGTCTGTATCCAGATGAGACAGCTTCAAGTGAGACATCTCATCTGAATCCATTCTTATCGAACATACTATGCAAAGCTATGATGATTGCAAGGACTCAATGGTATGTCTAACGAGTAGCCCGAGGGCAACGACCGCTCACCTGTCAGTTTATGCTGAATGTATATAAAATAGTACTAGAGTCCCAGATGCTACATACCAAGTTTCAAGGCAATTGGCCTAGTGGTTCAGGAGAAGAAGATTTTGCAGGTTTTTGCCATGTTTGGGCATGGTGGCTATCCTGGTCATATGACCTGGACCAAATATATAAAGTTCCTTTCCTGCTTTGCCTGAAGGCTGCATATGAAATTTAATTTGAATTGGCCCAGTAGTTTCAGAGGAGAAGTCTTTTAAAAATGTTGACACACAACAGAAAAATGACCTTTGGCCAAAGTCACTAAATGACCTTGACCTCTAGTATCCATAGGGATTGAAATTGACTGCCTTTTTATATAAGAGAGCACAACAGCAACAGAAAGATGCACTTTTCAGCTTTTCCCACCTAAAAGCCTAAGGGACCAAATTTGACTTTGCGGTAAAATAGGTCAAGGTCAATGTAAGGTCATTATTTATATAAAGTTTGTAGTACTAGAGTCCAAGATGTTACATACCAAATTTCAAGGCAATTGGCCTATTGGTTCTGGAGAAGAAGATTTCTTGAAGTTTTTATCATATATGTGCATGGCAGCCAGCTTGGTCATGTGACCGGGACCAAATATATAAACTTTCGTTCCCCCATCCTGTTAAGGCTCCATGTGAAATTGGGCTTCAATCGGCCCGATGGTTTCTGAGGAGAAGATGTTTGAAAATGTTGACACGCAGCAATGGACAAATGATCTTGGTCAAGGTCACTAAATGACCTTGACCTCTAGTATTCATAGGGGTTGAAGTTGACTGCATTTCCATATCACAGAGCATAATAGCCACAGAAAATGCACTTTTTCAGGTTTTGCCATTCAAAAGCCTCTGGGACCAAATCTGACCTTGCCATAAAATAGGTCAAGGTAAAGCCGTTGTCATCGTTTATATGAACTTTGTAGTACTAGAGTCCAAATGCTACATACCAAGTTTCAAGGCAATCGGCCTATTTGTTCTAGAGAAGAAGATTTTGTAAGGTTTTTACCATATATGGGCACGGCGGCCACCCTGGCCATGTGACCTAGACCAAATATATAAACTTTCGTTCCCCATCCTGTTAAGGCTCCATATGAAATTGGGCTTCAATCGGCCCAATGGTTTCTGAGGAGAAGATGTTTGAAAATGTTGACACGCAGCAATGGACAAATGATCTTTGGTCAAGGTCACTAAATGACCTTGACCTCTAGTATTCATAGGAGTTGAAGTTGACTGCATTTTCATATCACAGAGCATAATAGCCACAGAAAAAGGCACTTTTTCAGTTTTTGCCATTCAAAAGCCTATGGGACCAAATCTGACCTTGCCATAAAATAGGTCAAGGTCAACCCATGGTCATCATTTATATGAACTTTGAAGTACTAGAGTTCAAGTTTCTACATACCAAGAATCAAGGCAATCGGCCTATTGGTTCTAGAGGATAAGATTTTGTAAGGTTTTTACTATATATGGGCATGGCGGCCGTCTTGGTCATGTGACCTGGACAAAATATATAAATTTTTGTTCTCCTATCCTAATAAGGCTCCATATGGAATTTGGCTTCAATCGGCTGAGTGGCTTCTGAGGAGAAGATGTTTGAAGATGTGAACGACGACGCCGCCGACGACGACGACGGACGACGGACCAAGGCTAAACTATAAGCTCATCTTGACAGGTGAGCTATAAATATATCTGATCATGTAATATGCAGAACATTTGACAGTATGGATCCAGATGAGACTCCTCAAGGCGAGACAGCTCATGTCGATCCATACTGACCAAACAAATTATGTAAAGGCATGCTGATTGAAAAGACTCTGAGTCCATGGTAAAGCTGAAACCACTGCTGATCAAGCAATATGCAAAAACCTCTAACCATGTGTAACCAGATGAGATTCCTCATATTGAGACACCTTATCTGGATCCACACTAACATGACAGATTATAAAAAGACGTATTTAGTTGAGTACTCTACAGATAAGCCGAAAACTATATTTTCTCAAGCCTTACACAAAAACATCAGATCTGTCATTTGATCAAGCAATACACATAACATCTCATCAGTGAGTATCCAGACGAGACGTCTCATAGTAAGACTCTCATCAGGATCTACACTTACCAGACCAATAAATAATGCAGAGTCATATTAACTGAAAAGACTCTATGGTAAAGCTGAAAGTATACCTGATATACTAACAGTCTTACTTTTACAACTATCAATATTTAGTTTATGTAAAAAGATAGGCAGATACACATACAAATTTACATAGACTTTAACAGAATGTAACTTCCTTGAAAAACAATCGCCTAAAGCCCATTGCTTGACATTAACAATTAATATTCAGGCAGATACTTGAAGAATTGTTCCGGAGTTTGTAAGATACCTGTCATAATAGGTTTTATTTAAAACAAATATGGTGAAAGCTCGTGTCAAACTTACATGGAACTATCTTTACTACACATTTGAGCTGCGACACGACAAAACCAACAATGTCACATGAACGCCCAGCGAAGTCTCAGACAAGCTAGCTAGGACCCTTAGCTACCATTTAAGTGCACAACAAAGACTCTCTTCGAACTGGGTGGATGCCCAGGCTGGTCTGAATCTTCGTTGGGCGCACATGCCCCTTTGTTTATTTTAAGGTGTCACGGCGCATTTATTGATTATGTTCAACACATCTACGTACCATAAAAACGTCGATCAATTGTTCCTTGTCCCTCTGGAATAAAATACGTGCATTGCCGACACCTTTGAACTGGAATAAGAAATAGCTTGCCTCAATAAGTACTGGGTCCTGTACCACACCACCTAAATGCAGAGATTGGGATGAATTTTAAAAGTAATGTTCCTCAAGATTTAATTTGATTCACAAAGAAAACTCTTTCTTCCGGAGTCATTAAGTATGTTACTGTGATCCGATGATCGAGTGTTCACATACAAGGGAATCGCTTTGCAGCTAATTAAGAATGCAGTGCGACAGTTAACAAAAGTAAAAAGTATGCAAAGACCAGGAACTGAAACAATCAAAATCCAAATCCAGCCCTCAAACCATAGTTGGACTGCAATGGGCTGGTATACGAGGCTCATCCAAATTACTCTTTGAAATAATAACGTTTTTGAAATATCAAACTAAGCTTAATAAAATCCTTCAAAGTAATGTCCCTTGTGTTCAATCACAAACCTCCACGGCAGCTTCTGTTTTCCCGATGCTAAGCAGCCGCGCTTATACATCCGAACCTACTCGGCCACGGCATATTCTAGTGCCTCTCAGTCCTCAAAATCTAACCCCTCACTGGTTTTCTTTTACTTCACATGAACTGAGGTCTGGAGAATAAGGATGATAGGGCAACGTTTCCCATTTGTGGCGCGCCAGTAGTAAAGTCACGCCCTCCGAAACATGTGACGCAGCCTTATCATGTAGGACAATCGGACCTGCGGCTAAAAGTTCTGGACTCTTCCTACGGATAGCGGGTCGCAATACCTTTTGAATATAGCCCTTATTGTACATGCCATTTACAGTTTGGCTCGTCTCCACCCTATGGCTTGTGAGAAAACCGCGGATATCATAGGCAAATATAATGAGCATCTATACTTCCTTTGCTCACGTCCAAACTTTGCCGGCCTAAGAACATTCGGCGTGAGTCATTTAGTAGGTTGTTTCTCCACTTCACTTCAGGTTCATCGGATCTAATATAAGTTTCGTCACAAGCATTGACTCTTGAAATAGTATTAGTTTGTTCTGTTTCAAAGCGAGAACTTAAGTTGGTGCCAACAGTTAAATGACGTTGCACTTTGTTGGGCATCGAATGATGTGTTACCCTACGTGTTGGAACCTTTCGCATCTTAAGACGATTTCGGATAATTGAATGAACAGTGCTGTGGCTTATGTCCAGTTCCTGGGGCTAGTTCATCACATGGATATCGTCGATTACTTTCTAGAAGTTCTTTAACTTTTTCTACAAAATTTGCTACTTGCTGAAATTTTCCGACCTCTCTCCACACTGTCTTTTACACTCTCCCGTTCGCCGTTAAATTGGTTAGCCCATCTGGCAACATATGAATAAGAAAGGGTACTAATGCCACAAACTTTCTGCCATGCAACGTTGATTCTCTGCGTTTTCTTCTTCCGATAAGAATCAAACTTCGTATAAATGCGTAGTTCTCCTGACGAACATAAGTCCGCCAGCTCTTCAATAGTGTCACGGGATGTCGAGTACTGATGAGTCAGTAGTAATGACGTTAAAGGACTGTCGTGATCTTTAAGAACGCATGGTGTTTATCTACTTGCCAAATTTCATGAGCATGCAATCTGAGGTTATGGAATAGAATGATTAATTCTTGGATGACCCGCATATACCTCTTTCATTAGCTCGAAGAATTGATTTTGCATTACACAGCTCACAATTTCAATAGTGATTGACTGTTATAATAAATGTAGCGACATGTGCGCATTTCTGTATTGAACATTTGTCAGCGTCGCTCAATCCCAAAAATTTGAAACACAATAAATTGGATAGGTCTCGAAAGGGAAGTCTACCTATTTCCTCGCGTGCAAAAGCGTCCCAAAACGAGCCACCGGAACCCCAACGGCATTCCTCTCCGAGCCAGACTTACTGCCCTTTTCCGCGAGACAGTGCAGCTGCAGACATAAGGTCAGCGATAACTACGTCCCACGCGAGCCATCGCTACACCAATGACCAGGGACGATCGACACGCTTCTCATAATGACGGAGTTGACGGAGATACCTGATGCACTGATAACTTCAACAGGGCAAACTGGTTAAGCTGCCCCCCCCCCCCCACCCCACCACCACCACCATCACTGCCTTCCCCACCCCTACCAGAAATTTCATTGCTGGGTGTTGCAAGGCGGCCATTCTGTTTTGGTTCTTTTTGGTTGTTCTGTGTGTTAATTGTTGCTTTATCTGTTTTTATATAGTGGGTGTGTGATGATAAGGATAGTCCTAAACCAAAAAAAAAAAAGAATAGAGGATGGGTAAAAATAGTTTCTTAATGTTTTTCGTATAAATTGTTCTTAGTTTGTCAAAACTGATGCATTCGTTTGTTTGTTGATGTGGGTGGTGGCCGTTTTGTTTGAGCTGAACAACAAAGTGTCTGATGAACCTAGGCTGAACCAAGGGCGAGGGTTGGTCGACCACAAACCGGTAAAGCCATCAAGTAATTTCTCAGGGCGGCACTTCTGTTTTTGTTCTTCTTGGTTGTTATATGTGTTGTTTGTTGCTTTGTTTGTTTACGAAATAATTTTGTGATGCTAGCCCTTACATATAAAAAAGAAACTACGTCAAAAATGTTTAATGTTTTTCGTATAATTTGTTCTTATTGTCAGAGTTGGTGCTTTCGTTGGTCTGTTGTGTAGGTGGTGGTTGTTTGTGTTGGGTTGAAAAACTTACTATCTGATGAACCAAGGCAGAACGGAACCTTCGGCGACGGGTTGTCGACCAAAAAACCGTTCAAGCACCACTCCTCCCTCCCCAAGTTATTTCATTACTGGCCGTCCGAAGGTGGCACTACTATGTTGGTTCTTCCTAGTTGTTTTATCTGCTGCTTTTTGCTATACCTGTTATTGATGTATTACTTGTGATATTAGGCTAGCCCGATGACATTCCGGTTAATTAGGAGCCTGTGCAAGCGAATGCGCCTGCATATGTTATGTTCTGTATGCATGTTTGTTTGCATCAATGTTTCCTAGATCTTGAGCGATGGGTACGTCTTCGAGTATATTGCAATGTTTCTCCGTTCCATCGCAATTTAATACTGTTATATCAGAAGCAATGGACGGCGGGTGAAGGGCAGTCTTTTTTCTGAAGATGATTTTGCGTGCACTTTAAAACCTGTCCGTCAGTAACCCACTTGGAATTTGTATTCTTCAATTAGCATTAGAAAAGTGTTACAGTAAATTTCTAAAACAAAAAAAAAAACAAAAAAACTAGAAATGTGTCCATAGGACACAGATACCCCCGCCTAGTGCCTTGAGTAAGCTAGCTCCTTGATTAAGGTACTGGCTCTTGGCACTACTGGATAGTTATAATGAAATACAGGTAGAAGCTCATTTATTCTGCAGTTAAACCTCGGACACAAATATGACACAACCCGGCTTTCTGTTCTATTCTATTCTATCCGTTAACATTACAAAATCGTTGGGGCACCACAGGTGACTTCGAAACAATCCCTTTCCACCTTGTCCTGTTATCAGCTGCCTTAGTTGATCTGGCAAAGTCCATTCCTGTCCACTCTTTAATATTGTTTTCCCACCTCTTCTTCTGTCTACCTCCTTTTCTTTTTCCTTTCACTGTGCCCTGTAGAATCGTCTTTGCTAAACCAGAAGACCTTGAGACGAGACCAAACCCCCTAAGTTTTCGTTTCTTGACCATGGTCAGGAGTTCATCATATTCTCCAATGGCTGCTTGGATCTTTCTGCGAACCTCCTCATTGGTTATATGGTCCTTGTACAAAATGTTCAGTAACATTCGGTAGCATCTCATCTCAAAAGCCTGCGTTCTTTTCTTTAACTCTGCTGATAAGGTCCACGTTTCACATGCATACAATATGGAAATGACAAGGAAGCGCATAAATTTCACCTTTAATCCAGGATGTTTGTTGTTATCTCTCCATATTTGCTCCAGCTTTGTAAGAGCTGAAGTGGCTTGAGCAATCCTTATGAGAATCTCCTTTTTAGAGCCATCATCTGAGACAATTGCTCCAAGGTATTAGAAGCTTGTTACTGTACCCAGCTTCTGCTCTCTTACGTTTAATGAATATGTGCTTTCATAACAGCCTATTCACTTAGTTTAAGTTTGTAATGTGACCTTGACGTTTTAGCTAGTGACATCTTCTTTGTATGCAACAAAGCGTTTTGCAAAATAGTATTGAAATCCCACCATGCCAAACAAAATTATGAGCCTTATACGTACAGCTGTTCACCGTAGCTTATGCACAAAGTTTAAGTAAAGACTGCGACCTTGAACTTTGAGCCAGTAATATGGTTTTGCATGTGACACATTGTCTTGCCATGATGTTAATCTATGGCATAAAAGTTTACAATCTCAGCATGCAGAACAGTTATGGGCCAGGCAAGAAAATGTTTTCTCTACAGCCTATACATTGAGTTAATGTGCACAGTGTTACCTTGAATTAGAGCTAGGGAGACAGTTCTTGCATGTGACACTTTGTCTAGTCATGATGCTTAAATACTTTGAAATCCCACCATGCAGCACTGAGTAATGGACCGGACATGATCATGTTTCACTGAAGCCAATGCAAAAAGTTAAAGTGTGCAGTATGACCTTGACTTTTCAGCTAGTGACAAAATTCTTAAACGCGACACATCGTCTTATCATGAAAAACATTTATGCCAAACAATATTAAAATCTAGGCATGCAGGAAAAAGTTATGGGCCGGACATGAACACGTTTCACTAGCCTATGCATAAAGTTTAAGAGGGCAATGTGATCTTGACCATTAAACTAGCAATATGGCTCTTGCACGCTACCCATTGACTTGCCAAGATGATCATTTATGCTAAAAAGTTTTAAAATCGAACCATGCAGGATAAAGTTATGGGCCGGACACGAACATGTTCTCACTTTAGCTGTATACAAAGTTTAAATGCGCAGCGTGACCTTGACCTTTCAGTTAGCAATGTGTTTTTTTTTGCACGCGACACATTGTCTTGTCATGATGAACGTTTGTGCCAAACAATTTGTAAATTCCATCATGCAGAACAAAGTTATGGTACGGACACGATTCTGGTAATACAAAAAACACACAAACATATTTACACACACACACACACACACACACACACACACACACACACACACACACGGACAGGGTAATCTCTATATGCCTTCCGCTATTTCATGGCGGAGGCATAAAAAAGTAAACGATAAAATGACCGTAGAGGCAGAGGGTTGTCAGAGACACAAGGTGTCGAAGGCAAAACACACCAAAGAAAATTCCTCAGTGTTATCGTTAATATTTCCTAATCATAATCAGGTACCAACTGACTACAGGATTTACAGAACGAGATTTCACTTGTCGGTCGCCCGATAGATCCTTATAACTTGCACTTAGACCTGTAAATTTTGATTTGTTTTCAAACTAATCGCAACTTGCCAGTTCAGCGGTATATTGTCTGCCTTAACACTAATAATCGTCATTTAACCTTTTTCCAGATAGGGGTATGCGGTTGGGTTTAAAATAACATCTGAGATTTTCAATGTTTAAAACTTTATTGAAAACGTAAAACTATGTAAAAGCAATAATCGAAAGGAGTTGCGTTGGTCATTGTAATTCAGATAAAAGGAAGATACACCATGATATGCACCATGCACCATGATATCTTGATCTTACAACTTACCTCTTTCAGTACCTTTCTCTGGTATAGGGTCTGTTATCAAGAAGTTGTCAAACTGGTCGTCTAAAGTTGGCGTGTTGTAAACGCTTAAACCATAGGTACCTAGAAAGAATAAGTACTTTGTGTTACAGAGGGCCGCTTAAAACAGCTATAAAGTTTTTCGTCCTCTGTCAATATAAAAATCTTTCTAGCTTATGAGTCTTAACCAGTTTTTTAATTCAATTTCTCAGAAGACAAGAGTTAAATATAAACTGCTCTATGGCTGATGTATGGAGTGACGTCTTACAACCGTCATATGGCACAACACCAGCTGCCGCAACTGAAAAATTTAATTAGAATCATAAAGCAATTTCTTTCAGAGCAATGAAAATACATGTATTCATACCATAACAAGGAAGGTGTATCAGACTATGTAGCTTCGGCTAATAAAGCCCCAAGCCTTATCAGTTACCCGATGGCCAGTGGAAATATTTTATAATTATGTAAATTTAAGTATGAACCAGGTTCTAAGGCTGTCATTTACCGAAAAGGGGTCAAAATCGATATCAAGTTTGTCTAGAATACTCGTATTAATCTAAACCAATTTAAGTAGAATTTTTCTAACTGAGCTCAAATCACGATTGCACATGTCACATATATAATTTGTATCCGGTCGGAAAATACAATAGCGGCCCTTACCGCGAAGCGTGCTCAGACAGATAATACATGTATTCAGGTAAATGATACATGCAAGTCGATGCAATGTGAATTAAATTTTACATTTATGTGATGCCAATACTGTATAAAGCAACTTTGAAACTATCAATTTATTGTTTATCCATTTCATACCCAATATGTTTTGAAAGCGTCTTCAGGACATTTTTATTCTTTTAAAACAACGTTTACATAGTAGAAACATTTATATACCCTCAGAGATAATCTATACTTTTAAATAACCATACGAAACATCACATTCCATAGGTAAGAACTCGTCTGAAACGTGTATACCTGCTCTTCATTGTAAATATACGCCTGTCATTGACGCTAGGTCAATCGTTTTTTCTCGGCGCAGCCGAATATAATTTCACTTTTGTTCCATATGTCACAAGATTTCTTTGGACAAATAACGAGTATGTCAAAATTTAGCTAATAATATCAAAGTTCAATAGATATTTGATCTTCGTTCTATTCCCGTTGCACTGAACTGCGTGAATGCTAGCACTCTGTCAGGTGTTAATTAAAACTGTTTCATTTGTTTGTAAATTTACAATAAAAATTTGATCGAAAACAGATGCAGATATTCAAAACTTTATTTTCGTCAACGTAGATCTACTTTCGCTTTTTACATTCGATTTAATACACATTGCATCATGTTCGTAACTGTTTTGGAATCAGGTCAGTCTCAAGATTGACCGCGTCCATTTTTGGAATTCCAAATTAGACAGCTCAGCCTGGGGATAGGTAATTGTCGCTACCTAGTGTCAAAATTACGGTTGTGGGTGCCTATCGACATAGCTCACTTGAGTCATATTCATGAAAGTTATTGTCAACTCTTCACCTAGTGACATATTATAAAACACACTTCCATTTAATCTGTTGCGATTATCTTTTTTTCAAGATTTTCCTTGTTTAAATTATTTTGTATACCACGGGCTCCTTTAGCAAGATCTTGTCGAATCTGTTATTTTACCAGCAGTTATTCTCTTTATCTGACTTTACTAGAAATTGAATAGTTTCCTACTTTTCCTAGCAGGTAAGTGATCAAACATAATATATACGGTTCACAAAAAGTAGGGGATATTCAGGTATGAAAAATTGTAGCATCTACAACAAATGTGATATCCATATGAAACGCTAAATATTGATAAGATAAATATCTGTTAAGACACTTTTCATGAAAGTTTAGACGATATATCCTGTCACGTGATCTGCATACAATTTGTTTCATACAGGGGGTCAGGACTAAAATGTAATAAATTCGAACAATAATTTATTCAAATTTTTCAACTAAGCCAACCATTTAATGCACTTTTAAGTTTTGTACTGTTATGTTGGGAAGAAAACCAGAAAACAAAAATTGGTACAGGTGCATTGAGTTACCGAAAAATTTAGACGTTTATGCCTTGCACTCATTATTTCGTTGAAAGAGTGTGTAAACCCAATTTTCAGTTTGTTAAATGAAGCATGACGAGTGTTTCTGTGTAAATTTTGTAATCTGAAAACAATCTGTTTCCACACCAGATTCGTGTGAAATTTGGGTGTCGACCCCCTGTCTAAAACGAATGACACGCAGGTCACGTGACAGGGTATACCATCCAAATTGTAACGCAAAATGTCTTATCGAATATTGGTCTGATGGATACTTGCCGTTTCAGATGGATTTGGTATTTTTTCTAATTTATACGATTTTTAATATCTTAATATCCCCTACTTTTTGTGAACAGTATATGATCTACATCTCACACTACGGAGTATTCAGGGCGTTAAGAGCCCAGTCTCACTGTCACGTTTTAAGGGCCAGGTTTTTCTGCGTTTCCCTCCCTACGTTTGTACCCCGTTTTGTAGGTATGTAGGTGTTACTACGAGTCTGGTACGTTTCTAATACATTTGACTACAATTTGCTTCGTATTAATCGGTTATTAAACGGCTTTGTGTCACGCTTTCAGAAGGGATCAGAACAGTTTACTTACCTATTATGCTTTGACCACGTTTAACTTCGTGTTGCTACTTTTTGCTAGGTATACGCTACGTATATCAAAATGCCATTTTTGAGTTAAACATTGTAAATAAAACGTAACTAGGCCACGTATCTGGCTACATTTTTATACGTATTCACTACGTTTTACAGCGTATACTGCCGCTTTGCCACGTTTTAAAACGTAGTTAAACCTAGCCCTGGTAACGTGACAGTGAGACTGTGGCTTTATAGAGAGCCAGAACGCAGAAATACGGTACGCATCATTTTTGGGAAATTTAGTTTTCTAGTTATATGGTTTAAATGAGATTTAAATTATCAAGTTTGCATTTATTTTGTTCAAATGGTGTATTGCCTTTACAGAGAGTCAAACTGGGTAAATCAGTTTTATCGATGGGTTTAGAAGTCATTAGTTTCATTATCTGGTGCATATACATTTGTTTGAGGTCAACGCAGTAAATGGTCTGACTGACCTGGTATCGAAAAAATCCAGCACATATTGTCATTTCCATGATTTGTTGCTATTTTAGAATTTTAAAAGCAGTGGACATCTTGGAGAATCGTTTTGTTTTCTATTTTCATTTTTGCATACATTTCATAAGGCATGAATAATGTATCTGGTCACAATCGATTTAGAGCTCAATCAGGTACCGTCAGTTGTTGTTTCGCTATTTCAAATGATTGTGGTTAATGCCTTAAATTGTCCGTTGGCAGTTTTAATAGGGATATGGGATAGGGATAGGTGATTGAATATTGGGGATAAAATTCGGGATCTGATTCAGTCAGTTCCTGAAGTGTAGTTACTCTTTAAATTAATAAACATTATTCATCCAGAGTAAAACGATAGGCAATGATCAGGAACTAATACAATCAGATCCCATATCCCGCCCCCATAGCCAAAAATGATAGATGCACGTACATAAATTGATTACAAATCACGGAAATGCACGTCCAGTAAACCGAAGGAACAGGCCTTTCCCAAACAGTAATGTTACTGTATACCGATAAGGATATCTGAATGACCACCTGTTGAGGAAAGAACTGCTCATTCGGTTTACCGTGCGTGTCTTTCCTTGTGTCAAATTTTCCGTGTGTGTGCGTGAAAGGGAAAGTCTTACCCGAAAGACCGGTAAAGCGGGCCCTCAAACATTGTACTATGGACTTACATTTCTACCGGTAACCACTTAGCTAGCGCCGCTCTTATCTTTTGATTTATAAATACTTGCAAGATTTTTTCGAGGCACAGCCTCGTATAATGTCGATATTGTTCCACATTTCACAAGATTCCATAGGTCAAATAACGCGTATGTCAAAATTTAGCCAATAATATCAAAGGTCAATGAATATTTAATCTTCGATTTTTCCCGTCGTACTGCACTGTGAATACTACATGTAGCACTCTGTCTTATATTAATTCAAAGTGTTTCTCTTGTTTATAATTTTACAATGGAAATGTTATCGAAAACAGACGCAGATATTCAAAACTTTCATTTTTCGTCCTAGATCTACTTTCGATTTCTACTTTCGGATTAATACACACAAACAAACAAACAGTGCAACATGATGATAACAATTTTGAAATCAGGTCAAGTTCAAGATTGACCGCGGTTCCGCTTAGGAATTCCAAATTGGAAAGCTCAATTTCGAGATAGGTAATTGTCGCTACCCAGTGTCAAAATTACGATTGTGGGTGCCTACCGACATAGCTTACTTATTCATGAAAGTAATTGTCAAATCTTCAACTAGAGACATATAACAAAACTAACTTCATTTAATCTGCGTCGATTATCCTTTTTAAAGATTTTTCTTGTTTCTTCTGCTTTTGTACTATATAACAAACACGTCTACTCACCTTTCAAGAAAAGCAACACAGTAAAATAAAAACATGAAATCATAACTGCACTAATAAAACAGCCCCGCAAATACATTTCGTAATAAAAGAGACTTAGCTGATGGCTATTAAACTGGAGTCAGTCGTTACACTAAAATGTGATATTTGGATTTCCGATTATAAACTTCCAACACAAGTGAAACAGGTCTGCTAAAAAGCAGTAAACATAGAAACGTATCTTTGATGTTTACATTTCGAAATAGTCGGTCTTGTTCTTCAGCCGCGTTTTATTGACTGAAACTCGTATTGTGATGGAGTGGCGCTGAATTGTCGCTTTGAAAAATTTGTAGATGAAAATACAACTCTCGTTTCACAAGTTTCATTGACTTCTACATTATCATTCCCGTAAAGGTTTTCTTTGGTGTTTGTAAACACTCTTCTGCGAGAACTTGGGTACCGTTTAATTTATCATGAATAGATTTGGATACGACATTTATATCAAATTATTTGCCAATTTCTTACATGTTTGGTGAAGTATGTTAAATTGATAAACATATACCGAATATTCTCTTCAAATAAATGCGTCTATAGATCAAGAACACTTGTTAATTCTTTAATTACCACTTGAACGAACTTTGCTTGTACTGATAGTCGTGCGAACGTACATGGAGGCAGTTATCGAATTCAGTACCAAGACAGTTTAACTTTAGTGCGACATGTTTTCATCTAAACATACTTAAATATTTCCCCGAATTTAGCATGTTCAGCCCAAATTTCATGGCTTATCTGCCGCTTTAAATGTTTTCAGAAGCTCTCAAGTTTTTAAGGCACTAGATTGCCAGTGTATACGCTACTAAATGACAAAGAAAAACATTGATTGCAGCTGAAAATTAGATATATACAAAATGACTTATAAGTGTCTTTCTTGCCATGCTCTATTCCTGCTAGAGCAGTTGTGATAAACAAAATACAATCAAGGTTTTAGGGGTTTTATGGTACACACATCTAAGCAGTTTTCACGGGTATTTCGAATTATGTCCAGCAATGGATAAGACTTTAATGTAAAGCGGTATCAGACAATGTCATCGTATGCAAGTCTGTTTACTTACGCTTAGCCATAACATCCCCAGGAATTACAGTCAAAGTAATGTTATATCACTCACTACTGAATTGATACCATATCTGTTCTTTCTTTTTTTATTGGATAATTTCTATTACGTATCTATATTCTAGTTCTAGTTCCATGCATTCCTATGCTGTTGACATTCAAGTCTTCAAATGCCAGTAAGTCTGTTGGATGTGAATGAAAAGATCCTGTGGGTAATGGGATTTCTCAGCTAGATCAAGACGAACATCTTGGTGCCAAAATTCTAAAATTAGCATCGCTAAAATGTCTCCGTCGCTTTTAATGCCATTAGGAAGTAATAAAAGCTAAACAAAAATACAACATTAACAGTTGTCACTTCAAGGAGATCTTGTTGGTGTCTGTGGTATTCGGAAACAAGGCGTACGGAAATGAATAAGGTTTGCGAAACATGCAGGATCAGGCCTTAAAGTGGAGTTTGTTTATGTTTTTTTCTTGAATAAATCTTGATGCCGGGGAAACTGAGAAAACTGATTTGCATGTTATAAGTTTGCATGTGCATATTTGAACATCCACGGGTCATATACGTCGGCTGGTTCGCTCACGCAGGGGGGTCACTGGCATTCAAATATTAGGCAGTATATGCGAAGTAGCTGATGAGCGGTACTTGAAACGGTGCCTAAGGCCATGTGGGAATAAGGAAGACGCAAATAAGCGTGCAGAGGTAGCATAATTAATATATGGACCCTGGGAATCTTAAGGTGACAAGTGAAGGTCGTCAAGGTCAAGAGTGCGTAAATGACTTGTGCAATTAATAACTTGCGTCGCCAAAGACGTTAAGTCACGTCATACGTTCTAGTCAATGTTATTACTTTCAATGCGTCGGCACCCATCGGACTTTATACAGTAACATCAAACATGAGAAAACCGTGGTTTTATCATATTTTATTCAAGTCCTGAGCTGATATTGCAATTTTTTCTGTTACTGTTTGTAACTTTAGGAA
This sequence comes from Ctena decussata, assembly GCA_963989385.1. Classification (NCBI taxonomy): domain Eukaryota; kingdom Metazoa; phylum Mollusca; class Bivalvia; order Lucinida; family Lucinidae; genus Ctena; species Ctena decussata. Next base: position 20,691,252 of record OZ022515.1, on the reverse strand, counting down.
GTTTTATGCTATGTAAACTTCCATCAACATTCAATGTATTCATATAAAATTTACTTGAGCAAGAGACAGACAGAGAAAGTGTAGGAGACTGGTCATTCGATACTAAACCCAGAATAAATTAGTCAAATAACCCCTTTTCGCTCACCAATTCCTACCCCTGCACACACACACACACACACACACACACACACGACCGTTTTATGATCGTTTTATCATATACTTTTTTATAGAAATTGAACTTTTGTAATAAAACAGTGCACTAATTTTTTATTGTTCCAATAGCAAACGGGGTTTTCACTTTTATTGGATGAAATAACAAGAAGATGGTCGAGTCGGAAGATCATGGATGGTGAGCGGCATTTTGCTTTCAGCTGGAAGTCAACTGAGTCTAAAAGGAAGAAGACACAGAAAAATAGTTCAGTATTTTAGTCGTAAATGGCTCAAATTACAAAATAAATGTCACCGAGAACAATTTTCTGGTATTAGAACAAACTACATGACCTCTGCATGTCCACTTTCAACCAGTCGACCTGCGGCTATAAAACATGGCGACAAACGTCTTTTAGCCTCCTGAATTGTTTTGATGACGTCGGTGACAATACTTGATGTTAGCGCCAAATTTGAGGGCCCATACAAAGGCTGAGATAATTCTTTCCCGCCCTACACCTGATGTGATCTCGGCCCTACACGTGACTTTTGGACAACAGGGCTGGAAAGCGGTTTCAGTCAGGGCTATAGTGGTTCGGCTAAATATCAAGTTTCAAGGACATTATTAGTTAAAGTATATGATAAAATATCGTATCGGTACTAGCATGTCTTATAAATACCTGTAAATGGCTGTAAACTGGCTTATAATGACGTCAACAATTATGTAAATTATACATATCTGCAGTAGTAAGCCCGTTATATGTGACAATATTGTTATCGTGTTATTGTTTAACGCCCACAGTAAACATCTATGCTCATGTCGGGATGGTCAGTTAACCTAACCACACTATTCCTGGGCAGGCTTAGACCTCCCAAGCTGTTAACCAGTACTAAGGGCACTTACCTTCACCAGTAACTGACAACTACTCTTCTTGAATCAGCGTAAGGGGAAATGAAAATAAGTGGCCGGACCGGGTATCGAACCCAAGACCTCTGGTTTATAAGTCAGGCGCCCTATCGACTGCGCTACGCGGCCCGGAATTCTATCTGACAAAGGATGTAGTCTCTGATTTGGGTCCATTATGTCTATTCACCGAGACACCTTGTATGGGTCACCAGGCATATTGGGTCAAACACATTTAAATATGTTTTTAGTTCTCATGTGCTTTGATGATCAGTTACCTTTTCAGTGTAAATATTGATATGCCTTGCAGAGAGGACCTCAGGGAAGTAACTACTTGTCTAAATGATTTATTAACGCCTTAAAATGCATAAATGCCTCTTGCATGTATAGTAATTGACGGGCCCGGTTATAGAATGTAGTTCTAAGTCGTACCACCACCATAATACTGCAGTTACTGTAGCAGAATACTCGATTCTCCTTGTCACTAGTCTCCATTAGTTATTGCTAATATTGTACTCAAAAACATGGAAACAAATATTATCATATTGAAGACGTTCTCGTAAATAGGTTCCATACTGCTGCAGATAATCAACTCACCGTGTCACTGGTCTCCATAACTTGTTTCTGATATTGTACAAGTAGACCAACTGTCCTGCTTGGGACTTCCTCATTAGGGAATATAAATGTGCAAGATAGGGTCGTGTAATGAGTCTTCTATACAATATTTGACGGACTACGGTTATTTCCCGTTTTTAAATGAGCAATATCGGTTTAATTGAGAACACAAAATATACGGGGTCCAACTTCGCTAGCTAGCTCAAATTATGAGCACGTAGTACTCAGCGTATAACAGCAATGTTTTGATTGATTCAAGCTTATAAAAGACTTAAGTTTTTCATTTGAAATGTTGCCAAGCCTGAAAATGCGGCTTAAATGTGTGACGCTGGTTAAAGTGTGACGTCATATTTTGTTTTTACCTACAATTTATAATGAATAGTAGACATTTCTTTGCTTTGGAAAATATAACTGCAACAGGAAGGGCATTTTTTTCAATGGTACCTAAAAGTAATTGTATTGAGATAAATTGATATAATTTTTTCTCTTCTGGGTTGTTTCATGGTGATCTTATAGTACCATAACTAAACAGCCTATATTAAGATATGATTGGTTTTTTTCAAAGGGGGTTGTGTCAAAAGCTATATCTTTTTCAAACCTCATCGGAAATATATTAAACTTGGTATAAAGTAACAGTGGTATTCGGCTCATTTGTAATTGGTCCCAATATTGGATTCAATGGACCCCAAGGGGTCATGAGAGGTCACAGTAGTGAATACAGACATTTTAATGGATTATCTTGGCTTTAAGTTAAGTTTAGACTAACTTCAACATATTTATACCCTGACATATGAAGTATTTTTTATATAGTTTTTGCTATTCCGTCCGTTTGTCAGTTCGTTCGTCCGTCAGTCCTCCCGTCCGTCAGTTCGTGTACTTTTCGTCAAAGTTTGGCGTTAAACCTTTTTGATCGCTCATATCTCTGTTACCACATGTCAGATTCCTATTATTTATGGTTCAGCTGATCTTTATAGCATGGTCTATGATATGGAATACCTAAACACTTGAATAAGGCCCATGGGTGGGGTCAGGAGTTAATAGTTAGGACTTAGTTTACGTCAAAGTTTTGCGTCAAACCATTTGATTGTTCATATCTCTGTAACCACATGTTGGATTGTTTTCATATTTGGTACTTGATATATCTGTAGCATTTCCTTGGTTATTGAATGTCTAGGTGTTGTGGCTGGGCCTCTGGGTGGGGTCAGGGGTCAATAATTAAGACTTAACCTAGGTCAAAGTTTTGCTTTCAGATAAATTTTTGTGTTAAACCTGTCGGATTGCTTATATCTGATTGTTACTAAATGCCAGCCCCTTATCATAAATGGTTTATGATATTTTTAAAGTATTCATATGAGCTGAAATATATAAAGAGTGGTGCCAGGCTCTTGTGTGGGGCCATGGGTCAATAAGTAGGTCTTAGTTAGGCGGTTGTGCTGGTTGGAGGTAAACCTGAACTCACATGCTTTTGTTTCTGGGTAACAATTTCTTTAGAACGTAACATATACCAGAGTCGTTTGAGTGTCTGATATTCCAGGTGTTGGAATATAAAACCAGTCTCAAATTTATGTTCTCAGTGACACAATAACCATCATCATGTACTTTGCTTGTATATTAAAATTAATGTTACATTTCTGTGAGACTAGTTGACATACTTTGGTGATTTTTACCATCATCAACATTTCCATCTATATTTTAATCGATTTGAAAGCAATGCTTGTATCAAGTGTTGCCTTTTAGCCTTTTCTTATCAAGAGATCACAGCCTTTCGTCATTTTCTAGATGTGATTTCTCTTCTTATTTGCTACTTTTATGTTCTGTTGATATCATTTTGTTTGAAAGATTCTTACATGGTAGTTCTAGAAATTTGAAAGTACAACACCCTTAACATAATAAAACAGGACAGTAGCGGCTTTCTTGAAAGTATGGACCCAATGTACCATCAGTACTTTTTTCCCAGTCACAACTTTTGCATTTACAGCCGAAAAGTTTTATAACGTTAGGGGTGACGAGTAAGCATTTGTAAACCTCTTACTCAGGTTTTCAACCGTCCGATGAGTCATCATTACCATTATATGTCAATCGGATTGGAATTACGATGTTTCCAAAACTTCTGTTATAAAACAAAACCATAAATGATTATTACAGTTTTCCTTATACGTATTTAGGCATAATCAACCATGGTTATATTGAAAACTGTGTCAGGATGCAGAAAACCTAGTCATGATAAATCGTCATTCAGGCCAAAGGGCTATCTTTGTACTACTACCAGATTACAATTAAACTTGTACTAATATTGAATACACTTAGGTTATACCAAGCCTGATCTTTATCAGGGATTATCATCTGACTCCCGTGCGATCTGTGCCCCGTCCTGGGTACAAATGACATGCCCTCCTCTGCTGAATTTATTTATTCGGATGCACGCCTTGACTGAGCACTAACTTATCAAGTATCGTTTTGAAGTGTGTTTTCTTTTATTTTTCTAAAACAACTGACACTGAACTCATTTCAGAATTTCACAGAAGTGGCATTAACCAGTGTTCCCTATTGCACGAAAAGATTTATGAAACATAAATGCACAAACCAACCATTTAAGTACAGTATTGATTTTTCTATATCTAACTGAGCTTAGAAACAAAATTAGGTGATGTTTAAGTATGTTTTCAGATAGCTTGGGGTCTGCAGAGCGAAATTTTCATTCATTTATTATTAAGATAACGTTTGATCTTTTGATCATTATCTAACATAAATGTATTACATATTTATATACCTAAAACATACATGTCTATACCAAAACGATATTTTTGCGCAGGTTTCAAGTTACTGTAATTTTACCCAGTTTTACAATTTTACCCAGCTGGTGTTGTGCCGTGAGGCGGCCGTAAAACGTCTCCCCGTACATCATCCATAGTGCAGATTATATTTTCTTTTCGTCCTTTGAGATCAGAGGATATATTCTGAGAAATCTGAAATTTTAGATTGGTTTATACTCATATTCTAAGCCATCATTTTATATATTATTTGGACCTTTTTTGATACTAATCAGTCTTTGAATCGGCTGTCTAATTGAGATTATAAAATTACAGTATGCTCTTCTCTGGTTTCGTCACCAGATATTGTCAGGGTCACTGAAGAGGCTTTATTAGCCGAAACTACGTAGTCTGGCCCATGTTCCTTCTTATGAATGTATTCTCTGCTCTTGAAGGAACTCTTTCAGATTTTAATTCATAGAGAATGCCCACTAAGTTTAAGCATTTGAAAATGGCACTTGAAATATGTACGCAACCAAAATAATCTCTTAAAATGTCTACACATACGTTATATTTACATTTTACAATCCATATTTGGAACAGAAGCCTATATGATATATGGGACCATCACGGAAAATGTTATTACAAAAGCATGGATTTCAACGACCTTACATTATACGTATCCACAGCATCCTTACACAACTTAAACTGAATTTCAAAGTCTTTGTGTAGAACACTACAATTGACTTGACGAAATACAAATCAAGTGTCCCTGAACAAGTGGTGTATTACAGATTATCGACAAAAACAAAATACCTTCTAATACCAAGCGATTTTGGGATATTTACAAATTATCTCCCTTGTTAAATAATGCGCATTTTCATACTTGGCAACAAAGCAAAACGTAAACGCCAGGGATAGCCCTTAATGATAAAACAAAGAAATTGCTGTTATACGCTGAGTACTACGTTGCCAATTTTTTTACCCGCTTGGACCCCGGACTAAAAAGGTAAAGTAGTCTACAAAAAGGTCTTAACGCATGCTTTGACTGGTAACGTCTTGTTTCGAAAATCTATAAATGGTAATTTACAGTTTCTTTTTGACGCAAGTCTGTTCGCAAATACATGCCCTTAATATGCCTAACCTTTTCAATAAACAAAGTGACGCGTATTTTTACTTGTACTGTAGAAACAAAGTTTGTAACAAGACAGCCAGTTAAGGCTTTCATTTGATAAATCTGACAATAAGATACTTCATTGACCCAAACATAGCCGCAGCAGTGTAGCCCTGACTGTGATGCTTAGTTTAGCACTGGAACAAAGCAAAATGCTTGATATTAAGCACAGCATATTGCTAAACTAAACATATGTGACAAGAACAAAAGTCCTCGAGGTGCGTCACGTTTTTGTTTTATGATTTTTTTTTGTAGGAGTCAGGTTCTCAAACTATAGGATCTAGCTAACCAAATTCAAAGAGTAACTACACTATAGGAACTGACATAATCAGATCCCAAACCCTATCCCCAACATCAAATGGAAAGGTTGACAAAGACATCGCAACAAACAATAAATTACAAGTTATAAGCCGAGTCAGCAGCTCTTTCCCAAATAGGTGGCAACTTAGCTATCTTTATTGAACTAAATAATTTAGACCAACAGAAGGGTTACAACAGACTAAGTAAATTATACGAAAAACATTTAACAACTATTAACAACTATTTTTACCTATTTTTTTATTTTCATTGAACCTGCTTTTTAGTTTCAATTTATTGTTGGTATTTGCAGGGGTGGGAGTGGGGCTGTTCATGTCAAGCATTTTCTATGGTAGCCAAAGACAAGTAAGCCATAAATTGTATATAAGAAGTGTACTGATGACATATAATTCCAACCGTGCGTAAAGATATTTCGATATTCAGAAGTTAAACTTTTCAATAAAACTAGCTGTCGAATGCCTTGTGATTCACGCCTGCGTGTTTCTCTGTTCTTTTTTAACGCTGCCAAAGTCCCGATAGCTCAGTGCTGGCCTACAGATCTAGCGGGCTGGATTCGAGCCCCGTGGCCAAAGCCATGGTAGCTCAGTGCTGGCCTACTGATCTAGCGGGCCGGCTTCGAGCCCCACTTGAGGCGCGAATCTTTTCTACCGTAAACGGAGTTCCATTTCACACAGTCTTTCATTATCACCGTCCCATCGTCCTAATATGACTGAAATACTGTTAAAAAGGTCGTTAAGGACGTAAAATTGCAAATCATCCGTTACGTGGCCGAAAGCATTATGGATTGCCGGGTAAGATTATTTGCAATCACAAGAACATATAAAAAAACTTGCTAATAATATCCTCTCATGTATGTCTCTGATTTGTCCAATAAACCTGAATATCACGTATGTTCCATGAGACGGGTACCTAGCCAATCAAGTGGTTGTCTTGAAGCCTGTCAATTTAATGTGCTACAGTACTGTAAAACACATATTTTGCGGTGACTAAATCTAGGCGATCTTGGCGGTAAAGACAAAGAGCGCTAACGTGTAAGTCCGCCAATACACATTTACATACATACGCACAGCATAACTTAAGTTCAGATATAAAGGAGTACCTGATGAGTTTTGAGATTTTTTTCTATACCTTTCCATTAAGCTATACATTGTGGCATCCCATTTGAAACGCCTCAAGGAAGCGACACTAATAGATGCCGCACTCTATAGATTAATAGAAAAGTATGAAATTTATTACAAATTTACATCAAATATTCTTTGGTATCTGGAGCCATGATATATCATGATCGCCAAAATTAATTTGCGACAATATGTCATTTTTAATAAATCGCGAAATTTTGATACAGCAGATATTAAGTGTTTTACAGTAGATGAGAAACAAGAGAGTCTTTCATTCTTTGACAAGTATAAAACACGCCTCGTGACATGCTAAACCTATTTCGTGGAAGTGCTAACAGGATTTACCATGAACTGCCAGAATGTAACTAGACGCTATCTGACTGACATCCCTGTAAATTCATACAATGATTTGATATAAATATTATCAGCATTAATGCTTTCTCTTGCATCCAAGCGCAAAAAACTTACCCACAAGTTATGACATATCTGCTCGTCTATGAAAAATTTAATCTTGATCCTCTTAACCCATTTATACCATGTGGAAGTTTCTATATATTGAATGAGTCCATTTATCATTTTATAGGTGTCTGTTTTTTTTTGTTTTTTTTTAATCATTTTGATAGATTTTTTTGGTAAATTTTATTCAAATTATGGTGAACCCTATCAGACGCCTCATTCAGAGGTGGCGGATCTAGGTCTGCTCTGTTCGTCCATGTTCTTTTTATACAATAAAAGGCATTACTGGGTTAAAGTAATGCCAAATTCCAATAAGTTCAAGTCCAATAATATACGGTTTTATTTAACATAAATATACTTGCAGATCGCAAAAAGAATTCTGTTTGCATACCAACTGAGTGTAGTATCTCTAATTTTATCTAGATGTACAGTTTTACAAACATTTCTGCCGTCCTATCAGGGGTACATGTAGTTGTCTTTCATAGACCTTGTGAGACCCTGGACAAATGATCTTGAAATGAAAATCTAAAAGAGTTCCTTCAAGAGCAGCGAACAAATTTAGAAGAAGGAAAGTGTCAGTGGGAAATATTTTTACATGACCTGAGCAAAAATCAGCCTAATTTCTCGGTGTACTTTTAAAAATCCCAGCAGGTATCTGTGACCGTACAAAAATGCAGTTTGTCACAACTGCTACACTCTTAAACGACTTCATCTGCGAAATCGCTGTTTATATTTGATCTCAATATCCAATCCATTATACAGGAGATATTAAGCATTTTTGACTGTTTGCTGTTGTATTCGCGTTATGATGAGACATTCCTCGCACGCGGAACTATTGACCGGCCAATATTTTTGACTATCGCCCTCTCACGTGCTCCTGTCAAAAATGTGAACAACGCCGTCTGCAAAATCTTAATTAGACAAACGTCTACTTGATCTCATTTTTACTGCGCCTTCTTATATTTTCAATAACGGATTGAAACCAGCGTTTCTTTTTCATAGCAATAATTAACTTATTTTAAAGTTAAAATAATCATAAACTTGCATTCTGAATATGCAAATGCTCATTATACCCCCGCTTTGAAAAAGTGGGGGGTATACTGGTTTACATCTGTCCGTCCGTCCGTCCTTCCTTCCGTCCGTCTGTCCGTCCGTCCTTCCGTCCCCTTTTAATCAAAATTTTTCGTCAAAGATTTCTTCACAACTATACAAGCTAGACTGGTCATATTTGGCATACAGGTTGATGACGACATGTTGTATCGTGGGATTGAGAACCAGCCTTCTCCTGCTTATTCTTCCCTGTATTTGTCCGATTTTCTTTCTTTCCATACTTTGAATAATGAAAATTTTCGCCAAAGATTTCTCCACAACCATGCAAGCTAGAGAAGTCATATTTGGTATGCAGGTTGATGACTACATGTTGTATCGTGGGATTGAGAACCAGCCTTCTCCTCTTATTCTTTCCTGTATTTGTCCGATTTTCTTTCTTTCCATAATTTGAATAATGAAATTTTTCGTCAAAGATTTCTCCACAGCCATGCAAGCTAGAGGAGTCATATTTAGTTTGCAGTTTATGATGACATGTTATATTGTGGGATTGAGAACCAGCCTTCTGCTTATTCTTCCCTGTATTTGTCCGATTTTCTTTCCTTCCATACTTTGAATAATGAAATTTTTGTCAAAGATTTCTCCACAACCATGCAAGCTAGAGTAGTCATATTTGGTATGCAGGTTGATGACGAAATATTGTATCGTGGGATTGAGAACCAGCCTTCTCCTGCTTATTCTTCCCTGTAATTGTCCGATTTTCTTTCTTTCCATACTTTGAATAATGATTTTTTTCGTCAAAGATTTCTCCATAACCATGCAAGCTACAGTAGTCATGTTTGGTATGCAGGTTAATGATAACTTATTGTATCGTGGGATTGCAAACCGGTCTTCTCCTCTTATTCTTCCCTGTGTTTGTCCAATTTTCTTTCCTTTCATACTTTGAATAATGAAATTTTTTGTCAAACATTTCTCCACAACCGTGCAAGCTAGAGTAGTCATATTGGTATGTAGGTTAATTACAGCTTATTGTGTCGTGGGATTGCAAACCAGCCTTCTCCTCTTATTCTTCCCAATATTTGTCCAATTTTCTTTCTTTCCATACTTTTTATAATGAAATTTTTCGTCAAAGATTTCTCCACAACCGTGCAAGCTGGGGTAGTCATATTTGGTATGCAGGTTAATAATAACTTATTGTATTGTAGGATTGCAAACCGGCCTTCTCCTCTTATTCTCCCCTGTATTTATCCAATTTTCTTTCTTTCCATACTTTGAGTATTGAATTTTTTGCAAAGGATTTCTATGCATCTGTAAGTATAGGAATATTTTGTATGCAGGTTGGTGATAACTTGTTGTATTGTGGGATTGAGAACCAGCCTTCTCCTGCTTATTCTTCCCTATATTTTTCCAATTTTCTTTCTCTCTTGACTTTGAATAATGAATTTTTTTGTAACAGATTTCACAGTAACCATTCAAGTTTGAATGTTCATATTTGGTATACAGACTCATAAATACTTATGTCTTACATGTATTTATTTTTTTTTCTTTCTTCCAATGAGAAATCATTTTATTCCGTATTTCATAGAAAGAGATTTATGTAGAATATTGATATTTGGTATACATCGTGACAGTGAGTTCCCTCTCTATGCTTTTTGTAATGAAAATAACACCATTTGATTTAAGCAGTGAAGCGGGGGTATAGTCAGATTCTCCGACAGTTCTAGTTTATATTTGGTTGGGTTATAAAACAACTATGACACTACACTTTGAGCAGCAGTCAAAACTATCACCCCTCGGAGCGATAGTTTTGACTGTTGCTTAAAGTGGTATTTAATAGCTGTGTAATAATAATTCTATGTGCCAGAGAAATCCAAGCTGTGGAAAAGTGACATGTTAGAGTCCAAGGGTTTTCTGAGGGAAAATGCTGGTAAACATCTAACAGAACAATAATATCCCAGTATCAGAAGTTAGTTCTCGAGAATAAAGTCTTTAATGGTGCTTATTTGGACACATAGGTCTGTGGATTATATTCCGGACCCATTTGAGCCAGCTCCTAAAGGAGAGCCCGATTAGGACCTGCACTATTTACTGTTCTAACCGCATCTTTTGGAGCCTAATCACGCATTCTTAAGAAAACCCGTTCCAGTGTAGAACAATTATGGTACTTTAAGTTGTCCCAACCCAACTTTCAGAATCTTAACGGTATGTCCTCTTTAGCTTTTGTTATCTCCAAAATCTCTATCATTTGCCTCTTCATCGTCCGCCCTATAAAAACAAGAAGAAAGGAATATAATTAGCAAGGGTTTTTCATGAATGTCTGGTATGATATGAATACGCACTATTTCAAAGAATAAATAAAGAAAAGAAATGCAAGACAACACTAGAAATATGTCCACAGGACACGGGTGCCTCTCTCCAGTGCCTTGATTAAGACGGCGCCCTGGTTAAGGTACTTGCACTTGTAGGATATCTCGTTACATAGAGACAGACTTGCATACTATAAAAGGGAAAATCAAGGGAGCATGAAACATTGGTCAAAGTGACTAACAGTTATTTTGCAGTCAAACCCCAGAACTGAATATGACACAACATTATTTAAGTGAAGCCCGTTCACCTAGCCTTAGTGTGCATTCTGACATTGACATTCAACCTAGTAACATGTTCCTTGCGCAAGACATCTTTTTGTCAAACATTTTTAAAATCCCACCAAGCCGGATAAAGTCATGGACCAGACACAGCGTCCTGTCAAGATAATCATTTTTTTGCCAAAAACATTGATGGGCCGGCACAAACATGTTATACTATACCTATTTATAAAGTTTATCTGCCCAGGAACCCTGACTTTCAAGCTAGTGACATGGTTCTTGCACATGATGGATCGTCCTATCATGATAATTGTTAATTCAACATATTTCTGAAATCTCGCCGTGCAGAACAAAGATATGGGCCGGACAGGATAATTCTGTACTGAAGCCTATACACAAAGTTTGAACGCATACTACTATGTTTACCTTTAAGCTAGCAATATTTATACCATATAATTTTGAAAACCCACAGTCTAGGACACAGTTATGGGCCAGACACAAACCTGCTTCATTGAAGCCTCTGCAAAAAATTACGTGCACAGGGTGAAATGGTGACATGTTCCTTGCGCAGCAAATCTTCTTGCCACATAGGTCTGAAGTTTTACCCTGCAGGACAAAGTTATGGACAAACAAACAAACATACACACGGAAGTGCAAACTCTAGATGCCCTTCCGTCATTTCACACACTGAAGTGTAAAATGTAAATGCCATTCCGCCATTTCATGGCGAAGACATAAAAACCAAACTGAGCGTTTGAACTTGCCCAGTGTCGCAGGCATTCTGAAACGTAACGAATATCACTCCACATGTGACTTCTTAGTCTATTAATCTGTATACTTTCTACTTACTGATCATTAACGTTTTAAAACGGTCCGTTAAAAAGCAAACCCTTTTTTCCATGATTCTGTTAAAAAGAAATAATACGAAATTTCTGTTTTTTTTTAAGAGGTCTTTGTCACTCAGATTGAAGTACCATGCACTGTTCAGGACACTGTTTGTCGTCGGGAAGCCGGTCATCTATTCAGCTTATTATCCTGTTAGTATGAACATGCATTGGCACCCCGCAACTCTTTTTCGACCATCACATTATATATTTGTATAATTGCAATTTCATTTCAATTAGGAAAATTAACCTGCAACTGGTACATTTACACCTAACATTGCGATGTTTATCAGTCTTGGGGAAGAAAACACGTCGCAACAAGTCATGGTTATAAAACCAATTATCTAAACCCACGGTAAAAGGAACCACTCAGTGAAGTATGGCGGACCAAATCTACAATTATGATTAAGAACAAATAATCTCACCCTTGTCCCATTAAATTTACTACTGTGCATCTCTTTTTAATCAAATATCCCACAATGCCCATTGCTCCACTCAAGGCGGCTAAGCTCGTAACCGCTATCGCCGCAACATTTCCTGGTTTATCAAGGACATTTTTGTATGTCCTATAATTGTCCTGAACAGTAGATAATGTATCTGTGGTCGAGCAAATGCTTGAAACAAAGACTGTGAAAGGGCATACTGTTACAGATGAAACTTTGCCAGCATGCCAAGTTATTTGGTTGGCCAAAGTAGAAATTGACGATTTTAGTCCTGTAAATGCGGATGCAAGATTTTGGGAAGTAATACCAACTGATGTCTGCACTTGCATTACTGTAAGGTAATGGTGAGTTGTTGACAGGATTGTCCATGGTGGTTCTTCAGTTTTCACAGTTGAATTACCAAAATAAGTTCTATAGTTTCGAGTAAAGGCTGTCATCGTCGGTTTCATAGTAGTTACTGTGGATGGAGAAAAAAATAGCATAATTCATGTTGTTTTTGTATGCCGTATTGACAATTACTGTTAAAAACCACAAATACACACTGTGGTCAATTACTTAATGTTCAGAGGGACAAGTTTAATTTCTATCATTATTTACATCTGAATCAGTGAATATTTGATGAGCTGATAGCCACCAAATTGAATGTGCCGATTAAAACTAAGAATTAAAACGAAAAAAGACAGTTACCATTATTTAATAATATTCTTTTTAGTGTTTAGACGTTTATTGTGACAATGTGATTTTATCAGAAGTAACAAAAAGGAATAACATACTTGAAATTGTAGCATGATTATAACATTTAAACATTACCTACAACTGGAATGTTGAATCGCCAGTACCCACTATTCGAGCTTGTTGTTGATATTGACACAAAACTTATTACCCCAAGCTCTGCACTTGCAATTCTATCTAGTGTGATAGCAAACAGAATCACGTTTTTAGATACTACGTGTCCTCTTCCAATTTGAATGGCCAAGTTACTCGCAGTCCACCATATCCAAAAATATCTGTGAGTGAACCAAAATAATCAAACAAATACTGGAGCTTAGGAACCGTATTTGTTTGGTTATAAGACGGACGGTTTTCACTTCAAATTAATCTCAAAAAACTAAATGTTTCTCATATCTATCTGATAGCTTAAAACGGCAACTAACTAAATCGAAACAAAACAGAATCAATCGGATGCAAGAAAACACGATTTCCTTAAATATAAGGAGAAATAAAGTAACCATCTTAAAAGGAACAAACGTTTTACATGGCAGCCTTTAAACCATCCCGAACATTCTTTAAAATACAGATTTTGGCCTCTGCAAGGGCTTCATGATATGACAGGTTATCTGTGCATGGTATTGGTACTGTTATTCAAAGGAGAAGATAAATGAAGAAGGTGTACTGAATATTGTCAAAATCAACATCAAAACAATATTATTTTTCTCATTTCATACAAACATAACAAATGAGAAACAGATGACAGAATGCACGATTTTCTTTAAGCGAATGGAGGAATTTTGTAACACTGTTTATAGGGACAAATTTTAACATGGTAGCCAAGCCTGCAACGCATCCGAACATGCTTCAAAATCCAGATTTTGGGCTCTGCAACTGCTTCAGGATATGCCCGGTCTATCTGTTCATGGTACTGTTATTCAGATATGGGATTAATAGAGGCTATTTACGTTTCTTAAGTGAATATTAAGTATATTTTATCCCGAATGTTTTGAGAATATCAGCAATTTCACGATTGGGCAGCACAAGTAAAACTGCTTATATTTTCGACACATGAGATGACATATTTTTGGTATTTACCGAAAAAAAAATATTTTTATTTTTAAAACAGATCGCTTCACAAATATCTTTTTTCCTAGTCATTTCTCGTTCATTTTGCTTGTCTCAGCGCGTTGAGTAGGTATTATATTGAGTTTACACCCAGAAAATAGTTTAAAAATGTCATTTTAATGAATGAATATAAAGAAATCGGCGATTTAAGAAAGCCGCTTGCAGTTCCCGTCGGACTGACGTCGCGTGCAAAGTAGCGAAAATCAGGCTCAAAAGTGACGTCAGAGTGTGACTAACGTGCTAACGTCTGAAGCATGAAGTCAGACAAGAACGCTACATTTCAGACATTTTTGGGAAGAAATAAAGCAAAAATGTGTAAAAATTAGTCGCGGTTTTCGGTAAATCGTAACAGTCACCAGTGAATTGATACGATATTTTTTCACTGTAGACAATATCACTTTAAAATTTATTTGTTGTAGATATGCATTGAATTCACTGCTGAGTATGAAATAAATGAAAAATGTGTACTGAATCATGTTAACAACAATATCAACATAATATTATTTCTCTCAGGTCATGCAAACATTACTAATGAGAACATGCCTTATTAATTTCAATGATGAGTCACCAGCCAAACATTGTCAGGCAGATTTATAGAATTTATACTCTCCTCCCGTACTGGTCAGGGACAACGCCTCGGCTAAAATTAATTCTAACTTTTCTGCGCCTTTTCGAAGAAAAGCGAGGGGACATGGTATTCGGCTTTCCGAAATTCTGAAACTTTGCATGCTCCTTCGTCATGGACTGTTAATGTGCATGCGACTTTGGGATAATGCTTTTATAATTTGTACCACCTTTACCCTTTGCTAACTTAGTCATTTTCCTCACAAGACAAGAAAATTGGTGGAACCGATGGATGCTTCCCAAAGGCTTGGAATAGGAAATGGGTATCCTAGTGAAGGGGTGATTTTCTGTGTAAATTAAATGCAATTTAAAATGGAAACAAAATACTTCTCTTCAATACTTTTAGAGCAATGCTTTAGACATGCATACAACTGAGAAAAATAAGAAGGAAAGTAACTCCAAAATAACTTGGGATACAGCTATGATTCTTCTGCTCTGCACTTCTTGTCATTGCCCTCTATTACCAATATGTGAAGTTTCATTCATGTTGTCTTAAATATGTACAGAGACATCCTCTGGACAAGCTAAATAACTGAAAAAAAAATAGAAAGGGAACTAACTCCGCAATTACTTAATGTAGGGTTATAGTTCTTAAGCTCTCCATTTCCTTGCATTACCCATTAGTTTCCTTCGATACTTCCTAAGATATGCTCCATACAAGCAAAATAAAGCAAAACTAAGAAGGGAGCTAACTCTGTAATTACTTACGACAAGGTTATGGTTCTTGTGTTCTGCGCGTTATGTCTTTGTTGTAATTATCCCATTTTGCCTGGAGACCCAAGGAACATTGGCACATAGTGTAGACCCAGATCAAATACTTAAGACAGCGTTATGGTTTTTGTACTCTGCACTTTATCGTATTGTCCTGTTTCAATGTATGAAGTTTCATTAAGTTCCCATTAATGCTTTTGCAGACATGCACCGGACAAGCTTAATATTAAATTACTGGAAAGGGAGCTAACTTCATAAATGTGACAGGGTTACGGTCCTTGTTCACTGCACTTCCTCTTATTGTCCTGTATCAATGTGTAAAGTTTCATTTAGTTCCCCCTTATAGTTTCAGAGATATGCACCGAACAAGCAAAATATTGAAAAAAAAACTGGAAAGGGAGCTAACTTCGTGAATACTTGTGACAGGGTTATGGTTCTTGTGCACTGCACTTTCTCTTATTGTCCTCTATCAATGTGTGAAGTTTCATTTAGTTCCCCCTTATACTTTCACAGATATGCTCCGGAAAAGCAAAATATTGAAAAAAAAATCGAAAGGGAGCTTACTTCGTAAATACTTGTGATAGGGTTACGGTTCTCACTTACTTCTCAATTACACATTTTTACAAGTTCTTGTTCTTATGTGTCTCAATTATGAAATCCTAGCTTGATTGGTTTCTGAGCAAACTGTGACACATAATTTCTATTTATGAAATTCATGTAAGGAAAGAAAAAGAAAATATGAATAAGTAAAGAAGGGATAAGAGCAATAAGCTCGAATTTCAAAACCATGATACAACGATTCATTATCCATATGCGTAGGAAGTTTGAGGACTCGAGGTTACACAGTGCCTGACAACTCTGTGACCCAAATTTACCTTGGAATAACAAGTATCTAAATCCTAGCTTGATTTATTGTTCTTGAGCAAACTGTGACATATATTTTCAATGTATTAAAAAGGAAAATAAATAAGAATTGATAAATAAAGAGAGCTTAGAGCAATGAGTCAGAATCTCAAGCCCATGGTACAACTCATTTTCTATACCTATATCAGGTTGATTCTTGCTTGCACAGTTTTCTGAGCAAATTGTGGAACATATGTTCCTTTAAAAGACAGAAAAAGGCAAATAAAAGGAAGAAAAATAGCAATGCATTCGATTTTCAATCCCACAATACATTATCACATTGTCCTTATGTATACCAAGTTTCAACAATCTGAATACGAGAGTTTCTGAGAACAGTCTGACACAAAATATTAACATTCGAGATAGGAAAAGAAAGTAAAACTAGATAAAAACAGCTGAGGAAACTGTGCCACAGATTTACCTTGAAAAGAGAGAAAAATGTACAAATAAAGGGAAGTTTAAAATCAGTGAGCCCTACCCTCAATCCCACAATACAACCATGCATTGTTTATATGTTCACCAAGGTACGAGATTCTAACTTAAATAGCTTCTGAGAAAACAGTGACAAAAAAAATGATTTACGGAATTTTGAACAAATAAAAAATCCAGTATAGCCCCACATTTTCAAAGCGGACTAATAATGAACAACATGTGTCTCTGAAAGTATAACATGACAGGGTCTGCCAAAAAAGGGTCAAAATAAGCCAAAAAGATCACGTTCCTACAGGCCTTGCATAACATAGTTTTTTAATCCGACGTTAAATTTAGGCACCAAGTCGAAATGCCGGCGAACAATATCTTGTTTTAGCAATGGGAAAAAAAAGAAAATTCAGAAGTGCAGAGACCCAATTAATATCACAACCACAAAGTACAACACACCTAAGTCGCCAACAAAGAAAACGTGCAATGCCAATGAAAACCACTTTGCACCGTGTGAACATCTTTTTGTATAATATTCGCATTGCATTTGTCATCAAAGGTTGGCACATAAATGGTTTATTACCTGTATTCACTTTCATTCGTTAGATCTGGAACTGTCATGGACGCCATTGCATTAGTACGAACTCTGGATTTATATATGCCCACTCTGCTATTATTTGTCTCACCACCACCGCCAATCTCCACCTGCAACAATCCAGCATTTTATGATAAGAATGACCCTACATGTATATCATACATACCTGTATAATTTTATTTTTATAAAATGAGTCTAATCTATGCTTTATATAATTCACGCAAAAAATAAATAGAAATAGATTTATTAATAGTCGGATAAGTAAGTTCTTAAAGTAAAATAATATATCTAAGCTATGGATGCCTATTAAATCGACTCCATATAGGCGTTATTCCCTATGTAAGCAATTGAGAACGCCCATAGGATAGACACAAAACCACTCAAAATATTTGTTATCTGACATAACGTTTTGGATTGCCATCGTTTAAGTACAGGAGGGAAACAGCCGGCGTTATTGAAGTTTAAAGATCGTGAGTAATATAGATGAGATCGGGAAGGATAAATTTTCACTGTCTCTACATACACTTCAATCAGAGGACACAGAAAAAACAGCACCGGCTAAAGATTCGGTCTAGTATCTTCTGTCAACGAGTGTTTGATTCCTGGAATGCTTTGCCTGAAATTGTAGTAATGTGATCCATATCTCTAAACAGTTTTAAGTCAAGATTATACCTACGTCTTTAAAATAAAATAAAATAAACATCCGTATAAATGCAATCCATGGTGTTATATCCCCTACCCAAACACAGATACTTTTACAGAGACTATTTTTAAGCCTGTTCTGGTGTTCCAGAAATGTGAGTATTATTTGAGTATTGGCTGGGAAGACTATCAGTTACATCCTTTTAATAGGAACTAACAATATATATTCAGGCAGATGAGTTCAAATATATATCTGACGCCTGTAACGTAGCTTTTTAGTAAAACGTTTGTGTGAAAATATGAATGAGGCCATAACCACACAACGCTTATAAGATATTTTTAGACTTTTCTAGATGAACTTATTTTAGTACTGAAGAAAATTGTAGAACTTTCTGTTGTAAACAATTTGAATCTTCTGGTTTAAAATTATGACAGAACTGAGAACTTGCTGGTAAAATCTATCTCTGCTTAATTCCTGAATGTTCCTGGTAAAATTTATCTCTGATTAATTTCTGAATGTTCCTGGTAAAATCTATCTCTGATTAATTCCTGAATGTTCCTGGTAAAATCTATCTCTGATTAATTCCTGAATGTTCCTAGATAATATATAAAGAGCACAAATTTTCATTTAGTAAACAGTATTTTATTCGTATACTTTATACATGACACAACATGTACAAATACTACAAACACAATGAATATACAAAAGGGATTCAGAAGAAAGTCGATTGACTTATTTAAATCTGTATCCCTTAGAGTAGTTTGAGACCAACCTTATATTTGGGCACCAATTCTGACTGTCGGCAACACATCTACATACCATAAAAACGTCAATCAATGGTCCATTGTCAGATTCTTTTTGGAATAGAATAAGAGCATTTCCGACACCTTTGAACTGGAAGATGACATGGCTTCCCTCAATTAGTACCGGATCCTGCATCGCACCACCTAAATAAATTGAGACTATGATTGATTTCAAATATTTCGCAATAATTTAGTTTGATTGTCTGTCGTCTGTTAAACACACCAATAAAAATCTCTTTCTTCGAGTAATAAGGCTTCACGAAGCATTTTATGTGGTCGGGTGTGTTTTGCTGTTGAAACGACTGCAGTGTAAAGTTTGAGAAAAGTTCAATGGGCTGGTACAATGTTATTATTATTACTATTCATTAGTAACAATTGGGTTCAATAATACAGACCTATTGTTTGTGTTATATATACTGTATATTTTATAGCACCTCATCTCCCTTTCTGACTGAACAAAGTGCCTTGATAAACGTTTATGCAACATTTTTAGCCATAGTCTATTAATTAAGTTCCAACTTGAAGGCGTTTACTATAAACATACTTAAACAAGTTCACTTGCTGATAAACCAGTAAATCAATAGGTCAGTCTGTCTGGAGGCTTTAAGCATCTTCAGATTTTGTAACATAGTAATTTTGACCTCCAGTGTCTTGAGAATTCTCACGGTTTTCAGTGTTTCTCTCTAAACTATCGCACAATTTAACAGTGGATTTGGGGGCTTTCTCAAAAAGTGCTTGGTTTTGGCCATTTGTATCATGATTCACTTTCTTCAGGCAGAGCCGACAAAAACCGCGTGTTCCTATCATGCCTTGGTCAATCTGTACATGATATGATCGAGGAAATTTGCCTTCAGATCGTACAGTGCCTGCCTTCTTTTGATCTTTCACCCAAACATTTTGGGTAGTGCTGAAAGGCTTCAACGCTCGCGCGCGGCGTCGTTTGTTGTAATATTGTTTTTGTTTGTGTTTCCCCATGTAAACTCTTAGGGATAACTAATCTAACTCCTTTAAGTAAGAGACCCTCCTGTACCGTAAACTCACCCCTAAATGCCCAATTGGGCTGCAAAGTACCATCTAATTCCAATTTTATCAGGCCAACCTTTGGTACCATATTTAAAAAACACTGGAACATACTGGAGCTAAGTCATCCTGATACCTGACCTGATCTATCCTTGAGTGGAAAGCCGTTAGACCGCTTATCACCGTATCAACAAATGCCTGAGTTTTTAACTGTAGATCTGAATCAGATTCCTCCGTACGACTCAAAGGGGCCGACTAAGGGTATCAGCTGAACAGAGTTTTTTTCCCAATTGTATGTTGTATGGTGTAATGAAATCCCATCAAGCGCATTCTGAAGCGCGGTACCCTGGGTAGAATATTGGACAAATCTTTGGTCGTGGAAAGGGTAACCCTTATGTTCTGTTTCAATGTGAAACGATATGCCATTCAAATAGTTTGCAAACTTTTCACATGCCCAAGTTACAGCCAGTGCTTTTTTCTCTATCTGAGCGTACCTGTATTCAGTTTCACTAAGTGAACGTGAGGCAACTGCTACAGGCTTCCAAGTGTTGCCGTGCTTCTGTCAAAGCAGGCCTCCAAGGCCAAATGAACTATCGGCTGAAATCGAGGGTTTCATTATTGGGATCATAGTGAGTCAGTACCGTTTCTGAGCTGATTTCCTTCTTAATTGTATTAATAACAAATTCTTGCATCGGTCCCCATGACCACGCAGTTTACTTTTTGAGCAAATCACGCAAAGGTTTGCTTTTCTCTGCAATGGCCTGTGAGAATTTGGCTAGTTGATTAACCATACCCAAGAACCTTCCTATGTCAGAAATCTTTTGCGGGGTTGCCATCTCTGTGATAGCAGGGACTTTTTCAGAACACGGATCTAGGCCGGCTTTAGTGATTCGATGACCTAGAAAGGTCAAAGATCGCTGCGCAAAGATACCTTTGCTTTCATTCAGTGTGATATCAGCTGATTCAAGCCTTTCTAACACCTGCATCATCGTGCTGTTCAAGAGTTTCCCAAAATATCAGACAATCATCAGTTTGACAGACTATCCCCGGGACGTTTTCTAGCTAAAGTAACACTTTCTTTTGAAAATACTCACTTGCATATGAAACACTCATAGGCAGCCGCTTAAAACAAAATCTAGCAAAAGATGTGACAAAAGTGGTAAGAAATCTTGATTCTGGAGCCAGATTGATTGGCCAAAATCCGCTAGTTGCATCCAGTTTGCTAACATAACGTCCGCCCGCTAGCTTCGACAATGACTACTGTACAGTGGGAAGAGGTGTTCTTCCCTCATGACACTCGCATTCAATTTGATGAGATCCACGCAAATACGGATCTGATCATTTTTAGCTTTTGGGACTGAGACCATACAAGAGCACCACTCTGTAAGCCAGTCTACTTCTGAAATTACACCTACTTCTTGCATTCTCTGTAATTCAGCTTTCACCTTATTTACTAATGAGAAAGAGACCCTGAGGGGTACCGAAAGGGAATGGGCTGAGCGGTGCCGTCAAGCTTAATTTTGTATTCCCAATCAGTTTTACCTAAACCTTTAAAATAGCTTCGGATATTTCGATTTATACGTATCTGACGCGTGTACAGACGAAAGATGTACCTGACCAATTATTCGTAATGATTCTATGACCGGCCGTCCAATAAGTGCTAGAGATAATCCCCTGACAACATACACATCCTGAACACTATAACACTTTTTCGTTTCCATTGTACACCGAAATTTTCCGAGAACATTCATTTTAGATTTTCCCGGACCGCACAGAACCGTCTTAGCGTTCACTAGTTTAACTACCGGGAAACGTTCACATTCCTTATCTGAGATCACCGTCAAGTCTGCGCCGCTGTCCACCTTAAATGTGGCGTTATCTTGGTAATCAACGGCTTCAACTCAACTGAATCGATATTTTTCTCCGAGTCGTGACCTTTGAATGAACCAAAGAATCCCAGGTCCTCATCGTCATCGCTGTCAACATACACTTCGTTTACCTTGGGTTTTGACAAGAAGAATTTAGCCCAGATACCTTTGACTGAGCGTTTGTGACATACTGCATCATTTGCAGGACAATTGGCCCTAGGATGATTATCCCTGCCGCATCGTTTACATTTCTGCTGCTGGACTGTGGTGTTAGCCACAAACTGTTTGTCCCTTTAATTCGCCCATTGTGTTTTGGTCTTTACAGCGTCTACAGATTCCAACTTATGTCCTCTAACACCCGACTTCTGTGACTTGACTGCCCCATGCTGCCTGGCCTGTGCAAGGGCTTCTTCCAGCGTCAGCTACGCGTCAAGCTGAAGCTTCTCGGAAACTTTGTGATCTCAAAGCCCGACCACCAGCCTATCCCGTATCAGGTCATTATGTAATGTTCCAAAGGCACAGTACTCTGCCAGTTTATGCAAACTTGTTACAAATGAATCCACATTGTCTCCCTCAAGCTGCACCCTCTGATTAAAGTGTACACGTTCTAAAATAACATACCGTTTAGGAATGAAATAATCCGTTGAGCTTTTAGTCACTGTAGCGAATTCTTTTTTCTTGTCATTTGGCAAACTTAGACCGTCCAAAATGTCACCAGTTTCACTCCTCATGCAGTAGATTAAGAAATACATTTTTATTTCCTCAGGTTTGTCTGATAGTCCTGACGCTGATCTGAATCTTTCAAAACGTTGAACTCACTTCTTCTACATTTGGAGTTTTGTAATGTCAAACTTCTCAGGGTGCGCGAGTTGAAATGAAGCCATTTTCACTTAAAGTTTCTACGTTTGCAAATTTAATAATTTTCTATAGTTTAATTTTCAGCTACCGCTGCCATCATTAGATGTTATTATTATTACTATTTATTTGTAATAATTGAATTCAATTTTACAGACCTATAGTTTGAGTTCTATTTACAAGTTAACATGCTTTAATAGCATGGCGTCCAGAACATAAGTAATTTCTCAAAGTATCTCAGAGGTATGGTCAGCAGCCTTTCCTGGTGGTCTAAATTATATGCGTGGGAAATGATAAAACTCAAGATGACAAATCGGTGGCTGCCAATGTCAATAACACATCAGCTGGTATATTTATTTTTCATTAGCTTGAACAATTGCAAGTTGATGTTGTTTTATTACACAGCTCACAATTTCGATAATGATAGCTGATCATTATGAACGTATTTTAACCAAATTTAGTGCAACATCTGCGCATTTCTGTATTAAACATTTTTTCAGTGACGCTCAATCCCAAAAGTGTGAAACAATATGAGATGTGTAGGTCTCGGCAGAGACGTCCACATATTAACCCGCGAGCGCAAGTGTGCACACCGAGCCACCGCAATCCAAATGGCCCGAGAAAGACAACATCCCTCTCCAAGCCACACTTTCTGTCTTATTTTGCGAGACAGTGCAGCAGCAGAGATAAGGTCAGCGTCGACTACTTATTAACTGTCGCTTAGGATAATAATAATAATATAATAATAATAATATCGAAAACGATGGACGGCGGGTGAAGGGCAGTCACTGTTACTTTCCAATGTTGAAGTGATAAACTGGATTTTGCCTACGTTTTGTACACACGCATGTCAGTAAACTCTGGGAATTTATAGTTTTCAATTAGAATACCTTATAGTGTTACAGTTTATTTTCAAGGGAATAACAATTTGAAAAGAAAAAAGAAAAATCTTTAAAAAAAGAAAAGATAATCGGCGCAGATTAAATGGAAGTTTGTTTTGTAATATGTCTCCAGGTGAACAGTTGACAATAAGTTTCATGGATATGACTCAAGTGAGCTACCGTTATTTTGACAATGGGTAGCGACAATGACCTATCTCAAGATTGAGCTTGACATTGACCTGATTCCAAAACAGATACCAACATGATGCAATGTTTGTTTGTGTGTATTAAATCGAAAGTAGAAATCGAAAGCAGATCTACAAGGAAAATAGAAAGATAAAGTTGTGGATATCTGCGTCTGTTTTCAGGAAATTTCTATGGTAAATTTACAAACAAAAGAAACATTTTAAATTAACATCTGACAGAGTGCTAGTATTCACGCAGTGCAGTACGACGGGGAAAAGCTCGGTCGCGTAGCCCAGGCGATAGCGCGTCTGACTCAAGAGTCAGAGGTCCCGGGTTCGATACCCGATTTCGGTCACTTACTTTAGTTTCTCTTTCTGCAGATTCAAGAAAGGCAGTTGTCAGTTACTGGCAAAAGCATATGTATTTAGTACTGGTTGACCGCTTAGGAGGTCTAAGCCTGCCCAGGAATAGTGTAACTGACCGTCCCGACATGACCATAGCTGTTAACCGTGGACGTAAAGCAAAAAAAAAAAAAAAACAACTTACGACGGGAAAAACGAAGATTAAATATTAATTGACCTCATTATTGGCTAAATGTTGACATACGCGTTATTTGACCAATGGAATCTTGTAAAATGTGGAATAAAACTGAAATTATACGCTGCGCCGCCGCGAATAAATGGCCGTTGAGGTAGAGTGTTGTTAGAGGTACACAGTACCGTAGGCAAAACACACTTAAGGCGGGACCCCATTCCTATCGTTTATATTTCCTGGTCCGAATCAGGTAATGAGATTTTGCCAGTCGATAGCCTGACAGAATCCTACGATTAACATTTTGACCTCTGAATTTTGATTCTTTATTTCAAAGCAAGCGCAACTAACAGATGACTAAATAGTGTTTACGCCGTCTGATTTTCAAAAATCATTTGAGCCGTTTCCCAAATAAGCCTATGCGATCGGGTTTAAACAAAAGCCAAGATATTCAAGGATCCCTACTTCGCATAATGTGTTAAAGCAGGTAAAAGCAATAATCGAACGGTATTGTGTTGGTAGCTGTATGCTGCTATTACTTCAAATAGAGGAAAATACAGCTTCATAGTGTCTAGGTCTTCCGAACTTACCTATCTCGGCACCGTCCTCTGGTATAGATTTTGTTATCACGAAGTTTTTAAACTGATCGTCTAATGCTGGCGTTCTGTAAACGCTTAAATCACAGGTACCTAATGAGAAAAAAAAAGAATGAGTTTCAGAGGTCATTTAAAACAATAATATAAAGTTTTTGGCCTTCGCCGATATATTTCTGTCTCATATGTCTAGCCTGATCAGCCATGCCGAAACGGCAGAGATACGTGAATGAGTGTACAAATGTCTGATGGCAGGCAGAAAGAACCTTCGTGGACCCTAGACCATAACAGGCTTGCTCTGATATAAGTATAAGGTAGCTCAGTTTGAAATAAGTGCATTAGGTCGAAGCATAAGAAGATATTTTGTAATTGAGCTCAATCGGAGACGTTATGTCTGATTCAAAAAATGTACCCGATCGGAAACCACACATTATAGCCGCCATAAACGCGTCATATTTATTCAGCTAACGATACATAGAAGTACATGTGAATGTTTTGTGACGTAAATGCACATTTATGGATTTTGAAAGGCAAAAACTGAGTAAATGAATTTTAAATCTGTCATTTATTTACGTTTCCATTATAAGATGTAATGATTTATTTAATACAAACGGTCTTTCTGGCACTCTAAATTATTAAAAAAGCACACATGCAGAATCTATTACATACACTCCCAGATAATCACCAACAGTATAGAAATATACAACAACATCATTTGACATCGGTGCGAATCTTGTCTAAATATAGATACATCCGATTGCCTTTGAAATTTTACTCCCGTCAGTGTTGATAGGTCAATCATTTCTATAATGATTCTTCGCTGACCTTACACTCCTGTAAATTTGTAAGTATTGGTTCATATAAAGATACGAGGGTTGATCCAGAAGTAATGTCACTGCTGCTATAAAATCGCGTAGAATGAAAGGAAAGCAACAAAATTTCATACGCAAGTAGCTTACTCTATTTGCGGTCTAATCTGAAAATGTCATTAAAATATAATGCAGAGTTATCGAGATATCGAGATCGACAGAAGGCATGGTAAAGACACGCGCCGCGCGTCAATAACGTTGTTGACGTAACAGACAAAATTTTGATATTGTGTCATGTCCAAAACAGCATCTTTGATGTTCCAGCATTCACTAATGTCTCTTCACCCATGTCTGTCTCTTCTTTTAATATTATTTCAACAGCTCCGCGGCTCAATTTCAAGAATCCACACAATATTCAAATCACAGAACATCGATCTTCATATATGGGGTCTAAACAATAGTGACGTTATTGTCTAACATTGCACATAATGGTCCTACGGTTTTCAGACGATCCTTAAGCGACTCATCCGCATCACTTAGGCTCTGATTGCACCTTTACACAAGCATCAAAAACACTGTTTTATCACCGCATGTCTAATTAAACAGCTCTTGAGTCTCTAATGGTGATATCCCTAATTTGTGACAAAACCGCATAGCTATGCGCTGACGCATTTGTCAGAAATCAACATTTTTCACTCGGCAGTAACAAGCATTAGCCCTAACTAGGGAACTTCAAACTGCAATGACGTGATCAACGTTTCAGCAGTAGGTGGCAAAAATGTATTTCTTCATCGCATTAGATTTTCATCTCATTTTGGCCTGTTAGTTTGATGTTAAATTGTGATTGCCTTTGAAAATTGTGTTCGTGTAATTAACGTTATTTTAACGTGCGGCGCGTCGGTGGCATACTTTGAACGTCTATACAACTGGAACGGAAAATGATTACAACTTTATATTTATTCTGTTAATCAGAACTGAATTACAGTGCAGCCTGATATAATTTTCATGATAATGCTTCGACGAATAAGCGCGCAGTGGACACAGTGACATTACTTTTGATCAACCGGATCAACCCTTATAGAGATACATTTATATGAACTAATTGCGCTAGGTAGTTAAATACTAGTGAATTTGGATAAACAAAAACAAATAAAAAATAAATAAATAAAAACATAAAATAGAATAAAAAGAACAACGTGTAGTCTAATTTATACTACACGTACTGCTATTTTTATTTCACTGGATTTACTTGTAACTGACTATCTAGCACAACTGGTTCATATAAATTGCTAAATATCGAATCTGTTTCAGAATCGACCTACTGATTGTCTGAGGCTGTAACCCCACCCTTCCAACAATACGCAGTAATCAGGTCGGTTCAGGGAGTATTCAGAACAAAGAAAAGAAGGTATACACTGGTAAAAGTAAAACCAAGAGAAACCAGTATTCACGTTATAAGGTCATGCAGTAGTAAAATTAAAACTAAGAAGTACTATTCAGTATTTATATCCAACTTGGATGCAGTGAGGATGGGCGTAGGGGTGTTGGGGTCAGGTTAGTGTGATGAAGGGTGTGTTGAGATTAAACCAAGCTTCTTAAACCGTTTAACTGTTTTGCACATCTGTAAGTTAAATACATTATTTAGTTTTGCATTCTGCATTTCCAGTTATCAGAGATCCTCAATCGTACATAACAAAAAAGTTTCAGATTGGAATTTGGGTAGTGGTGCGCATAAAAGGTGTTTTCATACATGAACAACAAATGCTCAGAGCAGCATGTACCCAGACAGTCTGATTCAAGCTTTTCTTTTCTCAAATATCAAATGTGGAAAGCTCTTCTTACACGTCAGACCTTGCAGAATGGTGCAAGTATTTGCTGTTTGCAAAATGAGCTACACGCAGCCAGCTATTTGCACGTACTGTTCACATAGCACTTGAGCAACATTACGCAAAAGAATCATACCAGAATATACATCAGTGTGGGCGCATAGTATCATTATGCCCGTAAGGACATCGAATCAGAGTCTGTGAATCTGATAACTATAGAATCTGGGCCTACTGGACTTTGTGTTTATCTGGTATAAGGTTGTTGGGTCTTTCTCTTCCTGTCTATTCGGCACCCTTGTTTAATCAAAACTCCAAAGAGGCTGCGATACTGCCTCAAATGACCGCAAATATCTAAACAGCCTACCAGGGGATGCTAGGATTGACGTATTTGCCACGGAAATTGCATATATCAGCGCCCTACTGCTGTTAGGTAAAGCTGTACTAGGTCTTCCTGCGCTTGTATTAGTGTAATATTTGCCGAATATATTTTTCAGCCGTTCTTTTTTTAGCATTTTTAGTTCAACCTTTTTTACCTCTTTGTTCTCCTTGTCTATCTCTGAGGTTCAGTAATGACTGGTTTGCTGTTTCTAAGGCCCGTTTGCTCTTATTACTTTGCTCACATATACAGCTTGCCTACAATAACAGAATAGCTAAACATACAATCATTTTGAGATGATTTCAATCGGTGGTTTTGATCTATATGCTCTTCACAAATAATACTGTTGCTGATATTTACACTCTAAATTGTTTCTTTTATGGTTGAAGGCAGTTCAATTTGTTTTGCTTCATAAATTTGAATAAACTGAAATTATTTGTATGTTTGTAGTAACGTTATTTCAGCCTTATGATTGTGACTTTTATATGGCGTGTTATTAATTTCATATGAGGTGATATTGGTCCTCAAGTAAAAAACAGAAATTGAGTATAATATTAGTATAATAAATAGTTGCCATTTAAACATTGCCAGAAATTGAGTATAATATTAGTATAATAAATAGTTGCCATTTAATCATATTCTGCTGAAGATTTCATAGTTTCAAGTATATGTTGATAGGACAATGAACTGCAACATGCAGAGAGAGAGAGAGAGAAACGTAAAATTTTCTGTAAGGCTAGCTAACATACTAAAGAATTTTTTAACATCATCAACATTTTCCTTATCTTTGCTTTTATCGATTTGAAAGCATTGTTTGTATCAAGTGTTGCCTTTGAGATTTTAGTCTTATCAAAAGATCACAGCCTTTCGCCTTGTTCTAGATCTGAGTTCTTGTATTATTTGTTAGTTTTACATACTGATAACAGTTTGTTTGAAGGTTTTTTATAGGAGTCCCACCCCCCCTCCCCCCCCCCTAATTATGGTGCATGATATTAAAAATTTGCATGAACAACGCACTTAACAGAACAGAACATTAGCGGCTTTTACGAAGGTATGGAACCATCAATACCTGTTCCGAGTTCCTACTTTCAGCATTTACATCTGAAAAGTTTAATGTATTTTGGAATGACGAGTAAGCACGTGTAAAAATCTCACTCTGGTTCTCAATTGTCCGATGAGTCATCATTACCGCCTCGTACTAATCAATCAGACTAGAATTACTTCTGAAGAAAGCAATTTACAATATCTCAGTATGTTAAAAATCAAAATCAAGAATGATTAAGTTTTCCTTATATTTAGGCATAAACTACCATGATAATGTTCACAACTGTGTCGTGATGCAGAAAAAAACTAGTCAAAATAAATCGCCATTAAGACCGAAGAGCTATCTTTTAACTAACAGACTACGATTAAAAGTTGACTTATATTGAAAACAACTAGGCTATAGCAAGCCCGGCCATTACAGTGCAGCCTGATATAATTTTCATGATTGTCATTTGCCTACCGTTCGACCTTTACACCTTTGAGCAATCAAATGGTTTTGTGCAAAACATTGATGTAAATTAAGTCCTAATTTACTCCTGGCCAAATACAGTTGTCTGCTTCGAGTGTTTAGGTATTCCATATTATATAAACGTTATATTTATAGTATGTTGATCAGGAAGTAAGTTATTTCTGAACGAGGGGCGGTGCCCCGAGTTTGAAATACTTAACATAGTGATTGACATTCTATAACTATATTGTGGCATGACCGCCAAGTCTCTGGTATATAAAACAAAAACGTGGCGTGGTAATCATTTTTGACAGTCATGTCTGGGGAAGAAAACATACCCTTCCCTTATCAGCACCGATCGAATGAATCGTTGTACTTTTGCCTTTCACAATAACCTTGACACATTTTCATTAAAAAATTAGGAAATGAAAATAAAGGATGAGTATTCCGAGGCGGTACTTCTGTTGCGGTTCCTAGATGTTAAATTGTGCTGTGCCTGCTTGTCTATGGTGTCTGGCGGTTTGGACACCTGTACTGCTGCCGAATCTGCCTTCTTTTTTGTTTTGTAATGGAAATAAAAAAAAATTAAAAATAGATGTTGATGCTGTTATTGTGGCAGCTGAATGACCATCTGTTTGGGAAAGAGCTGCTCATTCGGTTTAGTGTGCGTGTCTTTCTGTGTGAATGTGCTTCTTTTCTTATTGGTTTTGAATACGGAATGAGGGATTTGATTGTATTAATTCCTGATCATTGCCTATCATTTTACTTTACATGCTGGACACTTCAGTAATTATAAAACTAGAAAATGAAAATAAAGAATTATTAAATGTAAGGTTTCAAGTTTGAATGAAAGCTTACAAAAATTAAATTTGCTTGATATCAAAGCATATTCTCAGTAGGATCATTCAAAAACTGTGGTTCTGAATATGAACAAATATAGGTTTTCTAAGAGTGAAATTTTAGGCCTTAACTCTAAGATTGTCCTTAACTTTAAGAAAGATTGTGACCCATGGCCCTGGTGTTGTTTCTTGTGCCTTAGCACATTTGATCTATGACAAAAGATAAGGCTTGCTTTAATTAGCTAGTAAGCGAGATACGTCAAATGTATACAGCCTAACCAAAGTCTTCACTATTAGCTATCAACACAGGGATAATCAGACTGCTGCAGAGATCTAAAGTTTTATCTGAGTTTTTGGTGTTTGTGCAAGCCCTGAATGCCACAATGACCCTTTTCTATCGTATGCCCCATGTCAGTGTCTAAACGTTAATCCCAGAAAATGTTTTGAATGAAACAAGAAAGTGCTGATTTTATATTCTGCGATACAAGTGAGACAGGTAACATGTGGTCAAATTAGAAACAGATCATAAAATCTCAATCAAGCTCCCTCCCTTAGACAACTGGCCTGTGGTTACAACATAGACTGACAAATAACTTGATTAATGTGAATTTGTCTCGGGAATTCCTGAGACAATATTGTGGAATACATGTACCTCCAAATGTAGCCAGTCCTTGTTTTTCTAGGGTAACTCTGCAATTGCTTGATGAAAATAATTTACTTTGTAGAGTTAGCTTTTTTTAGAAGGGCGGAAGCCAGTCTGTTTCATCATATGCAATTCATTCTTATATCAACGAATATCATCAATACCAGTCATGAAAAATCCCCGTCAGTCTTTTTTAAGATATTCCTTTAATTATACGCTTCATACCATTTTGAAATTAGACTGGCATTGAACATATATGAATGCTCCCAAACAGACTGTCATGGACTGTATCATGACTGCTGAGGAACGGATCTGTTATATATTGGCGTTTTATGTTTCATGCTCAAAGAAAACTAAAGCTGTTCCATCCCCAAATTATTTTGACTGGCATGGATGGTATCGATATCATGACTGCTGTGAAACGGATCTGTTACATATTCTCCAGCATTGTATGTTTATATACCCAAAGAAAACTTGAACTGATCCATTACCATTTGATTTTGGCAAGTATCATTATGCATGCAGTTAGCAATGATTTAGATCTTAAACTTGTATACAGTCAACCCTCTTTACACCGACACTCTTTACAACACAGAATTCTTTATAACGTCATTTTGATATTCACAGAATGGCCACATTGTTCTAAAATGCATTCATTACACCAGCAAATTCAGTTTAACGTCAAAATGTTTGGGAACAAATGGTGTTGTTGTAAAGAGGTTTCACTGTAGTAAATTGTAAAGATAGATGGATGGATTACTTGCGATTTTACGTCCTTCTTAACAGTATCTCAGTCATATCAGGACGATGGGTGAGTGATAATTAAAGGCTGTGTGCAATACTTTTTTTACAATTGAAAAGATTCCCGCCTCCAGCTGGGCCCGAACTCAGGCCAATTAGATCAATAGGCCAGCGCTAAACCGGCCTACTTAATTGTAAAATCCCTGGTCGAACTGCGCAATTTGAAGGTCCTGAAACAAATGCTGTCTATATTAGCCAGCGTCACTGTTTCAAGAGTAGAGTTTATCCTGTTTGAAGCTGCTCCAGGGGAAATCTCACAAAGCATCCCTTATTTTGGGAGCAATAATTTTTTTCTCCAAAGTTTGGCTTTTTCTGAAGCCCAGATATTGATTTATGTCAAGATTGCTTATGGGATGAATGGGTACCATACGTTAAAAAAAATTGAAGTTATTGTACAGTTTTAGGGTCCGCCTCTTCAGTTATTCTGTACTGTTGGCTCCACCTTCTGTAATTATTTCAGTGTATAGGAATTTATTTTAATACTACTTCAAAGGGAAATTGCACAGGAGATGATATATATAAGCTTCAAGCTTACTTTCAAATCCTGATCTATTTGTTGTATGTCTGTTATGTTGTAAATTTATTCCTGCATTAAATAGTGTTTAAACAGACTGGTGACGTAACGTCAACACACACGTCAAATGGCGGGCCACCATAGCTCAGTCGGTTGCGTTTGCCTCACGACCAGCCACAAATCTCTGCCACGCAGATTCGAATCCGGGTCGATGCATTAGCGCTGGCAAGCATGAAAAGTGGACTATTCCATAAGGTATATAATAAACAAATTATTATAACAGTAACTTGATCTGGCGTACTGTATTACGTCTCGTTGATGAGCTCATACCATCGGATCACCCTCGACGCAAGCGTCTCGGGTGATCTGATGGTATGAGCTCATCCACTCGACGTGATACAGTACGCCAGATCAAGTTACTATTGTAATAATATGTATATCTCAATGCAATCATCTGTAGATACCAGTTAAAATCATTGCCCTTCCTTTAATAATTATACTTTCCGAAGCAAAGAAATATCTACAATTTATTATAAATTGTAGGTTAAAATGTAGTATAACGTCACACTTTAAACCAGCGTCACACATTCATGCCCCCTTTTCAGGCTTAAACATCAGTCTTTAAACAGCTCAAATAGATCAAAACATAACTGTTATACGCTGAGTACCACCTGCTTATTATTTGAGCTAGCTAGCGAAGGTGGAGCCCGTACTTTAAGAGAAAAATACTACTAACTAATGATTGTTTATGTACGGTTTTAGCGGAAGCAACGCTACCATTGTTGTTGTTTTGTTTTTTGATGGGACCACTTTTTCAAGGGCAGATTTTGCTGCTGTAGAGGCAAATATTTACGTTCAAAATACGCTTATATTAGAACCACAGGGCCGATATCACTGCTGATGGACAATGTGTCCCCTAGGCTATCATCAACCGAGTTAGTCAGTGTTTCAGTGTTGATTCTGGTCCTCTGGCATTGCGGTCACTACTTATATACATATTTTAAGTAAATGTATACATGTACTTTTTGATAAATACAGATTTTAAGTACATGTAACTTTATACTGTTTGATATACCTCTATATATCTAAATCATTCTAAACTAACTTGCGATATAAATCTTAGCGGAGTTTGGCTTCCATTCTTTTGAGTTGTTTTGGCTTTTTGCGGGTTCTTGCGGCTTCGGACATCTCTTTCCTGATGCCCTTGTCTGTCGCATTTTCGACATGCAGAGGTTGAGGTGGCTCGATGGGGGACGCCTGTGCTCACGAGTCATGCGTAGGCGCCTCTTACCTGATGTCTGCAGCTAATGTGTCCCGCGGAATGCGACAGTAAGTGTGGCTCGGAGATGGAAGATCGTTGCCTGCCCAGACCTGCTCAACATCTCTTTTCTTTCAAAGTTTTGGGGTTTAGCTGAAGAAGTTAAATATAGAAACGCGCGTCTGTTGCACTATATTTGGAATGGATACGCTTATATTTGAAAGGCATTTGTCACCCAGGAAAGTAAACAGGAAGTAACAAAAGTTGTTTCATTTTACAGAAAATGACAGAAAAAACAAGAAAGAGTACTCTCACACCTTAGGGTATTTCTAAATGTCAATATGACTTGATGGCTAAAATATGCGGCTGCTTTGTATTTTCAACAACAATATGCACTCCTGTTCTGAATTACAGAAATAATCATAATGTATGCATATTATAGTTCATATTTTTGTTGTTGAAAGAAAAATACACTTTCATTAAATTAGTCATATACTACCTTGACCTTGGCTAAATTTCGGAAACGTAGTGCTCCATTTTTATTCATCAGAAATATAGTTCTGTTGCAAAAATATTTAGCAAAACCCATGAACTAATGCAGTCGAAATGTATTTTTTCAACAAAAGGTGATTAAAAACTACTAACTTTCATGGTTTAAAGATCCCGAACGCACTTGTTTACACAGCACTAGCAAGTATATATTCATGAGGCAAGTTTACACGCTATGTAGATATAACATATACACCTGTTACTGTGTGTTGCATAAAAAAGATTAGTAGGGTGGGGCTCTCTAAACCATGAAAATTAGTTTTTAATAACCTTTTGTTGAAAAAATACATTTCGGTTGGATAAGATCATGGATTATCCTAGATGCTATAAGTCCAATTGTATGGCACATGTATGTATGTGTATAATATAGAAGAGGCCGAATACAGGCCTCGACTAAAGTATAGTCTGTTGGCATATGTATGTATGTATGTATGTATGTATGTATGTATGTATGTACGAAATTTTATGTGAATAAACAAATACAACTTTAAATTTATAGTTCCTGTTTAACTGATGTTACAATGTTACCATTTCATCAATTTACTTTTAAAACTAAACCAAACATTCAAGCAGATAGAACTGTTTATCACGGAATAATTTGTTCCTTAAGAGCAACCTTTTGTTTTGCAACACATATTAATTTTACAACATGATCGAGTCCTTTAGTGACCTGTCCACATCTAGAAAAATGACAGTCCTATTACTAAGACAGAAATATAAACGACGCTCTCATATGTGATTTTCGATATAATGTTAGGCTGTACAAAACCAAAGGTAAATGTTTGCAGAATTCAGAGACTAAATACATACTTTGCCTTAAAGTAAAAAGATAGGCAATGATCAGCAATTAATACAATCAAATCCCACATTCCGCTCTCAAAACCAATAGGGAATGAAGCACACACACACGGAAAAATTGACACAAGTTCACGAAAGACACGCACAGTAAACCGAATGAGCAGCTCTTTCCCAAACAGGTGGTCATTCAGCTACCCTCATCAAAAACAGCATAAACGTCTATGTTTATCTAACTTATTTTTAACTTACAAAATAAAACAAAACAAAAGGCAGATTGTGTAGCAAAGCAGGTGACCAAACCTCCAAAGAACATAGACAAACGGACATAGCACAGTGTAACATCAAGGAACCACAACAGAAGTACCACCTTGGTACGGTCAGCAAAAGATTACTGGGTGGTGGCTTAAACTAGTTTTACTGCCTTAAAGACCTATGAAGCGCATAATTACCTACACGCTGCTTATTTCTTAAGGGTTGAATATACACAAAAATGCTTAACGAGGTACAGGTTTGCCGTAGGAAATTACAACGTAAAACGGTCACGTAGCCTTGTGATGAGTTGTGACAGAGCCATTGTGTAATGCGGCTGAAGCGCCTTTGCGAATGACCGGCATGGCCAAATCCCCTCCTTTTGTGTCCTTTAAATCGTTCATAATTCTAGTACGCTGTCCATTTAAAGTAGTACTACAGAGAACTTTCCGCTGGAACGTAAATACGAGAGTCACGACATTCTGCTCTAAACAAAAGCACTCATGCCATTCGATCATGGCACCTGCTCATGAATGAAAAGCAGTTAAACACCACATTTTATGGAGATTATAAAATAAGTAAAGAAGAAATTACTCAGAAACTGTAACATTTCAATCCCAGATTCTACCCAAGACACCATGTTGGAAAGAAACAACACAAAAATAGTCATCACCAAAGGCAACACCAGTGGCAGCCATGTGAACAGCCATTCCCCATGCAGATGGTCAACGGACAAGCCTGAACAGCACAAACAATATATCAATAACTGACATAGCAACTGTCAACACGAACAACAACCAAAAAGAACCTAAACAGAACTGCCGCCTTGGGACGGCCAGTAATAAAATTATTAGGGGCTTAACCGGTTGGTGGTCGACCAGCCCTCACCTTTTGTTCTGCCTTGATTCATCAGATACTTATTTGTTAAACCCAACAAAAACAACCATCGCCCACACAACAGTCGCACAAAAAGGACCAACCTTGACAATAAGAATAAATTATACGTGAAACACTAAACATCTTGTTTTACATATTTTCAATTTTATAATGTCAGAGCTAGTCTTAGCATAATAAACCATATACCAAAGCAGCCAAAGCGACACACAACACATGAAACAACGAAGAAGAATAAAAACTAAAGTGAGGCCTGACGGCCAATAAAGAAAATACTAGGGGCGTAACCGGTTCGCCTTCGAGCCCTTGGTCATGCCTTGGTTCATCAGACACTTAGTTGTTTGGTTAGCGTGGAAGATTCTGATATGATAAAAGCTGATACGCAACGGAATCACTTGTCATCTAAATAGTCATGATTTGTCATTCAGAATATAACGAGGGCACAGAGACTAAAATAAACATGTACACCATAAAGGACACACTATTATGAACAATTGCCAACAATGGCAGGCGATGACAAAACACAACCACAATCTCCTTTACTGCTCACAATCAGCGGTGACCGGAATCAGTTGAG
Source organism: Ctena decussata (assembly GCA_963989385.1). Classification (NCBI taxonomy): domain Eukaryota; kingdom Metazoa; phylum Mollusca; class Bivalvia; order Lucinida; family Lucinidae; genus Ctena; species Ctena decussata. Next base: position 20,654,717 of record OZ022515.1, on the reverse strand, counting down.
ATATATGAAGCTTTTCTTGGGGAAACTACACGTTGTTTCCGGAATCTTGATTGTTTTCCTCTTCCTCTTCCGACCTATAATACAAAAAAAAAATAATTGTATGCTCGATGACTTCATATTCGCTCCACTAAAAACGAAATGGAAATTGTACATTTGCATTTATTATCAGTTATTGTGGAAGTCACATGGCATTTTGATATACGTAGCATATACCTGGTAAAACGTAGCATCACATAGTAAAACGTGGTCTAAACGTACTAAAACGTAGTCGAAAGGCATTAAATACGTATAAGAACGTAACAAGAATAACCTAGATGTCGTCTTAGCCTCAGTCTCACTGTAAAATATTGAGGAATAGGTTTTTTCTACGTATCTAAACGGGAATATGTGTATTAAAACGTAGTGAATACGTATCATATACGGCTATATACAGCTACATTCATGGCCTAGATATGTTTGAATTGAAAATTCAACTTAAACGTAGCATTTCAAAATACTGTATGCGTAGTAAAAACGTATTAAAACGTAGTCTAAACGTACTAGAACGTAAATGAAACGTTTTAAATACATAGCCATACATGGAGATCTTCTACGTCCTTTTGCGCACTATATACGCTTTTCCACGTCTTAGTACGTTTTGTGGGGTTTTAATCTGCGTTTTATAACGATTTGGTATGTTTTGCGATACCTATGACTGGGTAGTTATCCCGGACACTTCGTAGTTGTAGTCCCTAGTCACATGTACGGCATCGTAGTAGGTGAGTAAACTGATCTCATTCCTGCTGAAAGCGTGGCACTAAGCCGTTCGATAACATGGCCGTCGGAACAGGGGCGGCAGAGGATGCGACCACTGCCCCAATATTTTCGGCGAGTGTTTGATTCTTCCGAGCTTAAAATTGAAAGGAAGGAGACAAAGAAATGGAAAACTTTACACCTCGCCATTGGCCAGCTATAGTCCGTTTGCTCCCAAATGCAAACGGCATCCCCAATATTTTCTCAAAATTGGTGAGAAGTAGAAGATTTTCGACTTGCTTATTCTTAATTTTCATCCTATACATAACAAAATCATAGTTTTGCAGAAATGTGAGGTTTTGCATAAAAAAAGTTTCTATACAAAAACAGGACCTAAAATATGGCATTTTCACCTCTTAATTACAAGGGAGTAAAAGTTGGCTGTTGGAATTCCCGTTTAGATGTACGTGTTAGAGCATGTGACTAATGTATGCTATTCCTGGAACAAAATTTGCGTAATTAATTGAAATTTTATTCTGAATCAATTTTTTCCTACTTTTTGTTTCACCCATATATTATCAAATGTTAAAACATACAATTTTTACTCGCAAAATAATATAATAGTTCAATGTTTATTTACAACATAGTATCACCTGACTAGTGATACAATGCGATACGCGTGCGGACAGGTGAATACATTTTATTAGTTCATTCATATACGCCCACACCTGTAGTAAACAACGAGTTTACGCTATTGTCTATCAACAATATTTTGGTTGTTCTAACAAGCATACGACGCCCTTTAGTGAAGCTGCTCAGTTTTTGCATTACTGTCAATGGAAAATATTTTTCAAAAGCATCCAAAAATTTTACTTTCCGTATTCTGTTATGTACAGTTATAGGTATCATTAGGACATTAGAACATTTGATGGAGCATGTATCGTTTTCGAGAAAATAAGCAAAACCCCGTTTGCACTTGGGAGCAAACGGACTATACAACAGGTGTTATTTCTAGTTCGCATGTTAATAGCCTATGAGTGTAAACGATTAACGATGACATCTGTAAACGGGGATTAAAGAAGACACACTTTTGCACCTGTTACCATTACATTGTGATTATTATCATTGTGATTATTATGATGGACCATGCCATACTATTCAAAGTTTGGGAAAGGCAAGTCAGATGTCAAGACATATGTATCTTACGGGATGATCCAGATCAGCCACCGCATGCGTGCAGCCCGATCAGATTCTTTCCGTTTTGGCTTATACCATACATGAATCCTCAAGCAACTCAAATATGAAAACTGGAGGCTTTCATCAGTTTGAACTGATGCACAGAGTGAGTTTGATATTTACGATGTCTAAATGGTAAGGTACCGTTTCGCATGACGCCACCCAATTAATTACGCATCAAACGTACTGGAAGTTAATGAATCTGTGTAAAATATTTTTCAGATTCTTCATGTACTTTCGAGCGGCCCAATTGGCTGCCCAGTGTATCCAGTATCGCATGTAGATTTGGGGAACGCAGGTTCGAAATCCAGTTATCGGATTAATTTTCTCTGACTTCTGACGGGACTTATATTGAAACTGGCCCAGACTGGCAGTGTTGCGTTTTAATGTCCTGGGCGATACTTAAGTAAGGCAATGGCCAAAAGGGCTGGCGGGTACTCTGGCAAGCTGAGCACAAAATTCTGGACATACATGTGCTTCTCATATCTTTTATGTTCCATGACGTGTCATCAAACGGATGAGCTAAATAAGCCTGTACACTTCCAGTTTCTAGAATGTGGGCACTAAATTCTGGAACATATGCTTATAATCTTCATGGGTTTACCCACTGACGGTGGCTGCAATACCTTAGGAATTTTCTTGTTTGTATTATTATAGGTTTACTTTTTCTTTAAAAAAGGCAAGCAACTGAATAATCTCATTCTAATCATGAGCTAGAAACATCCAGATCTCAAACTGAAAATAACATCACGCCATTGCAATGACGTGATGCCACATCGACGTTCATACGCCGTTATTTACTTTTTCTGAACTTTTATATACATTTTTGCGGGTAGATAGGTGGGGGATGTTAACATTCGCCTCCCTAATGTCAAAATCGTTCCGACGCTCCTGGATAACCGGGTAGTACGAAGTAAATCGTAGTTTGAAACGTTCTAGAAACGTAGTAACTCTTAAATGCTACAAAAAAGAATACATGTTTTTGCCTAACGTAAGGCGGAAAACGTAAGACAAATTAGCCCTCAAAACGCGACAGTGAGACTGGGCGATTGTTAGTTAATGGTAAGGTTCTACCATCCATCCGTGGATAAGCGTTGTTTTGATAGTCTTTTTTATTCTATATATGTTTTGTATGACATTGTATGCTTTGTATTATTTAGGCAGTCATCTTTCCGTTACCTTACTAAACATATCACCGTTATCTTTGTAATAGTTATATTTCTAAAATATATTTGCAGGCTTAACTTGGTAATATTTGAACCCACGGATCAGCTAGTTAACTGTTGCACTCAACAGAGAAGTCGCTATAAGAGTCCTATGTTTGTTTCTTTGATGTATTCTTGTTTCCGAGAGAATGTTCTTCGGAATTTGTTTCCTTGGCATTATTAGGACGCTGCGAACAACTTTAAGCACATATGATTTCAAGCTAAATTCAATGAAACTAGAGATGATTTTTTCTTTTTGTTTTTGTTACCAAATTGCAGAGTAAACAAATACATATATGTAGATATTGTTCTTCTTAAAATGTATTTAAGTGTAAGGCACGGGGTATTCTTAAGATAATGGGATGGATTTCCTTTTTGAAAATGTACTTTTAATTCTGTTTTAAAGTGTGATATTTCTTAGCTTTCCGACAAATGAGGAAGGCAATGGAAAACTAGAAATGTGTCCATACGACACGGATGCACCCGCCTAGTGCCCTAAGTAAGATGGCGCCTTGTTTAAGGTACTGGCACTTGTAGCATAACTAGGTTTACAAAGGCAGACTTCTGCGGTACATGTTTTATTGTTTTCCTTTGGGCAGATGTATTGTGCTTCTTTGATCAAGAGAAATGTGTGTGTGTGGGGGGGGGGGGGGGGGCTTGGAGTGGGGGGGGGGGGTTCATGACTAATATGTGATGACATTCTGTATCTTAGCACAGAAATGGATGTCATGCAACTTTCGAAAAGAAATAGCCCAGAAACAAGTAACTTATCAAAAACTAACAAACGGAAACCATTATTGTATGAAATTAAGTCGATAAAGGGACATAACTCCCACAATGATCAACGGATTTTGCCCAACATTGAACTTGATCTGTATTTTATTATTATATACCTGTGTATAAAATACGAATTCAATACACCAATGCTTTCAAAAGATATCGAACGGAAACCATTTCTTCGTACAAAATGAAGTCAAAAAAGGACCATAACTCCCACAATAATCGACGGATTTTGCCCAACATCGAACTTGACCTGTATTTAAAAGTATGTACCTGTGTATAAAATATGAATTCAATACACCAATGTTTTCAAAAGATATCGAACGGAAACCAATTTTTCATACAAATGAAGTCGAAAAAGGGCCATAACTCCCACAATAAGCAACAGATTTTGCCCAACATTGAACTTGACCTGTATTTTATGATTATTTACCTGCGTATAAAATATGAATTCAATACATTAATACTTTTAAAAGATATCGAACGGAAACCAGTTTTACTTACAAAATGAAGTCGAAAAAGGACATAACTCCCACAATAATCAACGGATTTTTTTTTGCCCAACATCAAACTTGACTCGTGATTTATAATTATATACCTGTGTATAAAATATAAATTCAATACACCAATGCTTTCAAAAGATATCGAACGGAAACCAATTTTTCATACAAAATGAAGTCGACGAAAAAGGGCCATAACCTCCACAATAATAGACGGATTTTACCCAACATCAAACTTGACCTGTATTTCATGATTATATAGCTGTGAATGATATATGAATGCAATACAGCAATGCTTTCAAAAGATATTGAACGGAAACCATTCGTACGTATGTACGCTACGTACGTACGTACGATACGTACGTACGGACAGCGGTGATACTATATGCCCCCACCCAATTTTTAATGGCGGGGGCATAATTAGCAAGTGCCAAATATGCTGATCTAAGTATAACAACATTAATACATAACAATAAAACATCGATGCACAACATCAAAACGCCAGGAGACTAAGCAGCATCAAATTTTTGCGACCTAAGACTGTGGACATACTAAAGAATATTGACACTGGCAAATGTCATCTAGATTCTAACTGTGTTCTCCAGATGATAAGTATTTGATGGCTCTCGTCTGCTGTTTTGCATATGAGGGGCGTTCAGAAAGTTTTGCAAATGACGTAATTTCTTGGTAACCACCATAAAGAAAAAACTTCTGATAGCAAAAACACATAACGCTATGATATGCCAAGACAAGTCCACAAACACGATGTGTTTTTTTAAAGGGACGCATTTGTATCTTCTTTCAAAGAGGTATTCCCTAAAGACACTGCACAAGTTTACTTTAGTAGGCCGTAATTAATATATGAGCGACCTTTGATTTTTTTATCTTTGCTACTTAAAGACAATGACCAGGCAATGATGTCCTGTAAATATCGCAAAAATTATATTTAATTTAAGCTCCATACTGTGCCGGCAATATGAATTATCCGTATTTTCTGTAGTAGCAAATTCTTTCTTTTTACTAAAATTAAATGATTTTGAAATGAAAACAAATGTGTAAGCATTCAAAATCGTTTCAGCTAGAGCATATACATGCCTTGGGTAAATGTAAACTTTGCAATAAATTCAAATATATGCCGAAAGTGAGGCCTCTACAATCTTTCAAAAATGACGTTGACGTAGTTTTCAATAAAGTCATAAGAACTGCGTATTGCTTTGCATGGAACAAACCGATGACAGTTGCAACCCTTCTTACTTTTGCATGGATACTGAAGGCAACGATGGACAAGTAGTTGACAAAGATTAATTTTGTACTTACGACAATATTTGACTTAAATGCCTGATACTGAAAAGATTTTACATATGCAATTAGCCCGGTGGTGTAATTGGGGCCTTATAAATGCGTTGTAAGTCAACAAGAAAAAATGTCTTTGTATAGTGTTTGGTATCATTGTAAAGACAAAATGTAGTGCTTTTAGTTCATGCATAGCATTTGTACCCAGCATGCCCCTGAACAAAGTTATGAGGCCATTTGCAAAACTTTTCGAACGCCCCTCGTACATGTACACTGGATAGATGTAATACAAATATGCATTATTAAAATATATTTTAGAGCCGCTCTGTTTTTAGCTCACCTGAGCCGAAGGCTCAGAGGTGAGCTTATAGGATGGGAGTCGAGCCGTCGTCCGTCCGTCCGTGGGTGCGTGGGTGGGTGCGTGCGTCAACACTTTCAAACATAAATATCTCAGAGACCAGTGGGCCGATCGCAATCAAATTTTATCTGAAGCATCATTTGGGTGGGGGAAAGGCTGCATTAGGTTTTGGTGCCGATCAGCTCAGAACTCTGGTGTCCATGGCAACAGATAGCCCCCATAGGGTTATAATGGGGAGAACGGCGTCATCACGTTTTCTCAACTGTTTTTGATTAGATCCTTATCATACTTGCAGGTAATGATGACATACACAAGAGCTTGGATGAGTTCGAAATTTGGTCGGATTCGAGCACAGACTACGGAGTTAGCTGCCCTTGAGCGTTTGAAAAAAATCCCATAGGGTTATAATGGGGAAAATGGCGTCATCACGTTTTCTCAACTGTTTTTGCTTAGATCCTTATCATACTTGCAGGTAATGATGACATACATAAGAGCTTGGATGAGTTCGAAACTTGGCCGGATTCGAGCACAGACTACGGAGTTAGCTGCCCTTGAGCGTTTGAAAAAAATCCCATAGTGTTATAATGGAGAAAACAACGTCATCACATATTTTGAGAAAAACTTTGTCATCGCTCTATTGCCTACATTTCTCAACAGATTTTAAAATAACTTCATACAAATGTAGGGCGTGACAATATCTCGAGCAAGTTTGACTTTTAGGATGCTGCGCCCAAGGTCAAGGTCACTGTGGCTAATTTTAGAAAAACTTTGTCAGCGCTCTAGCACCTACATTTCTCAATGGATTTTAAAATAACTTCACACAAATGTAGGGCATGACAATATCTCGAGCAAGTTTGACTTTCAGGGTGCTGTGCCCAAGGTCAAGGTCACTTTGGCTATTTTTAGAAAATCTTTGTCATCGCTCTAGCGCCTACATTTCTCAATGGATTTTGAAATAACTTCACACAAATGTAGGGCATGACAATATCTCGAGCAAGTTTGACTTTCAGGGTGCTGCGACCAAGGTCAAGGTCACTGTGGCTATTTTTAGAAAAACTTTGTCATCGCTCTAAGGCCTACATTTCTCAAAGGATTTTGAAATAACTTTACATAAATGTAGGGCATGACAATATCTCGAGCAAGTTTGACTTTCAGGGTGCTGTGCCCAAGGTCAAGGTCACTTTGGCTATTTTTAGAAAATCTTTGTCATCGCTCTAGCGCCTACATTTCTCAATGGATTTTGAAATAACTTCACACAAATGTAGGGCATGACAATATCTCGAGCAAGTTTGACTTTCAGGGTGCTGCGCCCAAGGTCAAGGTCACTGTGGCTATTTTTAGAAAAACTTTGTCATCGCTCTAAGGCCTACATTTCTCAAAGGATTTTGAAATAACTTCACACAAATGTAGGGCTTGACAATATCTCGAGCAAGTTTGACTTTCAGGGTGCTGCACCTAAGGTCAAGGTCACTGTGGCTAATTTTAGAAAAACTTTGTCATGGCTCTAGCACCTACATTTCTCCATGGATTTTGAAATAGCTTCACACAAATGTAGGGTATGACAATATCTCGAGCAAGTTCGACTTTCAGGGTGCTGCCCCCAAGGTCCAGGTCACTGTGGTTTTTTAGCTCACCTGAGCCGAAGGCTCAGAGGTGAGCTATAGGATGGGAGTCGAGCCGTCGTCCATCCGTGCGTCCGTCAACACTTTCAAACATAAATATCTCAGAGACCAGTGGGCCGATCGCAATAAAATTTTATCTGAAGCATCATTTGGGTGGGGGAAAGGCTGCATTAGGTTTTGGTGCCGATCAGCTCAGAACTCTGGTGTCCATGGCAACAGATAGCCCCCATAGGGTTATAATGGGGAAAATGGCGTCATCACGTTTTCTCGACTGTTTTTGATTAGATCCTTATCATACTTGCAGGTAATGATGACATACACAAGAGCTTGGATGAGTTCGAAATTTGGCCGGATTCGAGCACAGACTACGGAGTTAGCTGCCCTTGAGCGTTTGAAAAAAAAATCCCATAGGGTTATAATGGGGAAAATGGCGTCATCACGTTTTCTCAACTGTTTTTGCTTAGATCCTTATCATACTTGCAGGTAATGATGACATACATAAGAGCTTGGATGAGTTCGAAACTTGGCCGGATTCGAGCACAGACTACGGAGTTAGCTGCCCTTGAGCGTTTGAAAAAAATCCCATAGTGTTATAATGGAGAAAACAACGTCATCACATATTTTGAGAAAAACTTTGTCATCGCTCTATTGCCTACATTTGTCAACGGATTTTGAAATAACTTCACACAAATGTAGGGCATGACAATATCTCGAGCAAGTTTGACTTTCAGGATGCTACACCCAAGGTCAAGGTCACTGTGGCTATTTTTAGAAAAACTTTGTCAGCACTCTAGCACCCACATTTCTCAGCAGATTTTGAAATAACTTCACACAAATGTAGGGCATGACAATATCTCGAGCAAGTTTGACTTTCAGGATGCTGCGCCCAAGGTCAAGGTCACTGTGGCTATTTTTAGAAAAACTTTGTCAGCGCTCTAGCGCCTACATTTCTCAATGGATTTTAAAATAAATTCACGCAAATGTAGGGCATGACAATATCCCGAGCAAGTTCGACTTTCAGGGTGCTGCGCCCAAGGTCAAGGTCACTGTGGATTTTTTTAGAAAAACTTTGTCATTGCCCTAGCACCTTCATTTCTCCATGGATTTTGAAATAACTTGACACAAATGTAGGGTATGACAATATCTCAAGCAAGTTAGACTTTCAGGATGCTGTGCCCAAGGTCAAGGGCACTATGGCTATTTTTAGAAAAACTTTGTCATGGCTCTAGCACCTACATTTCTCAATGGATTTTAAAAAAAATTCACACAAATGTAGGGCATGACAATATCTCGAGCAAGTTTGACTTTCAGGGTTCTGCAATCAAGGTTTTTGATTGGATCCTTATTATACTTGCAGGTAATGATGACATACATAAGAGCTTGGATGAGTTCGAAATTTGGGTGGATTTGAGCACAGACTACGGAGTCAGCTGCCCTTGAACGTTTGAAAAAAATCCTATAGTCTTATAATGGAGAAAACAACGTCATCACATTTTCATTTTTCATCGGATCCTCTTCATACTTGCAGGTAATGAGGATATGCATAAAAGCTTGGATTAGTTAGCATTTCGGCTAGATCCCACCACTGACTATGGAGTACCTGCCCTGAGCATCCAAAAAATCAGTGTTGCCACTTTTTCTTGGTTTCTACTGATCCGATCCTTTTCAAACTTGCAGGTAATGAGGAAATGCATAATATCTTAAACAAGTTCAAATTTTGGCCAGATCAGGCCAACCACAAGAAGTTAGCTGCCTTTGACAGCTCTGTCTACTGTGCTCTTGATCGGATACTTTTTAAACTTGCATATATTAAATGAGGGCATACATAATGTTTTGGATGAATTTAAATTTTCAGCCTGATTGGACCACTGACTGTGGAGTTAGCTGCCCTTGAGCATCTTAAATATCCCTATAGGTTTACAATGTCTCTCAGGTGAGCAATTGTTGCCCTTTGGGCTACTTGTTTGTCTTCTTTTCGTCGACTTCCATGTTATTATCAATGAGGCAGTTACATTTACGCAAATACGCTGGTGCGTATTGAAATTTTGTCAAACTGAAAAATTGTGATAGTTTAACAGGCGTGACTTTTTTGACATTCGCTCATCAGATATATATATTTTTTAGACATACACATATTTATTATTTTTATTTGAAATATTCAATGTTTAACATAAAAAGGCACCATAACATTACTCGTAAAATCAAATTAACAATAAGACTTGTTACAAGTTATATCATTTTGATTATCTCCCTTGTTTCTGCTTACAATGAGAGCGGGTTCTGATATGGGTAGACCCAAATGGGTAAAGACGGTCTTGAAAAATACTTTAACTATTAGTTTTATGTCAACAAAGTACGGTCTGGATATCGATTTTATCTTGTTCTTCAAACTGAAAACTGTGAATCGTATGTGAATATACCATGTCCGACACTCATCAAGTCAATTTGGTTCCGCAAGGGGTAAGATCTTTTATCGTAGTTATTGTTATTATTATCATTATTATAATAACTATTACTCTAATCAAGCAAAACTCGGATTACACAAACATATTAACTCACTCAACAATGTGTTTCCTGTTCTTTACCATGGCAACAACACATGCATTAATGTATTGTTTCCGATCAAAATAAAATAATATTAGTTATCCCACTGGTAGCCCCTAAAACAGGAAGAAAGAAAAGGGATTCCAAATACACCTAAACTTTACAAAGACAACGTTAAATTGTAAACTGGTCCCAGGTTGTCCAGTCAAAGTGACAATTGGTCAGATATAGTCTTTCGTGGGCTGTGATTGGTCCGCCAATCATTTGCCGTATAACAAATCCAGTCAATAATACACTGTTTACCATTACGTCACCTAGCCATGTGATTTGTTCGATTGGTCCATTCAAAATTGTATCGGATCTACGTTAAGACACGTCATGGCCACTCTACAATTACCTGACAGCGTGGTTATGTTTTAAAGATGGTTTTTGTCATGGAAAGCATTATAACATCAAATGTAATAATTATATTAGACCCAAGTAATATTTTAGCAACAACAGCTAAATATCGTACGAACTCTCACTAAATTTCACGGGCAGAGTTCTCCCCGTTTGTATTAATGATTACCTGTCCCTAATACTAATTATTAGGGGAGAGAACCAGTCTACGTTAAATAGATATGTAGGGCTAATGCCCGGCGTAAATGACAAATAACGTCCGTTTAATACCTCCTTTATACCTAAATTTATGTAACCAGTATGTTCTGAAAACAAAAGAGAATTCAACGCTTTACCTGACTGTTGAAGTTCGGTTTGTTAGTTTACACTCTTGATTGTGTATTATAAGTGACCAAATAAAAATGTGATAATACTAATAATAATACAGACATTTATCACGTGGTAAAGAATTAAAATGTAATCGGACTCTTAAGATAAAATTTGAAAGACAAGCACACACATATACATTTATGAAACAATTAATACACAACGCCTAATTAAAGAGTAGGAGATACGGCCTTATATACATATGTTGTGTTCTCTATAGAATTAAGAAATAGAAGCATTGTTGTTACCCTCCTCTTGTTTTATTCACAATGGTCATGCATCTAATTTTCAACAAATATCCTGCCATGCCCATTGCTCCAACGCCAATAACACTTCCTACAACTCCAATAGCCGCAACATTTCCAGATTTATCGAAAAAGATTTCTTTGTTCACCTCAACGCCAAGATGCGTAGACAAACCAGCAGTCAAATAATCACTCAAAATAAAGGATGTTGAATGGGCGTCTGATATATTTGAAACATTGACAGTGTGCAAAAATCCGTGTTCGATCACCGTATAAGTAGCTGCCATTAGCTCTGTCGACGAGTACGAAGTTGTTGTGGACGCAATATTGATCGATGTCAGAACATGAGCTGTTTCCTGATTTGTCTGTTGTGATGCGTAACCTTCCGTATATGAAATATTGTTACGCCTCTTAGTCCTTCTAGTGTAAATTGTTGCTGAATGCTCCGTAGTTGAACGTTTTACTAGGTTAGTTACGGGAAATGTTGGCATTTCGGTAGTATGAATAGCTGAAGCAATCTCCTTTGGAGTCAAAGTAATTGTCGTCACTGCAGACAAAAACAAAGTAGAAAGAACTTAAGACATCATAGACACTCACCGAGAGTTAATTGATTTAGTTCGCATAAAAATCGTTTTTTTTTGTTTTTTTTTTGGTTTTGGTTTTGGCGCGTGAAGCTAACTCAAAATGGTTTACGTCAGAACGAGATTATGCTCCTTGTATTTGTTTCATTGAAACCGTGCCCGCTCTTTTGCTTTAAACCCGTTTAAGATATTTTCACAAAACTTAGTTCAAATATGAAGCATTATCAGGAGATGTGCGGAAAACCAGGGCCTTAAGGTAGATGAATGCTGAATAGAAATAATGGCGGTGCATACAAATCAATATACCAGCTAAATAACCCAAAGAGCTATGTAACATTTGGATAAGAAAAAGAAAATCACCATTTTGTTTTCCTAAAAGAAACAAAATTTTATAATTCACCATACTTGTTTACACATATTCCATTCAAATTCATATCTCTGGCACTTGAACGCACTTTCTTTTCTGCAAATAATATAATATAGGATATTCGAAACGAACTGGTAAAAAATGCAGTTATCTTGAAAATAAGTATTTTTTACATTAAAAAAAAATTAATTTCATGAAAAAAAGCATGAAAAATATATGTAATTGATGGGTGATGCTTATGCATATTATTTAATTAAAACGTACATTGTATGTAACAGAAAAAAACAAAGAAAAAACATAATTCACCGTTTCGTTTCCTAGCATAACAATGTTGAGGTTAAACTAGAAAATCTGTTTATGGAACACTATGCCCCCAACCTTATGCTTGCCTCTAAAGACGGTTCATGATTCATCCCAAAATTCATAAGTGAGGAAGGGGTATCAACTGGTTCATCTACATCTTAGTCTGTAACTGTATGCCAAATATAAGGAACCTAGCTTAAGTAGTTCCTCGGATATTTTGTTCACAAGCTCGGCTTATTTTTCATGCACATGCCACATATAAAATTTCAAGTTCCTATCTCTAACGGTTCTTGGCAGTATGTAAGGGTATCTTTGTACCGAAGGCTTCAATGCACTTAGTCGAAAAAGGGGCTTAACTCGGTCAAAAATTAACTTTTTTTTTCAAAAGTTAATCAGGTCATCTGCACCTTGGACAATGTCTTCCTGCAAAAAATCAAGATCCTAGCACCAGGAGGTCTCGAGATATTTTGTTAACTAGGTTCCATAGGCTTAAATGCACATATGTGAAAAAGGGGCATAACTTGGTTAAAAATTCATTTTTTTTTCAAAAGTTAATCAGGTCATATACACCTTGTGCAATGTCTTCCTGCAAAAATCATGATCCTAGCATCAGGGGGTCTCGAGATATTTTGTTAACAAGGTTCTATAGACTTACAATGTACTAAGTTGAAAAAGGGGCATAACTCGGTCAAATATTCACAATTTTTTTCAAAAGTTAAACTTTGGGAAATGTCTTCCGGCAAAACATCATGATCCTAGCATCAGGGGTTCTTGAGATATTTTGCTAACAAGGTTCCATAGACTTAAATGCATAAAGCTGAAAAAGGGGCATAACTCGGTCAAAAATTTATGATTTTTTTTCAAAAGTTAATCAGGTCGTCTACTTTATAGGCAATGCCTTCCTGCGAAACATCACGATCCTAGCAGCAGGGGTTCTTGAGATATTTTGCTAACAAGGTTCCATAGACTTACAATGCACTAAGTAAAAAAGGGACATAACTCTAGAAATACTTGACCAGCGGAAGAAAATAAAAAAATATGTGTCTGCTTTTTTTTCATGTAAATGCCACATATAAAATTTCGAGGTCCTAGCATTTGCGGTTCTTGAGTTTCCTAGCTGCTTAAAAGCGTTACGGACGGACAGACGGACGGACGGACGAACAGGCCCAAACCATTATGCTCCCCCCTTCAAATTCTCCGAAATTGGGGGCATAAAAGGTGCCCAAACAAACAACCTAAATTCTGCACCTGCTGCAAGCACAGCCGGTCCTTGCCCTATTATTTGTTACTCTCTTATTCCGGTTCTCTCATAGGGTAATGCCTTAAAAAATGCGCAAATAGAATGGCAACTGTGTAGACCATGATCAGAAGGGTTTCTCAGGAATAGTATGATATCGTCTCCACTGTTTGTACAGCCCTATCTGACCAAACACTTAGGATCTTTACGATAGACCTTGTCAGTGTACTCTGTTACAACTGTATATACTCCACAGATGACCGGTTTAATCATGAACAATACCTCTGTTTTGATTTACAAAAATAAAAAAAACAGAGTTACGTGTATTAAGTATCCCACAACCATAACGTCATATGTTACAGAATTATGCCTTTTGTAAGTTTTAGTATAGACATTGTGTCTGCTCTATAACTTTTAAACCGTTGAAGCCATTTTGACAACACTTGATACAAATATAAAGCATTTTCAGACAATGTGCAGAGAACAAGAAACATAACTCCATCTATATGTTTAAAGGCAGTATGACCCTTTGTAATTTTCAGTTTAGAAATTTAGTCTGCTCTATAATTTTAAAACTATTTAAGATATTTTCTTGAAACTTGATACAAATATAAAGCATTATCAGACAATATGCTGTAAACAACAATAATAACCCCACCTACATTCGTCGCTGAATAACTACACTTGGTAATTTTAAGTATGGGCATTTTGTCCTATTTATAACTTTAAAACCGTCAAAGATATTTTCTTGAAACTTGATATCACATACCTTAACAATGTACAGAAATCAGAAAACTATAACTCCTCGTACATTTTTGAGGGAACTACATGTATGTCCATGTATAATTTTTATCATAAATTTATGTCATCTCTATTACTTCAAAACTGTCGAAATTATTTTCACATAACCTGGAACAATTATGAAGCATTGTCATTTGATGTTCAGGGAATAAGAACCACAACTCCACCTCAAGTTTTATTGAGGAGATGGGCAGGGCGTTGTGGGAAGGGGGTGGGGGCATCTGTTTTTGTTTCAAAAACAAAGATCTAGTTCGGTCTGCGCTAGTCCAACTTCAGACCTAATTTATTTCAAAAACATAATTTCTAATTTAGGTCAAGTATATTTAAGACTTCCTCAGTGTGAGTATTTCAAATGCCTATAAAATCATTTATGTTTGTTGTAAACTGTACATCAACTCCATATAATGCTTTCCTTTCGATAAATAGCAGCATTTATCATATTTGACCGTTCTATAGTGGCCTACTTCATATATACGTACGATTTTTTTCCATTCGTGGCTGTTAAAAGGTTTACGCAGACTGCAATGTTTGCTTTGGATTTTCACATTGGCGCACGACGTCCTTGGTGGATAAACCAGTACTTTACGACCTATCAGTGTTGCTATTGCAGATATCTGTGAATTGTTTGCAAAACCTAAATATACATACATATTTCCCTTGATGCTCTAGTTTGGTTTAAAGCACGAGCCAGTTTGCTTCTGTAGCGAAGCTGAGCACTCTTTTATGTCTAACTAACTTCCGCAGCAAAACTAACCCATATAACATATGTTCAGATAACGTAATTATGCGGACACTAAATGTCAAACACAAATTTATTTCTCGTTAATGTTCTCACACAAAAAAAGAAATACTGTTTAAATAAGCTATAATATTTGAAAAAAGCCCATGTCAATACATAGGTTAAAAAGTAGAGCTTCGCAACATCAGAAAAAAAAGAAAAAGGAGAGAAAAAGACATTTTATAAGCGGTCCTCGTATTTCATTCTGCTGTGCGTTTGAAGTTGCTGACATGTTTACATTCAACTACCATGAAAGAGGCCGCAATATAAGATCACGTAATGTTCTCTTACACCTTCAAGACACTGTCTCCGGACAAATGCTGTAATCAGACTGCGCAAGAACGATTACAATATAATATCGTATGTCACCGCAGATAAAGTGGGATCTATAAGCTCCAAGGCGTTTGCACGCGATGTTTTCAACTGCAGAGACGGTGTTAGCTGCCCATCACTATACTAAGCTGTTGCGATCCGAGCCGTGAATATGTAAAATACGGTACTCCTGTAAAAATCATAGAAAAAATATCTGTAAGATATCAAATGAGCCGTGTATTAAAAATATGATATATCTTGGGAATAACACGCATTTCTTCGCAAAGGAAAGGACCTACTATATAACCAAAATGTGTTACTGGTCTGCGCCGGTATAATGGCGTAAATTCTACAGAATACTGACTCCCGTTAAAAAGGAATGCCCCCCCCCCTTGATAATATCTATAGACAACTGACCGCATTCTGTTGAGTGATTCTAAAATAATTTGGCACATATGTCAAGTGAATGCGTCGCGCAGCTAAGTACCAAACTCATATGTCAGGATCATAGAGATCATTTAAAGATAATGGTGCCCTACTTTAAAATTTACGATTTTGGCAAATAGAATGTCGTGTCTGACCTGTAGCTTTGTCATTTGTTAGTACATTTTCAATAGGAGAAGGGTAGGACATAAGACCATATGACATTTCATATATTCGTGTATTTAAACCCTCATAATGCAAATACGCAAGTGTGTTTTGATCTTTTGTCAATCTGACAAACTTCAATACGCACCTGCGTACTTGCATTTAGGCAGACGCGTTGTTGTCTTTGTATTCCACATTTATAGGTGCCTAAAGGAGTGTTTAACCAAGACGCCAGTCAAATAATAGAATTTCCTCAGGTTATACACTCAATTCATACCCATGGTATGAGCACATGCCATATTATCCTTTCTGCGACGAATTCTGAATGTGGTAATACTGTTGGTAAATGCCCGGATATTTAGCGCATTTTGCATGTGCGAGTGACTGAACTCGGGTTAAACGACCCATCCTGAACGAGGTCTAACGGAGACCGGACGTCGGTTTTTAGTCTCATCCGAAACCTCGAACCTGCGACACTATGTTGGTAGTCCAGCGAGTTATTCACTACAGTACCACCGCTCCTAATTTTGGAGCGGAAGGAATACATTTAACTTTGAAAATCAGGAAAGGTAGACACAGGATATTCTGCATTTGCGTGCAGATATGAAACAGTGACATGGTCACAAGCGGTGAGTTCTGTTCTGAACTTTAAGTATTTCTTGTCCACCAGCAAATATAGTGGACAGGGATGGCCTTTGCTAGCTCAAATCCTGAAATCCTTTTTTAATATGAATAAATCAACAATGAAAACAAGATAGGAGATCTATCTGAATAATTCAGCTACTTATCATCTTAGTAGATTAAAGTTTATGAATAGCTATCACGTACAAATTTACTTTCAAATAAACTGAAAATATCTCTGATGTAACTTTTCATTCCGTTATTTATCTTTTTTTTTTCAAAATCCAAATTATTGACTGAACCTGAATTGTATATAATTTGTAGTGAAACACTGCTATTCCACGAATCTGCGATATGGCTGATCTATTTCTTAAGCAAATTGTTCTAAATTAATTGAAACGGAGATTCTTTTGTACTTTGTCCATCGAATCAGACAGCATATACAAATATAAGGGCATAAATTGATGAATTGTACATGTAGAGTCTGTTGAAGCGCCGAATTAATTAGATCGGAATGTTTTTGTTCGTGTATTTGTTTAGCGTTTCTGGACAGGTGTTGTTTTCTTCTTTACAGTGAAGATCTTAGGGTCCTACTTAAACGGTATATCTTAGAAGACAAGTAGGGATGGAACCAGAAGATGGGTCTCAACACGAGTTAAATAAACACCAGTATGGTCACTTTAAGCTTAAAGCTTACTGGCAGATCCTGATACTTTAGATTTTATACTATACATGCGAATTTATTAATAAAATACTGTTAAATTGAAATGTTAAATAGTTCCGTCCATTCAGAAGAAGGTACATGGGCCAGACTACGTAGTTTCGGATGATAAAGCCTCGTCTGTGATCCTTACAATATCTGGCGACGAAAACAGAGAAAAGCATACTGACATTTCTTAATTTTAAATGGGCAGTCGATTTAAAGACTGACAAGTATCAAAAAGGGTCCAAATGATATAAAAGACGATGATCTAGAATAAGAGCCTAAACCAATCTAAAATTTCAGATTTCTCAGAAAATATCCTCTGATCATTTTGTAAAGGACTAAAATAAAATAAAATCTGCACTATGGACGATATAAAAAAGTTTAAAAAAATCTGAGAAAAGAGCAAGACGAGATTGAAATATTTATCAAACACTTTTTTTGTTGATATTTCAATTCCAGCTGTAAGACAAAACAAATGAAGAAAAAATCGTTCCACTGAAAATAAAGTAATATTTCTCAAATTATACCTGGTGGTTTCATGAGGATTGTAATTTCATATTAATATCTACAAAATTCTTTTTTTAGAGTTTATTAATAAAGTGCTTTCGTAATTGCCCAGTCAACTATATTATTCCTCGATATTACGACATTGAACTGATACAGCAGATCTCAGACTTATAACATTGTTAAAGCCAAAAAAAAAAAAAAAAAAAAAATAAAAAAAAAAAAAAAAAAAGACCAATTGAATAATTACAGTATTTGTCTAATAAAATATATTAGGTTTTGATACATATGATGTAATGGGACAGTGCAAAGTGATTCATAGGCAGCTGCATTGTGGCCGATAATATTTTAGTAATATTATCAAGTAACCCTTATCTAGACTGTTAAATCGCCATTTTCCAGTATTCAACCTACTTGTTGAGATTG
Organism: Ctena decussata; assembly: GCA_963989385.1. Lineage (NCBI taxonomy): Eukaryota > Metazoa > Mollusca > Bivalvia > Lucinida > Lucinidae > Ctena > Ctena decussata. The sequence goes on along the minus strand of OZ022515.1, from coordinate 20,636,213 downwards.
ATACGATGGTAATTTGATCAAGGTATACAAGTGGCTTCACATCCAGTGTGTATGCGAAAATGATCTCGTTTTCAAATATTTGTTGTCCTGTACCAACAAAAATGCTCTTTTTGTCGGCAATCCATCCTATCCAGAAAAACCTGTTAGAACAGAGAAATGAATAGTATATTACTAAACGTGCAGTTTACAATATGAGCAACTAACCATATGACCACAATTACAACAGTACACAGTTTTAACATTTTGCCAACTAAATTCTTCTTCACTATCTTAATTGCTTCCAGTGAGAACAAGAATGACAAAATGTAAGTGTTATTGCTACGTTAATCCAAAATATCAAATTCCCTGAAAAAAAACACGGTTGAACATATAGTCATACGATTTACACAGTAGTTTTCCCTGTAGAAAATAATGCTTATATTTTGAAATAGCTAGGTTAGCATCTTGCCTTTCTTCGAGGGTGTGTTTGAATTTAGCTGCATGACATTTAGGTACATTAGACATTAATTCATTCATGAGGAATAGAAAACAATAAAAAGTAGTATGAAGGTTTGATAAGTTGACGCAAGGAAAATCGATACGGATCTTTACCGTTTTGTTAATAAATAGGCGTTTCCTTGCAACGCAACATGCATCCACACCAATGGTTACATATCTCTTACCTGATCGATCGAATTATGTACTTCAGTTCATTTGCAATGAATGAATGAATGGCTCTTGCTTAATAACTAGTTTCAGGAAGTATTGTAAAGAAATGTTACAATTGTGCGATTTTGAATATCCTCGCATGACATACATGTAAATAGGTAGTGGGAAAAATATTGTGGAAGCTGTCCTCAGTTTGATTTTGTTTCAAAACAAATAAATATATGAACTATCTACAAGAAACGGTTGTACCTTCGATTGGTTGCCTTGTTGCTTTAGAAAGTGTTTGGAATTGATGAACAGTTTTATAGTTTCCTGATTTAAAGACAATTTATGTACCACTGAATAGCCTGCATACGTTCCTAAACTCTGGATAATTATGGCAACGCAATGACTTCATGCCTCGTATCAAAACTGGCCATAAAACCACTTTACCAGACTTCCAAGCCCTTTCAAGCATACGCTGTTTACCGTAATAACAGTTTTGCATAGTCTGTATTACATATCATTTGTCGTTCAATATCATTACTGTCATTTTTAAACTACGGAATATTTCACACGCATAGTGTGCTAAAGCGCACATACGTGATAACACACTTCTGTAAATTACGTAAATTACCTGTATTCACTAACACTTGTTACATTTGGAACCATTGTGACGTTAATCGCTGGTTGGTTTAAAACGTTAATGTTACTGTACCGATAAACTCCAACTCTACTGTATTTTGTTCCGCCTCCAATTTCCACCTAAAGTAAAGCAAAGCAAAGGACGATCTATCATACCATTTCAGTTGTCAAAAGTATCTGAGTTTTCTTTTTTCTTTTAATTATAATACTACTAGTAGAAGTACACCTAAATCGACCATACATCAGATTGAAAAGGTTTCTGTTTCTTGAAAATCAAATTTAGATTATATAAGAAAATAAGATTACACAACGATAGTTTCATTTCATTCTCAAACAATTACAAGAAAGACTAGAGATTTATATAAGTTAAATCGGTCTTGAAGGAACAAGGTCTAGCTGTTAATTCTCAAACACGAGTTCAGTCGTGAGATTTTGATAGAAATAGTGGAGATAAATATCTTCAAATGATACGTAGAAGGGTGGCATATAATGTCGATGACATACAAGTAAAAGAAGTCACTGAAATGCAGGTATGTTTTTCCTTTTCTTCTTTTTTTATATTATTAGTGTAGTTAAACAACACATTAAAATTGGAACAACGGTAATATTCTGGACAGGGTACCAGACTTGGGGTTGTGGTGCATTGGGACCAGTGAAAAACAGAGATTTAGGACCTCACCAATAACTAGATGTCTCCTAAAAGCCGACACAAACTTGGCTTAGATACAGAACACTACATCAAATTGGTCTATCGACCAATATTGACGGGTCGTGCAATGTCTTGTATTTAAATATGAACAATAAAACTTAGTACAGAAAGATTAATATGTAAACTGTTATGGGTCGTATGGGACGTTAAACAGTTTTACAAGTAAAACCATATTCTCTCCATGCAACAAATTTCAAACTTATTATTATGCGCTAAAGTATATATGATGGGAGGCAGTAATAAAAACCGATACATAAGCTTAGTGAACTTTCAATGCAAACTGAATAAGTATAATGCAAAAAGCAAACTGTACGTTCAACGACATCGGATGGGTGAAATACCACAAAATATCTTGAAGAAAATTGTCAGACGACAATAAAGCGCGATTTTGCAGGAGCTTGACTTTAACAAGCGCAAGTTTATTATCAATACTGGCCAGTGAAATAAGGTCAACTGCAGTGCCAGAATATACAGTTCACCTAAGAATAATTCAAACCTCCAAAATAATGCCAGAGATATGACCATATAAATAAAAAAAAGAAATATTGGTCACAGTGACCTAAAATAACATGACGCCTATCTATGTATCTGAATGTACCATGATAGAAGTAAATGAAATAGTTTTAGAGATATTGGCTAAAATCTCTAGATCATGAAATATAGTTCACACTGACCTACAATTAGTATGAGGCCACTCACAGAGTCAGCCCTCAACGATAACCCAAGTATAATGCAAATGTATGTAAAAGTATTAGAAAAATGATGCAGAAACACTGGGCTATGCAATATAGAACGTACAGACCTACAATTAGCATGAGGTCACTCAAACTCAAACTGTCAGCCTAAAACACGAACCGAAGTATGATGCAAATCGATGAAAAAGTGGTTTCATGACTGCATCATGAAATATAGGTCACATTGACCTTAAACTAAGATGATTCGTTCATAGTGTCAGACTATACCATTTCACCAAGTACAAATGCAAATCCATCAAATATTGAAAGAAATATAAGGCGAAATCAACGGACCAAGAAATAAGGGTCACACTGACCTAACGAACCGACAATCAGCATGAGATTACTGACAGTGTTAGCCCAAACTATTCACCGTAGTATAATTTAATCCGGGAAATAGTGTTAAATATATGAGGCAAAATCAATGAAATAAAATAAAACCTAGGACTATGTGGCCTACTGTTAGTTTAAGGTCAAATATCCGGTCATACTGAGCCATTATTCGAAGCAATCACATGTTTGTTCATCTAATAATCTTCAAAGAATAAAGCAAAACCACTGACCCACGAAATACAGGTCACAGAGACATGCTGTTTGATTGAGGTCAAACTTAAGGTTAAACTGAGTTATATCCCACGACATCATTTTCGTTCATCAAATAGTTTTCAATATATAAGGCAAAATCATTGGAAAAAAAAACAAAGTCACCTTGACCTTCCGTTAGTTTGAGGGCAATTGTTTTGTCATACCGAGTCATTATCCCAAGCTTTCGAGTACATACATAAAGTCGTCTATAACATATGTTAAAATCACTGGAACATGAAATATAGGTCACACAGACCTACTGTTAGTTTGAGGTCGAACACCTAGTCATACTGAGGCAGTATTAAAGCAAACATATTTGTGCATCAAAAAGTCTTCATGTTATAACGCAAAAACACTATAACATGACAAATAGGTCACCTTGGCTTACTGTCAGTTTGAGGTCATACTGAGAAATTATCACAATCAATCCTATTCGTACACAAAATTGTCTTCAAGATATTATGCAAAACCGCTGGACCATTAAATATAGGTCACGCTGAAGTACTGTTAATTTGAGGTCAAATATCGGGTCATATACTATAGGGTACAGCCTCTGGAATGTCTCTTCATCCAAGGATCTGAAACATTTGTTATGGTTATTTGTTAACTAGCCTATGATAGCATAAGAAAACAGAAAGCTCTTATACAGCTTGTAAAACATTTAACATAACCAGTTTGACCACCGTATCACAACAGCATGCTACTTGTGTAACAGTTGCAGCCGCTTATCAGTCATCTATGTAAACAAACAATTTCATGGTGAAAGTTCCCCAGAATCTGAACTTGTAGGCTGTGGACAAAAGTGCATACTGAGTCATTATTCGAAGCATTCATGCTCGTACATCTAATAATCTTCCAGATATAAGACAAAATCATTGGACCATGAAATAAAGATCAATTTGACCTACTGTTAGTTTGATGTCAAACTTTGGTTCGTGCTGCGTCATTAGCCCAAGCAATCAAGTTTGTTTATCAAATAGTCAAAAAATATTATGCGAAATCAACGAAACATGGAAAATAGGTCAATGTGTTCTGCTTTTAGTTAAAGATCAAACTTTGGGTTATACCAAGTCAGTATCCCAAGCTATGGTGTACATATATCAAATACAACATAGAACATAGTAAAAATATTCGCCTGTTGCGTTTAGCTCAGTTGCTAAGTAACTGCAAGGGCTACAGTCTTCAAACTAGCTCCATAGATCCGTCTCTTAAATATTTACTGAAAACAGCGATACTAACTGGGATTGGGCCATGACCTACATTTCAGGGTTGATTAAACATGGAATAAAATATTTACCTGTTGATTGTAGCTCAGTTACTTAGTAACTGCAAGGAAAAGAAGCTTCTAACTTGCTCCCTAGATACATCTGGAAACTATCGACTGACAAAAGAGATGCCTATTTGGCCATTACCGATACTTCATTGTTGATTTGAATATAGAAAAAAACCCTACTCAACTGTTGCGTTAAGTTCAGTTTAAAAGTAGCCGCAAAAGCTAGGGTTTTTTCAATCTTGCTTCATAGATCCCTAGGGAAGGTCTACTGAAAGCAGCGATGCATATCGGGAAGTAGCCTATATTCAACGGTTGATTGAACATAGCAAAATACACTTCGGTTGCGTTTAGCTCAGTTTCTAAGTAACCCCAAAGGGCTAGAGTTTTCATACTTGCCCCATATATCTTCCCCATCTGGGGAAGATTTTAGACTACTGAAATCAGCTATGTTTCAGGGCTGATTGAACCTAGAAAAACTGTTGCGTTTAGCTCGGTTTCTTAATAGTGCAAAGGGCTTATTCCATAGATAATTCATGGAATGAGCAACAGAAAGCAGCTATGCATATTCGTACACGACTTATATTTCACGGTTGATTGAACATACTAAAGATATATCCACCAGTCGCGTGTGGTTCAGTTAGTAAGTATCTACTCCAGATACGTCCTGGGAAGGACTACGAAAATCATTGAAGCATATCGGGCAGTGAACTGTATTTCATGGTCCAGTGATTCTGTATTTTATCTCGAAGACTTTTTGATATATGAGCATGATTCTTTGGATAATGGGATAATGACTCAGTATGACCCAAAGTTAACAGTACTTAAAAGTGATCCATATTTTATGATTTTGTAATTTAGCCTTATAGCCTGACGACTATTAGATGTATATTTGTACGAACGTGATTGCTTTCGATAATGCCTCAGTATGACCGGATGTTTGACCTAAAACAACCAGTAGGTCGGAGTGACCTATATTTCGTGTTCGAGTGATTTTGCCTCCTATTTGCAACACTATTTCATTGATTTACCTTATACTTCTGTTAATGGTTTGGCCTTACAGTGTAAGTAACCTCATACTGATTGTAGGTAAGTGTAACCCCTAATTCATGGTTCAGTGCTTTTCCATCTATTTCTATCACTATTTTATGGATTTTCAGCTCATTTGGTTAAATGGCTTGGGCGGATACTTTGAATGTTATCATCTTAGTTGACGGTAAGCTTGATCTTTGTTTCATTGTCCAGTTATTTAACCTCATTTCTCTAACAGTATTTCATTGATTTGCATTTTACTTGGAATTTTCATTTGGGCTGACACTGTGAGTGATTTTATACTCATTGTAGGCCAGTGTGACCTATAAATCATGGTCCAGTGATTGCTACGAGATCAAGTGGAGTCAGGAAAGGACGGGTCTCCATGAGGCCCATTTGGTGGCTAGAAAAGATTTCCTTCAAACTTTGTCTGTGATAAGTACTGTATATTGGTTCTTGATTGCCGAAATATTAGATTGCACACAAATTAGTTAAGCTTTATATGCATGATATTAGTGGGTAGGGTTATTCCGAATGATTCTTAGCACTATCTCTAAAATGCTGTTTCATGTTATAGGAAACGGTAGCTAAATATCAATTATTATAGAATGGTAAAGATACATGTATACCAGTGAGTAGTTGCTGAATATTTCCGGAAATGCTCGTAAATAATGATGTATACTCACTTTCAGGTCAGACCTAAATTTTGGTCATTTTTCGTCTCCAAATTTACTAAAAAACACAATTTGATTATATTTTCAAAGCAATTTAGAAGATATCTTAAAATTATAAACCGGATATAATGTACAATATAAAATCATGAGGAATCATATATACACTCAGTCGTTTTAGAGTTATCTGCCCCTGAATATCGAAAAAAATCTATTTTGTCAAGAAACAAGTTTTTAGAATACCCACCCCAGTTCCAGCAAACTTTGTGCATTATAAGTACTTTGTGTTGACACTTATTTGTTTATATTGTAAACTGACCAGTAATGCGTTACCTGCAGTAAGTAAGCTACAGATGGGTGGGGTAATATGACATGATTATTCCCTTAATGATGATGTATACTCACTTACAAATCATACCCAAATTTTGTGCACCTTTCGTCTCCAAATTTACGAAAAACCATATTTTTTCTACACTTTCAGAGCAAATAGTAATTAATCATGTAACTTTTAAGGGGATATAATGAACATCATCATTTACGAGCATTTCCGGAAATATTCAGCAACTACTGACTGGTATACATGTATCTTTACCATTCTATAATAATTGGCATTTAGCTACGGCTTCCTATAAAGTGAAGCAGCATTTTAGAGATAGTGCTAAGAATCATTCGGAATTACCCCACCCACTTATATCATGAATATAAAGCTTAACTGATTTCTGTGCAATCTAATATTTCTGCAATCAAGAGCCAATACACAGTACTTATCACACAGTTTGAAAGAAATCTATTCTAGCCACCAAGTGGTCTTATGGAGACCCGTCCTTTGCTACCTATCCTCTTGTTAGTTAGTTAGAGAATTCGCTTGGTCTTTCAAGCATTTCAGCTTCTAATTGTTATGAAACGAAAGTACACGGTCAATTGATTCAGGATCATATCATATGGCACACGCATGATAGAGTACATTTAGGTGTAAAAGATTAGTGTAGGTATTTTTGCATGCCAATTTAGGACTGATTTCTGTTTGTCTTTTTCTGATCTGTATCTACTATGGAGACGTACTTGAGATTGCATGCGTTACCTTATCAATTTCACGGAGCATGCTAAGGAAGCTTCGACTTGTTTACCTAGGTTTTCTGTTGGTATGGTATTGGGCCGATAGCCTGATTATAAGTCATTTGATAAATCATGATTTGCACGTGTTTTCTTGTCGTAAACATAATTCCTTAAATTCCTATATAAGGCAAAATGAAAAGTATTTAATTTCCTTTTTTCTTATTGGAAGCTGTTGCCATTTTACAAGCTGTCATTTGATGTGACTGCATAAACAGATAAGTTCTTGAACGAACCTGTAAGTAGAATTGAGTTAATATTTTATGCTGTTTGAAGTTTAACTATGGTTTTTAACTTTTCTAACCACTTTTGTACTTTGTGCAGACCTATTTTTAAGGTGCTTTTCTTAAGGTACATGTTTAAGGTGCACATATAGGATACATGGCGCGTATCCAATTCAGATAAAGGTGTTGATACACACACTAATTTTACAGGCATTTCTTGGACGCATTTTACAGTAATTTACACTTTCGAGTTTAGATGTTCAGGGTACGTCGATGTGCCGTGGCGGTGTTCCGACTTTAACGGTGTTTCTACATTATTTTTAGTGTGAGTTCAACGTTGTTCACGTATGTTTAAGAATCGTTTTACTTCTGTTATGCTAACATTGCTTCGACGTCGAATTGACGTCGCTTTGACGTTGTCATCATGTTGACTACACGCTTTATTGTGCATTTAGGACTGCTGAGTACTTTGTTATAATAGTTTGTGAAACAAATCATAGCTTTCCAGTGACTTCCCATTTTGACGTTGTATCGACGTAGTGAGGACGTGTTTTAGACGATGAATCTGATGATGATGATGGTGATTTAAAATTTAACGACGCGTCAACCCACTGGGTCATTTGCGTCATGAAGGTTGCATATTACTTATAATATAAACAGAACTGAAAGGTACGGCACTTTATAAAATTAACTTTGCATTATTAACATGGAAGTAATACATGGTAAAAATGTAGAAAGACGATGAATCGTCCGCGATAATAATCATTGATGATATGCGGTGTATTATCTGTATTTATCAATTCTTGTCGCCGGTGTGCGATTTCTACTTCTACTTGTTATTTCGATTTTAAGTTGCATGTCCGTTGTTTGATGTCGTTATATGCATGTTGTTTAAAAGTTTGGTATAATGATGTCGTTGTGGAATAACTCTTTGGTAGATTATTCATATTTTATTCCTATTGTGTCGTTAGATCAAGATAGAAATAACGTTGAAACATTGTCACAATGGGTTCTTCAATGATTGTTTTTCTATTGTGCCGTGGATCGACGTTGACGAAACTTTAAAACGGAGTCACAATAGTTTCTTTAATCGTCATTTCAATTGTCCCGTTAGGTCAAAATGGTTACGTTGTTTCGTCGTTTCTATCATATGTTGACTTATGCGGTAAATTTATTGCCTGAGAATTGTCATATTTATGCTTGTTTCCAGGCAGGTTTCGAGTTTGAGGTATCCTGTGTCGGCGTACATTGCTGACAAGTCAGCGAGCGCCAGTGCAAAAAAGGAACCGACTTGCAGCTGGTCACAAGCATAGCGTCTCTCTTTCATCTAAACCCGGGGACGATCATGATTGGTGACGACGTGAAGTCGGTTTAAGACAGGCGTAATTGTGAGCCTGGTATAGTTTAGGCCAAAGAAGCCAAGTCTAGAGCAGGCTAGAATAGCTAAGTAGTCATTGAAGGCTTGTGCCCTTTGTCGACAAGAGTCTAACAGACCTTTCTGCGGGTATTATGATTCAGGTGATTAGCAGAAGTTTGGTGGTTGGAGTACCAGCAGCAAATATTCGAATTATGATGGTGGTTATTCTGACGAGGAAGATCCAAAAGTGAACGTTACTATTTGCATTCAGTGAGGGTCTTCCTGTTTCTACCGTAGGTATTATAGTGGCAAGCGGGCTCTAGTTTCAGAAGCAGTCTTCGCTTAATCTAAATGAGCACTTATTTTGATTGTGGATTCGATCGCAACTACAACTCACAATAAAAACTGTTTGTGTTTGTATGCTTCATGGTTTATTTTGAACATATAACTGTAATTATAAATGTAATTACTACTTTTTATGATTGTTGGGATCAACGTGAAGGAGGAATTATAATACCGGAAGGCCCTCAGCTCTCCTGGCTGCGTCTCTGACTTGTTGGTGCGTCTTGGATAATCGGTACCGTCTTTCTTTATTCTAATGACTGAAGGAGACTGTCTCACAATTGATGTAACATTGGTGTTAGAAGTGAGATTCGCTTCTGGTAGAAGAAACAGCTTCCAGATAAGTCCACTCCTTTATTTTTACCTTCACATCTATATAAGCCCGCTTAGAGTAACTTAGAATAAGAACTTGTAGTTAAGCTTTTTCCCCAGTAATGATGTGTTGTGAAGCATTTCTGTTGTAGACTTGAGAGCCATGAAGCGCTAATCTGACGGGGAGCAATTACGAGGTACAGGTCCTTGTAATTAAGGATTCCGATGTGTATAATGAGTTTCATACGTGAAAAAATTTTAAAGTGGAAGGTTTGTGTGTGTGTGTGGGGGGGGGGGTGCAATTCGTCGCCACTCGTGATTCAACAATTGCAGTAATCGGTTTTCCTTGATCAGGGATGGATCGTTACAGGCTTGTTGTATTCCCTGTAACTAAAAAATAGTGTTTGGGTTTACGTTTCCATTCTTTGACCGTTATTTGGAGACTGGGTTAGTCCATTCCATTCATAAGGGGGTTACTAAAGTGCTATTTCATGTATATTACATTAGGTAGAAACTGACGTGTCTGTTACGTCCTCGTCCACTCAGTCCGTGTGTCGAGTGTCAATCACAGGTATAGACTCTCTTCAGTCAGTAGACTAAAGGAAGACGGTACCGATTATCCAAGACGCACCACCGAGTCAGAGACGCAGTAAGGAAAGTTGTGAGACTTCCAGTATGTTAAGGGCTCCTTCACGTTGATCCCCACAATCAAAAAAAGGTAACTAAATTTGTTAATACATTTACATGTACAACATAAAACATGAAACATATTAGCACAAACTGTTTTTAGTGGCGATCGAGTCCAAAATCAGAAGAACTGCTCACTTAAAGTAAGTGAACACTGCTTCTGAAAATGGAGCCCGATCGCCATTAAATACCTACGGTAGAAACAGGATTATAGAAACAAGTTCAATAAAAGGAAATAGATTTATTGGCATCCTCTATTGATATTAATCTAAAAACCAGTTATAGGGTTTGCAAATATATGTAAAGATGATATTGTTGACATATATTTCTGATATGCATGATAGATTCTTTGACAAATATCTTAAATCCGAAGATGATTTTAACTTATTTGGCAAATCATTTGGAGTCCAAGAGGAATGTTAATAATAATGATGATAATAATGACATAAAAAGATGAATATTAATGGCCTTTTTTCTTTTTGTTTCTGTTGTCATTATTGTGATTACTATTATAATTTACTGTCAAAACTTTTATTATCTTTGCTTTTATTGCTCATGGGATTATTGTCATTATTATTGTATTTTTTCGTGTACTACGGGCTCTTTTGATACAAATCTTGAATTGTCTTCAGTTATCATGATAGATCTACTTTTAAGTTAGCAGTAATAACAATAACAATATTGATATTATTATAATGATAATGAAATAATAAGATAATTAATAATGACTGTTATTTTTTTACTTCAGTTATTATTATTTTGATTACTTTTATAATTTATGTCATTATTTTCATTACCTTTGCTGTTATTACTACTTGTGCTATTAATTCTACTACATTTAATTTCAATACGTTTATTATTTTTATTTCATTATCAGAAGCTTTATTTCTATAATAGTATCGTAAGTGCTAATGTCAGCTTTTAAAAGGTTTTTACCGTCTTTCTTTTAAAATAATCCCGGCACATGTATATCTGTCCTTGGCACTGTTGTCACAGAATATTTGTTTCTGTGATGTTTTACCTTATGTATGTTCTTATTATTTTTGGTTCGGTTTGGGTTGCTGAGTGGCCACCTTTTCGGAACAAGCTGCTCACTCGGTTTGCCATATGTTCTCTGTATCTTGATTATTTGTGATCTTAGTTGTTTCCCACTATGGTTTGAGGACTGGATTTGGATTTTGATTGTTTCAGTTCCTGGTCTTTGCATACTTTTTACTTTTATAAGTCTTTGAAATTAGCCTTATCTGTAAAATAATGGAAAAATTTTAGTTCAAACAGCATTTGTAATCTGAATAATTTACTTGAAGCAACTATAAATCTTTATCAGACTTAGTTTTTGTTCATAGTATTATCATTATGACTTTTCTTTTCATCATGGAAACTAAATTAAAATAAAACTTCAGGATCTCTGAAGTTTACTATCACACCCAAAAACATAATTCATGGCTGTTTCTTTCAAAATTGTAAATGCATGATGAGTTAATGACCTCTTATCAGCAGTGTGGCTTAAGCTCCGCCCAATTATACTGCACAATTACAACATCTATACAGGTAAATCAGCTGGTCGGGTGGATAATAATCCAATATAACGCAAATATAAGCTTGTAGCAAATGAATAGACTCAGGTGAGCTACAAGACCAATTGTCCTCTGCTTTTAATCTTGTGTCAAATCTTAAATCGTCAGTCGGCGACATCATGGCCTCGTTGACTCCTACATTGTGGTTATTTCTAAAATTATCTCCAATTTTGATAAAATTGTCTTCAGTTTGATGACTACTGTCGTAACATGATTAAGTTTTTAGTAACCGGACTTTAAATTTCACCAAGCAGTCTACACAGATATCGTGGTGTATCATTATAGGCAGATGATGCAAATTACTGTCGAAAACCTGTTTACAATTTTGCAAAGGGGTCCATGCTGTTTATAAATATTTCTGATGAATCAGCTCGTTTCTATGGTTTACGAGTTCAGATTCAATTTTGGCTTGGTTGATCACTTTTTTTTTTTTTTGGATATAATAATGCTTCTTCTTATCTGTTGCATCTGTTGCATATAATGATGCTTCTTCTTATCTGTTTGTTTGAAATGGGAATGACAATTGCTAGATCGTGTACATCATGGAAAATCATACTTTGTGTGTACATGTATATAGAGAGTACGTTCCCATTAATGCTACTTCTCTGCCACGTTTCCAGGGTGTTTGCCTCAATTTAACAGTTTATATTATTTATCTAATGATTTTTTTTCTGAGATTAGATCATGCATGGGAACCTTGCTTCAATGAAATACAGTCCAGAAGATCTTACACATGGGACACAAAACGTCTCTGAAAGATGATAAATGTCTGTTTTAGGAAATCTACAAAAAAATAGAGAAAAGATAAGCATTCCTTTTCAGTCTACAACTCAGAAAAAACTCCCGTAGTATAGAAACGTTAAATCAATGATGCTTTTACGCAAATGAATACAGACAAGAGAATATAGCGAAAAGATCTTTTCTTTCACTCATTTATTAATCATGTAAAATTTGCAGTCGGCAATGACATGCTATCTAGTACAGTCTAGTGCATCCTGTAACCTTGCAAGGTAAATGACTTTACAAAAATCCTTTTCGACCAATTCCTGTTTACAGCTGCAAACGTTGTGCTGGCAAAATCAGTTCCCGTACACCGTTTAATACTGTCTTTCCATCTCTTTTTTATTCTGTCTCACTATCTTATTCCTTCCAACGTGCCAAGAAGAATCGTCTTTGCTAAAGATGTGACCAACCCATTTTATTTCCGTGTCTTGACCAAGATAAGGGATTCGGCATATTCTGCGATGGCAACTTGGATCCTTTAGCGAACATCCTCATTAATTATATGGTCTTGTACGAGATATTTAGTAACCGTCGGCAGCATCCCGTCACAAATGTCTGTATTCTTTTCCCTTTCACTGCTGTGCAAAATATAGATATGTCAAGGGAGCACATCGTTTCACCTTCGATCCATGAGATATGTTGTTATCCCTCTAAATTTGCTACAGTTTGCCAGAGCTGCAGTGGCTTGTGCATCTCCTAGGAGAAGCTCTGGTTTTCTGAGAGAGTTGCATTACGGTATATAAAACTTGCTAGCCAGTTTCGTCCAGTTTCCCTTAATCCCTCTGTCGATAAATTGGCGCTGTTTGTCAATAATCAACATTTAATACCTCATACAAATGTAGTCAAGACAGTCAACTAGGACTTTTTTTCTGCTCTCCATCAGCAAGGGCGTCAATTTTATTGGCAAATCGCAGATTGCTAATAGGTCTGTCGCATATGTTTACCTTTCGACCAAGTTCTTTCAGAGCATAGGACACAATTGTTTCGAGAAAAATATAGAAAATTTTGAGTGAGAGAAGGCATCATTGCCAAGCTCCAATTTTTGTTCTGAACCATTCTGCCGTGCTGCCTTTCATCTGAAATGCACTTTCAGTCTTATCATTAAGGTGCTCAATTGCGCGCAATAGATTTGCTTGGTGTTACCCCGTATGAAAAAGAATTGAACCAAAACACAACCAATGCACTATCAAGGTGCTATCAAATCACTTTTGGTAACTTAGTGAAGTGTCTTGGTCTGAAACACTAACCAATACACTTCCGAGTTATTTTTGGAAAAAGTACATTAACGGTGTCTCGGTCCACTTTGTTCATGGAGTAGTAATTTGATGGTGCATTGGTGAACTTTGATAAATGCCACAGTGTCTTGATAATGTCTTGGTAAACTTATACCTGGGTCCTGCAGATTGTAATGGCCTAGCAGCCACACCTAGAGTCTTGGTAGTATCTTGGATTTTAAATTTTCGACCAATAGAAATTCAGATTTGGCAGCCACATGTAATGACTCGTTCCCTGTGTTCAAATATTGAAAGGAGTGTTTGAATGTGTTTCTTCTGGTACAGTTCGTTTTTTTAGTACAAATGTTTAATCATGAAAAATGTTGTAATGGAGCTTGTTAAATAGCAGTGTAAGTAGTTTAAACATAATTTAAGAATTAGTTTAATTATATTTTCATGTTGTTCCATGTGTTTATGCAACTGCAGCTATTAATTAATTGATTAGTTTTGTCTGATCATGCTTACTTGAACATTTAATTCATATATAGTAAAATATCATGCAACAATGGAATCACTGTAACGTGTGATATCAAGCAACAAACTGACTTAATTAATTTTGTTTAAGGAATTTGGAATGTGCTTTATTGACATATAAAAACTCTTTGTTTGGCCTGAGAAGCATACACTCATCAGCATATAAAACAGTTAAGCAACTAAATATTTACAGAGAACAGTCTTATGTATTCACTACAAGCTGTGTTCATTGTATGTTGAGTTGCAATTGTTTAAAATTTAGGGTATTAAATAAAATGTAGGACATTATTGCAGTTGACACGGTTTAAAGGCATATGCTTGTGTAATTGTATACTGACCTGACCTTCAGTTCACCATTGAAATTGCTAGTGTCTTGATAGTAATTTGGTCAAAGTGTCTTGATAGTGTTTTGGTCAAAGTGTCTTGATGGTGTTTTGGTAAAAGTGCCTTGATAGTGTTTTCATCAAAGTGTCTGGATAGTCTTCTCATAAATTATCCCAAGTAGAGGAATTATAATACAGTTTAATGAATGTCACTCTGTTACGTAATATTTCGACCCCTTTTGGGGTCTTTTTCAAGAGAAATGAGCCAAACTTCACCCTTACATCAACTCTGTTGTTTCTTTCCACCATTAACAAAATGTTATGACGTCATGGCGTCACTTCCCGTACTTCCTGTGGGAAGTGACGTCATGATGTCAAAACATGACGTTACATTTGGCGCACTTCTTTAGAATTCAGTCCTGAAGGAAACTTGGTATTTAGTCTGTTTACCAAATCATTTTCCCTGATTAGAACGGAAAATGATTGGATAAACAGACTAAATACCAAGTTTCCTTCAGGACTGAATTCTAAAGAAGTGCGCCAAATGTAACGTCATGTTTTGACATCATGACGTCACTTCCCACAGGAAGTACGGGAAGTGACGCCATGACGTCAAAACATTTTGTTAATTGTGGAAAGAAACAACAGAGTTTATGTAAGGGTGAAGTTTGGCTCATTTCTCTTGAAAAAGACCCCAAAAGGGGTCGAAATATTGAGTAACAGAGTGACATTCATTAAACTGTCTGGATAGTGTTTTGGTCAAAGTGTCTTGATGGTGTCTTCGTTAGTGCCTTGTTAGCTCATTTGCATGTGAAATTGTGCACTATGAATGCATCATCAAAACACTGTGTTTTCATAGTGTCTTGGTTGAGTGTTTTGATCCCTTCTTTTTTTCATATGGGACTGTACTTCGGCATGGTAACCCATAAAGTTACATGCAATACTCTTATCATTTTCTTCGTTTCCTTTTGTTTAATCTAACAAGAAAGGTTATGCTGATGTTGAAGGAATTGTTCACACAGGATTTCGAGGTTGAAGTTCTGTTGCCTGGTGCTCTGAACCAAATTTAAAGAGTAACTGCACTTCAGGAACTGACTGAATCAGATCCCAAACCCTATCCCCAACATCAAAGGAAAAGATTGACAAAGACATCCCAACAAACACTAAATTACAAGTGATAAGCCGAGTTAGCAGCTCTTTCCCAAATAGATGGCAACTCAGCTATCTTTATTGAACTAAATAATTTAGACCAACAGACGGGTTACAACGGACTAAGCAAATTATATGAAAAACATTTAACAATTATTTTTACCTATTTTTACCAAGCCTGTTCTTCGGCGACTGTCTCTTACGCCTTGGATTAATCTTACTCGAGATGACTTTAAGGATGACTTCGCTCGGATGGCTGATGAATCTGATGGTTCTGAAGTTAATGCAGAGCTGTAGGTTGCCCTTTTTAGGAAGAATGATTATTATCAGGACTGAGTTCGTGGCCTTGACAATTCTCCTGTTCCCCATATGTTATTACAGATCTTTGTTGAAACGTCAGTCATGCTAACCCCGCCTGCTTGAATAAGTTTTGCTAGTATATAATCAATTTCGAAGACTACCCCTTTTATGTCTCATAGGCGAACTCTGAGTATAGCAAGGCATCCGTCTTCCATTCGCCCGTCCGTTTGTTGTCCGTCTGTGCGTCCGTCAACATTTTCAAACATCTTCTGGTGTGCAACCACGGGCTGATTAAAGCCATATTTCATCTGGAGCCTTTCTGGGTCGGAGGAATAAAGGTTTGTTCAGGTGGTCTTGGTCACATGACCAAGATAGCCTATATACCCATATATGGTTATTTTTTCAGAACCGCAAAGCCAATGAAGTTGAAACTTTGTATGAAGCTTTGGAAACATCGGCCCTACAAAGTTGAAACAAATGATGACCCTGTTTTGACTTTGACCAAATCAATGGTAAGGTCAACTTTTCCTGCTTACTTTTGGTACGTTTTGCGTTTATATGAGAAAATGCTTAAACAGTGGACTTCTCAGAAACTTAGTCATCTGGATTACATGATTATCTAAATAAGCAAACACATTATGTTCTAAACCTTATCTGAGATTTCGTCGCCCGTCAACATTTTCATACAACCTCTCCTCTAAGCTACTAGTCCGTTTTAAGCTATACTTCATGTGGAACCTCCCTGGGTCAAGGTAACGAACGTTTATTCGGGTGATCTTAGTCACCTGAACAAGTGGCTGCCATGTCCGTGGAATAAAAAAAATCAAAAATCTTCTTTTCTTGAACCGGAAGTCTATTAACCTTGAATCAGCGTCTGTTGCATTTGGACCTCGGGCCTTCCAAAGAGTTTTCAAATGGTAAATGTGTTGACCGTGCCCTTATTTACGGCACGATTAAGTTTGGTACCTTGTTGTTTTATATGTGTCACTGCTTAAACAGTGGATAACATAGAAACGATTTAAGCGTAGATAAATTATTAGGAGACATGTTTAGCTAAATAAATACATAGCGACATAAGGTCACCATAGATCAAGGTCGTTTTTTTAACTTTTGCTTGAGGTCACTAAGATTTCAAAATTAAAAATATGCACTCCTTTAAAGCCACTGGTTTACATTCTGTAGCAAATGAGCGAAGTTGCAAATAATGTTTTTGACAGTCGGGTCTCAGGTGAGGCACAGACCCGTCTGTCCTCTGGTTCAGTGCTGCTACTGCAATCACAACGTCCTAGCGAAGGATCGGTTGTAAATCTTCTTCTGGGTGCTGAGTGCAGTCCAGAACTGTATTGTCGCCATGACTCTCACAATTGTATCGCTCTGAGCAATTTTCTGTCCATCTGCTGAGAGCGGTCTACTCTTCTGATTGTCATTTCCCAGGTTTGTCCAGGAAAGTTATGGATCTACCTGTTTCTCTAAAAAAAGATCCTTCTTCAGCTGATATATATTGTTGCTAATGATTTTGTTTAGGCAGGCTTCGATCTCCTTGTTCTAAGTACATACCCATTCCTCGTATTGCTTTCTTCAGGGTTTTTTAAATCCTCTTGGCAGTGACCCAGGGCCTTTTCCTTCGATATACCGCCCCTAGTATCTCACCGGCTTGTCAATCACTGCCATATTGTACTAGGCAATAATGCCATTTATGTTCATTTGATCATCAGTCAGACTGATAAGTAGAGCATTTTTTCTCACCTTTTGTTGCTTGCCCTATCTGGGTTCTTAACCTCTCAAGGACTAGCCTCAACTTTGCTGGGTTGGCTTTGTGGCCTTCTTCAGACGAACTAGAAAGGTCATCATCCCCAGGTCAAGGTCACTTCATATGCAACATTTTGATCGTTTTATATGTTGTCATGACACGAACTATAATACTGGGTACTATTACAACTTCTAAACTTTTGTAATATGAACGAACTAAGCAATGTCTATTTCCACTCTGTCTAAATATTTCGGCCAAAGGCATTTCTTTCGTAAAACGGAACTTTGTGGAGAATTTTATATTAGCATTCATTACGTTATACAAACTGGACGTAACAAAATGTAAGATCGGACGTGGCGTCCTAACTCAAACAAGCGGCATTAAAATTCTTCGGACAGGCTGCGCAACGGAGAGAGACAACCACACAGTCTAGTACACGCAGCCAAGCTGGGCGGACTACCTAACTTCGATTGACATGTGATCGTCTCCCTCTGTTCTCAAGACAATCGGAGATTCTTTGGCGCTTAATATCGCTTGTTTGGGATAAGAAGCCATGACCAATCTTACACTTGTTATTTTCAGTTGTCTTACATTATGGCATTTATACTAGTAATTACATAAAGTATCATACCAAGAAAACATCATTCAAGTCCTCAGGTGTATTTCGCTGAAAGAGGATATATGCATTACCGAATCCTTGGAACTCAAATATTACACTGTTATTAATTTGGACCGGTCTCTGCAGCGACTCGTCTGCACCTGCAACGCAAAGACGTAATTGAATTTCTAATATGCCTTTCTAATCTAATAGAAAATGCCTCGGTATTCCAAATTACGGAAAGCAATACGGGAATAACCACAATATGCGGAACCCAGTGTGGATACATACCTATACAACTGGGAAATGAGCTAATCCTGGTTTGCATTTAAAGATTTACATCTTACCTACAATTCTAGATCAAAAGCAATAATTTGAACCAAGATCACCAGTGTGGTTATTCTTCAAACTACACTAGGGTCAGCACATTTTGCGAACTGCCTCCATCGATCTACGTGTGTAAAGTATGTGCTTACATAGAGCGGAAAGTCACGTGTGCAAAAAAGAGAGGCGCACTTGAGGAAATCAATAAAATAAATACTTCATGCATGTACCATTAAGGGTAGGTAAATTACAGAGTAAATCGTATCTAATTTCAGTACGGTTTATTCCGTCAGCAGAAAGAAGAAAAAGATTAAGTATTGTTAAGGATGATATATCGTTTGACCAGCATTTGGAATAAGCATGCATTTTCCTCCCATTAATTTAATCTTGCAAAAAATAGTAAACCTGCAAAATGTGGATACCTGTCTAAACAGGGATGAATCCACATTTTAAGTTAATCAAATACTCCGATGTCTAGTACGGAATTAATAGCAGGATATTTCCATTTTATCTACAAAAACAATTTGATTTGGAAATCTAAAAATGTAGATACATCCCTATATAGACTATATAGACAAGTATCCACATTTTAAATGTCTCAAAATACTCTTATGATTATATTAAATTAACAGAAATTTGGTTTTAATTGATAGCCTTGGCGGAAAGCAATATTATAGAAATCTAAAAAATGTGGATTCATGTCTATATAGAGACGTATCCACAATTTAAGAATTCCCCCCTGGCGAGCCTCTCAGCAAAGCTTGTGCAATCGATAGCGCTCTCCGATTGGTCAACACATTATTCATAGTCTATGTCCTGATCTGAGTGGCTGCTTGAAAGAAGTTGAAACAGCGAAATGGTACTCAAATAAATTGATTTTGGGAACATTTTATATCACAATGGGTAGATGAAATATGGAATTTGCTGCCTGTGTATATTTTCGGACATCAAGCGCTTATAAAGGTATGTATCCACATGGGCCCCTATATTGTGGTATATCCGCAATAAAAAACATTGTTATTATTTATTTTTATCTATTTGAAGTAATATTCATTGTTTTCGGTTTGACGTACTTTAATATGATCTATATTCATGAACCTATGGATAAAAGTACATGTATGCAGAATTCAGCACTTCTATTGTTTCGGGCATTCTTTCCTCTTGGCTTTAAAGTCATTATTTTGATCACAATATGTAGTTGTTGTAGTTGTTCCTAAATCAATGCTGTAAATCGTACATAGGTATTTTCATACAATGGTCTATTCATAACCACCAAAATAACATCCAGTATTAATTACTTTAACAATGACCTGTCTCAGCGTACCAGTTAAGAGATGATATACGCATTAACCACATTTTGCTTTGTTTTACTTTTTTCTTCTGGACTGAAACAAATGCTAGGCTACACAAGTGATGGGGAACAATTTATCTGGCATGTTATATCAGAACTTTACCAGACAGGTTGGTCTTGGCAACGTTTACGATTTTTAAAGGAGTAAACGCATTCTGTAGGACGGTCGTTTTAGTCGAATTGCTTCATCAGCTGAGCATCCATACATAAGCCCCTAAAAGGCATGAGCGCAGTGTCAAATTTGAAAACGGTTGGAAACATAACGTTTACTTGCACATGAGAAGTCAGTGTCATGGTTACTTTGCATTAGCATATTGGATCGGCTTAAACAAGTACTTACCTGTATTTGTACCGTTCTTTGGTATAGCATCTGTTATCGTAAAGTATTTGAACTGCATATCAACGGCTGGTGTAGCATACATACTTATACCACTGGCATCTAGATGAAAAGAAGTTTGGCATTTTCAAAAAAAAAAAAAAAAAAAAAAACAATGATAATTTTGCGTATTTTCGGAATGTTGTTTAGCTAATGGATTCAGAAATAAGGGGAGCAACTCTCAGAGAGCCTGTCACTGTCACTGTGTCTCTCGGCTCAGTGAGGGTCAATTCCTTAAAGGAAATAAATGCCTTCAGGCGAAACTCGTTTCTGAAAGAGTAGACACCCTTTTGGAAGAGTTTCGTCATTTAGAGAACCAAAGAAATTCACTTCAGTAAATTGTTTCTATTATCCGTTCTTATAAATGATGAATAAGCAAATCGACACACCCCAAAACCTTAAGAATTCACATCTACTCTATTCGTATCAATTTGAGTCATTTTGAATTATGAGGAAAACAGAGATTTGAGGATGGCGGCTTAGCTAACAGTGGGTGGATGCACAGGATTGGAGTTCTGTGATCCGTGACTGTGGGACTTTCTTGGTCTCTTCAGTGTCTATGCATATGCTGTCGAAATTCCGAATCAATAGTACATTATATTTAATTCTATGGACCATTATTTTGCATAATGTGTTTCTCCTATTTGGCTTTCGGGCTATACAGAACAGTATTACTGTACCCAAGTATTTTAAATGAAATGAGTTCATCAGGCACCTTGCTTAATTATGATGATTTCGCCTTTATAATCTTATTTAAGCGTGATATTACGCGCTTTGGTTATTAAATTTGTTCAGGTCAAGAATACGTAAATGGCACATACATAGATTTTTTTTAAATTTTGCACAGTAGTGCATTTTCATGTGTTGCATCGAACTGTGCAATAAAAAAGATAGGTCACCTAGTTCGTTTTATCGCTAGATCAGATTGAAAAAACGTGAAATGTTGAGGCCGTTTTTATTTGCGGCAATGGAAATGTGATAAAAATTCTCAGATTTTATAATTTGAACGTACACAGCTAGTCTACCACTACAAAGATTTTTTTCAGAAACTGATATTTTATGTCACAGCATCTGTCGATTAAGATGGGATGAAAAAAGTCCTTGACTACCGAGTTCATTTTTCAAGTAGGTATGTATAAATTTACGCCATTCGTTGACGTCATTTATAAGCGACGTGCAGTAGTCGTTTACATGGGCGACGTTATAAGACATGCTAAGGCCGTTATGAGAATACGGATAATAACGACAAATAGGGTTCTCATGATGAATGCCCTAGTGAAAAAATCTATTTTTCAGACTCTCGTAAACAGACATTAATAAACTAGAAAACAACCTTCTAACAGAAATATGGTTACTGCAGCCGACACGAAATAAGCTGCACAACGAAAAGGGAAAAGCCCTTTGTGTAAACACAAATTCTTCTTAAAATACTGCGTTGCCCTAACATGGTAACACCAAATCACAAAAAGCGCCGTGCTATGACAAAATGGGTCTT
The DNA here is from genome assembly GCA_963989385.1 of Ctena decussata. Lineage (NCBI taxonomy): Eukaryota > Metazoa > Mollusca > Bivalvia > Lucinida > Lucinidae > Ctena > Ctena decussata. The sequence goes on along the minus strand of OZ022515.1, from coordinate 20,614,131 downwards.
TGGGGCATGTACGCTCAGCGGGAGCTCAGATAGGTCTGCGCACCGGCCCAAACTGACCAGAAGCTTTGTTTTCCTCTGGTACAAAGATTCCGTAAGGAACAACGAAGATATTTATCAGACTATGCATATGCGAAGGCTGATCTGTGTGCATGTATATTTACTGACGACTCGCGTTCTTCAGGTGTGGCTCATGGTGGTCAGCTAAAATTGACTTTTACGCCCTTTTGGACAGTACTTCAGTCGTATTGATATGATGGTAGGATGATATTGAAAAGTTACAAGGCCAAATTCCATCGTCGGCGGGATATGTAAAGGTAAAGGCTTCTAGTAGTCGTAGGGGCAGTGTGGGTAAGGGGCCCGCTGTATCTTTGGCAAAGCCATACAACAAGTGGAAGTAATATTGTTTCATTCATATTTGTGATCAAAATGAAATTGTCGATGTCCAAAAGGAATATGTATATTAAAATTGAAGAAAAAGCGGCATTAGGCTACAGAAGCCTAAATATTTCAATCCGATCCCATTAAGCTCTAAAAATCAGCTGGCCCACATTTACTTGGCTTATTTATTATTTCGGATGCGCAATCCCACCGGTGCCGTGGAAGAGTGATCAGAGACGTTTGGTTATGACGCAAACGGTTGGGGATTCGAATCCGAGTTCGGCCAGCCAGCGACTTTCATATGTGTGTCTGAAAAGTCCAGTGAGCCCAGAAGTATGGAGGGAACATGTATATCGGCCTGCCTTAAATTGTTACACACACGAAACTCTGTCTGTCTGTCTGTGTGTCTGTTTAAGTCTCTCTCTCCCTCTGTCTGTCTGTCTGTCTGTCTGTCTGTCTCTGTCTCTCTCTCTCTTTCTCTCTGTCTCGCTTTCTTAATAATTTTGTATGAATACGTTTATGTTGATGAAATAACTTTACAAATCCAGGAAAAAAAATAATATTGCAATATCAGCAGAGGGCTTGAATAATCAATGACAACGAATCCGTTTTTTCCATGTTTGGCGTTATTTTTGAATGACCGATGGGGGGCACCATATTGAAAATAACATTGACTAGGCAGTATTTCGTGACGTAGCGTCCTTCGCGACGCACGTAATTAATTGCGCCAGCCATTTACGTATTCTTGACCTTAAATTTAGAAAACAAATGGCAATTTATTGATCTCAGACAAAACAGCATATCATGTGATAAATAAAATGTAAAATTGGGTTAAGCTGTCATCCTCTATCATCCTCGACCATTATATACGTTCTGCTGCAGAACCTGAGGGCGAGCGTGTGCATCCAATAAAACTGTTTAAGCACCCCCCCCCACACACACACACACACACAACGCACACACTCTCGTCTCATGCTGACCATTCCAGGTTTTACTTTTGTGGTGGTTTCTAAAAGTTACTTGTTCTTATGTCTGATTGCCTGTGGTTTTCTAGAAATATAGTCACCTGTATAGCTGACTACTGTTGATTCTTTTTTTTTATTTATTTAAAATAGAATATAGGTAAAAATAGATGAAAATGTTGTTTACAATTTGGGGTAACTGAATGACCGACTGTCTGGGAATGATCAGTTCATTTGGTTTACCGTGTGTGCCTTTCCTGAACTGTTGTCAATTTATATAAAAAAATGTTTATTTCCCATTTTTGGGGCGAGATATGGGATCTGATACCATTTCTTCCCTATTGCCTTTCTAAAAAAGAAATGCAGACTATAATTTCAACAGTTAGTTCTTCTTTCTCTTCCGTTACCGAATCAGAACTAGCCGACTTTAGTTATTGATAAGTGTTGGGAGTCACAAGAACAATAACACATATCATCAGAGAATTTTCCATCAGTCCAATGTGCATTAGTTTCAAAGTAAAGTACCCTGTGGAGACTTCGGTGCTTATTTTCCTGTAGCAGACAAGAAACTTAGCTTCACAAGAATTTTAAAGCTGCTTTTCGTTCTGAGGCAGAATTTCAGTGGTAAACTACTTTAAATGATTCAAATACCACAGGACTTTTCAAACTAATGAAGGGTACAGCATTGCTTATCTATTCGATAGCACGACAGTGAGCCTGGCCTCAGACTTTATGAATGTGCCGACCCAAATCTAACTTAATAGTGTCACAGACGGCTGGCGCCTGACACCTGTTCCTGGACGTCTTGGGTCGGGGCTACCATGGCTTAACTGGTTGGTTTCTTCTGCCCCAGAATTTCAGTGTTCCTATTTCTGTGAGTCCTCATATTTGTTTTATCTTAGTTTTTTTTTATTTCTATGTCCTGAGATATAACACTTATGAGCTAGGAATCTTCCACGCAAACCGATCAACTAAGTGTCTGGTGAAGCAAAGCAGGACCAAGGGCTCGACTGCAAACCAGTAAAGCCCCCAGTAATGTCATAGTTGGCCGTCCCAAGGCACAACTTCTGTTTTTGGTTCTTCTTAGTCGTTTCATGTGTTGTTTCCCGCTTTCACTGTTTGATATATGATTTGTTATATTAAGGCTAGCCCTGACATTAAAAAATGAAAATACCGAGTAAAAATATATAATGTTTTACGTATAATTTGATCTTATTGTCGCGGTTGGTGCTTTTTGTAAGACTGGTGAGAATATTCCTCCTTACGTATGCAGTCTTACAAGCAAGAATGATATCGGAGTTCCATGCAAATTTATTCGTTGAAGCCCCGGTGAGCCGAAGGCTTCGCAGTAGATCATAGTAACGGTAGTAGCCCATTGTCCGTCATCAATGTTTAACGATATCTCCCCTGCATATAAGTAAAGGTAAGAAGTAAAATTCTCAGGAACTGACACAGCTTAATTCCAGATCCAACCCAAGACACCATGTGGGAAAGAGACAACACAAAAAAAGCAATCACCAAAGACAACACCAGCGACAGCCATGTGAACAGACATTTCCCGTGTAGGTGGTAAACGGGCCAGCCTGAACATAACAAGCAATGTATCAACAACAGGCACAGCAATTAGCAACACATAAAAGGCCCTTTTTATATATGAGTTCCTATCTGAATTAATAGGAATGGGCAACAATTAATGCCAATTGTTCCAGTAAATTGGTTGCTATGGCGACTCAATGCTATCAAATTCCAAGGGAGAATTGCAAATACTCTGATTGGTAAAGAATTGCATAAAGGGGATAACTCTTTTAAAGATTTACTTTTTTAATTTTTTTTTATGAAGTTCTTTGTCACACATGTGGTTTTGTCTCACCTGTTTAATTGCATGGGTGTCATGCAGCCGAAATGCTTAAACTGACTTAGTATTCGGAGATCATAAATAAATAAGGGCTATTTAACATTTATTTAAGAAACAAACACCGTTTAATATCCTCCAGTTTTCTGAAATAACCGTTTCTCTACACCGTGTGTTAGGTCTTTTGAGAAAATGATCTTCGACAGAAAAGCCGTCTTAGGTCCAAAATCAGTTAATCATTTCACAGAATACTTCAATGCTATTACTGTTTTACCCTATCCAAATAACTTAAGTTTTATCTAAATTAATACAAAGGCCGGAGGCATCACCGTATAATTTAAAAAAAAAGTTGTAAACAACTTCAAAGATTTTTTGAACCCTCTATTATAAGTGTAGTATTGCCCACATACTGAGAGATCAGAAATTCGCCACTCCAATTTCAGCACCTGTAATACTATTATTGTTTTTTTTTTATCAGAATAACCTGTATCTCAGCACATAGTATATAAAGGTAGGAAGAGAGTGGATATTCTAGTCTACGAGCACGCTCTTAATAAAGATCCATTTACTAAAATAAAATATTGTATATTATTATAAAAATACATTTTCGAATGTTTTAAAAAGA